>CM062820.1:715084781-715684781 GCA_031772625.1 Pinus tabuliformis
CATCCTGTGAGGAGTATTGAGTATAGGTTTTTTATGCAACGGTTGACCTTGTTGATACAATGGTTGACCTTTTTGTTACAATGCTGACCTTGTTGCTGTGATGGTTATTGATAAGACCCTTATTGTCTGTAAGGTCCTTGTTGTTGATAGGTTCCTTGTCGAATTTGATAGGTTACTTACTGATATTGATAGGTTCCTTTATGTAAAGGACTACTATCTCCTAAATTATAAGTTCCAGAAGCCTACTGAAACTGACCAGATGACCCAAATGAGGGATTAGGACCAGACTGCATTTAGGATCCTGCTTGTTGATTGAAAGGTGGATTTTTAGGTTTTTGTGAACCATAAGGAGGGTATGGTTTTTGGTAACATATTTGAGCTGAAATAGGCTGACGATAACGAAATTAGTAGGATCCAGAAGGAATACTACCAACAGTTTGACTTGCTCCCATAATGTGAGTTTGGGATACACACACATAGGTTCCACTAGAAACAGAGGTACATATGGAGGAGGTGGTTGCCCCCCATGTGGTGGGATAGGCGGTGGTACATTTCCCACTCAATGGAGGAGGTGTAACCACTGTAGAGGTCGAAAGAGGAGTTGAAGAACCTATAGGGACATTAACTATGCCAACTGTGACTACAATTTGAACAAGAGCTGAATAAACCATAGTTTGAACAGGAATTTGGGAAGCCATGTTCGAAATGAACAGGCCAAAGGTAGGTGTAACACTAGATGACCATATCGGATGATGATAAATAAAATATGCTCTTGGAGTACCTGAAACTAAATGACCAAGAGATGTATAACCTGGTGGGAATAAAGGTTCACTACTTTTAGGTGGTGGAGTTGGCCCACTCCCCATATGAGGAGAGGACACATATGGAAAGCCTTCAGGAAAAAAGTGATATTCAGATTCATCACCAAGACTTGGAGTATAAGTGGCTGAGACTTCTGGAGGAGGATCTCGAGGAGAAATTGGAATCTCACCTTCTAATGCCATGTGTGGAAACAGTTGGCAAGGAGGAATCTACAATGAACAAGGAGAAAGTTCCAAAGGTATGTCGTGTTTATCAAATGGACTATATGGGCATTGAGGAGATATTATCAAAGGATCGTATAGTGGATTCAGGGGAACAACAAAAACTATAGAGGAACCTCAGGATTTTCTGGGTCAGATTCCTGAGATGATGACAACGAATCTCGAGGTGGAGACAAGAAGTAAGGGGTTGAATACTCAGGACAATTGCAAGTTGAAAACCTTGACCTTCAAGTGGCTCAGGAATCTCAGGGTGGACTCCTTGTGGTGACCCTTCAGTGTCAAATTTTGAAGGGGATATGTGAGGCGAACTCGACAGTTTTGCCACAATGACCTTTTATCAAAAACAAAAGGAGAGGAGGTGATTTATTTGAGATTGAATTAAAATTTACCATTAATAAGGCATAATGACGCCAAGGAGAATTTCATGGGTAAGACATGGTATTGTGGGCAGTAAATTTTAGAACTTAAAGAAAAAAATAAATCAAAAAGGGTAAACTAGGAAAGAGGGTTTACCAAGTATCCATGAACCACAATATACACCTTAATTGAAACCAAGGACTTAACGTACGAAGGCAAATCTCCCCAAATGTTGTGTTCAGTGTATCACCTTTACAAGGCGGTTGACTCGGTTACCTACGACTAAAGGATAGAAACCTAGTGGGGTCTCCCAATATATACGGATGGTACAGGGAGCACAAGTCCATGTTAGTGTTGTCTAATGCATAACTATTCGATGAGAGCATTCCCATATACTTGCCATACGTGGAGTGCCTCCAATATACTCGAGAGTATTGCTAAACGATCCTATATACTTTCATACGTGGAACTAGATTTCACCCCAGGATAGACCTCTAAATGTTTGTGTTAAGTTCTAAATGCTCCTTAGGTTAATTGAGTAAATTTTAACATTTATCTTGAATTATGTTTCAATTTTGGGCTCAAAATGATGTCACCTAAATCCCTAAGATGCAACTATATGAGAAAAGGGAAACTTTCCACTTCAATGAAAGCTAGACTAATGAAGGGAAGAATTTCAATCAATAATGCATCAAACAACATGCCTTCGACTAACTTTCTCTTTCGCTTTACATATGCAATGTTCAAAATTAAAAATGATCTTCACTCTTCACTATCCTAAATGCAACTTTTCGAAAGAAAAATAATTTTCACTTTTACTAAGGTGCACTTATACAAATTATGTTTTTTACTTTGATTTTTGAATGCTCTAATGCAACTAAAGCACCAACTAAAGAAAAATGAAAATTCGATTCAAATGCTCTAATGAAACTAATGCATCAACCAAAGCAACACCAAATTCAATTCAAAAATACCTAAATGAAAATATCTTTCACTTTTCTTTTTGAACAAATAAATAACACACTCCTTTCATCTTGAAAATCAAACAACATAATCTATGCTTGATTAAAAACAAATATGATTTCTAAATGCGAATGACCTCATGCAACTTCGTGAAAGACAAGCTAAAACAAATGCAAACTGATGTTTTCAATGATTTTTCGCATAAAAAAAGACTCAATCAATCAGTAAACTAGTATCTTAGTGACACAAACAAAGAGCAAGTGATGACTAATTGACTTAGAAACCCTAGAACTCAATCAAACTTTGCTTCAATCACTTCAAAGACAAAGAGACTAATTTGTTAATTAAACAAGACAAATGGACAATAACACTGGCAAATCCAGACACATAGGACGGGAAAATATCTTCAGAGGATAGGACACACAAGATTCTAGGGTAGAAACCTTATTTTTTTCTCAAATCTCTAAGATCAGTGCAACTATCATAGCCAAAAGCTTGTTGAAAGTGGTTTCAACATGATTGTTTCAAATAAAAACGCGTTGGCAGCACGACTGTTCAGGACAAAAATGTGTTGGGTGAGAAAGTTGGGAAAAATAAAAAGAATTTCAACAAATATTCCAGACCTAACACTCTAAATCAATGATCATTCAATGTGTAAACCTATACAGGCCCATACTAACTGATAATTCAATGGTCGGTCAAACTAATCAAAAGACCAAAGAAAGCAAAGAGATTGAAGAGGCTATAGCTTCCCCAATGGAGTCACCATTTTTCTATGAAGATAAATACCCTCTTTGGACAGAGGTGATCTCTCTATCCCATTGAGTGGGTATAGCAACAAAATGAACAAATTAATGCAGACTTTCCTAGCTTGTGTTTAAAAATCCAGAGAGAGAGAGAGAGAGAGAAACCCACCTCGCTCTGATGTTAATTACTCAATCATTTGATAATGACTCTGATCCCTTAGCTTCTAGGCTCGCTCCTTTCTTGTTCCTTACGTATGAGTACCTGCAAGAAATATCAAAGGGAAATACAAGATACAAGAGCATACATAGTATATATCAAACATAAACTACTCGATAAATCAAGGAGTATCAAGCTAAATGCATAAATATTTAGACATTTATGCAAAGTGAACATCAGATGCATATATTAATGAATAAAAAAGGGAAGCATACAACCGTTGCCTTGATTTTGGATACCTCCTTTTAGTGGATGTCCAAGTCCTAGCCAAGACTCTTCAAGCACTCCTTCTCCAAGTTAGATGGGCAACATTTAAATATCAGCATAGGAATGTAGGCAATCAATGACCAACCATTTGGGCATGGAGGGGATTTGATTTATAGGAAAGGAGAGGGATTTAGGGATCCACAAAATAGGGGGGAAGGTCCACATCTCAAGGGGAAGGCCCTTAAAGGTAGGATTAAGAGCTCCAAATGGGAGAGCTCGACCATATCTCTACCCAACAACATCCATCTCATTGTTTCTCGAAGTTTCTAGCATACGAAGCTTCTCCTCCATTTTGAGAAAACCTGTCAGAAGAGGTTTAGAGTGGGATTTAATATCAAAACTAATGCTAGCCACGCTAGGTCAAAGAACAACATCTTTCCATCAACACGGTCAAGCAGTGGAGCAAAGAGCATTAGTCTTTAAATTTAGGGTTTCAATCAACCTTCTCTAGAATTGACTCAGTGAAATTTTTCTTCCATTCTTCGGGGATGTTTTAGTATGTTTTTCATAATGAGTACACTTCAAAATTGTCAACATTTAGGCACTTGAGGATGTGGAACAGGAAGTGAATAGGAAGGTGTGACAAAATATTGTGTAACATGGGTGACACCGGTGGCAAGAAGATCTGGCTAAAGATCAATGAAGATATTGGTGATGACAACAAGGAGGAGGTGGATTGGAAAATGACAAATATGAGAAGAAAAAGGGAAAATATTTCACAAATTTTAGATAAGAAGAACATTCATACTTGGAGAGGAAAATACAATAGATATAAGGTACAGTGCAAAGGATTGGCACCAACAAAAATACATGGATTACAAAATGGAATTTGACAAAGTTGGATCACGATAAGCGACATTAATTTGAGGACAATGACTTGCAGGAGCTACATTCTTTTCAACCAAAGGAGAGTGATGCATGTAATTAGCATATTGGTACCTTTTTGGGGGACAAATTTCCTTCATATGAGACCTGAAATTGAGCTTTTAGTGTTCTTTCTAGATTTTTTATTTTTAGAGATTTTTTCAAAATTGCAATTAACTTTATATTTTTCGAGCGATTTTAGTATTGTAGATAAAATGTGTTTATTTTTCATTGTAAACAAGGATGGATAAAGGATAGGTCAGAAGATGAGGATGACCAAGGTAGAAGGGAGGGCCATCATTGTGTAATCAAGCCAAGTATATACGATAATTATTGAAATGTATACATTGGAATTTTGATTAATAGAATTTGTTCTAGTATGTTTAATCGACTAGTTCAGACAAAAGTGAAAATTGACTAGGGGTAGGCCAGTGATTTGGAGAAATGTGGTCTGAGGGATATAGATTATGGATAAATGGATCACATGGATAATTACTAATTGTAGGAATGTATTAATTGGGTGAGATCTATGGATTGGATGTGATGGTAGGCACAGACTATATGTGAATACAGTAAAATTTATAAATTATCATGGATTTTATTACATTGTAGATGTGGCTAGATATGATCCCATGGATGTTGATAATAAATTACGGGCCTTTGCTCAAGATTTATAAATCTCGGAAGTTTTTATTGGTGAATGGAATCGTTTTTTATTAATTTTGAGGAAAGCATGTATTTGTTAAATAGGGATGAAGAGGATAATATTTCTTGGTCTAAAAATAAGCAACGTGGGGTTATTTCAACAAAGCAGGGATAAAATCCTTTAGTTTAGAAAAATATGAGTTGTGGATTAAAATGGTGGTTTAATTTAGTTTGGAAGGGTCAATGACCCTTGAAATATTGTCTTTTTCTATGACTTCTCCTTGAAAGGAAAATTATCACCTAGGATGTTTTACCCAAAAAATCATGGGAAAGTCCTCAACTCTGTGTTTCATGCCATCAAAATATTAAATCTATTGACCATTTATTTTATTTCTTTCCCTTTTGTGAAAACTATTTGGAAAGAGGTTTTGTCAGTCCTAAAAATAAAAAGTTGGTGGTTTGGGAACTCTATTGAAGAAAGTTTGTGGCTTTGGGTTCAAAGATTTCATCTATCTTATTTTAAATTTCTAGTGGTGTTTGTGATGTGGGGCATTTGATTAGGAAGAAATAGAGTTCTTTTTTATAATGATGTTCTATACTCGACAGTAATTGCACATATTTACAGAGTTTCTTTTTTGAAGCAGGTCAATCCCTTAAAATTGAAGAAGATGAGAATTATAAGGGAGTTGGTTTTATCTGAAGGAAATGTATGGGTTTTCTTTGATGGTTTATGTCAAAGGGAGCATTGTGGGGGTGGCATTGAATGTGGTTCTAAAATGTAAGTTGGGAACTGGAAACGGTACAAAATGTGTTGCTAAGTTGATTTCTCTATGGTGTGCTTTGAGGTTAGCTTTGTGGAAGCAAGTGAGGGTTTTTAAATTTATTGGTGACTGCAAAACAATAGTGGATTGGTTCAATGGAAAGGTGGATCTTAGAATCCTTCAGTTGGAATCATGGAAAAGGAAGATCCATCCATTATAACAACAATTTGATGATCTCAAAATCCTTCACTATTGCAAGGAGCATAACGTTCTTAGCATATATGTTGTCAAAGGAAGTTTTGTTTTTGGATGTTGGCATCTGTACCTATTCAGAATTCCTCGATGGTGTTTTATCGTTAGCCTTTTCTTGTAATATCTTTAATCTTTCTTTTACAGTGACAAGTTAGTATTTCTTATTTATCTATGAATAAAGCATATTTTGGATGCTAAGTTAAAATGTGTATTAAGAAATAAAGTGAATTGTTATGCAACCAATAGATTGTACTTTTTTATTTCTATTCTAGAATTATCAAGAGTATGTTTTCTCTTTTGAAAATAAAACTCAATTCATTTTTTACTAATAAAAAATTGTTATATTTAAAATTTTATGGATATTTTAAAATATATATATATATATATATATATGTTAGCATCGAAACAACCAATAAGTAATGAAAAGTTATATAGGCAAAATCCAGTTATAAACATCAAATATACTATATATATAATGTTATATATTTGTTATTTTTTATTGTGCTAAAATATTTTGCCTCATTATTATAATATTTATGATAGAAACAATAATAATATTGAAATAGGAGGTTGTTATGTCAATGTCATTCTTGGTTTCCAATAGCTCCCTTCCCTAAAAGTACTTGGGAGCCCTCTCACTAAAAATCCACTAAGAAAGTCCACCTAGGAAGATCTTCTAAATTGTCTACTAAGAAAGCTCTCGATTTAGACCTTTACATCCCTCAACCTAGCTGGTCATCTTGTTTTGGTCAAATTGGTTCTCCAAGATATGCCCTTATATCTCTTCTCTGCCCTGGCAACTCCTAAATATATCCTAAATGTTGTGGTTGGAATCAGCCTCCTAGAGTTAGCCCTCGGTTTGGAGGAAAGACCAATGCCTAGGACATTGTAAATGAGTGCTTGCAGATTTGCAAGAGCTGTCACACGAACTCAACATTTAATATGTCACAGAAAAGAAGTAATTTATAACCCTCCTCCAGAGGAAATGTATAACCATCAAATGAAAAATTAACTCATAGAAACATAAATGCAAACACACAGTGACCTTCATCATCTGGGTCTATAGTTTAATAAACCATTATAGTATATGGAATAGAAGAATTAAACTATAAGGACATTCAATATACAAGGCTTATCTTTAAGAATCATACGCAATAAAAATCAGAGTGAAATGGATGTAGAAGAGATGGAGAATGAGATGCAAAGATACATAGTATGCACTTTAAGCATTTAATTTACATCTCCATACAAGCGTTATACATCAAAATTTGACTTCAACGAATCCTTACATTCATGAGAAAAAAACCCAACACTAATTATGATACAATCTAAAAAGAAAATGGAACACATATGAAGATAACATAGCCAAAACACATACTATAAACTCAGGTGAGCCAGAATTTCCAAAAACTTGTATCAATCTTCAACAGAGCAATGATACATCAACAATGTACAGTGATTCTCTATTGGAAAGAAAAATTTCACAAAAGTTACAAACCCTCTTAGAATTCATTCCCATTATTTTATAAGGCCTCTTAAGGAGAACCTATTACAAAAAATATTCCTTCTTGATTTTTTTACAGGGGTCATCATGTCAAAATTAAGTGTGCCTCGTAGCACAGTTGTTTGCAATAGGAAATATAACTGACTGGGAAATAAAATATTTACATAGAAGTAAAAGTAAAAGTGTCATGATTGACACAATATGCAATATATTCAGTGTTGTTGGGAAGGAGGTGGAGGTTGCATCGTGGGGTCGATGATCTGGAACATGGGTGGATCAATGAATTGATGAAACCTCTGCCACAGTATTAGATTTGAGAGAGGAGATTGGAAGAAAAAATGATGTGAGATCTTCAAATTAGTTAGGTATGAATAGTCCATCCTAGCCCTGAATAGAATTTTTATCAATCCAAGCAATTGGAAATCTTTCTTGAGATAATTGACCATTGTTCTGCCCTTTAGAGTGGTAGTCTTCTCGTGGGAGGAGTCTACTTTGCTTTTGGCCTCTACCAATCATTGTTTGTATTGATCCCAAGGGCTTAGCTCACCCAGTTCCCAACAGTTGGGCAACCCTACCCTTATTAGTGCTTCAAACTCCTGATTGAAAGCATCTACCTTCCTTTCCACTACCCCCAAGCATTCTTTAGCTTTGACTTTGGCTTCCTCCTTTCAGATCATCTTAGTGATCTCCATGATGGCCCCCACTCTGTCTACCACATCAATAGGCCTCAACTCACTGAGTGGCCTCTCATTCATGAACTTGATGAAATTTTGGGCAATCTAGGAATTATTTACCCCATCCTCCTTAGCTGATATGATGGAGTACTCAAAGTATTTAACTTTTATTTTCTGCTCATGCATCATAGTTATGAATTACCAGTTCTCCATTTCTTCAATGATCTCATGCCACGCCAGTTGTTGAGAAATGGAAACAAGAAATTTCAGTTTAATTTTTCCTTGAATTAAACTGAGAATTAAAATCAAATTATATTCTCATATCAACTTGTGAATAGTTAATTAAGTTTAATTAACTTAATTAGCTTAGGAATTTCGATTTGGAAGTCTTTCTGTAGTCATGTATATGTTATCCCCAAGTTTTAGGGGTCCAGTATGAGTTTAAATTGAGTTGGAAATTAGATCACTCAGTTTACTGAGTTAAGTTCAGTTAAATTAGTTCTAAATTGTTTTTGGAACTAATAGAGGACTAACAGTCAGTTGGTGCACTAGTTCATCCACTAGTGCTACTCCAGTTAACTGAATATTCCCTCATGAGAAACTCATGCATGTCAGTTTAGAGAAAGACCCAGTTGAGACTAGAGTGCAGGGATAGTGTACTATCAATGGTATTATTTAATGGAGTGTAAATATCATGCATACATCAAATATTGATCCTGTGTTTGGATTGCATAGTTTTGGAAGCATGAATTCCCTTTAAATACACACTATTCATCCTAGGAATTATGTAAGAGATTAGGAGATTGGAGAGTTGCAAAATTGGCTAAGTGTTGGCCAAGAGCTAGCTTGTGAGCTGAGAGAATTGAGCATACTTGTGTGGAATTTTTATAGTGAGAACAAGATTTGTATCTTCACTCATATTTATAATATATGCAATACAGATAGTGGGGTTTTGAGTAGTGGCTTTCCCTAGATACATCTATTGTTAGGTTCCATTGATTTATCTTCTTCTTGTTCATATTATTTTCATCGAACTATTGGCTTCCGCTAGTTGAAAGTAGAAGTAGATTCTTCTCCTGTGCTTTAGTACATTGAATGAGCTTGTGAATCTACAGGATTTTCTACATGCTATCAGAGCTTAGAAAAATATACTAGAGGAGATTTCAAGGTTTTGAGTTTCGAGTTACAGGTAAAATTCGAATTTGCAATACATACTTTAGGATCGGTAGATTGAATTCTATAGTTTGCAGCTGGAGTATGCCTTGGAAGGCAGCTCGAATTTTATAGCCTGGAGGGATAGAATGGAGGTTGTGCTAGAGGATGATGGCTTGAAGGAATTTGTTGATCAAGAAATTCCTAAGCCAATAACATCGGATGCACACAATTTGGCTGAATGGAAGAAGTGTGTGGCAAAGGCGAGGCATATAATCCTTGAGGGAGTTTGAGACCACATTGTCTCGAGTCTCCATGGAAAGATAACTATGTATGCTATGTGGAAAACATTAACGAACTTGTATAAAAATAACAGTGACCAAAGGAAATTGACAGTGAAGGACAAACTTTGAAAAATCAAAATGGAGAAAGGAAAGATGATTCAAAAATACTTGACCAAGTTCACTCAATGTCATGATGAAATTGGAAGTTTTGGAATCACGGTTGTTGAGATGATATGTTGAGTCTTTCTCTTCTAGGACTCCCAAAGAGTTGGCATAGTTATCAAGACTCTATCAATGGTCAGGAGAAGTTACTGGATTAGGAATGACTATGGTCGGATTTGATGCAGGAGGAGATCAGGAGGAACACCAGGGATGAATATTCATTAAAGACTGGTGATGAAGAGAACTATGCCTTAGAAATTAAGGCAAAGAAGGGAAAAGGTAAATCTTCCCATTCCAAATCAGATTCTTATCATGGAGGTAAGAAGAAAGACATGACGAAATATAACTTCTTTCATTGTCATGAGCTGGGCCATTTTGCTACAAATTGTCCACTCAAGAAGTCCAAGAAGAAGTCCTCGAGAGGAGGAGCGGGTGAGGCTTTGGCCTCTTAATTCAAATTGGACTTTTCCCTATTGAATGCATGGTGTCATCAATGATGGGAAGTGCATGGTACTTAGACAATGGAGCTTCATTCCACATGACTAGCGACAAAGAGTTATTCAGTGACCTGGAGGAGAAATATCTCCATATGTATATCGAGATGGGTGAGGAGGGGAATTATAGTGTTATTGGATCTAGAATGATTACTTTTCATAGGGAGCATGGTGCTCCACTCACCTTGAATAATGTTATGGATGTGCCTGGGCTAAAGAAGAACTTGGTATCCATTTCCATGCTGTAGGATAGAGGCTATGATGTGATATTCTCGAAAGGAAAGGCGTTCCTTCGACGCATAGCCAAGAGTCAGGTAAAGAAGATAGAGATTCGGGTGAAGAATCTCTATAATTTGGAGGTAGAGGAGTGTGTTTCTTTGAGCACAAAAGCAGAAAGGGTGCAGAGCTGAGACATTGGCGAGTTGTGGCACAGGTGATTGGGCCACTTGCATCATGGAGCTTTGAATATATTTCAATAGATCTCTACCGGTATTCCCAAAGGTACGCTTGAGAAAGTTGATACATGCAAGGGGTGTACTTTTGGAAAATACACCAAGCCTTCCTTTCACGATAGAGACAGTCGAGTAGAGCCTATTCTAGAGCGAGTCCATTCAGATGTGTGTAGACCATTCTCGACAACATCCATGGCCAAACACAGGTATTATGTTATATTTGTTGATGACTATTCTCGTAAATGTTGGATATTTTTCATGCAGAAAAAGGATCAAACTTTCACAAAGTTTTGTGAGTTTAAATCATTGGTGGAGAAAGAGTTGGGAAAGAAGGTTAAATCTCTATGAAGTGATAATGGTGGTGAGTATGCCTCAAATGAGTTTAAGAACTTTTGTGCAACGGAAGGGGTAAAACGGGAGTTGATGGAACCCCATAACCCTTAGCAGAATGGGATGGCCAAGAGGAAGAACAGAAGCATAGTAGGGGAAGCAAGGGAAATGTTGCATGATCAGGGCCTTCCACTACACTTGTGGGCTGAGGCATGCAACACAATTGTTTATGTTCAAAACTGTAGTCCACATCGGATACTTGCAATGAAGACACTAGAGGAGGCTTATTCCGGTAAGAGGCCAGATGTGGGCCACTTCAGGATTTTTGGGTCATCGGTATATTGCCATGTGACCAAAGATGCACAAAAGAAGCTTGATCTTATAGCAGAGTTGGGGATATTTGTGGGGTACACTGATACAGCTCGCAACTATTGGGTGTACTTTCCAACCAACAGGATGACAGTTGTTCGTAGGGATGTCAAATTTTATGAGGAGAAGGCCATGCGAGTTTCCCTTGAGAGGGAACTTGAGCTACATGCATATGAGGATCTTTTAGCGCCTAAGGTTGAGGAGCCTCAGATTGATGTGGAGAAGTCACATGCAGAGGATCCAGGAGTGGAGACATCCACTCAGGCAGAGTCTTCCAGAGATGGAAGAAATCACACCAGATAGGCTGAAAGATTGTTGGATGATACATGGGAGAATGTGGGAGCATTCACTTCTCAAAGCAAGCATAGGAGGTCACCTGAGAGGCACACTAGATACATGGATATTATGGGTGAATGTGCTATGAAAGAGCCATATTCCTTTAAGGAAGCAATGTAGCAACCAAATTGGGTTGATGCCATGGTGGAGAAGTATGACTCCATAGTTCATAATAGTGTTTGGGATGTGGTCCCGAGATCGGAGGACAAGTTAGTGGTAAGCTCTTGTTGGATTTACAAGGTAAAGCAAGTTGTAGATGGTAGTGTGGAGAAGCATAAGGCTAGATTTTTGGCCCGTGGATTTTCACAGGTAGAGGGGATTGACTATGATGAGACCTTTTCTCCTGTTGTAAGGTACTCATCAATCAGATCTATATTGGCACTATCATCATAGATGGATTGGAAGATACATCAGATGGATGTGAAGACAACTTTCCTTAATGGCATGATTGAGGAAGAGGTGTACATAGAGCAGGCTAAAGGTTTTGAGACCTTTGACCATGAGTCGCATGTGTGTCGACTCAAGAGAGTGTTGTATGGGTTGAAGCAAGCACCCCATGCTTGGTACACCAGGATAGATAGCTACTTCACTGGGTTGGGCTTCATAAAGATTGAAGTGGATGTGAACCTGTACCACATAGTGGTGGAAGGTAAATTGTTGATCATTGTACTTTATGTTGATGATCTTGTACTGACAGGTGAAGATCAGTTCATCAAGTCTTGCAAAGAGGACCTTGCAAGAGAGTTTGGGATGAAGGACATGGGGCTCATGCATTACTTTCTTGGCATGGAGGTATGGCAGGAAGATGGGGATTTGTTTGTGTCTCGAGGTAAGTATGTCAATGAGATACTCAGGAGATTCCACATGGAAAACAACAAATCCATGGAGACTCCTCTAGCAGGTAACTGGATGAAGGAGGATGCTACTTCAGGGGAAGTAGTGAAAGCTACTATTTATAGCCAGCTTGTGGGTTCACTCATGTACTTGGTGAACACATGACTGGATATGTGTTATGCAACCAACTTAGTCAAGTGATGGTTAGGCCTACCAAGCTATATTGGAAGGCAGAAAAGCATGTGTTGAGATACCTCAAGGGAACTTCTTAGTATGGATTATGGTACAAATGGACAAAAGGAGTGAATATTCAAGGCTTCAGTGATGTCGATTGGGCAGGGAGTCCATCTGACAGGAAGATCACATCAAGAGGGATCTTCAGTATTGGGCCAACGATAGTTTCTTGGTACAAGAGGAAATAGAGATCGGTTGCACTCAGTTTGGTAGAGGCAAAGTACATGGTTGCGAATTAGGTAGCATGTGAGGCCATTTGGATGAGGAAGATCCTAGTTGGTTTGTTTGGGAAACAGATGGATGTAACTGTGATTTACTGTGATAATCAAAGTTGTATCAAACTCTCTGAAAACCCAATTTTTCAGGATCGGTCCAAGCATATTAATATCTGATATCATCATCTCAGAGATTGTGTATTAAGGTGGATTATGTTGTTAGAGTACATTCCCATGGAGGAGCAGGATGCTAACATTTTGACAAAGGCATTGTCAAGATGTAAATTCGAGTTTCATAGAGACATGATCAGGGTAGCTCATAATCTCTTTCTTGTTGAGAGGGAATGCTGAGAAATGGAAACAAGAAATTCCAGTTTAATTTGTCCTTGAATTAAACTGAGAATTAAAATCGAATTATATTCTCATAGCAACTTGTAAATAGTTAATTAAGTTTACTTAACTTAATTAGCTTAGGAATTTCAAGTTGGAATTCTTTCTATAGTCATGTATATGTTCTCCCTAAGTTTTAGGGGTCTAGTATGAGTTTAAATTGAGTTGGAAATTAGATCACTCAGTTTACTGAGTTAAGTTCAGTTAAATTAGTTCTAAATTGTTTTTGGAACTAATAGAGGACTAACAGTCATTTGGTGCACTAGTGCATCCACTAGTGCTAGTCCAGTTAACTGAAGATTCCTTCATGGTAAACTCATGCATGTTAGTTTAGAGAAAGACCTAGTTGAGACTAGAGTGCAAGGACAATGTACTATCAGTGGTATTATTTACTGGAGTGTAAATATCATGCATGCATCATAGATTGATCCTATGTTTGGATTGCACAGTTTTGGAAGCATGAATTCCCTTTAAATACGGGCTATTCATCCTAGGAATTATGCAGGAGATTAGGAGCTTGGAGATCTGTAGAATTGGCCAATTGTTGGCCAATAGCTAGCTTGTGAGCTGAGAGAGTTGAGCATACTTGAGCATAATTGTTCTAGTAAGAACAAGATTTGTATATTCAATCATATTTCTTATATATGCAATACAGATAACAGGGTTTTGAGCAGTGGATTTCCCTAGATACATCTTGTGTTATGTGCCATTGATTTATCTTCTTCTTATTCATATTGTTTTTCATCGATTTATTGGCTTCCACTGGTTGAAAGTAGAAGTAGATTATTGTCCTATGATTTAGTAGATTGCATGAGCTTGTGAATCTACAAGATTTTCTACGGCAGTGACATGTTACCTTTCAACTTACCCATCTGCTCCAAGATCTCTTTTTTATCTCCCTGTAGATCTCTGTTGAGGATCTCAGCATTAGCCTTGTTTATCTCTACTTATTTCTCCTTCTGGGCTAACCTTTTGTGGGAAGCTTATAAATCTCTTTGTACCTTTTTCAGATCCCCTTCTGAAAGTTGAAGTTCAGTAAGGGTCTTGGTTAGCTATTCAGTAGGGTTTTGGGGATCCTTAAGGATGATGACCATGCATATATGTGAGTCAATCTTCTGTTGCAACTTAGCTATATGCTTTCTTGAGGGATACAACCTCATTGTTCCTGTCAATGATCTCATTGGTCAAGATCTCTCATTCTTCTTCTACCTACTAGATCCTTGGACTGGACATGTTTGCTGGCTGGCATTTTTAGCTTATGCCTTAGCTCTTGAATCTTTATTTGAGAACCCTTGAGCATATTATCAATGGTTTACATTTCCTCAGGATTTACCCCAAGCTTCACCGCCAGCTCCTTGAAGTTTCATTTTGTATGTGAAGAGCACGAGAGTTGGATTTCTCTCGCTTAAGCTTGTGTGGAGCTTTCTCCAATAGTGTTTCTTCCTTGTTGATGGTAAAGGTGTTCTTATTCAGCTTGTTGTATAGCATTTCCCCACCCTGCCTATGGTATCTGATTTGTTTTTGGGAGAGGAATACTTGCCATATCCAAAGACTCATCGAGAGTTTTTAACTGTGAACCTGACGGAAAAGACTGGGCTCGAGGATGTTGAAATTTGTAATGGTAACCCATGTAACCCAGCAACCTAGTGTGATAGGGGGTTGAATGAGATGCCATCTGTTGTTGCGCTTCCTCTCTCACTTTCTTATTGCTTTCTTCAATGTCCTAGAATGCATACCATCTTGATCATATGACTGATGTGCTAGAAGTTGCACCTAAAACAACTACTTGTGAAGAAGATGAGGCAGTGGACTGTGATAGATCTTCCATTGAGACATGAAAACCTGGTTGGTTTGGACCTTTCTCCACTAGCATTGTTTACAACTCTTCTTCCTATGCCTCCTAAGTATTGGCCTTTTTAAATGAGGATTCCTTTCTCGGTATCTCTAATATGACATATGGGCCTCTTCTATTCTTTGCCTTTATCAATCGAAGTTTCAATTTCCATCTCTATGTCAAGAGGCCATGATTCAATGTTCGCTTTCCGTTCTACCTCAGGTTTAGACTCATGCAAACAAGTCGAAGCCTTTATCTTTTCTCTCCTTTAAGTAATGACACCATGAAGGTCATAGTGCCAAATATCTCATAAGCCAAATTTCATCTCTCTAGGCAAGGCCTCTATTGTCTCGAAGGTCTTCCTAGTATTAAAAATAAAAGGTCCCACAAGAATTCCTAATTTGAATAGATGCCCATTATTTGCAAGGACAAAGTGAAGTTGGTTTGTAGATAGACTATGCCTAATGATTATGAAGAAAATATCCTCATAGGCATGAAAAAATGTAGGTGGTAGGGGGGAAGTTCACACCCATAGATTCTGATCTTTGTGTGGTCTTCAAAAAAATACCAACCCCCTACCTTAGTGTTCTTGCTGAGTTGAAGGAGTTACTTTTGTTGGGGGGGAAATCTAGGATGAGGTACACCATGATCCTATAGGAAATGTCCATATAGGTGGAGATGAATTGTGAATAGTTCTAAGAGTATGGCCTTTTTCTAATAGCCACATCCCAATAAAAAATTGAGTTCCTCTTCTTGTCCCTAGAGACCAATTTTAGGCCCAAACATTCAAATTCTTCAACATGAGAGTACACAAAAAGATAAAATAACAAGGCGTAGTATCTGAAGTATGAAGTGGTGGAGAAGTGATGCATCTGGAACCTGATAGCTTCAGCCAAGTAAGTTTGGATGTAAAGCACACAACCAGGCTGCAACATTTGCTTGAGGAAGCCCCAGGTGGTTTTGTTAGCTATGTGTGCAGCTTCTTCTCCCAGCAGATGAGTAATAATGGACAAGATAGGTTGGATGGGTTCTGCATAGAGGGTGATGGGGAAACTATCAGCAACGGGCAAGGTATCTAGCCCAAGAGCTAGGATAATTCGCAAGAATGGATGCTACTTAGTGGTTGGGAAAGTATAATAATAATACATCAGGATGGTGTCAGTGAACTGTAGAAGGTCAGGGGGTACATCTATGCTCTTTGAATCAGTGCTGGGGTGCTTTCTAGGATTTTTACCCCCTAGGAGGAAATGAAGTAGCTTTTTTTATCAACATAGGTTGCTTCCATCCAAGACACAAAATCTGGGAAGTAATGCATGGAGGGTGAAATTTGGTAGTACAACCCCGAGTCCACCACTCAGAAAAGGGTCTTCCCCCCTGACATATTGGTTAAACAGGTTGGCTCAGAGATTTTCCAGGTCATAGGAGCATATTGGGTCAACGATTTACGCTTCCATGTCCATGAGGGGGTTAAGGCTTGACAAGGGCTTGGGCTCGCTGTTTTTTGGATCCTTTGGGCCTTTCGAGGACCTCGAAGCTATCATTTCTTGATTTTAAATTGTTATCCTGCGAAAAACATGGAGTACAAGTGAGAAATTTACTTGGTCACTGCAAAGGAGGACAAAAATGACACTAAGATGATCTACTGGGATGACGAGGTGTGCAAATGACTTTCTGAGTAGGTTATAGGTGGGAGGTACACTGGGAAGCAGCGAAGAAAACTAAAAATTCAAGTTGGGGGGGGAGCCTTTTTATAAACAGTAGGGCCAAAAGTCGAGTGATGTCACGATGACATCATGGAGGGTGGACACGTGTCATGAAAGGATACGACAATGGCGGCTGAGGTGGTGAATAGGAGCGGGGGGTCACTGTTACAAATTTCAAATTTCACTTTTTTCGTGAATCATAGCACCATCACGTGAAAACCTACCAAATGGCGTGGTCCCCATCTTGTTCCAGTAGACAAACAATGGCGGGATGGACATCTCTTCAACCCCCCTAGAATTAATCTCCACTGTCATATCAAAATTTGACTAGTAAACTCCAGAGGGGTAGAGAAGTTTATTGTCTGAGCAAGTTTCCCCTCTGGACTGCTCCCAGAAATCAGCAAGGCAGAGATGAGCTATGATCCGCCCAGAAGTTTCTCACTTTGTAACTGTGAATTTATTCCAACATCCTAAGGTCCGATGAGAGATTTAGGAGCCTATCACTTGTTGCCACATGCCATAGGCGGTGAAAAGAGAGGGAAGGATGACTTACGAGTCTTTGAGAGCTCGCCTTTTTCCTTTGATTTGTATACTTCTCCCTTGCATTCTAGTATTTAAGCTCTTCTTAGGTCCCCCTTTTCAAACATGAAACATGCTACCTTGCCTTTGTAAAAATAGGGTCTCTTAACCATGAATGCAAAGAAATATAGAGTAGGTGACAACATCGGCTCCAAATGGGGACAATTTATTACAAGTAATGAATTGAGAACTTGTACATTAGTGTCTTCTCTTCATTGGGAATGGAGTCATTTCATTCAGATATATAAAATAAAAAACAAAAATATATAAATAATTGAAAGTACTACTGATATTTTACAGGCTCATTGGTATGTAGAATGGGTGAAAAATGAACCTCTTAGTGTTGGAAGTAAATATTGAGGAACTTCCCATTCACAACTAGCTCAAACACTTCACCCTCCATGTTTTCCATCATACAAGTATTGTTTCCCTTTGCCTCAACAATCTTGAAGGGTTAAAACCATAAGGGATCAAATTTGTCATGTTTCCCTTTGTCTTCTCTTCTTACATCCCACCTAAGCACCAGATCTCCAAGTTATAGCAGTATATCCTTGGCCCTTCTGTCAAAAATATCTTTCATCTTTTATTGGTATTTGACCAACTTCTGTGTCACTTCTTCCCTGGTTTCTTGAAGTTCAAAAAGCTTATTGATTCTCCTAGTTAGAGAATTAGGCTCTTCCTCAACATATTGCAGCATTGTAGCCACTAGAATTGCTAATTGTATGGGAAAAACAACAACTTTCCTATACACTAACTCGAAAGGAGACTTACCAGTCGACCTCTTAGTCGTGCCTTTGTTTTCCCACAAGGAAAATTTCAATTGTGAAATCCAAATTTTCTAATTCCCTGATATGGTATTTTCAGGATTCCCACAAGGTTTTTTTGTCAGATTCGACCAATCCATTCCCTTATGGGTAATAGGTAGTAGAGTCGCCTACAAGGATGTTGTATTTCTAGAATAAACTCAAAAACTTGGTAGATTTGAACACTTGGGAATTATATGTGATTATCTTCCTGGGGCAACCAAATTTGGTTAGAATGTTCTCTTCCATAAATTTTATGGACAACTGCATCAGTTTCATTCCTGGATGGAATAGTCTCCACCCACTTAGTGAAATAGTCTGTTGCACTGACAATCCATTTGTGTTGACCACTGGATGTTGGGTGTACTTCTCCAATAAACTCCAACCCCCATTTCCAAAAGGACTCCTCCACAAAGACGGGGATAAAGGGGAAGGAGCCAATCTTTGTTTTTTTGTAAACCTTTGGCACTTATCATAGGCTTTTACATAAGAATATACTTCACTAAACACTCTGGGACAATAAAAACCTACCTTGAGGCTTTTATGTGTTGTATCTTTCCAACCTAAGTTCCCTCAAAAAATGTATCCATGAAATTCATCCATTACTTTGTAAACCTCCTCTTCAACTACGAACAGCAGAAAAACGCCCACAGGGTCCTTCTAGTACAATTTGGCACTTGAAATGACAAATCCCTGGGCCTATAGCATCATGGCATGGTATTTACCTTTGTCAAAATTTACTGGGCAACTTAGGAACAATAAGTAATGAACTATGTGTTTGTACCAATGAGATAGGGTAAAAGTCATTTGAATTTCCTGATTTGGGCTCTCGACTCCTCATTGCTCCTCTTCACTCATGTTTCTCTTTTCTCTCTCTAATTAAATATTAATTCCCAATGATTTGAAATTATATTCAGAAATCATCTTGGTCATCCCATGTCCCTTTATCAACTTAGTGGGCTTTATTTCCAAGTCGTATTCTTAGATCTTGGAAATCCATCTGCCCCTCTTGCCTTCATTGTCTCCTTGCATAAGAATATCTTTCACTGAGGCTGTGGGATCATAGGTTATTGTCCTTGACTACAATACATGCACTCAGAAAGATTCAAGGCTTTGACTAGTGCATAATCTTGTTTCTCCAATATGTTATATTTCAGCTCAACATCTCTTAGCACTTGGCTTAAAAATGCCACATGCTACTCATTTCCTTCATTATTCTTTTGCAATAGAACAACTGCCATTGTGTCAGGTGAAGAAAAAGAACATATAGAAAAGGGTGTTAGATAGTTTGGACTGAATAACACAGGTGCTTCAACTAAGGCCTTTTTGATCCTCAGGAATGATTCTTGGGCTTATAGGGTCCATTTTACCTCCTTGTTCTTCTTTAGCATCCTAATGATCTCCTTAACTATCTCAGCATAGTTTGGCACAAATCTTCTTAAGAAATTTATCCTGCCCAAGAAGATTTGAATCTCTTTCCTATTTTGGGGTAATGAGATGTTGTGAATGACCTCCACTCTTTTAGGATCAATCCTCACCCCCTCCTTGGCCACTCTATCTCCAAGCATATTTCCTTCACTTAGAGAAAACTGAGACTTTTTGGGATTCAAATACAACCCATATTTTCTACATTTCTCAAAATTAAGCCTTAGGTTCTCAATGTGTTTTCATCTATCTTTGAAAAAATAGTGATATCATCTAAATAGATAACTACACACTTATCTTGTTCTCCCACATAAGTAATGTCCATGGCTCTATGAAAAGTGGCTCCAACATTAATTAAACCAAAGGGCATTCTTGCATACATGAATGTTCCCCAAGGTGTGGTAAAGGAAGTCTTCTTCTGATCATCTGGGTGTACAACAATTTGGTTGTACCTAGAGAAACTTTCCATCATAAACATTCTTGTTGACCCTACCACCTTATGTAAAATGTGGTGCATCTTGGGTAGAGGGTATTTTTCCTTCAAGGAAGCCTTGTTTAGGTTACTAAAATTAATACACAACCTTATTTCCCCATTCTTCTTTATGACTAGGACAAAGTTGGCAACCCAATCTGAGTACCTCAGAGGTATATTGTTTTTAGCTTGTGATAATTTCCTCACCTCTTTTTCAATAGATGGAAGTATTAAAGGATTGATTTGTCTAAGCTTTTGTTTGTAGGGCTTCACCCCTCCCTTTAAAGGTATTTTTTGCTAGATGATGGTGATATCAAAAGTTTTCAAATCCTCATAAGGCCAAGAAAATACATCCATGTAATTCTTAAATAGGTCAAGGTATTTATACATGTACTCACCAAGGATTCCTTTTTCTAGCTTTATCACCCTTGGGTCTTGGTCTGTGCCAATGTTGTGGTCTTCCACTTGTTCATCAAATTCTTGCTTGGATGAATTGGCTGCCACATCATTCAGGTTGAAAAGCCTCTCCAGTGGGACCATGCCCCTAGGGATAATGTTTCCTTTCAGCTATAGGATTTTGTGCCCACCAATGGTTTCTTCCCAATTTTTCTATTTTTCCTCTATCACCTCCTCATCCTCTTAGTCGATCACCGAATTGGAGAAATCCCCTACCACTTCCATGAAGAGTTTGATTTGTTCTTCATCCTCAAACACTTGCCAATGTTTGATGTTGTCTGGTACTAAAGGTTTGTGCCGGACCTCAACTTCATACCTCAATAATGGATTTTGGGGAGGCTTGAAGTTACTTGTAGCTAAAATCAAAGACTCAGCCATCTTGTTTCCCTCTCGGGGCAAAAATTGAATATTTAAAGCCAAGAAAAAATTGTCGATTAGATACAATACCTCATTTTGGTAAGTCCTTAGCTATGGGTTTTTGTCCTTGCATTGATTCTTGATCTTCCTGACCACCAACTCTGAGTCTCCAAACACACTTAGGCACCCAATATTTAAGTTTCTGGCTGTCAGTAGTCCCAACAGAAAAGTTTCATACTCAACAACATTATTTGTTACTTCATACTCCAATTTGAAAGAAAGAGGTATTAGGCTACCTTCAGGAGACATCAACAATACTCCTGCCCCATTACCTTCCCTAGAACAAGACCCATTAAAATACAACTTCCAGAACTTATCACATTCTAGGGGTTCTTGATCTGATTTTGCAAAACATTCGACCTATGTCTCTTCCAAGATCAAATCATCCTCTTCTAGTAACAGGCAAGACAAATCTGTATCCTTCCCATACAGAGGTATATTTTTTGAAAAGTAAGCTTTTGTGACAATCTTCACAAACCTTGATTCTTTGTACAACCTGTGTTCTTGTCCACCAAAAACAGGGATAGTGGCATAAGTCAAATCCAATTTAATGGGTCCTCCAATTTTTGACCCCCATGATCTGGATAATGTTGAGAAATCTAGGGTATGAATAGTTAAAATATTTCTCTGCTTGATAATTTCTTGTGATATACTTTTACTTTTTAGCTCATAGTATTTTCTTCGTTATGTTATTATTGTGTTATTTTCATCAAGACAATTACCAATATGAAAAATAAGAGACAAACGACACAGTATGTAGGCTTGTCATCCAGGACCAAAACCTCTCACCACTTGAGAGGAAAACCTGATCAAAATTCTTCTTCTAGATCTTCAATTGATGAGTACCAAGACCATGAAAAAGACCCTTGACTCTAGTATCCTCCCAAGAACCTTGTCACTAACCTTGATGCTTTGCCTCTTCCCTTCCTCAACTTTCTTCTTGATCTCAAACTACTCTCCTTGGCTTCCACCAGAGAAAATCGGTCTCTATCCTTCACGCTGCTTCTTCTCAGCTTCCCCTAGAGAATCTCGGTCTCTAGTCTCTAGATCGGTCACCCAAAACAAGTACCCTAGAATAACCCTTCCTTTTCTATCTCTAGAATAAACTTCTCCTTCACTAACCGTAGAAGAAATTATCCTTCACTAACCCAAAAGAATCTCTCCTTCGCTGACCCAAAAGAAAATCTCCTTCACTTACCCAGAATAAAATATCCTTCATTATGCCTTGAAGAATCATTCCTTTGTTATCCCTTCTTCACACTTCTACTTGGAGCCTCTTCTTCTCACTTTTACTTGACCTCTTCTTCATAATTATGATTGACCAAATTCTTGTCAAGTTGCTTTCCTCTAAGTGAGGCTACTTATACACCTCACCTCATGTTCGTTAGGCTGACGTAATCTCAAGTAGGTAGGAAAACTTCTTCTAGCAAGTTCTTCCATCGTTTTAGGCCAACTTGAAGAGGATAAGTGAAAAGGTCTTAGAGGATACTTTACATAGACAATTTGTACTTTTTACAAAGTGTAACTTTACTTCATTACATGACAATGACTCTAATATTTTATGACTAGATGAAAAATAATTCCTAAAGACTCTCAATGGGAGTCTTGACTCAAAAATTAAATCTCATGCTCATGAAACCCATGAAGCAAGCAATACAATAATTTTATTTTTTCTTCTTTACATCTCATTACATAAAATTGTAATTACATGTCATTATGAAGATCGAACCTAGTTACACTTTTCAACACTCCCTCTTAACTAGGGAGGTATTCATAATGGTACTGGGTCATTCTCAATCTAAATAATTTCTCATAGGAATAATTTCTAATTGGTAACTCATTTGTATAGCATCATATCAACCAGCAATGTCACATAGCAAGGCCTTAACTAACAACTCCATCTCTCCACAAGATTTGAGTTCAATGCTGGCAAGACCAATGATTTATAAACACTCTCATCGTGCTCTCATCATTGTCTCTCTCGAAACATCCCCTACCTAGGTACTTAGGGTGTGTTCCATGAGGATTATTCTTATATTGGATTCCCCAAACCTCAAATAATATTGGTCCTCCAGGACTACTCTTCTATTGGATGCCTTATCTCATCCTCAAATAGTATCAGATGCTAAACAATTACCCAATCCTCCATTTTGTCTTCCCAGGTGAAGACCAAAATGATGTGTCAGTCTCTCCCTCTCAGATAGGGAGGACATATTCCAATAAAGGAATGTACTCTTCCTACACAAGGAATGGACCTAAGCTCCCTCTTGGCTCGGAAATTTCCAAGTTTCTTCCAAGTAAGAAACTTATTTCCAGGCTCCCTCTTAACTAGGGACCTACAACAACTCCTCATGTGGAGATCATGGAACAACCAGCTACTTGAAGAGCTCCTTCCTTTGATGTCATGAATTTATTCTTTGTTATGGAGTCTTCATATTTTGGGACTTCTTCATAGGGCATAGACCATCCATCACTTTCATTCATGAGTCAGTCATGTCCTCATTCCTTTCATCAGAAAGTGATTCATCAGTTTTTCCATCTGGATTTTATTCATGTCATTCTTCTTTCTTCATTCCATATTTTTAGAAGGATATTACATCCTTCTATATGGTCTTCCTAGAATTCATCCACATATCTTCCCTTTGGTAGTCCTACATAAGCCCATCTAGATATTAGTTCAAAAATACAAAATGAACACTTAAATCAAAATTACCTTTGTGATGGTCTCTTATCATGACATCTTCCTGTAGGTATCAACATCTTGCATCCATGTTGACACATCTCCCAAAGATATCCATTGTCTAGGGTCTCCATATTTTTCTGACTCTCATCAGAGTCTTCATCTCTTTCTGGGAGATATTCCAGTCAAATCTTCTTGGTCTTAGATTTTGAATGCCTTTTACCTTTGTTGCATATTTTATGGTCTCTTCCTTTCTTTTCTGACACTTCATTTCCCAGGAGCTTCCAATCAGAGTTTCTTAATTGTAGTCAGCTCCCTCATGATTCATATGAGAACATATTATGTTGAGTTCATCTAGTGTGACTTATTCTTTTCTGCAATATTTTGGAGCAGGAGATCCCCTTTTTCTTTGATCATGTTTCCAAATATGGAACTAGTGATCCATATTATCTTCAACCATATGACATGACTTTCATAATAATCTATGTAGGAATACATACCTCATCTTTCTTTTGGGTCATCCAGACTTCCTGCAGCAACTTCCTTTGAACGAATGAGTTTTATCTTGCTTCACTGTTATGTCATCATACCATCATCCCTTGAATCCCATGAGTTGGAATTCCTGATGAAACACTTGCTTTCTTTCTAGATCGGTGAACCCTATGATAAGGATTCCATCGGAGAAAATTGAGGATCTTTCATATCCTCACCTAGCATATGTTTCCTTATTGAATATTTTATTATTATCCCAGTCGATGATGACTTCTACTTATTTCTATAAGTATTATTATATTTCAATGTGGTTTCCAAGAGCTCTTATTCTTTAGAATTTATTCCATACATTCTTTTTTCTTTCCATGTCAAGAGTTCTTCCTTCTAATGCTTCTATCACGCTGCTATTTTCTAATCTGATGCATCCTATCCTATTTACTTTACTTCCTATTTATAAATTACAAGTGGAAAGTAACTTCTAGTGAAGAAAATAATCTCAGACATAGTAAAGATATTTTACTTCTTCCTTCTTAAGCTTCTTTGTATCAGGTTCTTTCACTTCCTCAGTAATGTGCGCTTCTTCCCTATCTCTCTTGTCCTTATTATGTTCAGGACAATCTCTTCTATAGTGCCCAAGTTCTTGGCTTCCATAGCATCTTACCTTGGCCATGTTCTTCCTTTTATTTTGAGTACCAAACTTTCCAAAATTCCCTTTTCTTTTTGTCACTAATTGATCCCTTTTATCTGATATTTTTTCACTTTATTTCTTCAACCAGTCTTCTTTTGCCTTGCATAGAGACCATAATTTGATGAATGGGATAACTTCCTCTTCTTTAGTAGATATGAGGTTACCTTGTTCATCATTCAATGCATTTAGAATAACGAAGATCATTTCTTTATCAGATACCATCTCTCCTAGATCTTGTAATTGACCTTTTATTTGAGATGCTTTTGAAAGGCATGAAGATATCCCTTCATCCTTTGACAACTTCAATTTATATAGATCAAATGCAAGTGATATGGTATTTCTATTGTGCTTTTAGAGAAAATTTCTACCATCTCATCATATATCTCTTTAGATGTCTCCAGCTCAGCTACATAGGAAATGAGAGGAATTTTTATAAATTCCTTAAGAATATTTTGAGCCTTTAGATCCCTTTCCATGTATTCAATTAATGTTGGTTCTTCGAATGGCTTGGAGACCTTTCCATGGACATGATCAATGACTTCATTTAATTCGAGGACTATGTCTACCCTTCTTTTCCATACAAGAAAGTTTGATATCCAAACCAGCTTATGGTTCTCCTTGAAACATGAAGTCATTTTTACTATATTAGATTATAATAAAAAGGTACTTACTTGTGAATATAGAATCTTCAACTTGATAATGATGATGAACTTGTTGCTTCAAATGATCCTTTTAAGAAGGTTCTTACTTTGACGAGGGAAGACTGCCTTCTATATGATGATCTTCTTCCAAATGAGATCCTTGCTTAAATAAAGAGAATATTTCCTTTCGATCTAGCATTCCTTAGTTTTTAAGAGCTTCCACTCCTTTGATGATGTATGAGTGATGATCTCAAAAGTGCTTGCTGGGTTTCGGTCTTTCTTCCTGCTTCCTTCTTGAAGATAATTTCAAGACTCTTACTAGAATATATTTATTCGATCTAGGGTTTGTTGGGTTGTGTTATATTCTTTCCACGACTAGCCCACGTAGTTAACTGAGGGGTTAGAAAGGGGGCAGAGCCCCCTCTTCGTTGCGCCGATTGTGTAGTGGGGGGAGTCACAGGGGGTTTGAAGGGTGCAAGTAACCCCACTCTATGGGGTACGGTGCAGCGCCTCGGAAAATTTTGGTTTTGGACCCTATGTTAGGTTGGACAGACCTACCTATGGTTTTGTGCATGAGTTTCAAACATGGTTTTGGATGCGATGGTTTTCGGTCCATGGTATTGGATGCTTTGGCATGTATAAATATGTATTGTAACATTGAAAGGAATAATGAAAAATAAAGCTGGTAGTCTCGGTTTTGGGATCTAGGGGAAAATCTTTATGTATATGTGTTTTATGTGTTATGCTCTCGCATTTTTTATTTTCTGTGTTTTAGAATTCGTATGCAGGTAATTTCTATACGGGGTTAAAAACTACATTTGGTATCAGAGTTGTTTTGGCTTCAAGGGGCCGCCTTTGTTGATGAGGGGTTTCGCTCGGGCTTGTGGTAGACCCT
Source organism: Pinus tabuliformis (assembly GCA_031772625.1). Taxonomy (NCBI): domain Eukaryota; kingdom Viridiplantae; phylum Streptophyta; class Pinopsida; order Pinales; family Pinaceae; genus Pinus; species Pinus tabuliformis. Next base: position 715,111,412 of record CM062820.1, read on the forward strand.
ATTCAGTGGGAGATCTGCGAGATCGATTCTAGTGGTGAAAGAAGATGGCGAGCAGTGAAAAGATAGAGATCGAGAAATTTAATGGTCAGAGTTTTGAGTTATGGAAACTCAAGATGGAGGATCTGTTCATGGATAAAGATCAGTGGATCACGGTAGATCTGGGTACTAAACCAACGGAGTGTCCGATGAAGAATGGAAGAAGTTAGATAAAAAGGCAAAGAGCCCAATACGATTGTGTGTCTCATATTCAATATTGTTGAATTTATTAGGGGAAGCTATGACGAAGGCTTTGTGGGACAAGTTAGGGACTTTGTACCAATCTAAGTCTCTGGTGAATAAACTGTTCCTATAAAAAAAGCTGTATAACCTAAGGATGAAAGATGGAGACTCGATGACAGAGCATCTGAATGCGTTTAATACTGTGGTAAGTTAATTATCGTCTGTTGATATCAAAATTTCATATGAAGATAAGTGCATTATTTTGTTGTGTTCTCTACCAGATTCGTGGGATAGTCTGGTTATTGCAATAGGTAGCAATGCAACTGCCTTACAGTTTGATGAAATAGTCTCATCCTTGCTCACGGAGGAGATGAGATGGAAAAATATGGAGAGCCAGAATGGTGATGCCTTGTTTTTACAAGGATGGTCCCAGAACAGAAACAAAAATAAGTCATCGAGTGGGAGATCTAAATCTAGAGGGAGATCTAAGTCTCTAGGAAAACCTGTAAAGGTGGTGTGCTGGAAATGTGGAAAGGAAGTGCACTACAAAAGGAACTGTAAATCTAAAGCTCCTAACAAAGGAAATGGATCTGATGATGCTCCTTCTGCAGAGGCGAAAACCACCTCAGATGAAGGTGGGGATGTGTACTTGGCTTCTTCAAGTACACATGTAGATCATGAGGCATGGTTGATTGACGCATGTGCATCCTTTCACTTCACTCCCCATAGAGAGTGGTTCTGCAAGTATGAGAACTACGATGGTGGTGATGTCTTCTTAGGGGATGATAGGAAGGCTAGAATCGTGGGTCGCAGAAAAGTAAAGTTGAAGTTGCAAGGTGGAAGGGTTAGAACACTTCCGGGTGTTCTACATATTCCTAAATTGGCCAGAAATCTTATTTCTGTAAGCAAGCTGGATGATGCAGGTCTAAAAATAGTGTTCGAGAAGGATACTTGCAAGATGGTTTGGGAAGCATTGGTATTGATGCGGGGAGTTCGGATTGGAAATCTGTACAAGCTGTAAGGTAGCACTGTTGTTGATGGGTGCAACAGTTCTGTGGTTCCTAAAAGTGGAGCAGAAAATCTGGTGGTCTCTGGAGAGAAGACCATGTTGTGGCATCAAAGGCTTGGACATATTGGAGAGAAGGGCCTCCGAATACTTCATGGTAAAGGTATGGTAGAAGGTATGAGTAATAGCTCTCTGGATTTTGATTTCTGTGAAAATTGTGTATATGGGAAGCAGAATCGGGTGAGTTTCCCCTCTGGTGGTAAGAGGGCAAAACATATATTAGAACTTGTGCACAGTGATGTGTTTGGACCTGTGAAGGTTCCATCACTGGGTAAGTCTATGTACTATGTATCATTTATAGATGACTTCTCAAGGAATGCATGGATATATTTCCTTAAGAAGAAATCTGAAGTCTTTGACAGGTTTAAAGAACTTATGGCTCTAGTGGAAAACCAGACAGAGAAGAAGATAAAGGTGTTGAGGACAGATACCGGTGGAGAGTTTTGCAGTAAGGAATTTGAAGAATTCTGTAAGAAGTGTGGTATATCACAACAGAAGACTACTCCATATACACCTCAGCAAAATGGAGTTGCAGAAAGAATGAACAAGACGTTTATGGAAAGGGCAAGAAGCATGCTCAATGGTGTTGGGTTAGGACAAGAATTCTGGGCAGAGGCGGTGGAGACAACATGTTACCTGGTCAACAGATCACCTTCCTCAGCATTGGAGGATAAGATTCCACAAGAGGTATGGACTGGTAAGAAACCCTCTCTTTCACATCTGACGGTATTTGGATGTGATGTATATGTACATGTTCCAAAGGAGAAACAAACCAAGTTGGATAGTAAATCTAAAAAGTGCATCTTTATTGGGTATAAGGATGGTATAAAGGGTTATAAGATTTGGAACCCAGTAACAAGGAAGGTTATGTACAACCGAGGTGGTGTTCAGAGAGGTGAAAGATGTTATTAAACATGAAGTCCAACCAAAAGAACCTAAGAAGATAGATTTTGAGCTAAAGGAGGAAGAATCAGACTCTACAGCAGAGGAGGAATCAGAAGGTGAAGAGCCACAAACTCCGGGTGTGAGAAGATCAGTTCGAGAAAGAAGGCAGCCAGAAAGGTATAGTCCATCTGCTTTCTGTTCAAATTTTTCTTTATCTATTACTGATGATGATCCCAGAACTGTGAAGGAAGCAATAGATTCAGAGGATGGAAAACTCTAGGAAGAGGCCATGGTTGGTGAAATGGCATCTTTGCACAAAAATGAGGCTTTGGATCTGGTGGAGTTGTTAGCTGGAAGGAAACCCATTGGTAACAAATGGATGTTCAAGAAGAAGACAAATGCAAAAGGAAAGGTGGAGAAATGCAAAGCTCGGTTGGTAGCAAAAGGTTATTCCCTCGTGCCAGGAATTGATTTTGGTGATATTTTTTCTCCTGTTGCCAAGTGTTGGGCCGTTAATATGCCATTATTATTATCACTTTTGAACGCTTATTCCACCCATTTCTACCATTCTTCATCACGTCATTTGTCATAATTTATCATATAATTCTATTTTACAATGATTTATGCTCTTATGTAAAAATATTATTTATTCTCCTTTATTTCTAATAAATTGATGATTATGCATTATTTTATCAATGATAGTCTTAATAAATTGGTTGTAACATTATTCACCATTTTTAGCCTCTAAGATAATTTCCAGATTGAAGATTTAATCATTAAAAGTGCCAACTGAGAAATTCGTTGGAATAAGAAGTGACAGTTTTACCGTTGAGATTTTGGGCAAATGAAGAAGCATCTGGAAAATCCGGAACATGGGTTTTGTCCAGAACGGACCAAATTAACTTTATTTAAGAATGATTTGCCCAAATTCGGCTAGTATTGAGAGAAACGTAGGGTTCTTTGAGCACGATTTTCTCAAATTTGTTGTGTGGCCGTTTCCCAAATCTCAGCTGCAAAGCCAAATTCGCCTTGCTCTTGTTGAAAGATGAATGGAGATATATGTTCTTGTTGATAAATTGGTTGGAAACAATCCAATTTTGTAATAGAAATCATGTTGTAATTATCTTTGTTGTAACTTCTCTCTGATCTCTCTCTATTTAAATGAAAACAGAGATCAGAGATGGGGATGGAAAAATGAGGGGAGAATTGAGGATTCAGAATTGGAAATTCAAGAATGATGATGGGATAGGATAGAATAGGAGGAAAAAGAGATTGTTGCATTGCCATTGTAATCTTCAAAGCTTCTGCTGTTGTAATGATTTCATAGTTTGATGATGAATAAATAAAAGGGTTGTTGTTCATTCTTCTCATCTGAAGTAGCCCAGCAGCATCCGCTGGCGGCTAAGGGCCCAGCCTCTGGTGGAGTACGTTGCTGTTGTATTATATCTTTATGATTCATGTGTGGTTTGATTTCTTTCTTTTACTCTGCTCAGTAATCTGAAGCGCTTTATTGTTTCACATATCGGCTCTGTTATACTTGATTGAATATTATTGTAACTTACAACGGGAATGCTATGTTACCATTCTAACCCTGCATCACATTATTGTTTATTTTGGAAAATCATATAACATCATTGTTCCTTACAGATTACAAGTTAACCGTGCTGTATATTCTTGAATTGGTACTACCGTATGATTTATTCTTACATCGTGACTGTTGTTTATTCGGAAGTGTCGTTCTGTTATCATTGTTGTTCTGAAACAATTGTTGTTCCGTTACAATTGTTGTTATTTCATGGCCGTGATTCATGCATATTGTATCGAAGCTCAGATTACTGTCCCTTTTAATGATAAGTGTGTTGCGTGCTTGACTTGGGTTGCTATACATTCAGATTTAATCCGTCGTTCTATGATTTATCTTTGATAGTCTATTGTTCCATTTCTGTTTGCTATTCAATTCAAAGGCTGTTACTTAATTCTTGAAGATTATAATTATTGTTGCATTCATTTACGTAGGATATAGTTTTGTTGTTCAATCCTATTTATAGAAGTAGATGATGTTCTATTTCTTGTCAATCTAAAATCATCATTGCTTTGGTGTGTAGAAGGTCTCAGACTGTAGTGAACATTGACATATGTTGTCTAGTTCCCAGTTTGATGATCCTTCTTTTGAGTGCCTTTTTAATTGCATCAGTTTACAAAACGAAGAGTTAATGTTATTGTACCCTTGACTGATAAATTGTTGTAGTTTTCTGAGTGAATGATTTAAAATTCAGAGTGTTAAGTTTCTTTTAATTTTAAGTAGATTTTGTTTCAAGCATTCATTTACTTTTGGATTTTAAGCACTATATTGCAAAACATTACTCTTGAATAAATAGCCGCCTCAGACTGAGTACACTCTTGAAATAAAAAGTCGTCCCTGGGTTGACAATTAACATGAAGATAATTAGAGGTGAAAAAGACTCTTTTTATCACTCGACATTTTGGCGCCGTTGCCAGGGAGAGTGTAGCCATTTTTAAAGAGTAGTATGCATCTGATGAGTGCCTGCTAGGAGAGAATTAGGTATTAAAAACGGAAGGTAAGAACCTACGTACGAAGCATGTAGAAGCCTTGCTCCCCCACCCACTTTCCAGCAGAATTGTTAAATTTTTTTCTTCAAGTAGAAATAAAAGTTTGAATTTTTGTGTGAATGACTAAAAAAAAAGAATAGAAATTTTGAAAAACAAATCTTTTCATTTCACTCAAGTGGTGATGTAAACACCACCCATTTCACTAACCAATTGGCAGGACCATTTGAAGAAGGAGCCTCAAATAAACACATGAAGAACATCTTCTATTATGGTAAGAAATGGCTCACATTTCTACTTTTGAATTTCCTATCAAAGATCTAAGAGGAGTGACACAAATGCACATAATTCCCCCATCTTCTCTACCAAATTTTCATGGCTTGACAAATGAAGATCCAGATAGATTCTTATTTGAGTTCGAAACACTTTGTAGAGGATATGATTATTACACTAACGATCAAAGATTGAAAGTGTTTCCTCTTACTCTAAAAGGAGCAGCTCTCCGATGGTTCATGAGCCTAGGTGGGAATTGCATCCAAACATGGGAGGACATGAAGAACATATTCTTGAAGAAGTACCAAGACTATTGCAAATCCAATGGAGATATTTTCAATATGATACAAGGGGAAGATGAAAGCTTGGAGGACTATGTAGATCGATTTTATTACAACCTTCAAAAATCAAAGCATAAGCATTTGGAAAAAGAGATCTTAAAAACACTGCTTCTTAAAGGAATCAAAGATGAATTTTTAGAACTCTTAAATCTGATAGGAAAAGGTGATGTTTTTCAGTTATCATATGATGATGTTTGTGAGTTGTGCATAAGGTATTCAAGAGGAATATCCAAGGCTGGTAAGAATTCTAGAGATGTTTGTTCTTTCTTTTCCAAATCTGCTACAAGAATAGGAGACATAAGAGCTGAAATCAATGCTTTATTTGAAAATTTTAAAGTTGATTTTATTAGCTCTCTAAATGCAAAATTGGATGTTTTGCAGGTTCATAAAAATCAAGAATTTGATGAAGTGTTTTTCACTCATGACCGAAAGGAGCATACCATAGATGGTTGTTCTTCCTTATCTAATTTGGTGGTGGCATATCAAAGAGATGGGGACGCTGCAACAAGGTCAATAGGTATGGTTCAAAACACTTCCTCTTCATTCTCTTATTTGCATAATCCATTATGGAATACTAATGTGTTAGGGCAGCCATGTCAATTTCAATATAACCACCAATCTTGTCTACAAGTTGGGCATGGTTCACCTTATGATTGCATGACTACTCTCCCTCATCTTGTAGCACAAACATATTCTCCATATTTTTCACTAGCTCTTCCACAACATCCTGCTTGCATAACAAATTCATCCACTCAACCCAACCAACCACATCATCACAATGCTCCATTCCTTACACATTTTCCTGCTCAACTAATTCCACACCCTCACTATAATAAACCAGTACAACATGCTTACAATGTTGAACTGTAAAATTTACACACCCTTCCCACCCATTTTATCTCACATGCGCCATTAGAGAAAACTTACAATGAGATTCAGAATGTTTTAAATTCAAAAATTGTAGAAGTTATGGGAAAAAATGAGATTTCTTTTAGTTTACATCAACAAGACATTTTAAAAGCTCAAAAACTTCATCATATGATGGCTATGAGAAATCAATAAAGTAACGGATATATTGAAGATTCGTTTCACTCCATCACTTATTTTCAGCATCACTCCATACTTCAACAATTTTTGACACCATTTTTCAAAGGAAGTTGGCTTCTCATACCCTAATATCCATTAATATGCATCTTTCAAATTTGGGTATGTACATACATGAAGCCCTATTTCGAAGATGGCTCGACTGGAAGTACTCATATACGTAGTCATATTCATTTTTCAAATCAAAATAGCTTAGTGTAGAAAATAAAATAAATAAGGGCATAAATAAATGCATTTTGTTTTTTATGTAAAACTAGTTGTTTTTTGTTGCAACATGTTGTGGAAATCAACATCAGTGATAATTTTTTTTAATTCATTTGTGTATGTAGATGAATTAAAATGGAAATAATAGTTCTACAAACACTCATATTTATTTTTATCACCAATTTGAAAAAATGCTTGAATATCATTTTTTTTACTTGCGGGCTTGATGAAATTTCTGGAAAAACAGTCGGGACAGTCATGTTTTGAGGGACAAAAAGAAAATATTTTTAAAACCTATTTTTATAATAAGTAGCCCTTGATGTCTACTTTCCAACCCAATTTGAATCACTCAATTTTGATTTGAAACGAAAAAGTTAGAAACAAAACATTGACGGGGTGTCTAGCGGGTAGCTCAGGAACAGAGTTGGGACAGTCGGTTTTTGGAGGCCTAAATGAATGAATTTTTAAAACTTGTTTATATGGTAGATTCCCCTATGAATCTAGTTTACAATACAATTGGAATCACTCATTTTTGATATCGTATGGGGAAGTTATGATCAAAATACTGACTGCCTATTGTAAATCAGCACCCTTAAAACTGTCTTTCCGGCTGTTCCTTACAGTATTTGACCTATCAATTCTTGTATTCAAAACCTGTTTCTATTGGAGATAAATAGATAAATCTAATTTCATTTCCAATTTGAATCATTTGAATACGACATCAAACGAAAAATTTATGCTTGAAATATTAACTGTTGGTCTAAGCTGGGTAATCGAAAATGACTTTGTTATGCAGGTTGTTCTAACTAAAATTGACATATCATATCATTGAATCTTTATAACATGTTTCTACTGAAGATAAACCTTTGAATTAGCTCTCATTTGGCTTTGGAATCACTCAATTTCAACGAAAAACAAAGAAGTTATGATGAAAACACTGCTGGTTAGTATGGTCAACCACTGCTCTCCCGCAGATGACAAATAACTTTTACTTTGTTATTCTCTCAGTGGATTTGTTATACAGAGTAACTACTTGTTGTTTTTTGCATAATTCTTGGATTAGGAAAGTCCGATCACCTCTCTTTCTCCATGATTTAATATTTTATTGCAGTTAGACACTCATTTTTTTGCAGGTCGTGGGAAAATAAAGAAAGTCAATTTATGGATGAGTGATTTTTGAAAGAAATTTTATGAAACAAAGGAATTTCATCCAACTCATTACCCAACGAATTCATAATAGAACAAATGAAGAATTGATTTCAATTTGAAGATTCATGTCTTATTACTACTGCCAAAACATTTTTCAAAGAGATCATTTTTTTACATAATATCATCGCTGTTGTAACTTAATTTATTTATTTACATACTATTTTTTGTTGTATCTTTTCCAATTTCTCTTATATTTTGTGTTTCAGGTGTTGCTTCATTCAAAGTGTAACTCATCCTTAGCATCAATGCCGTGAATAGCTAATTTGTTTTTTGCATGCTTTCATTTTATGATTGTCCATTTTGTTGTTCCTTTTTCACGCTTTGTTGTTCCTTTTCAAATGGAACAACAATTTTGTACTTTCATGTTTTGTTGTTCCTTTTTGAATGGAACAGCACTTCTGCACTTTCACGTTTTGCTGTTCCTTTCTGAATGGAACAACACTTTTTCATTTTAATGTTTTGATGTTCCTTTTCGAATGGAACAACACTTCTGCACTGTCACGTTTTGTTGTTCCTTTCCGAATGGAACAGCACTTCTGCACTTTCACGTTTTGTTGTTCCTTTTCGAATGGAACAGCACTTCTGCACTTTCACGTTTTTCTGTTCCTTTTCGAAATGAAACAGCACTTCTGCACTTTCACGTTTTGTTGTTCATTTTCGAATGGAACAACACTTCTGCACTTTCACGTTTTGTTGTTCCTTTTCGAATGGAACAACACTTCTGCACTTTCACGTTTTGTTGTTCCTTTTCGAATGGAACACCACTTCTGCACTTTCATGTTTTGTTGTTCCTTTTCGAATGGAACAGCACTTCTGCACTTCCACGTTTTGTTGTTCCTTTTCGAAATGGAACAACACTTCTGCACTTTCACATTTTTGCTATTCCTTTGCGAAGGAACAACACTTTTACATTTTTGTTGTTCCTTTTCAAAGGAAAATCATTTTCACATTTTTTTGTTCCTCTTAAGGAACAACACTTTTTCACATGCATTTTTTTGTTGTTCCCTATAGGGAACAACACATTTTCGTGTGTATTTTTGCTTTTTGGTGTGAATTTCCTTTGTTTTTCCCTATAAAGAACACCACTTTTCAAGTTTTTTTGTTGTTCTTTCAAAAAAAACAACACTTTGGGAATATTTTTGAGAGCAATCCTTTCTTCCTTTTGTGGAATTAGTCCTAGTTCATTTCAACCACATTTTACTGATTCCCTTTCATGGCATGAAGTACACTACTTTTATGAGAACAAGAATTATGGATTCTTTTGAAGCGAGTTAATATCATTCACGTTATGATCTTTAACAGGACAACTCCTTGATGATAGATTATTTTCAAAATGGACACAATTATTTATATACCACTTTACTGTATTGTTTTCTGTTGTACATGATATTGATTGATCATCTTAATACCATGTTGGTTCCACCCTTCTTGGTTATAATCTTTTCCGTCTGTAATAAATGAGATTATGGGTATATTTTTTCTATTGACATGTTCAACTTCTTCCACCATCCCTACTCTTAAGGAGTATTGAGCCTCCCTCTCTTTATCATAAAAATGTGTAATAACAACAAAATTTTGTTCACAGATGGGGGATAGGGGGTCTCATTACGAGCCAGCCTACCATGTTCATAAGGTTGTAATAAAGTAACATTCCCATTATGGCCACCACACCAGGGTTATGATCCATTGGATAGCCAAATTATCCTTGGAACAAGAGGTCTCACCACAAGCCGGCCTAATCACTTTTGCTACATCCCAGTGAATGGCAGTGTGGTTCTCTGGTTACCACGCCAGCACACTGATCTCTTCTGTCGAACAACAATGTAACTCTCCATTTATAAATTGAGGATCTTGGCTCATATGAGTTAAAAAGCAACCCTGTCGAGGCTATGGACGTCTGTTGGCAGCAGAGGCTCTGCTTATGGTATTGAAGTTATATCTTATCGTCAATTATTACTATAATACCCTTTTCTTATTTTTTCTTTTTATCGGAGAAGTTATTTCCTTAATTTTCCCTATTTTGAACCTTTACGCATGAGAAATTATTTTCTGATCAATCACATCATTTTTCAGCTAGAATACCATCAGCAAAGCATCTTTTTGGCATATTGTTGTCCTTTTTCTCTTTTTCATAACTTATCATCAATCCAAAGCGTCTTATCTCTTATTCATAACTATCTTTACACACTCTGCTCTCATTATAACCATAACTCTTGTCGTCCTATCATTGATATGTGTACTCTGCTTCATTTACTGCTATATTGTTCATTCCCTTGCCTTGTCATCAGCATAACCCCTCTCATACGCTTTATGGTCATGGAATTCTTTTTCCAATTGGAGGGGGGAATGTATGCATTATGGGATTGCATGCGATATGATTACTGCACTCTGCCATAACTTGTTGATTTGATAAAATATCTTATTGAAATTTTTGCATGCATCTTAATCTGTTGCTATTCAAAACTAACACTATGGATTCAAGAACATTGTATGCAAAATAGTGATTTGTTTACAAGAAAACAACAAGTATGGGCAGAACTCTATTCGCAGCATGACCACACTATTTCAACTAACAAAAGAGGCTCACGAACGTGAACAATTGTTCAGACATGATGTGCTTGCTTGGATTCCACCTTTTGCATCACTTTCAGCACCAACTCTGCCTACATTAGCTTCAACATATGCCAGTACATATATGTCCTTCCACATTTTTCTTTTTGGAGGTAAAATAGCATAATTTTTTTATTTATTACAAATTTAGGAGAACTTCATAAAAATCCATTTTGAGCATTATTTATCATCCTTCAGTCCACATCTGTACCACTTCCCATTTTTTAACGGCATATCATCTTTCAGTTTGGGGGAGTGTTGCTTTTGTTAGCACTTGAGATTTCACCCTAGGCTGAGGAAGGTAAACCTTCAAGGCCACATCAAACCATTTCACCTCGTAGCTAGCCCTACGGGGTATGAGAAGGCTCTCTCTGGTCAAACTCGGTAGATCTTTCAATAGGATGAGCTGACCCAATTAGGAACACTGATATTAGGCTAGTAAACTGATAAGGGGGGTTGATTTAAAGTTTTTTGGGGTTTTTGGTGGCAATTGGAGGGAGTGCAATTCAGGGTGCGGGGATTGAGCTCAGTTTTTTGCAGGTGGGTCTTTGGGGCAAGGTAGGAGTTTGTGCTGATGCCTTTAGCTGAGATGGATGATCAAGGAAGAAAAAGAGAAGCTAAAGAGGGCAAACAATGACTTTGAATCCTCTCTAGACAGTGGAAAACATAAACATTAAACAAATTTGAAAGCTGAGCATGGCAAGCATGAATTCAAACTTTATCACTTCATTTGTTTAATAAGATGCAGTAAAGAAAGAGATGGAACACATAAACACACTTACAATTACAATAAGAGAATACACCATCAACACAAGAGTCCACAAGAATCTCAAGGATGTCTGCAAAACCCTGGTCTTCCCTTTCCTCAAATTGCAGAGATACAAGTAAAATATACAATAGGAGCTTCTCCCTCAAGAGTCCAACCATGAAAATGAGCAAGAGAATACATAATATAGATGATCTAACTCCTTTCCCCACCTCTAGGGGTCGAGCTCAGCTTCCTAGGAGCTGTTTCAACTAATTCCAAACTAAGCACTAGATAATAGGCAGTCAAAACAACTTGCCTCTAAAACTTAGGAAACCTATCCATGCATTAAATATCTACCATTTACATTCAAGAAACTTCTAGAAGTAATCAAGGAGAGTAAAAGTATCTTAGAGCCATGGAAGTTACATAAAAATCCATGATTTACATGCCCAAAACATTAAACCAAGTGAAAACAGTGTTTTTCTGGCCGAACTGGTCAAAATAGGCAAAATTCCCTGACATGCAGCGCACATGTGCCTGACACGTAGCGCGCATTGAGAGGCCTGTTTGAGGGCCTTCCCGGTGTCCAAATCAGGTGCAAGCTATCTCATTGGAAAGGTCTGTGAGTCTTCTTTCCAACCCCACCGGAATTTTTGAATTTGGAGTTCATTTGATCCCTCAAGACTCAATTCTCCCAAGACAGCTTTCTGCAACTCAAAATATGGGCAGAAAGTCAAAATTTGCATGTATTTTGAGCTTTTGGAAGCCCAAATCTCCATAAAAACTGAAGTCCATCCATAGGCAGGTGCAACTTTGCATGACAATTCCAAAAATGCTGAGTTTTTCCCGTTCTGAGTTGCCCCCATGTAGCGTAGCGCACGGGGCGCTGCATGGCAAAAGGCCAAACCCTGTCAATTTCCCAAAAATGCCTCAAAACTTTCGAAATTTCTTGTGCTGGCTGCTAGGAAGAGGCTAATGAGTATCATGGTGAGTGAGAGAGGCCTCAGCCAAGATACGGAGTGGGTTGGCCTTCTTCTTCTTCCCAAGAGCTTCGGTCAACCTTCTTTGGAATATTTTCATCTTCGCCTGGCAAACATGCATCCTTGCCCAATAATGATTTTTCATGTTTCTCAACAGCTTCTTTTCTTGGTTGGCCTTAGCCAACAGCCTCTCTAAGTGTGCATTGACCCGGATGAGCATGGATTCTCTCTCAGCAGGCAATAGATCACCGGGTCTTCTTCGGTTCAGGACTCGGTCAATACGAATCCTCCATAACTCATCAAGTACTTTCTCCTCCTCTAACGGTTTGTTCCGCTGCTCCAGGTAGGTGATGGTCCATTGGGCACCCTCAAGTCTCCTCTGTAAAACATCATTTTCAGCCCTAAGATGCTGAATGATCTCCTTCGCCTCTTGGCTAGGAGAACTGGCCTCGAGATCAATCACTGGATCCTCATGAACCATGGGCTCTTTGCCCCTCTGCATTTCCTGTGCTGATGAAGAAAGCGAGGCCCCTTCCACCTGATGTGGAGATAACACTCGCTGAACTGAAGATGAAGGCGAGACCCCTTCCACCTGCTGTGGAGAAAGTACTCGCCGAGCTGCTGCAAACAAGGCCCTTAGGCCTTTCTGATAGGTGAGCCGAGGTGAGGAAGCTACATGTCTCGGAACAGTGATCTCTGGCTGGTGAGATGGACCTCCCTCCTCATAAATGACCTTTGGCTCAGGCTGTGGCTGTGGTGGCGCTGTGAAGAATTCATGAGAGATGAACTCTTCCCAAGGAATGCCCTGCTGGCTCAGCTGATAGGAAACAATGAGCTGAATGAGACCAAAGTGATATAAACTCGTAAACTGTTGGGTTGGGGTCTTCCTCTGTAATATTGGCACCATCTTCTGAATATCCTGGAAGAAGAAAACTTGGATGTTCATCATCCTCACTCGAGTGAAGTGCATCAACAGACGGATGTGATAAGAGTACACCAGTGAAAACCTGCCCTCACATGTAAAGTAACGCATGATGAGTCTCAAGATCGGAACATACTCCCTCCGGATAAATCTGAAAGGAAAAGCCCCCGACAAGTGTCTCATGAAGGCTGGCATGACATATGGCTCAAAATGAACATAATCCAACACTTTGCGCTTGGGCCACACCTCACCCACATTTGGTATCCCAGTAGCCTCTGAAATCAATTCCGGAGACAACACAAAGTTCACACCTGCCAGAGTGACCTGCCCATCATGAAGGTGCAAAACAAATAAGCGGGCCAACTCCCTGTGGTGCTGGATCTGAGCAAGCCTCTCGCAAAACTGAAAACATGACATATACCGAAAGCAACTCACTGCCAAAGGACAGGCCTGCAATTCTGCCAATGAGGTGGGTTCCTCTCTCTTAGGACGACCACCTTTGCCCCCCCTACGAGGCCTCCGCTGTACCTCAACCTCTGTAGAAGAAGACTGGTCATCACCTTGCTCATAGGTCTCGGTGGTTGACATGGTGCTTTTGAGAAAAGTGGAGAAAATAGACAAAGTAAACTGCTGCCCTTGCCTGCAAAAATGCTGAGTTGTATGTTGTTTTCAAGGGGAAAAAATCATGAAGGAAATGTTAGGGGAGGGGATTTTTTAACAAGGAAAGGGAAACATATGAAAACAAGGAATTTTCAAGGGACAATTCACAAACTGTCAAACATATAATCTCATCTTAATCAGCGGGAAATCATCTGCAAAGAAATGTTTTTATTAGGGTAACATGGATAATAATAACCAAGGGAAATGACATGTATGCTCAACAGGGGAATGGGGCAGCATAGATAACTTGCTCATTTGATTTCTGTCTTTCAATGTACATCATAAAGCACACTCTGTTTTTTCAAAGGGGTTCATGTACATTTGAGGCTAGGGGAAAAGGGCTTCATTGACATTTTGTCAAAAGGGAAAAGGGGTTTTATTGACAAGGATATTAGGGGATAAAAGGAAAAACATGGTGTTTGCTTTTTAGGACCACAGCAACATTACTTTTGATCAAATATACATAGCATATTTCTCTTGCTTTGGTTTATATACACAGCCACATTTTCTTTATTTTTTTGTTTTGGCATTTTATCACCATATTGCTTTCTTTTTTTGCATAATCATTTTGTTCTTTTTTTTCATAGCATTTTATTCTTTTTGCTGTGTGTGTTTTTATATCACAATGGAGGGTATTTAGGGTTTTGGGAATGTGTTTAGGGAGGGGTAGGGTTTGATACTTGGAAGGAGGAAAATTTCATATTCTTTGCAAATAAGATAAGATAGAGACATATGATGACAATTGTGAAATAAATGGGGAAACATGGAGGGAGCATAAATGGGAAATTAAAACCTTGAAAAGAAAACACCAAACCCTAGCATTATGCCTACATTGACAAGCAATCACCAAAATCTATTTTCTTTGCATTCTTAGTGATAAAACATATAAATGAAAGCTCATCATTCACCATTCATCAATTCATCAAGTGTATAGACCCTACCTCAGTCGATTTTGCAACTTAGAGGGCGATTGGACAAAATTTGGGGCGGTTTTGATGTTAACAGCTTGACATGTAGCGCAGGGCACTCAACGGGTAGCGCACAGCCTGACACGTAGTGCCCGTTATAAATTACCATTGTTGGGAGGCGCCTGACGAGTAGCGCACAGCCCAACACGTAGCGCACAACCTCTGACGGGTAGCGCACCTGAAATTGTTTGAATTTCTCTGCACTTTGCCTCTTTTCACCTCTTCGCCCTCTCACTTCTTCTTGCAAGCTCTTTGGATGCACAATGAGGGTATTAAGAGGGAACTTGACTCTTTATAAGCTCAATTTAAAAAAATTTACTTACCAAACCCACTTTCTAATGTTTTGCCTTGACACTTTCTTTTAACACTGTTTTGAGTTTTCCTTTGTTCTGAATTTGATCTTTTGGGTGTTTTAGCTCCGTTCTTTTTGCAGGTAGACCATCTGATGGACTCTAGGGAGGAGACCAGAGTTATCGCCGGCATTTTGAAGAATTTTTGAAATTTCCTTATTGCTTTACAAAATTGACATGACCTTGGCTTTAAAAACAGGGTTTTTAAATCCAAGGTATAAAAAGGCTGTACATGATGAAAAATATCAATGAAACATATTTACATACCTCCTTCTGGCTTGCTGGGGACTCATGGACCTCTGACTCATGATCTTGCAATGATATTTGATTGAAACCCTAGACCTAAGGCTTTGGACTTCAAGACAAAACAAAACAAGTGTGACACAAGTTCATTAACGGATATGACCTGATCCAGCAAAGCCAGGAAGGGAACAAGGACCAGCTCCTCCATCAGTTTTATGGCATGCCTAATGGAATGCAAAACTGACATTGATGAGACACCTACTTATGCATATGCAAAGAGATTTTTGATCACTGATGGAGGGCATCATGACCGACACTAACATTGGCTCCAATGGGGATGGTAGCTCCTTGGAGGTGCCAAGAACCTTAGACCTCTGGGAGAGCAGACCAGTGCTTGCAACCATTGGGCGATGGAGTCATTATTTACACCTTTGACACAAAACTTTGACACATTTATTGAATGAAAACTTGACTGAAAACTGACTGAAACTTAACTGAAGCTTGACTCAAACCGACTCGATGGCAAACTGAAATAACTTGAAAAAAAACTCACTCAATAGACCAAACACAAATGACTCATAACTGACTTAACTAAAACAAGAACTTACAAAGCTTGTTGAAGGGCAGCAGTCCATCAAGATTTGGAATCATGATGACAACCACCTGTGTTTCTTACAAGACAATATACATCAAACTATATCATAATGCCAATGTAACCAATCAAGCAGATGCCTTCTTGACTGATTCTCCCAATCAGATCTTCTGGTCAACAATACAAACCTATCACTGGGCATCCAAAAACATAGTTGACCATTTTCTCCTTCATCATTGAATACTGCAATAAACACTATCACTGCTGGCTGCAACAAACTTGCAAGAGGATCATGAAAAACATGAAGACTTGACATTGCCACCTCCTGCTGAAAGAACAAGGTGTCCTTTGTTTCAAATTCTGATCTGCCTTCATCATGTGCTTCGGTAAAAGTATGCTCATGGGCTTCAAAAAATTCCGAACAAATGGATGAGCAGA
Organism: Pinus tabuliformis; assembly: GCA_031772625.1. Taxonomy (NCBI): domain Eukaryota; kingdom Viridiplantae; phylum Streptophyta; class Pinopsida; order Pinales; family Pinaceae; genus Pinus; species Pinus tabuliformis. The sequence continues at coordinate 715,127,792 of CM062820.1, forward strand.
TCTCTTCTTGGAAAAACACTTCAGCACATGAAACATATGAAGAATCTGAAAGGGAATCCTGTATGCTTTGATCTTCGGTAGTTAGACAATATGGTAAGTGATCTTCATATGATATGACAGCCGAATTATCATCTTTGTGAAGGAAAACATTATCGGTTTGCTGCTCTACAAGACAATCATCTTCTTCAACAGAGGAAGAAATTTCCCCAACATTTTCCTGACTATGTGTGCATTGCAAATCTGTTGTAGCTTGGGCTGTAACAAGACCTTTCAAAAGCTGATCTATTTCCTCTTCAGACAAAGGAGACAATGCCTTTTGTTTTCTTCTTCTTAAACAATAATCATCTTCATATGACAAGGCATTCAAACTATCATTTATTACTGAGTTATTGAAAGGAGATTCATCACTTACTTGCACAAAGATCTCACCTTGCTGTTCATAAACATCTGAATCCAAAACTCTGTCTATGATCTCAACAGTAGAGCTCTCTTTGATGGGTTGCATGTTGCTGTCTTCTGTGGGCAGATCTGAAATAGAACCCTCTCTTTCATCATTTTCAGCCATATGGCCATCTTCAACCTGCTGATCTTGATTCTGTTGCAAAATTTCTTGATCATCTTGATGGGTATCCACTAGGTTCTCTTCATGTTGCTGAAATGGATTCTCATACAGAGCTTCCATGATCTCTTCATCCATGAAATTATCATCTTCATAAAACTTCTCAAGGCTTTCAATAAAACTATAGGCATGCTTGCAACAGTCTTGAACTAAATTTAATGATGGATAAGAGTCCTTATATCTTTCAATGAACATAGCATGAAAATCCTTTAAACAGTAAATACAAGCAGGCGGCAAACTTTCATACCATGATTGGGCTTTACCTTCCAGAGTGGCCAAGAATATCTTCATCAAGCAATCCTCAGGAAAATTGATCTTGAATTTGCGAATATGCATATGAAATCTAACTAGATGTAAAGCAGCATCCTTCTTACCATCATCATTAAATGTAGGCAAATTCCTTGACCAATCTACCTTCGGAATTTTATTCGGAAAACCTGGAATGTGATCTCGGCTCAAGGGAGCATATCTTCTTGCAATCTGATCCATCTTGAAAATCTCACAGCTACTGATCTCTCTACAGTGAAGTCACCATGAAGCACTGATTGCTGGATTCTTCAGTGAAAGGAGTCGCCAGTGAATGATTTCAGCCTTTCAAGTTTCTGATCGTTGTCCACTATCAACAATCAGATCTGAACTTGATACATGTACTGGGGTAAAATGCGAATGAAGTGTTGTATTCACAAGCTCACGGAGATTGACTGAAGCAGCGTTTATCTACTAACGCTGATGTAAAACAAGAGCGTTTTCGAAGGCTACCTGGCGTAACTGCAGGCTCCGTCTAAGCTTATGAATTAAACACACCAATAAGCAAACAATCAATTTGTTCTCCCCAGTATGGTCACCACTATGTTAGCACTTGAGATTTCACCCTAGGCTGAGGAAGGTAAACCTTCAAGGCCACATCAAACCATTTCACCTCGTAGCTAGCCCTACGGGGTATGAGAAGGCTCTCTCCGGTCAAACTCGGTAGATCTTTCAATAGGATGAGCTGACCCAATTAGGAACACTGATATTAGGCTAGTAAACTGATAAGGGGGGTTGATTTAAAGTTTTTTGGGGTTTTTGGTGGCAATTGGAGGGAGTGCAATTCAGGGTGCGGGGATTGAGCTCAGTTTTTTGCAGGTGGGTCTTTGGGGCAAGGTAGGAGTTTGTGCTGATGCCTTTAGCTGAGATGGATGATCAAGGAAGAAAAAGAGAAGCTAAAGAGGGCAAACAATGACTTTGAATCCTCTCTAGACAGTGGAAAACATAAACATTAAACAAATTTGAAAGCTGAGCATGGCAAGCATGAATTCAAACTTTATCACTTCATTTGTTTAATAAGATGCAGTAAAGAAAGAGATGGAACACATAAACACACTTACAATTACAATAAGAGAACACACCATCAACACAAGAGTCCACAAGAATCCCAATGATGTCTGCAAAACCCTGGTCTTCCCTTTCCTCAAATTGCAGAGATACAAGTAAAATATACAATAGGAGCTTCTCCCTCAAGAGTCCAACCATGAAAATGAGCAAGAGAAGACATAATATAGATGATCTAACTCCTTTCCCCACCTCTAGGGGTCGAGCTCAACTTCCTAGGAGTTGTTTCAACTAATTCCAAACTAAGCACTAGATAATAGGCAGTCAAAACAACTTGCCTCTAAAACTTAGGAAACCTATCCATGCATTAAATATTTACCATTTACATTCAAGAAACTTCTAGAAGTGATCAAGGAGAGTAAAAGTATCTTAGAGCCATGAAAGTTACATAAAAATCCATGATTTACATGCCCAAAACATTAAACCAAGTGAAAACAGTGTTTTTCTGGCCGAACTGGTCAAAATAGGCAAAATTCCCTGACATGCAGCGCACATGTGCCTGACACGTAGCACACATTGAGAGGCCTGTTTGAGGGCCTTCCCGGTGTCCAAATCAGGTGCAAGCTAGCTCATTGGAAAGGTCAGCGAGTCTTCTTTCCAACCCCACCAGAATTTTTGAATTTGGAGTTCATTTGACCCCTCAAGACTCAATTCTCCCAAGACAGCTTTCTGCAACTCAAAATATGGGCAGAAAGTCAAAATTTGCATGTATTTTGAGCTTTTGGAAGCCCAAATCTCCATAAAAACTGAAGTCCATCCATAGGTAGGTGCAACTTTGCATGAAAATTCCAAAAATGCTGAGTTTTTCCCGTTCTGAGTTGCCCCCATGTAGCGTAGCGCACGGGGCGCCGCATGTCAAAAGGCCAAACCCTGTCAATTTCCCAAAAATGCCAAAAATGCCTCAAAACTTTCGAAATTTCTTGTGTTGGCTGCTAGGAAGAGGCTAATGAGTATCATGGTGAGTGAGAGAGGCCTCAGCCAAGATACGGAGTGGGTTGGCCTTCTTCTTCTTCCCAAGAGCTTCGGTCAACCTTCTTTGGAATATTTTCATCTTCGCCTTGCAAACATGCATACTTGCCCAATAATGATTTTTCATGTTTCTCAGCAGCTTCTTTTCTTGGTTGGCCTTAGCCAACAGCCTCTCTAAGTGTGCATTGACCCGGATGAGCATGGATTCTCTCTCAGCAGGCAATAGATCACCTGGTCTTCTTCGGTTCAGGACTCGGTCAGTACGAATCCTCCATAACTCATCAAGTACTTTCTCCTCCTCTAACTGTTTGTTCCGCTGCTCCAGGTAGGTGATGGTCCATTGGGCACCCTCAAGTCTCCTCTGTAAAACATCATTTTCAGCCCTAAGATGCTAAATGATCTCCTTCGCCTCTTGGCTAGGAGAACTGGCCTCGAGATCAATCACTGGATCCTCATGAACCATGGGCTCTTTGCCCCTCTGCATTTCATGTGCTGATGAAGAAAGCGAGGCCCCTTCCACCTGATGTGGAGATAACACTCGCTGATCTGAAGATGAAGGCGAGACCCCTTCCACCTGCTGTGGAGAAAGTACTCGCCGAGCTGCTGCAAACAAGGCCCTTGGGCCTTTCTGATAGGTGAGCCGAGGTGAGGAAGCTACATGTCTCGGAACAGTGATCTCTGGCTGGTGAGATGGACCTCCCTCCTCATAAATGACCTCTGGCTCAGGCTGTGGCTGTGGTGGCGCTGTGAAGAATTCATGAGAGATGAACTCTTCCCAAGGAATGCCCTGCTGGCTCAGCTGATAGGAAACAATGAGCTAGATGAGACCAAAGTGATATAAACTCGTAAACTGCTGGGCTGGGGTCTTCCTCTGTAATATTGGCACCATCTTCTGAATATCCTGGAAGAAGAAAACTGGGATGTTCATCATCCTCACTCGAGTGAAGTGCATCAACAGACGGATGTGATAAGAGTACACCAGTGAAAACCTGCCCTCACATGTAAAGTAACGCATGATGAGTCTCAAGATCGGAACATACTCCCTCCGGATAAATCTGAAAGGAAAAACCCCCGACAAGTGTCTCATGAAGGCTGGCATGTCATATGGCTCAAAATGAACATAATCCAACACTTTGCGCTTGGGCCACACCTCACCCACATTTGGTATCCCAATAGCCTCTGAAATCAATTCCGGAGACAACACAAAGTTCACACCTGCCAGAGTGACCTGCCCATCATGAAGGTGCAAAACAAATAAGCGGGCCAACTCCCTGTGGTGCTGGATTTGAGCAAGCCTCTCGCAAAACTGAAAACATGACATATACCGAAAGCAACTCACTGCCAAAGGACAGGCCTGCAATTCTGCCAATGAGGTGGGTTCCTCTCTCTTAGGACGACCACCTTTGCCCCCCCTACGAGGCCTCCGCTGTACCTCAACCTCTGTAGAAGAAGACTGGTCATCACCTTGCTCATAGGTCTCGGTGGTTGACATGGTGCTTTTGAGAAAAGTGGAGAAAATAGACAAAGTAAACTGCTGCCCTTGCCTGCAAAAATGCTGAGTTGTATGCTGTTTTCAAGGGGAAAAAATCATGAAGGAAATGTTAGGGGAGGGGATTTTTTAACAAGGAAAGGGAAACATATGAAAACAAAGAATTTTCAAGGGACAATTCACAAACTGTCAAACATATAATCTCATCTTAATCAGCGGGAAATCATCTGCAAAGAAATGTTTTTATTAGGGTAACATGGATAATAATAACCAAGGGAAATGACATGTATGCTCAACAGGGGAATGGGGCAGCATAGATAACTTGCTCATTTGATTTTTGTCTTTCAATGTACATCATAAAGCACACTCTGTTTTTTCAAAGGGGTTCATGTACATTTGAGGCTAGGGGAAAAGGGCTTCATTGACATTTTGTCAAAAGGGAAAAGGGGTTTTATTGACAAGGATATTAGGGGATAAAAGGAAAAACATGGTGTTTTCTTTTTAGGACCACAGCAACATTACTTTTGATCAAATATACATAGCAATATTTCCTTTGCTTTGGTTTATATACACAGCCACATTTTCTTTATTTTTTTGTTTTGGCATTTTATCACCATATTGCTTTCTTTTTTTGCATAATCATTTTGTTCTTTTTTTTCATAGCATTTTATTCTTTTTGCTGTGTGTGTTTTTATATCACAATGGAGGGTATTTAGGGTTTTGGGAATGTGTTTAGGGAGGGGTAGGGTTTGATACTTGGAAGGAGGAAAATTTCATATTCTTTGCAAATAAGATAAGATAGAGACATATGATGACAATTGTGAAATAAATGGGGAAACATGGAGGGAGCATAAATGGGAAATTAAAACCTTGAAAAGAAAACACCAAACCCTAGCATTATGCCTACATTGACAAGCAATCACCAGAATCTATTTTCTTTGCATTCTTAGTGATAAAACATATAAATGAAAGCTCATCATTCACCATTCATCAATTCATCAAGTGTATAGACCCTACCTCGGTCGATTTTGCAACTTAGAGGGCGATTGGACAAAATTTGGGGCGGTTTTGATGTTAACAGCTTGACATGTAGCGCAGGGCACTCAACGGGTAGCGCACAGCCTGACACGTAGCGCCCGTTATAAATTACCACTGCTGGGAGGCGCCTGACGAGTAGCGCACAGCCCAACACGTAGCGCACAACCTCTGACGGGTAACGCACCTGAAATTGTTTGAATTTCTCTGCACTTTGCCTCTTTTCGCCTCTTCGCCCTCTCACTTCTTCTTGCAAGCTCTTTGGATGCACAATGAGGGTATTAAGAGGGAACTTGACTCTTTATAAGCTCAATTTAAAAAAATTTACTTACCAAACCCACTTTCTAATGTTTTGCCTTGACACTTTCTTTTAACACTGTTTTGAGTTTTCCTTTGTTCTGAATTTGATCTTTTGGGTGTTTTAGCTCCGTTCTTTTTGCAGGTAGACCATCTGATGGACTCTAGGGAGGAGACCAGAGTTATCGCCGGCATTTTGAATAATTTTTTAAATTTCCTTATTGCTTTACAAAATTGACATGACCTTGGCTTTAAAAACAGGGTTTTTAAATCCAAGGTATAAAAAGGCTGTACATGATGAAAAATATCAATGAAACATATTTACATACCTCCTTCTGGCTTTCTGGGGACTCATGGACCTCTGACTCATGATCTTGCAATGACATTTGACTGAAACCCTAGACCTAAGGCTTTGGACTTCAAGACAAAACAAAACAAGTGTGACACAAGTTCATTAACGGATATGACCTGATCCAGCAAAGCCAGGAAGGGAACAAGGACCAGCTCCTCCATCAGTTTTATGGCATGCCTAATGGAATGCAAAACTGACATTGATGAGACACCTACTTATGCATATGCAAAGAGATTTTTGATCACTGATGGAGGGCATCATGACCGACACTAACAGCTTTCATTCATTTCTTTCTTATGACCATGTCATTCATATTCTTTATCATCCATTGCTATTCTTATTCATTCTCAACACCTCCCTTATTCCATGTTGTTTTATACGAAGCATAGCATTCAACAGATGGTAGCAACTACCTCTATTTTTTTTCTAGCATTGCATGAGGGCATGCTAATTTTTCAGAGAGGGGGAGGAATTGCTACACATGATGGATGTTTTCTATTTTCTTTCTCATTTAAGGCATACAATTTCAGTGCAGAAATTGATTTCCATAATATTTTTAAAAACTATGAACTCAATTCTTGTGATCTCTGGAAAACACAGACGTATTATTAAAATACACATACCCAGATAATTTCAAGATAAATTGGTTCATAAGATTTCGGAAATCATGCACTCTTACCTACAGCCATTTTGTTTATATCTCATGATCCGTGCATCAAAACTATCTGATTCTTGGATCATAGAGGCATTCATATATTACAAATTTACTTGCAACGTTTCAACAAAAGTTGGTTTGTAGTTTTTGGGGAAATGGTTAATGAAGGTTGTTGTCACTTATATCATATTTTGCTACAATTTCATTGTTATGCCTTCATCAAAATCGCTCGCTAAGTTTGGATATTCATTAATTAAGGAAGAATTCATTTGTTCTATCCATTTCATGAGCTGAGATGTGTAGGAATTTACAGGGTAAGTTCCTCAGAAAGAACACCAGAAGGACACCGCTCACAACCAGATCACAGATCAATACACCAGTATTTTTGACGTGGTTAAAACCCTCAAAGAGGGAAACAGTCCACGGCCTGAGCCAACGCGGCCACTTCAGGCAATTTATTAATCAAAGAATGAAAATTTACATAAGCTTCTCTCATGCACGGATTACCCGAACAATGACCCTCCATGCGCTTTAAATAGAATTCATGGACCAATCGGGTGTCAAGCCACGGATCAAGTGTCGGTAATACCGAGGAGAGAGTGAACCGTCGGATCACTACATATCGTGACCGTCGGATTGTAAGTTACAAAATGTACAACGATAAAGAAACACACTTTACCTAACTCTATACTAGACCAAGTTGAACTTAACTATTTCCTATGTGTCGGAATATCCTAACATCCCCCCTTAAGAAAAACTTGGGATAGGATTGAAGGATTTACAAATATGACACAATAGGAGAAGGAAGGAGGCACTAGAGCCTATCCCCCCTTAGTGACAACTTCCTGAACTCCAATCATATATCGAAGTTTAGTGAACTTCGCCTCTGTGAGAGCCTTTGTGAAGATGTCTGCAACCTGATCATCTGTTGAACAATATTGCACTTCAAGAACATGGTCATGAATGAGCTTTCTGATGAAGTGCATGTGTAGTTCAATGTGTTTGCTGCGCTGATGCTGGACTGGATCTTTGCATAGCTGAATGGCACTTTGATTATCACACCAAAGTGTGGTTGGATGCTGCTGCTCAAAACCAAACTTTGATAGGATCTGACGAAGCCACAAGGCTTCCTTACTAGCTTCCACGGCACCACGATACTCTGCTTCTGCTGACGAAAGAGAAATGGCAGCCTGTTTCTTACAAGCCCATGTAATAGGTCCTGAACCAAGAGTGAAGACATAACCGGCAGTAGACTTCCGATCATCAGGGTCACCAGCCCAATCAGAATCAGTGAAACCAACTAATAGAGGAGTTGCTTTGGCACTGTAATGAATCCCAAACTGTACTGTACCTCGAACATAACGAAGTATTCTTTTGGTTGCTTTCCAATGACTTTCACGGGGGTTTTGCATAAAACGAGCAACAAGGCCAACAGCAAAGGAAAGGTCAGGACGAGTATGGGTTAAATACAAGAGTTTTCCTACAAGTTGACGGTATAAGGTAGCATCAACTTCAGGAGAAGTACAAGAGACTGAAAGTTTGACTCCAGACTGAAAGGGAGAAGGGGTTGGCTTACAGTCTTCCATGTGAAAATGACGAAGAATATCACAAGCATACTTGGACTGGGAAAGGAAAATACCCTCCTTGGATTGCAAGACTTGAAGACCGAGAAAATAGTGTAAGTGTCCTAAGTCTGTCATTTCAAATTTATTTTTAAGGCTGGACTTCACATGGTTTATAAGGTTGGGATCACTACCAGTAAGAATAAGATCATCAACATAAAGAACAAGGATGATAAGAGAGTTGCCCACTTTCTTGGTGTAGACAGTATTGTCAGAATAACACCTAGAAAAGCCAGATTCTAAAAGAAGGCTATCCATTTTGGCATACCAAGCCCGAGGAGCTTGCTTGAGACCATAAAGAGATTTCTTAAGTTGACATACAAGGCTGGAGTCTGTTTGGATGAAGCCAATGGGTTGTTCCATATAGATTTCTTCATGCAAGTCCCCATGCAAGAAGGCAGATTTAACATCCATCTGATGGACTTCCCATTTTAAAGAGGCAGCAAGGGAAAGAACAAGGCGGATAGAGTTCATTTTGGCAACAAGGGAGAAGGTTTTAGTGTAGTCAATGCCTTCAACCTGTGAAAAACCCTTAGCAACAAGACGAGCTTTATGTTTATCAACTTTCCCATCTGGTCCATACTTGGTTCTGTAAACCCATTTACATCTAACAAGTTTGCGTCCCTTTGGTAGAGGAACAAGATCCCATGTATCATTTTCCAACAATGAATGATATTCTTCATTCATAGCTGCTTCCCAATGTGGATGGCCTGAAGCTTCTGCAAAAGTGTCAGGATCATGATTTACTGGAGCTTGAGCCAGTAAAGAAGAGGCTCTTTCAAAATGAGAACGTGTACGTCGTTGATCTGTAGGATCACCGGCAAGATCACCTGCTGCATCCCGAGTAGCACGAACCCATCTTGGAAGTTGAGGATCCTGAGAAGGTGGGGGAGGATTGTCATCCTCACTTTCATCATCTGAAGAAGAAATGTTTTCAAAAGTAGAAGAGATAGGAAGAAGTGGCACATCCGCCGGACTAGGCTCGCAGGCCGATTTATTTTCATCAAATTTTACATCTCTTCTAATGATAACATTTTTGGACTTAAATGGAATAAGTCTATAACCTTTTACATCTTCAGAATATCCAACAAAAGTACATTTCTCACTCTTAGGTTCTAAAGCTTTATGCTTTTCATCTGGAATATGGGCCCATGCTTCACTTCCAAAAACGCGAAAGTGACTTACATCTGGTTTAATGGAACTCCAAGCTTCTTCTGGAGTGATATTCTTTAGAACCTTAGTAGGAGTGCGATTGATTATATAATTTGCACAATTAATTGCTTCGGCCCAAAAACTAAGACTGAGTCCTTTAGATTGCAGCATACAATTAGCCATTTCCTTTAAGGTGCGATTTTTCCTTTCAGCTACACCATTTTGTTGTGGAGTGTATGGAACAGTATGTTGCATTTGAATTCCATTTTCGGTGCAAAAGTTGATGAATGTGTTTTTAACATATTCTCCACCATTATCAATTCTTAGCTTAAGAATTTGATGTCCAGATTGTTTTTCAACAAAGGCTTTGAAGGCCAAAAAGTGTTAAATACTTCGCTCTTGAGTTTTAAGAAGTATACCCAAGTGCGTCTGGAGAAATCATCAATGAAAGTTAAGAAATACTTGCAGCCAGAGAATGAAGCAATAGGAAGTGGACCACATAAATCACTGTGCACAAGCTGTAAAGGGGCTGAGGCGTGCCAAGAGGCACGTTTTTCAAAACTGTCCCGATGATGTTTTCCGAGTACACATCCGGAACAAACACCATCTCTGCAAGATACCATAGGAAGACCTGTCACCATATTTTCTTTACATAGATGCTGAAGGGAGCGATAGTTTAAGTGACCAAATCGCTCATGCCAAAGTTTGCTCACTTCATCATTATGAGCAACAAATACTGAGGGAAGATTTGATGACCCAAAGTTGTGAAACTTATACAACCTTGTGGAATCATCAGCAATACCAGTAGCTAGAATCTGTTTAGGATCTCTCAGATCCTTGATTACAACATCATGAGGTGAAAATTCAACAATTTTACCTTCACCTGAATGAGTTATCTGATATACAGATAGAAGGTTGCAGGATAAGGTTGGAACACATAATACATCATTAAACTGACCATTGTCTAGATGAACAGTTCCAGTCCCTACAACATTAAGAGATCTATCATCACCAACATATATATTTTTGGTGTTAAAATCATTTAAAGAAGAAAACATGGCTTGGTTTTTGGCCATGTGATAAGAGGCTCCAGAATCAATGATCCACTCATGAGAATGAGAAGAAGAAGATACATTTAATGCATAACCAGACTGAGATGATTGACAGCGACATGCAGAAAGTGCCATTCCTGAAGATGAAGTTGAAGTTGAAGTTGAAGAATGCTCCACATGGATGTTATGTTTCTTCATTGCGGCTTCCAAGGCTTCCATCTTCTTAAAGCATTTAGATTCTAAGTGGCCATCTCGATTACAAAAGTTACAATGTCTATCAGTCTTCTTCCATTTGTTTTTATTGGTCCTATCATTTTGCTGAAATGATCTTTCATTTTGAGGCTAAGTTTGCTTAGGACCCTTGTTTGGTTTAGGACCATTCTTTTTAGGATATGACTTCTTAGGATTCTTTGAATTTGGTTGTTGCTGGGCGGCTAACGCTCTCTTGGAAGATTTTCCAAGATTAAGAAGACCAAGGTGTAAGAGTTTTTCTTGTTCTCTTATTAAAGAATCACAAAAAGAGTCAAAGGAAGGGGCCTTGTAGTCTTTTCCTTGACAAATGAAAGCTTCCCTTGTAGAATGGAAGGTGGAAACAAATACAGAGTAGGCTGGTCCCAACTTAGTAAGGATGGAATAAATAAGGTTACTATCTTCTTTCTTAACCTTAACACCTTCTAAGAGATATCTAAGGGTCTTGAATTTGGACAAGAAATCTTCAATGCAAGAAAAATTATTAGGATCCAATGTAAGCAACTCATTTTCAAGTTGATGGGCTCTAATTTCATTTTTAATCCCAAAAACTTTAGTGATTTGTTCTAATGCTTCATGAGGAGTCTCAAGTTCTGCAATATGGAATCTAAGATCAGGAGAAATAGACATCCCTATCAAACCAAGTGCTTGATCTTGTCTATTTTCCCATTTTGCAGCCTTGTCTTCATCTTTTGGTTTCTTCTCTTGGCCTGTGGCTATTCTGTAGAGACCTTTACTTCTAAGTAAATCTTCCATGTAGGCTATCCATTGGAAGTAGTCAGTGCTGTCAAGAATGACTTGGCATGGACTTTCCATTTTTTTTTTAAAAACTAAAGATGAAGATGCTGAAAGTAAGTGTTCCAATGGATAGATCTCGAAAAATTAGGCTGTTTAAAAAAAAACGGCTCTGAAAAAGGCTTCCGGATGAAGAAGTTATGGCTTTTTGAAAAAAACTTGTTAAAGTTGCCGGCAAAGTGCGCGAATGTGCGGAAATGAAAAAATCCGCCCCCACAAAATGGAGACTTGAACCCAAGACCTCTACTCTCTTAAAATAGCTTTGAACCAATTGATCTATACAAAAAATTTGAGAGAGAGAGAGAGAGAGAGAGAGAGAGAGAGGGGGGGGGGGGCGTCTTGGTTTGCGTGCTTGCCTTGAGAAAGCTCTTTTTCCCTACAAAACACAAAACACAAAACCCAACACGGACATGCAAAGAAAACGAACCTTATGGTTCAAAGTTAGCTTTAGCCAAAAAACTAGATATTTTAAAAAATGAACCTTGCGGCTCAAAGTTAGCTTTAGCCGAAAAACTAAATATTTTTCTCAATGTTTTTTATTTTCCGAGATCACACTAAAGTGCAGGGAAAAGAGCATACGCATGAGAAAAATCCTTCCTTTCTGTTTCTGATTTGCCAAGATCGCACAGAGTCGCAGGGCAAAGAGCATACGCAGAAATGAAAGGTATAGATCCGGTTAAAAAAAAGCTAAATAAACCGAAACCGAAATAAGCAGAGAGAAAATAACAGTAAACTGCAAATAAAGACTGTATACCTCCAGATTTTAAAAATGACGCAGCTAGGGCTACCAGAAACCTTTTCGCGTGAAACGAAAGGGGTTCCTCACTGGAACAGATGCTCCGAACACAACAGAGCAGTCCTCTCGGCCCGAAAGCAGTCAGAAACAGCAGATCTAGGAAACGGCAGTTGGATGCAGTTCTACCGGCTTCAGATTTGAATCACCAACGGACGCGGCCCTCAAATAGCTCTGATACCATGTAGGAATTTACAGGATAAGTTCCTCAGAAAGAACACCAGAAGGACACCGCTCACAACCAGATCACAGATCAATACACCAGTATTTTTGACGTGGTTAAAACCCTCAAAGAGGGAAACAGTCCACGGCCTGAGCCAACGCGGCCAACGCGGCCACTTCAGGCAATTTATTAATCAAAGAATGAAAATTTACATAAGCTTCTCTCATGCACGGATTACCCGAACAATGACCCTCCATGCGCTTTAAATAGAATTCATGGACCAATCGGGTGTCAAGCCACGGATCAAGTGTCGGTAATACCGAGGAGAGAGTGACCGTCGGATTGTAAGTTACAAAATGTACAACGGTAAAGAAACACACTTTACCTAACTCTATACCTAACTCTATACTAGACCAAGTTGAACTTAACTATTTCCTATGTGTCGGAATATCCTAACAAGATGAACAATTTTTTTTCGCTTGGTTAACACATGGGTTTTGTCTTTGGGTTGCATGAGGACATGCAATATATTCAGTTTTTTGTTGTATGAGAACATGCAATATATTCAGTGTGGGGGTATGTTGGGCCATTAATATGCCATTATTATTATCACTTTTGAACGCTTATTCCACCCATTTCTACCATTCTTCATCACGTCATTTGTCATAATTTATCATATAATTCTATTTTACAATGATTTATGCTCTTATGTAAAAATATTATTTATTCTCCTTTATTTTTAATAAATTGATGATTATGCATTATTTTATCAATGATAGTCTTAATAAATTGGTTGTAACATTATTCACCATTTTTAGCCTCTAAGATAATTTCCAGATTGAAGATTTGATCATTAAAAGTGCCAACTTAGAAATTCGTTGGAATAAGAAGTGACAGTTTTACGATTGAGATTTTGGGCAAATGAAGAAGCATCTGGAAAATCCGGAACATGGGTTTTGTCCAGAACAGACCAAATTAACTTTATTTAAGAATGATTTGCCCAAATTCGGATAGTATTGAGAGAAATGTAGGGTTCTTTGAGCACGATTTTCTCAAATTTGTTGTGTGGTCGTTTCCCAAATCTCAGCTGCAAAGCCAAATTCGCCTTGCTCTTGTTGAAAGATGAATGGAGATATATTTTCTTGTTGATAAATTGGTTGGAAACAATCCAATTTTGTAATAGAAATCATGTTGTAATTATCTTTGTTGTATCTTCTCTCTGATCTCTCTCTATTTAAATGAAAACAGAGATCAGAGATGGGGATGGAAAAAAGAGGGGAGAATTGAGGATTCAGAATTGGAAATTCAAGACTGATGATGGGATAGGATAGAATAGGAGGAAAAAGATATTGTTGCATTGCCATTGTAATCTTCAAAGCTTCTGTTGCTGTAATGATTTCATAGTTTGATGATGAATAAATAAAAGGGTTGTTGTTCATTCTTCTCATCTGAAGTAGCCCAGCAGCATCCGCTAGCGACTAAGGGCCCAGCCTCTGGTGAAGTACGCTGCTACTGTATTATTTCTTTATGATTCATGTGTGGTTTGATTTCTTTCTTTTACTTTGCTCAGTAATCTGAAGCGCTTTATTGTTTCACATATCGACTCTATTATACTTGATTGAATATTATTGTAACTTACAACGGGAATGCTATGTTACCATTCTAACCCTGCATCACATTATTGTTTATTTTGGCAAATCATATAGCATTGTTGTTCCTTACAGATTACAAGTTAACCACGCTATATATTCTTGAATTGGTACTACCGTATGATTTATTCTTACATCGTGACTGTTGTTTATTCAGAAGTGTCGTTCTGTTATCATTGCTATTCTGAAACAATTGTTGTTCTGTTACAATTGTTGTTATTTCATGGCCGTGATTCATGCATATTGTATCGAAGCTCAGATTACTGTCCCTTTTAATGATAAGTGTGTTGCGTGCTTGACTTGGGTTGCTGTACATTTAAATTTAATCTGCTGTTCTATGCTTTATCTTTGATAATCTGTTGTTCCATTTCTGTTTGCTATTCAATTCAAAGGTTGTTACTTAATTCTTGAAGATTATAATTATTGTTGCATTCATTTACGTAGGATAGAGTTTTGTTGTTCAATCCTATTTATAGAAGTAGATGATGTTCCATTTCTTGTCATTCGAAAATCATCATTGCTTTGGTGTGCAGAAGGTCTGAGACTGTAGTGAACATTGACATATGCTGTCTAGTTCCCAGTTTGATGATCCTTCTTTTGAGTGCCTTTTTAATTGCATCAGTTTACAGAGGGAAGAGTTACTGTTACTGTACCCTCGACTGATAAATTGTTGTAGTTTTCTGAGTGAATGATTTAAGTTTCAGAGTGTTAAGTTTCTTTTAATTGTAAGTAGATTTTGTTTCAAGCATTCATTTACTTTTGGATTTTAAGCACTATACTGCAAAACATTACTCTTGAATAAATAGCCGCCTCAGACTGAGTACACTCTTGAAATAAAAAGTCATCCCTGGGTTGACAATTAATGTGAAGATAATTAGAGGTGAAAAAGACCCTTTTTATCGCTCGACACCAAGGTAACTTCTATTAGATTACTTTTATCAATTGCTACTGCTTTTGATTTTGAGGTAGAACAGATGGATGTGAAGACAACATTTCTTCACAGGGATTTGGAAGAGGAGATCTACATGAAGCAACGTGAAGGCTTTGCAGTGAAGGGTAAGAAAGAACTGGTATGCAAGTTAAAGAAGTCTTTGTATGGTTTAAAACAGTCACCAAGGATGTGGTATCAGAAATTTGATACATTTATACGGGGACTTGGTTTCACCAGAAGCAAAGCAGATCACTGTGTGTATTTTAAATTAATTGGTGACTGTGTTATTTATCTATTCTTGTATGTGGATGATATGTTGCTGGTTGGAAATGGCAAAGAAATTATTCAGGATTTGAAGACCCAATTGTCCTCCAAATTCAACATGAAAGATCTTGGTGTTGTAAACTATATTTTGGGCATGGAAATTAAAAGAGATCAGGCAAAGAGGAAGCTCTAGTTAAACAAGAGGAAGTATGTCGAGACAATATTGCAAAGGTTTAATATGCAGGATAGTAAATCGATGAAGGTTCCTATTCCTGTAGGTGTAAAGTTATCCGTTGAACAGTGTCCCAAGACACAAGAAGAGGAAGAGTATATGTATCGTGTTCCATATGCAAGTGCAGTTGGTAGCCTGATGTATGCGATGGTCTGTACTAGACCAAACATTGCACATGCAGTGGGAGTATTGAGCAGGTTTATTTCAATACCAGGGAAGGAGCATTGGACAACATTGATGCGGGTTTTCAGGTATTTGCGTGGCACTAATAATTATGGTTTGTGCTACCAAGGAAGACCAGGATTGGACAGAGTTTTGGATATCCGTGGCTTTGTTGATGCGGATTGTGCTAGAGATCTGGATCAGAGAAGGTCTACAAGTGGGTATGTGTTTAACCTATTTGGAGGTGTAATCAGTTGGATGAGTAAGAAACAATCTGTAGTGGCACTATCAACTACAGAGGAAGAATACATGGCAGCCACTCATGCAAGCAAGGAGGCAGTTTGGTTGCAGAGATTGTGTTCAAGTATGGGGTTAGTACAGGGAGCTATAAGGATAGACTGTGACAGCTAAACTGCAATTTTTTTTGCAAAGAAAGCTGCATATCATTCAAAGACAAAGCACATTGATGTTCAGTATCACTTTGTGAGGGATATGATAGAAGACAAAAGGTGTGGCTGGTAAAGGTGGACACTTTGATGAATACTGTAGATGCATTGACAAAATCTGTGAGCTCTGAGAAGTTCTCTTGGTGTAGAGAAACAATGGGTGTTGCAGCGCTGGATAAATGACTAAGCTTCTTGTGGCCCCCTATGGAAAGAAAACAACAAGTGGGGCAATGTTGGGTTGTGTTATATTCTTTCCATGACTAGCCCACATAGTTAACCGAGGGGTTAAAAGGGGGGCAAAGTCCCCCCTTCACCGTGTCGATTGTGTAGCGGGTGGAGTCACAGGGACCCTATGTTAGGTTGGGTGGACCTATCTATGGTTTTTTGCATGATTTTCGCACATGGTTTTGGACGCAACGATTTTTGGTCCATGGTTTTGGACGCGATGGTTTTTGTTCCATGGTTTTGGACGTGATGGTTTTCAATCCATGGTATTGGATGCTTCGGAATGTATAAATATGTATTATAACATTGAAAGGAATAATGAAAAATAAAGCTGGTAGTCCTAGTTTTGGGATCCAAGGGAAAATCTCTGTCTATATGTGTTTTATGTGTTATGCTCTCGCATTGTTTATTTTCTGTGTTTTAGAATTCATACGCGGGTAATTTATGTACGGGGTTAAAACCTACAGGGTTTTGGTATGATTAATATCTTGCTTGGTGTTCTTTGACTTGCTTTGATCCTTCTTTGAAGCTCGATTCTCATGTGTCTACTTGCCTGAATTCCCCTTCTTAACTTCGACACTTAGCTCTGATACCATGTTGAGAAATCTAGGGTATGAATAGTTAAAAGATTTCTTTGCTTGATAATTGCTTGCGATATACTTTTACTTTTTAGATTATATTATTTTCTTCATTATGTTATTATTGTGTTATTTTCATCAAGACAATTACCAATACACACAATAAAAGACAAGTGACACATTATGTAGGCTTGTCAGACAAGGCCAAAACCTCTCACCTCTTGAGAGGAAACCTGATCAAAATTCTTCTTCTAGATCTCCAATTGATGAGTACCAAGATTGATGACAAAGACCCTTGACTCTAGTATCCTCCCAAGAACCTTGTCACTAACCTTGATGCTTTGTCTCTTCCCTTCCTCGACTTTCTTCTTTATATCGAACTGCTCTCCTTGGATTCCTTTAGAGAAACTCAGTCTCTATCCTTCACACTTCTTCTTCTCAGCTTCCCCTAGATAATCTCGGTCTCTAGTCTCTAGCTCAATCACCCATAACAAGTACCCGAGAAGAACCCTTCCTTCACTATCTTCAGAAGAAATTTCTCCTTCGCTGACGTTAGAAGAAACTCTCATTCACTAACCTAGAAGAAGCTATCCTTCATTGACCTAGAAGAAACTCTCCTTCACTGACCCAAAAGAAACTCTCCTTCGTTATTCCCAAAAGAATCTTCATTATCCCTTCTTTGCACTTCTACTTGGAGCCTCTTGTTCGCACTTTTACTTGACCTCTTCTTCATTCTTCTTCTTGACCGAATTCTTGTCGAGTTTCTTGCATCTAAGTGAGGCTGAGTGAGGCTACTTATACACCTCACCTCATGTCCCTTATGCCAACATGATCTCAAGTAGGTAGGCTGAATTCTTCTAGCAAGTTCTTCCATCAGTGTAGGCCAACTTGAAGAGGATAAGTGACAAGGTCTTGGAGGATACTTTACATAGACAATTTTGACCTTTTACAAAGTGTAACATGACTTCATTACATGACAATGGCTCTAATATTTTATGACTAGATGACAAATAATTCCTAAAGACTCTCAATGGGAATCTTGACTCAAAAATGAAATATCTTGCTCATGGAACCCGTGAAGCAAGCAATACAATAATTTTATTTTTTCTTCTTTACATTTCATTACATAAAATCATAATTACATGTCATTATGAAGATCGAACCTAGTTACACTTTTCAATATATAAGAGCATCCCAAACCTTGAAAGGATGTATGCAACCACAATATCCATCACTACACTCTTTGCAGGAATCTGTGCCAAATTCACCACCAAATATTTGATCAATCCCAAGCATTTCACTCTTTTGGAGTCAAATGAGTAAAGATCCTTATATGGTTGCATTATTTGCAACCCAAAATGTTCCATTACTGACAATGAAATCAAATTATGGGAGGCCCCTGAATCAAGCATGCAATTGTGCAGCAATAGTTCATGAATCACCAAAGTCACATAAAAAGGGGTTGTAGAAGAGTCTTGCTCTTCAACATGGGGTCCAAAAACTACCATGGGCCTTTCTTCTTGTAGATTTAGGTTTTCTTGTACAGAGGTCGTGGCAGGTGGGTCAATAAACTGAGACACTTGTGCTTTGTAGCTTGGTTGTCTCAATAGCTCAGACAAGGGGACAACAATTTTAACTTTTTCTAATTCCTTTTTCAGATCGAACGTAAAGGAAGTCTTATCTCCAGATCTAATGTCAGTAAGCTCTTTTACCTTATTTCGGACTAGTTGGGGTGATGGAAGGATTTGCTCTGATTTTGACACTTCAAGCTTATGTGGGAGAGAGGTGGAGGGATCTTTTCTTGTTAAGTGAAGGTTGATCTAGAGACTTCTTTCCTTTTTCTAGTGGTTTGGCAGGGTTAGAGGTAGAAGGCTCTTCCCCTTGGTCCTACCCTCTAGATCTCTTTCTGGAAGACCTAAGGTCATATTTCTTGTGAAGCTAATCTTACATGAAGTATGAAAATTGTATGCAATAGTAATCAATCTCTCCATCATCCAAAGGAGCATTCAATTCCCCTTATTCTTCCTCAAGTGCTTCAACCTCATACTCCTCTTCCGAGAGAGAAGAGAAGTGATTATCATGGGTTTACATAGCTTCAGTTAGCTCCTCTGGGCCATCCTCCAAGTATAAGGGAGTCTGAATGTGATCTTTCTGCTCCTCTTTTTCTCTATGCAAAAGTAGCAATGGGGGTCTCCTATATTGAGGATTGAAATTTCTATTTGAGGCTGGGAGGGTTTGTCTAGGTGAATTTTTATTTTCCAGCTCCAACTTTACAAGCTTGTTAGACAAGATCTTAATCAACTTGTTCATTTCTTCTAGCTTCTTCTCTTGAGTTTCCTTCCCTTGACCTGAAGAGCTAGCTTCCTCTTTTCCTTTCCTCCTGTCAACATAGTCAGGTTTTCCTCTTGATTTACCAGTGGAGGTGAAGTTAGCCTCTACCTCAAGTGCATCAATCTGAATTTGATCAAGGGTGTGGGATTTTCTCTCCCTGAGAGTAAAACCAAATTTAGACTCAAAAGCCCCAGAAAAAACCACCTTGGTTGCATCTTGTGGTGGTTTTATTTTAGCAGGAAAGATATTATATATTTTTTTAAACCTCTTGATGAATTCAGAAACATCCTCATTATGTTTCTTTTTCATTTCATTAAACTTTGTGAGGATATATCCATAGTCCCTTCTCTCACCCCACTTCTGCATGAACACATTCTCCATTTCCTCCCATGTAGTAATTGAAGCATTGGGTAAGGCCTTGAACCACTTTCTAGCCTCCCCATCTAAATATTGGACAAAGAGCCTCAAAATCACATCTAGGGGAAAAAAGTGTCTATATTTTTTTGGGCAGAGGTTTCATCCTCTCTAGTAAATCTTGGCAGGTTTTGAGATAATCTTGAGGCATGGCATTCATAGGTTGAGGTAGATCAAGAGGAGCATACCTATTAAGAAGAAAACCAAGGACATCCATATTTTGCAAAGGGGGAGGTAGTAAAATATTTATCACAGGCCTTTGTTGAAGGACTGGTTGAGTTGTGGTTGTCTGAGGCCAAATTGGAAAGCTATTAACACTAGGTGTTGGGCTATCTTCAAGTATTTCTTTAACTTCTTTAGGCTCTAGAAAAATGAGAGAGGCAGATGAGGGAGGGCTAGGAGGGGCTCCTTCATTATGACCTCTTGAGAAAAATGGGCCAAACAATGAACAATGCTCTTTTGTATATTTGAGGACTTTGGAAGAGGATTCAGGATGGTTATTATGGCCTTCTACGAGCTAGTTGATGTTATCTCTGGAACAGAGATCCCATTACTTGGAGTGACTAGTGTTTTCTCTTTCCATACCATCCTTGATATTATTCTTTCCAGGTCAAACACTGCAGGGGTATTTGCTTGGCTTGTGTCAGAGTGGGTATGAGGTCTCTTAAAAGCCAGTGTAAGTAAATAATGGATCCCAAAATCACTTCCTTTATCATCTATTAAAGGAATGCCAAAATAATCATTATTCAGGAAAATGTGTTTTTCAAATTTTTTCCCCAGCAACGACGCCAAAAGATGTTGTATCTGGAATCAACCTCCTAGAGACAACCTCTGGGATGGAGGAAACACCAATGCCTAGGACATCCTAGATGATTTCTTGAAGATTTTCAAGAGCTATCACACACACTCAGTATTTAAAATTTCATGGAAAATAAGTTATTAAGAACCGTCCTCTAGAGGAAATGTATAACCATCAAATGAAAAACTAACTCACAGAAACATCATTACAAACACACGACAACCTTCATCGTCTGGTTCTGTAGTTTAATAAACCATTGTATTATATGGGATAGAAGAATTAAACTAGAAGGAAATTCAATATACGTGGCTTCTCTTTAAGAATCCTATGTAGTAAAAATCAGAGTGAAATGGATGTAGCAGAGATGGAGAATGCGATGCAAAGATACATAATATGCACTTTAAGGATTTAATTTACATCTCCATACAGGCATCATACATAAATATTTGACTTCAATGAATTCATACATTCATGAGAAAAACACCAAGAACTACTTATGGTATAATCTGAGAAGACAACGGAACACATTTTAAAATAATGTAGCCATAAAACATATTATAAACTCAGGTGAGCTGAAATCGCCAAAAGCTTGTATTAATATTCAAAACATTAATGATACATCAACAATGCACAACACTTCTCTATTGGAAAGAAAAATTTCACAAAAGTTTTGAACCCTCTTAGAATATCTTCTCATTGTCTTTATAGGGCCTCTTAAGGAGAACCCGTTACAAAAAATATTCATTCTTTATTTTGTTACAGAGAGTCATCATGTCAAAATTAAGTGTGCCTCATAGAACAATTGTTTTCAACAAGAAATATAATTGAATGGGAAGTCAAATATTTACATAGAAGTAAAATTAAAAATGTCATGATTGACACAATCTGCAATATCTTCAGTGTTGCTGGGAAGGAGGGGGTGTGCTACATCATGGGGTAGATGAACTAGAGCTTGGGTGAATCAATGAATTTTTGACACCTCTGCCACAGTACCAGATTTAAGAGAGGAGTCTAGAATAAAAAATGATGTGAGATATTCAAATTGGTTAGGTTTGAATAGTCCAACCTGACCCGGAATAGCATTTTTATCAATCCAACAAACTGGAATTCTGTCTTGACATAATTGACCATTGTTCTCCCCTTTAGAGTGGCATTCTTCTCATGGGAGGAGTCTTCTTTGCTTTTCGCCTCTACCATTAATTGTTTGTATTGATCCCAAGGGTTTAGCTCACCTAGTTCCTAATAGCTAGGAAACCCTGCCCTTATTAGTGCTTCAAAATCTTAATTGAAAGCATCTACCTTCCTTGCCAACAACCCCAAGAATTATTCAGCTTTGACTCTGGCTTCCTCCTTTCATATCATCTTAGTGATCTCCATGATGGCCCCCACTCTATCTACCACGTCAACAGGCCTCAACTCACTGAGTGACCTCTCATTCACGAACCTAATGAATTTTTGTGAAATCTAGGAATTATTTACCCCATCCTCCTTAGCTGATATGATGAAGTACTAAAAGTATTTAACTGCTATTTTCATCTCATGCATCATAGTTATGAATTCCCAGTTCTTCTCCATTTCTTCGATGATCTCCTTCCACGCTATTTGTTTAGCCTACAATAGTGACATGTTCCCTTTCAACTTACCCTTTAGCTTTGAGATCTCTTTTTTAGATTCCTGTAGATTGTTGTTGAGGATCTCAACATTAGTCTTGTTTACTCTACTTGTTTCTCCTTCTGGGATAAGTTTTTATGGGCAACTTCTAGATCTCTTTGTACCTTTTTCAATTCCCCTTCTGAAAGTTAAAGTTCAGTAAGGGTCTTGGTCAGTTGTTCAGTAGTGTTTTGGGGATCCTCACAGATGATGACCATGCATATATGTGAGTAAATATTCTACTACAACTCATCTATTTGTTTCTTGAGGGCTACGAACTCATTGTTCCTATCACTAATCTCATTGGCCATGATCTCTTTTTCTGCTTCTACCTGCATTAGCTCCTTGGACTGGACATGTTCGTTCCTTGGAATTTTTAGCTTGTGCCTTAGCTCTTGAATCTTTGTTTGAGAACCCTTGAGCAGAGTCTCAGTGGTTGACCTTTCCTTAGCATTTACCCCAAGATTCACCACCATATCCTTGAAGTTTTTATTCTATATGTGAAGAGCACAGGAGTTGGATTTTCTTGCTTTAGCCTCTGTGCAGCTTTCTCAAGTAGTGTTTATGCCTTGTTGATGTTCAAGTTGTTCTTATTCAGCTCCTTGTATAGCATTTCTGCTACCTTCCTATGGAAATCTATTTTGTGTAGGAGAGGAATACTTTCCATATCCAAAGAAACATCCAGAGTTTTGAATTATGAACTTGAGGGCAAAGACTAGGCTCGAGGATGCTACAAAGAGAATCTCATTTGGTTTCTCTCCAAATCCATTGCAGCCAACAACCTGGTGTGATAGGGGGTTGAATTAGATTCCATCTACTACTACACCTCCTCTTTCACTTTATTATTGCTTTCTTCAACGACCTGGAATGCAGACCATCATGATCCTATGACTGATGTGCTAGAAGTTGCACCTAAACTAGTTACCTGTGAATAAGATGAGGAAATGGATTGCGATAGATTTTCCAATGAGACATGAAAACCTGGTTGGTCTGGACCTTTCTCCACTATCCTTGTTTCCAAATCTCCTTCCTTTTCCTCCTAAATCTTAGCCTTTTTAGATGAGGATGCCTTTATAATCTCGGTATCTCCAATGTGACCCACGGGCCTCTTCTATGCTTTTCCTTTATCAATCAGAGTGTCAATCTCCATCTCTATGTCTAGAGGCCACAATTCAATGTTAGATTTCCATTCTACCTCAGGTTTAGACTCATGCAAATAATTCAAATCCTTTATCATTTATATCCTTTGAGCAATGACACCATTAGGGTCATAGTTCCAGATCTCTCCTAGGCCAAATTTCATCTCTCTAAGCAAGGCCTCAACTATCTTGAAGGTCTACCTAGCATTAACAACAAAAGGTCCCACATGCATTCCCAATTTGAACAGATTCCCCTTCTTTGCAAGGAAAAAGTGAAGTTGGTCTGTACATATACTCTGCCTAATGAATTCTAAATAAAATATTCTCATAGGCATGAAAACAGGTAGGTGGTAGGGGGGAAGTTCACACCCATAGATTTTTATCTCTGTGTGGTCTTCAAACAAATACTAGTCCCCTACCCTGGTGTTCTTGCTGAGCTGAAGGAGTTCTTTCTGCTGGGGGAGAACTCTAGGAGGAGGTATACCATGAATGATATTATAGGAAATGGCCATATAGGTGGATATGAATTGTAAATAGTTCCGAGTCTAGACTTTTTCTAACAGACACATCCCAATCAAAAATTGAGTTCCTCTTCTTGTCCCTAGAGACCAAGTTTAGGCCCAGAAATTCAAATTCTTCAACATGAGAGTATACAAAAGGAAAACAACAAGGAGTAGTATCTGAAGTATGAAGTGGTGGAGAAGTGATACATATGGAACCTGATAGCTTCAACCAAGTAAGATGGGATGTGAAGAAAACAACAAGGCTACAGGATTTTCTTGAGGAATCCCAAGGTGGATTTGTTGGCTACGTTGGCATCTTCTTCTCCTAGTAGATGAGTAATAATGGATATGAGAGGTCTGACAGACTCTGCATAGAGGGTGATGGGGAAACTATCAACAACAGGAAAGGTATCTAGCCCAAGAGCTAGGATCATTTGCAAGAAGGGTTGCTACTTAGTGGCTGGGAGAGTAGAATAATAATACATTAAGGTGGTGTCAGTGAATTATAGAAGGTCAGGGGGAGAAGGGTACATCAATGCTCTCTGAATCAATGTTGGGGTGATTTCTAGGATTTTGACCCCCTAGGAGGAAATGAAGTAGTTGTTTTTGTCGACATAGGTCACTGCCAGCCAGGAGACAAAATATAGGAAGTAATACATGGAGGGTGAAATTTGGTAGTACAAACCTGAGTCCACCACTCGGAAAGGGTCTTCTCCCCTAACATACTGGTCAAACAGGTCGGACCATAGGTTGGCTAGGTCGTAGGAACAGGTCGGGTCAGTGATTTGCACTTCCATGTCCATGAGGGGGTCAAGGCTTGACGATCACTTGGGATCATGGGTTTTTGGAACCTTTGGGGCTTTGGAGGACCTTGAGGATTCCATTCCCTAATTTTAAACAATTATCCTATGAAAAACACAAAGTACAACTGAGTCGGTTACCTGGTCACTGCAGAGGAGGATGAAAACGACATTGGTATGAGCTGTCGAGATGATGGGGTGTGAAAATGACATTCTAAGAAGGTTACAGGTGAGAGGAGCATGGGGAAGCAATGAAGAAAATTTAAAAATTCGAGCAGGGGGGAGACTTTTTATAAACAATAGGGCCAATGGTCAGGTCACGTCATGATGATGTCACAAATGGTGGACGCGTGTCATGACAAGATATGATGATGGTGAGTGAGGTGGCGGGGGGAGGGTACATGGGTTACCATTACAAATTTCAAATTTCACTTTTTTCGTGAAGCATAGTGCTGACAGGCGAAAACCTGCGAGATGGCATGATCCCCATGTTGTTTCGGAGGTAGAACAATGCTAGGACGAACATCTTTTAAACCCCCTAGAATTAATCTCTGTTGCCGGATCAAAAGTTGACTACTCAACTCTAGAGGGAAAGAGAAGTTTTTTATCTGAGGAAGTTGACCCTCTAGACTTCTCCCAGAAAGCGGCAAGGTAGAGATGAGCAGTGATCTTCCCAAAAGTTGCATAGTTTTTAACTATGAATTTATTCCAAAGTGTCGAGGTCCAATGAGATATTTAGAAGCCTATCACTTGCCACCACATGCCACAGGGGGGGGGGGGGAAGAGATGGAAGGGCGAGTTCTAGGTCTTTGAGAGCTTGTCTTTTTCCTTTGACTTTCAGTTTGCTCCCTTACGTTCTGGTATTTAAGCTCTTCTCAGGTCCCCATTTTCAAACATGAAACATGTTGCCTTACCTTTGTAAAAATAGGGTCTCTTAAGCATGAATGCAAAGAAATGTAGAGTAGGTGAAACTAAACACCATTCACAACATTCAAAGAAACTTCCTTTTGATAGGATCTGATCAGAAATGAAAATGGGCCCTCGTCGAGTGGGATAAGCTATGAAAGCCCATGCAAGTTGGTGGGCTCGATCTGAGAAACTCTGAAATTATGGGTGAGGCCCTCCGAGAAAAAACTTGGTGCAGGTGGCTAGACACCCCCACCACCCCTTGGGCTCAACTTTGGAAAGTTAAATATTCTCCTAACCATTTCCAAAGGGAACTCATTAGATTATCTAGACAGGGATTGGGATCATCCATTTTCAACCAAGCTTGGAAGAACAGAGAATTAATCCAGTAGCACAGTTTTAGGGAGATTTGTAACGGGAAAAGTGCTCTATTCTAGGATGATTCCTGGAAATATCTCTCAGCCTTAGATGATGAGAACCATTCCCTCTTACAAAGGTCAATGTAGAATAAAGGTGAAATTCATGTAGCTCAATACTAGAAACCAAACCTTCAAGGAAGTAGATGGAGAGAATGGAATAGCAAACATGATTGGTAGCCCCTTAGTGATAACTTCGACTGTGTCTCTTTCGAGGGGCTTCTTCAAGAGTGCCAAAGCTTGGTGGACCAGGAGGATGATAAATTAAGATGGATTAAAAATTCGTTTGGTGTCTTCAACCTTAAGGAAGCCTACGACTATCTTACTAAATATGGTCAACTAGAATAGAGTCAGTGTTGGATTTCTCTATGCCTAAACAACAATGGTCGAAAATAACTCTCTTCATCTTACTGGTTCTCCATGGTAAAATCCTAACTTGGGATAACCTATGGAGAAGAGGGATTTCAGACCCTTCTCGATGTTGTCTTTGTGAGAACTAGGAAGAATCCATTAATCACCTCTTGAGCTCCTGTGACTTCACTTCAGCTCACTGGGAGTGGGGGGATAAAGTTCTCAGGATGACCAACAAGAGAAAAAAAATCTCTACAAGACACCCTGAATAAGTGGCAGCCTCACATCACTTCTCACCTAATGGTCAACAGATCTTGGAAATTTCTCCCAGGGACCCTTTGTTGGTTGATTTGGAAAGAATGGAACGCAAGAATATTCAGAAATTTGAATAAATCATGAGAATTTCTTCTTACCAAAGTCAAGAAGATAATACGTGAATCAGTCTCCATCTCTAATCTTCCTCTGATGCAAGGACCTCCATGGGATCTTGACCTCTGCATCCTTCAACTTTTGGACCTGGAAAACATTCACATTGTCATTCCAAATTCTCCCTCTACTAGTCCTCATATCCTAGATACCTCGTCCCCTCTAAAAAACAATGTTATCAAAGTCAATTATGATGGGGATTCCAAAGGCAACCCTAGAACTACAGGCTCCAGTGGAGTCTTTCAAAATCATAAGGGGGATTTTCTCTAGATCTTCCATGGAAAATCGGGGATCAATACCAACAATGTCACAGAGCTTTAGGCTATGGATCATAGGCTCACAATTGTGAGGGACCAACAATTTGTTTCATTGATCATAGAGAGAGACTCAACGTTGGACACCTCAGTTTCCCACGCGCTCTAGCATAGTACTTCGGTCAGCAAGGTGACCACCAAATAGAGGTTGACGAAGACTCTCCAGCACATTCAACAACACATCATCGAATTAGGAGGGGTCCACTTCTAGGCAATTAGATGAAAGGCCAACTCTGTTGCAGTCTGGATGGAAAATGAGGGGATAGTTGGTAGAGCCATATTAACATCCCATGGATGAAGGATATAAATGACATATCTCGACGTCAAGAGTTTGAAGGGATCAATCAAATTTAGGACAAAGATATTTGCAGTATTAAAGAGCCTCCCAACCCACCTATTGGCTTGCAAATTGCCTACGATCGACTCATACAAGATCACTAAGATTATGCGATGAGCTCCATCACCAACACCATGCACAATTATTTCCCTAATTTGTATCTAATCTCATGAATGTATTCAGAATCCAATCATCACCACTCCTGCCTCTCAACCAATAGGATGAATCACTTCACCCATGGGATTGGTTTCACTATACAAGACAACCTTTCTTATTTTAATGTCATTATTCTCCTCAACCTCCCCAAGTTTTGGAAACCTTATGTTAACCCCCTTATGAATTTGTTCCATTCTCATCCAGTCTCCCCTACTCATTCTCTTTCTCACTCCCCTACTCGCCATCCTTTGGGTTCGAATCCTTGCCATTTTCTCCCTCGGGCTAGTCCAAGAATGGACCGCACCCCCCATTATGGAGGTGGCCCCTCGACTAGCCGTAGCAAAAGAGGTTTAAATATGGACTGGTGGCGACAAGCTAACATGAAGCTACAATAAGGGCCGAAATAGTTTCATGGAAAACTAATATAAGTTACCACAACATCATCCCTCGGGAGATCCAGGAGCACATAAATAACTTGGAGGATCCAGTCATGAAAGTCAAGAGACATACTAACATAGAGGAGGTGAATGTGCAGTTTACGTGGATCCCAGGCCTAGGTCTCACCAAAGCAAGAGAGAACCTCTTCATTCGAACCATTGAACTCTTATGGAACATGAAGACCATTGTGTGTCTATCCATTCAGGAGAACATCCGGGCCAGAAAGACTCTAGAAGAAAAGTTGGATATGTTGAATGATAAATTTACTGTGTATGTTGAAACAATTCACCACAAGAAGTTTGTCACAAAATATTCACCACTCTATGAGCTTCTCAAGCATCGGGATGCAAAGACTCGGGACGGGAATCAAAGTGTGACCCCCACCAAGATGGAGCACAGAGGTACCTCTGTTAGAAAGGTGAATACTGAGGATGATATTGCAGGAGATACGCTAGAGAATCCCCTCACAGTTAATGAGGATTGATCCATCCTAGATAAGTTTATGATGCAGTTTTGTGGTCACTTTTTTTAGTTATTTTCCCTGTGGGCTTGTCAACTGAATCATTTTACTCAAGATTTTAGAATTCAATCGAGCATTAGTCTCTCTGCCATCTCCTTTAAGGAGCGTTTTGCCACATATAATGTAAATAATGCTAGTTAAAAGGTCAGTGGGGTGAAGTGCATTAGACATTACATATGGTCTAAGATGAAAATGTTTTTTTGGTGGTCGGGTTATTAATCAAGTCGACCATGCTTATCAATTTTGTATGACTTTTTGAATTTGCAAGCTTAATACAAATGCATCTTACTTAGAAAAAAAATTATCGAAATAGGATTCAATATTAAATATGTGGGTAAATGTTTTGAAACATTAAATTTAATGGCGTTTATTATTAGAGACATGCAATTCTTATCGACCTTCATATAAAAATATGTATATGATGATGAAAAGAAATATATTATTACCAAGACATATAACTAGCATTTGCACCAGATGTTGCAAAGGAAACGTCGTAAGGCATAAATTGAAGAACACAAATACAACACAAGAGTATTTTGATAAATAATAAAAATATATTGACCACTCAAATCAATGCCCCATTAACTGGAACCACTTAGTAGACATATCTATCAACATTAGGATTATACACAATGATCAAGAAATTTCCCATATACAAACAACACCTTCGACAACAATCTTTTGTCACGTCCACATTTTAAAAAATGCCTTGGAACATGATTGGAATCTCCATATTGTCTTTTTCATTATGCAGATAAATCTTCCCTATTGCTATTTTCATCATGAATATTGTTAGTTCATTGTTGTAAAGTGTTAGTGTGTTAAAATATACAAACAGCACCTTCAACAACAACCTTTTGTCACATCCACATTTTAAAAAATGCCTTGGAACGTGATTGGAATCTCCCATATTGCCTTTTTCAATATGCAGAAAAATCTTCCATATTGCTATTTTCATCATGAATATTGTTAGTTCATTGTTGTAAAGTGTTAGTGTGATAAATTCAATACCATAAGTTCAACAAGCGAAAAACATTCCTCAATTAGCATAATATGTATTTTTCTATCACCGTGTATTCTTCAGTCATGCATTACAAAAATTCCATCAAAGAGCACAAGTAACAGATTAACTGATTTTTTTCGAGATCATAAACTGGAAAAGCCCTGAAACTTTTTGAGTTCCATACCTAAACTAGAAAAATGAACCACCCTAAGAAACCCTAAACCAAGAAAATGAAAAACCCTAAGAAACTCTAAACCAAGAAACATTTCACGCTGGTCAGCGTTGCTGATATATTGATGACTGATCATCTCTGATGGGTGTGCCTTCTGCGGATAACCTGAAACTATCAAGAAATGCATTCCTTCCACTCAAAATAACATGAAAGAAGTCATTAACCTGTTTAGAGAGAGGATCTAACCCCTGGGCAAGCAATTGTGCACTTTGTTGTAATTCTTGTATAGCAATTATGATGTGTTCCACTTTCTCTGTTCCATCGACAATGTCAAACTACACCCGTATTCATCTATTCTTTTTACCTGGCCTTTGATGATGATAAGCAATGTTGAATTGGAAATGTGTATCACAACATTGCCAAAAGTGGCTCAATATTTGCTAGATGTTTTATAGGTGATAGAGTAAGGCATTGTTTAGTACAAGTTTTAGAGGTGATAGAGCAAGGCACTGTTTGGTATATGTTTTAGAGCTGATAGAGCAAATCACTGTTTGGTAGATGTTTTAGAGGTGATAGAGCAAGGCATTACATATAAGCTACTTTAAGAGGAGTTTTTTCAATATGAAATACAGCTCCATTTTGTTATGAAATGCATTGTTAGATGGACATTTAAGATCAACAAGTATACTGTCATTAACTCTTAGGGCTTAGTAAACCAGTACAAAACCATCTTTATGTTTATAGGATTTTCCATGCGTGGAAGCAA
This sequence comes from Pinus tabuliformis, assembly GCA_031772625.1. Lineage (NCBI taxonomy): Eukaryota > Viridiplantae > Streptophyta > Pinopsida > Pinales > Pinaceae > Pinus > Pinus tabuliformis. The sequence continues at coordinate 715,158,333 of CM062820.1, forward strand.
CCTTAGTCCTTAATGCACTTACTTTTTTTGTTGCTTCTTTCATTGTCTTTGGTGGTATCTTGCTAGAAAATCCTTACATAAATTCCAATATATGTTCTCTAAAACAATATAAAATTCTCTCAAATGCAAAACATGAGCTTGGATACCACTTGGAGCAAAACCACATCACAAAAGACACATTGTACATTGAACGCACAAACAATATGTTCCTTTCTTCCAATTTTTTACATTTTGCATTAAAGTAAACAATATCCAAGCCACTAAGTAGATAACTCTGTTCTTTTTCCTGTCTATGGGTGCACTGAGGCAAAGATTTTTGTTTTCTGAGGAAACTAAAAAAATAACTGTCCATAAATATCTAATTGATAAAGACTATTTAGTAATGATTTTTAACTTATCACAAAAAGCACACTCATTTTTATGCCATCACTAAGAATCGAAGGTACGCTTTTGTATGAAAGTTAGACATGGATGGAAGGAGTTTGACTATATTTTGTGGTTCTAGATGTCTACTAATACGACCTAATTTGACCTTGAATGATGCAAGTTCTGGTTTCTTGAGCTTTTTATAAAGACAATGTTGAATTAAGATTTTGAGCTTTTTCTGATCTTGAGTAGAGTTTAGAGGATGTTTCCTTCATTACCAATACAAGTTTGGATACATCCCATAACATAGCTAAATTAACCTGAATGGATTTTTCTCCAATATTGTTTTTTCCAAGGCATTATGTTCCTTAGTTAGCTCAATTCATCTACAGACACAACAAGGACCTTGAAAATCCAGCCATTAATCTGAAAGGATATATGGTAAGACCCTATACTGTCATTATGAATGTATGGGCATTAAAATATAACAAGCAACACTTGAAATGGATGACAGATGGCAATAAATCATTTGTTCTAAATAGGATCATATAGAATGAAAAGGGGCGATTATATTTCTATATTGTGTTTTAACATCCGGAAAATCATGGTTCTTGCAGGTGGGCAATGCACTTACAGACGATTTCCATGATCTTGTAGGGATTTTTGAATTTATGTGGTCTCATGGTTTGATATCAGACAACACCTACCGGTTGCCCAATATTCACTGTGACTTTTCATCTCTTGTGCATCCATCAGCTCTATGTAATATGGTATTAGATCGTGCCGATGTGGAAATGGGGAATATTGATCCATACAGTATCTACACCCGTCCTTGTTTGAATAGTACTGGAACATATAGAAAACAATAGAGAAAAGGATATGTAAGTATATTATATACATTAAGCATTGTATATGCCAGCAGATCAGTTTGAAGGTATGCTTAAAGTCCAATTTCATATCTTTTGCATTTGGTAGTCTCTTTCCCATTGACATGATAAACTGTAAAATAAAGACAAGAGAAAAAGATGTGTAAGAATATTAGATACATTAAGCACTCTATATGCCAGCTTATCAGTTTGAAGGTATGCTTAAATTCCAATGCTATATCTTTTGCATTTGGTAGTCTCTTCCCCATTGACATGGTAAACTGTAAAATAAAGACCAGACTAGATGATTGAGGTCATTTTTTCTCAAATTAAACACATTCTTGCGTGCCATTGAGGTCCACAATTTGTTGCATGGTGAATTTAAATGACTGGTATCCATCACCTCTAGATGGGGATAATCAGATCAGCTATAAGAGCACTACTGCATTCTCTTTCTCACAGAGGCTTGCTGCATCCACAACAAATTTATCGTGTTCTTCAATAACACACTGGCACCCTAAGCATTTTATGGTAAAACAAAACACATAATTTCAGTCAAACAAAGATGGTTACAAAGTTCTCAATGATCAAGGATTTTCTGATCAAATTGTTTTCTGTCGCTTTCTCTCTATCTGCCCCATGAAAACAATCAAGCCCATTAACTGGAGTCCAGTTTAGAGCTGACAGAACCATACTCGAGTCTGTAGGGTGCCATGGGGATGCTTTTCTTGTGCACTACAGACAGGGAAACAGGGTAGGGTCATTTTTAGTGTCGTTTGTTGTCAATGGATTCCTTGGATATGCCTCCTATGATGGAAGACTGACTATGGGACGTCCCAAATGTCAGGGGTTTGTCCTTGCCAAATGGCTATAATGGGATTCTATTAAAAAAATGTTTTTTAATCAACCACTGGTTAACATGAGCAAGATTTTCTTGATTGTGAGGTTATTAGTGGTGTATTTATTCGGCCAGAGTTTTGAAGGATTTGCAGGTCTTACTATTTTTTGTAAGCATAAGCACACATATCAGTATGGATATGTTATTGGAGAAGCTTAAACTCTGGTGGAAGGAAGCCATCATTAAAATGCTTATTATTTTAACTTATATTTTACTTGAAGCCACCTTTTCCCATTAAAAGACCTCACTCTCCCAAATCCCTTAAAGCATAGAAACAAAAGTCATAACATTTAATGAAGTGGCTTATAATTGCCCCCAGTCATCCCCTGCATTTTTTCCCTTGAAAATTTGGTGAATAGAGGCATGAGGAAGCATCGAGTCCCATTTCTTTGGTTGATGTTTGATTAGAAATTGTTATATAGGTCGTAGGCTAACAAGGTGACTTTTTAATCTTTTTTTCGTGTAGATATTCTAGTAGATTTTTCTTAAAATCCTGTCAGAAATCTCAAAAAAATGTAGTTTTATGTTGTTGAGTCTACACAACATATGTTTTCTAAAGACTTTTTACGGTGTTAAATCCATTTTTGCATTTAAAATTACAATTTAAATGACAAAATATTGTTGTCTCACCAAGAATTGTATTACTAGATTCCGGTGAAAAGGACCAAAAAAATATTCGCATTAGACTGCATCCTTATTCATCTATTCTTTTTACCTGGCCTTTGATGATGATAAGCAATGTTGAATTGGAAATGTGTATCACAACATTGCCAAAAGTGGCTCAATATTTGCTAGATGTTTTATAGGTGATAGAGTAAGGCATTGCTTGGTATATGTTTTAGAGCTGATAGAGCAAGGCACTCTTTGGTATATGTTTTAGAGCTGATAGAGAAAATCACTGTTTGGTAGATGTTTTAGAGGTGATAGAGCAAGGCATTACATATAAGCTACTTTAAGAAGAGTTTTTCAATATGAAATATAGCTCCATTTTGTTATGAAATGCATTGTTAGGTGGACATTTAAAATCAACAAGTATACTGTCGTTAACTCTTAGGGCTTAGTAAACCAGTACAAAACCATCTTTATGTTTGTAGGATTTTCCATGCGTGGAAGCAACCTTAGTCCTTAATGCACTTACTTTTTTGCTGCTTCTTTCATTGCCTTTGGTGGTATCTTGCTAGAAAATCCTTACATAAATTCCAATATATGTTCTCTAAAGCAATATAAAATTCTCTCAAACGCAAGACATGAGCTTGGATACCACTTGGAGCAAAACCACATCACAAAAAACACATTGTACATTGAACGCACAAACAATAAGTTGCTTTCTTCCAATTTTTTACATTTTTCATTAAAGTAAACAATATCCAAGCCACTAAGTAGATAACTCTGCTCTTTTTCCTTTCTACGGGTGCACTGAGGCAAAGATTTTTGCTTTCTAAGGAAACTAAAAAAATAACTGTCTATAAATATCTAATTGATAAAGACTATTTAGTAATGATTTTTAACTTATCACAAATATATGACCACACACATTAGCCTATAATATAGGATGTATTTGATTCTTTATTGTTGCTTGCAACCAACAAAATGCTCTCCAACAGGTCCAATTCTTTGTACAATGCTTCCTTTCTTAGATGCAAGTTGATTTGACTTTCTTGGCTTTAAATATTCTTCATCTGCGTTGTCATCTTCACCATCGACTTCCTTATCCTCATTGTTTTCTTCATCTGAATGTCCTCTAATTCATCTAGCCGGGAAGCTTCTCCAGTAAACCCCTGACACATCAAGTGGAATTAATTTAAAGTCCTAACATAAACTAATGGCAGATGTGCTCCTTTCCTTTTCCCTTGTGTGCACCCCATTTCCCCAGGAATTGTTCTGCTTCTCTTTGAGTAACTTTGCTCAACTGAGAGTCTATCAAAATGTAGACGTAAACACAAGAAGAAAGACTTCATTTCTGCAGTCGACAAATACATATTAGAGACATTAAAAGAAGCACACATTATCAATGAACATACTTCTAAAAAAGCAGATATTGATGGGATTCTTCAAACACCTATCCTTCCTAACTTTTGTAGCTCAAATATGAAAAGTTTAGATTTCAAAGTTTTTTTGAAACACCAATAAAGAAACAAAATTACATAAAAATTTAAGTTCATTTTTCTAAGCTACTCTTTCCTACGCTACTGCCTTACAATGTTTCCTTTGCCACATGTGATGCAATTGCTAGTATAATTCCATCGTAACAAATATGAACTCAACATGACACATAAAGAGATAAAACTGAAATAGAGAAAACAACAACATTTCGTCGATCTATCTTAACTAAAACCCAATTCACAACAAAAATTTAATTACACCCTTTGAATTAATTTCCAATCTTTATAATCTTTAAATGAAACAGAAAAATCTCATTGCTAAATTTAAATCTTTGAAATACTCATAAAAAAAAGCATCTATAATATAATTCCAACCCTAGCTAAACCCAATTAACAACAAAGATTTAGCTACACCCTATCTTCAATTCAGTTCCAAACTTTATAATCTTTAACGGCAACAGAAAAATGCCATTGTTTAGTTTAACGCTTTGAAATACTCATAAAGATGCAAGGATGCCTTCTATAATATAATTCCATGGTAACAATAATATAATATAATTCCATGGTAACAATAAGTCTAACAGAATATGGTAGGTAATTAAGCTATAGTAAGTAAATAAGGATATATATTTTCACTCTATTCAGGTTAATTATGGTTGCTAACATAGACATGGGATAAAATTAGTGAGGGTGGGGAACACCAAAAAATCCTAAAAATCGGAAAAATATCAGATAAAAATGGACAAACATCGGTAAAATCAAGATACCATCAAAATATCTGTAAAAATCCGAAAACATCAGCTAGGCCAAAAAATCGTGATTTCAAGATAAAATCTAGAATCTAGATGCTTAGAACACTGATGTTAATTCTAGTTTTCGTTTTACTATCAGTCAACTGGGGTGTCATGGATTATTTTTTGTCCAAATTCTCATTTGTGAGATGATGATGAGATATAATGCCTTGATAAATATTGACTTTAAATCTTGTAAACGTGTAATTGATTTTAAATATACTTGTGAATTCACCTATTACCAACAACAACCATAAAAATTCCAGCACCACTATCAATACCGCTGCCCTGATCAATTCCAGGTTTTACTACTAAGACCGATGCCTTTGCATATAAAAATTGGAAGTACAATTTATAAATGTCTGCCCAGCGTAACTCAATCTAACAACTCTTGCTAAGTGGCAATATGAAATTGTTAAAGAAAAATACAATAGGTTGAAAGCACTAATTAGTCCCCCCTCCTCACAAAGAGGGTTAGGCTTTACGTAGAATACAACACAACTGTTCAACTCGGGAATCCTTTATTAATTTCATCTATTAATTTTGGAGTTGTAGAGGAACAAATGCATATTTATGCATACAGGACAACGTCATAGGATGGAACTTGGCACCAATGTATAGAAAATAAACACACTATGGAAATTTGGCCTCGCATCTTTGCCTCATTTTTCACATTGCCAAACTCAGCCATGGTGAACAGAGGAAATACCTATATCATATGAAGATACAGGATTTCCACAATCAACAAAAAAATCCTAATAAACATAGTTGTCGAAGAGGCTCATTCAACTCAACCTCTTCTCAAGATAAAGTGTCAACCAGTTGTTCAAGATACTTTCTGCCACGATGTGGAAGATTTGTACATTTTTAAGTGTATGTGAACTCTTTGGGAGACTAGGTCCAGCATTAGGATCCTAAAGCTCTTCCTCCCAAAGTGACCTTTCTCTTTTGATGGTAATGGCTATCACCTGTGATAGCTTTACAGAACTTCAATTGCAAAACTAGAGAGCCACACCAAATGCATGGGCATGTTTGTAACCGGATGACTCTGTCTATCCTAGCAACCCTAGCACTTCTGCGTTAAAATTTTAACGCTCTTCACATTATTCTTCTTTACAATCCTGTAGTTATCATTGTTTTTTTATTTATTGAAACTATTGTATGCAAGGTACAGTTACATTTACGTCTCGCTCTAAACTCAAGACTTAGAAAGACAAACCCCATTGCAATGTTTGTTTCTGTGACTAGAATATCCATTAGCAAGCAAGATCCTCCCCTCAAGAACATACAGATTCATATAGAAATTAATAAGGTGTTCCTCATCGATATCTACGCAAGAAGCTGAACTCTATATACATTATTTATGTTGGCTGCATTTGGGGCCATTGCAGTCAAATAGAAGGGTAGAAAATCATTCGTTTTTCTTCTCTGTATGAAGTAGCGTCTCCAGAATAGAGAAGACAAATAAGGGACCAAACAGGGGAGGCATAGGCGGCTTACTAAAGGCCGCAGCCAGCTGCCCTGAGCTTTGCTTCTCAGATATACTGGCTTCCTTTCCGTTCACATGCGGTTCTTTCACATGATATTTTGAACTGGGTTTGAAATACACCTTTGTCGGCTGGTTCTGCTGAACGAGCCATTCTGCAATACAGACATGCAATATGAATGTAGTCAGGTTCCTAAATTTTGGAAGATATTAACTCCACAACTGGGAAATCTAATTTGACATTTTCAAGAACCACAAGGCTTTAATTTCATTGTACCAGCTTTTCTTGGATAGAACTTTTTCAGGATATTCTTACAAAGAAATTCCGCAGTTATCCACATACTCTAGGGCTTCAGTTCAGAACACAAAAATGAGACTTTTCTTTTTTGGTTAACAACCAATGAATATCTCCAATGACCTGCAATCCAAGTCTACAAATTGTTTAGTATGTGTTCTTGCTTGCACATTGCACATAGAAATTTTGCCATTAAGTCTATCTTATGAAGTTTACAGCATTTGTTTAGGAAAGTCCCAATACGCCAGTTTGAACCGATCATGATCCACTGCATAATTCTCACTATATTCGCACTTAGAAATTCAAATACACAAACTAAAACCCCAAGACATATTTGCAAGTTTAGACAGAAGACAGTACCTAGAACAAATTTGGTTTCTCAGGAAAGATATAACCAGGAGCAAAGAACTCTCATACTATCAAGGAGTGGCAGCTACTCTATAGAGTGGACCTATCAATTAAGATCATGTGTTCTGTCCTTTGAGAAAAAATTTGGTTTCTCAGGAAAGATATAACCAGGAGCAAAAAACTCTCATACTATCAAGGAGTGGCAGCTACTCTATAGAGTGGACCTATCAATTAAGATCATGTGTTCTGTCCTTTGAAAACAAATTTGGTTTCTCAGGAAAGATATAACCAGGAGCAAAGAAATCTTATACTATCAAGGAGTGGCAACTACTCTGTAGAGAGGACCTATCAGTTAAGAACATCTGTTTTGTCTTTCGAGATCACGTGTTTGAGTCTAGTGGGGGAGGTTATGTAAACCAGCATAGACTCAAATTATCACTGTGCATAGGTGATAGGGATTTCATCCATTAATTTGGTGTCTGACTAGGTCAATTTGAGTCTAGTGAGGGTAAAGTATGTACACCTGCATAGACTATGTAGTCAAATCATCACTGCACAGAGGTCATCTCTTGTCCCATAAACAAAGGGATTTCATCTGTTAATTTGGCCTCTGACTAGGCCTTGGCCTTAAAATTATATCATTCCTATAATTATTCAAATAATTGATATCTGAATATGCCTTGACCTTAAAATTATATTATTATGATAATTTAATTTGGAGATTTATAGTGTCTTTAAAGAATAGAAAACTAGACTAAGATTGGGCTTATTGCTCTGTTCCAGAATCAACAGGACTAAAACTGGAACTCTTGAGCACCTGTCTCAATATACAAGACAAGTTTAGCCTCTCTCTGTAAAGAGAAGAACAGAGGAAACAAAATCGGTACTTTACAGCGAAGTTTCCACAATACATACAGAGTCTATAACTTGTATGCAGTGCCGAACCCTCTAAAGTGAAGTAGTTCAAATGAATAGTCATCACCAATCCAGTGGACATCACTGAAAAATATGCATCTCCAGGTAATCCAAAGGAAATCCCCATTATGGCACATGTAGATCTGCAGCTCCAGAATAAACGCCAAATGGTCTCAACTGGACTGTGCAATGAGGGAAAGCCTCATCTGTGACTCCGTCGGTAACAACCACTCTTTACAAGGTAGGCCCCGATATAAATACCAACATTTTGAAAGAGAGTCTAAAATCCTGAAAGGCTCTAAAGGATCATAGTGTACAACGGTGATTTCCCCACAAAGATTAGTCTTGCACATTACACAAGACTTGATCGAGAAGATGATCCTCAATGTTTCTATCGAAAGCAAACATAATTGAAGGTGGTTTTTCAATCATTGACAAACGTAACATAGCACAAAAAGTGCAAACTATTCAGGATATCCAGGATTCCTTAAAAACGGGGCACCTTAACTGGTTCATTTTGTACATGACTCTACCAAATAAAGGCAGGGTCGAGAAAACAGATTAACAAACCCTAATATTGCAGCTATTGTGGGAACTTAACGCATGGTGGGCATGTTTTCTGGAGGCGCATCCTTCATAAGAATATCTGGTCATGGATACGAAATCTGTTTACAAGTATCTTTACTTCACAAATCTACTGGCGTTTAGCAAGTAATACTGATGGTCACTCTCTTATAAATGTTTGTTTTAGATTCTCCAACTACTCAGTGTTAGCATATTGGATTGCCTCAAGAGATTGAAATAAGCCAGATATAAGAACAAGAGCTCATGCAATGTTGGCATATCTGATTGATTGCCTTGACAAGGGAATGTAATAAGCTAGAAGTAAGAGTAAGGGCTCATGCAAGATTGGCATGTCGGATTGCCCTGAAAGAAGATTGTAATGAGCTACAAACTAGATCAAGAGCTCATGCACAATACCCCAATTGCAGGTGTAGGTAAGGGGTAGGAAATTTGGGTATACTGATGGCCAAGCACAATCTTAGGTTCTCAGAAATGAGATCCATGTTCAAACCCCTTAGAGGACATAATCAAGTGGAAAACCTCTTTTGTTTTGTTTAATGATTTGCCAATATCTATTGCAGTACATTCATAAATTCCTAAACAAAAAGTCCAAGTACGTGGTACAGTCCGAGTATGTGGTTCAGAGCCACACCAAATGCATGGGCATGTTTGTAACCGGACGACTCTCTTGCAGAGCAGCCACATTCTTCAGCGCCATCGTTTTCCTTGTCTCTTGCACAGCAGCCATTCTTCAGCGCCCCTACAGCCATGGCCTGTGCAGCTGAGGTTCCCGATTTGCAAATATGAACCAGAACTGAAACCCCACCATTAGTCAGGTTCCTAAATTTTGGAAGATATTAACTCCACAACTGGGAAATCTAATTTGACATTTTCAAGAACCACAAGGCTTTAATTTCATTGTACCAGCTTTTCTTGGATAGAACTTTTTCAGGATATTCTTACAAAGAAACTCCGCAGTTATCCACATACTCTAGGGCTTCAGTTCAGAACACAAAAATGAGACTTTTCTTTTTTGGTTAACAACCAATGAATATCTCCAATGACCTGCAATCCAAGTCTACAAATTGTTTAGTATGTGTTCTTGCTTGCACATTGCACATAGAAATTTTGCCATTAATTCTATCTTATGAAGTTTACAGCATTTGTTTAGGAAAGTCCCAATACGCCAGTTTGAACCGATCATGATCCACTGCATAATTCTCACTATATTCGCACTTAGAAATTCAAATACACAAACTAAAACCCCAAGACATATTTGCAAGTTTAGACAGAAGACAGTACCTAGAACAAATTTGGTTTCTCAGGAAAGATATAACCAGGAGCAAAGAACTCTCATACTATCAAGGAGTGGCAGCTACTCTATAGAGTGGACCTATCAATTAAGATCATGTGTTCTGTCCTTTGAGAAAAAATTTGGTTTCTCAGGAAAGATATAACCAGGAGCAAAAAACTCTCATACTATCAAGGAGTGGCAGCTACTCTATAGAGTGGACCTATCAATTAAGATCATGTGTTCTGTCCTTTGAAAACAAATTTGGTTTCTCAGGAAAGATATAACCAGGAGCAAAGAAATCTTATACTATCAAGGAGTGGCAACTACTCTGTAGAGAGGACCTATCAGTTAAGAACATCTGTTTTGTCTTTCGAGATCACATGTTTGAGTCTAGTGGGGGAGGTTATGTAAACCAGCATAGACTCAAATTATCACTGTGCATAGGTGATAGGGATTTCATCCATTAATTTGGTGTCTGACTAGGTCAATTTGAGTCTAGTGAGGGTAAAGTATGTACACCTGCATAGACTATGTAGTCAAATCATCACTGCACAGAGGTCATCTCTTGTCCCATAAACAAAGGGATTTCATCTGTTAATTTGGCCTCTGACTAGGCCTTGGCCTTAAAATTATATCATTCCTATAATTATTCAAATAATTGATATCTGAATATGCCTTGACCTTAAAATTATATTATTATGATAATTTAATTTGGAGATTTATAGTGTCTTTAAAGAATAGAAAACTAGACTAAGATTGGGCTTATTGCTCTGTTCCAGAATCAACAGGACTAAAACTGGAACTCTTGAGCACCTGTCTCAATATACAAGACAAGTTTAGCCTCTCTCTGTAAAGAGAAGAACAGAGGAAACGAAATCGGTACTTTACAGCGAAGTTTCCACAATACATACAGAGTCTATAACTTGTATGCAGTGCCGAACCCTCTAAAGTGAAGTAGTTCAAATGAATAGTCATCACCAATCCAGTGGACATCACTGAAAAATATGCATCTCCAGGTAATCCAAAGGAAATCCCCATTATGGCACATGTAGATCTGCAGCTCCAGAATAAACGCCAAATGGTCTCAACTGGACTGTGCAATGAGGGAAAGCCTCATCTGTGACTCCGTCGGTAACAACCACTCTTTACAAGGTAGGCCCCGATATAAATACCAACATTTTGAAAGAGAGTCTAAAATCCTGAAAGGCTCTAAAGGATCATAGTGTACAACGGTGATTTCCCCACAAAGATTAGTCTTGCACATTACACAAGACTTGATCGAGAAGATGATCCTCAATGTTTCTATCGAAAGCAAACATAATTGAAGGTGGTTTTTCAATCATTGACAAACATAACATAGCACAAAAAGTGCAAACTATTCAGGATATCCAGGATTCCTTAAAAACGGGGCACCTTAACTGGTTCATTTTGTACATGACTCTACCAAATAAAGGCAGGGTCGAGAAAACAGATTAACAAACCCTAATATTGCAGCTATTGTGGGAACTTAACGCATGGTGGGCATGTTTTCTGGAGGCGCATCCTTCATAAGAATATCTGGTCATGGATACGAAATCTGTTTACAAGTATCTTTACTTCACAAATCTACTGGCGTTTAGCAAGTAATACTGATGGTCACTCTCTTATAAATGTTTGTTTTAGATTCTCCAACTACTCAGTGTTAGCATATTGGATTGCCTCAAGAGATTGAAATAAGCCAGATATAAGAACAAGAGCTCATGCAATGTTGGCATATCTGATTGATTGCCTTGACAAGGGAATGTAATAAGCTAGAAGTAAGAGTAAGGGCTCATGCAAGATTGGCATGTCGGATTGCCCTGAAAGAAGATTGTAATGAGCTACAAACTAGATCAAGAGCTCATGCACAATACCCCAATTGCAGGTGTAGGTAAGGGGTAGGAAATTTGGGTATACTGATGGCCAAGCACAATCTTAGGTTCTCAGAAATGAGATCCATGTTCAAACCCCTTAGAGGACATAATCAAGTGGAAAACCTCTTTTGTTTTGTTTAATGATTTGCCAATATCTATTGCAGTACATTCATAAATTCCTAAACAAAAAGTCCAAGTACGTGGTACAGTCCGAGTATGTGGTTCAGAGCCACACCAAATGCATGGGCATGTTTGTAACCGGACGACTCTCTTGCAGAGCAGCCACATTCTTCAGCGCCATCGTTTTCCTTGTCTCTTGCACAGCAGCCATTCTTCAGCGCCCCTACAGCCATGGCCTGTGCAGCTGAGGTTCCCGATTTGCAAATATGAACCAGAACTGAAACCCCACCATTAGTCAGGTTCCTAAATTTTGGAAGATATTAACTCCACAACTGGGAAATCTAATTTGACATTTTCAAGAACCACAAGGCTTTAATTTCATTGTACCAGCTTTTCTTGGATAGAACTTTTTCAGGATATTCTTACAAAGAAACTCCGCAGTTATCCACATACTCTAGGGCTTCAGTTCAGAACACAAAAATGAGACTTTTCTTTTTTGGTTAACAACCAATGAATATCTCCAATGACCTGCAATCCAAGTCTAAAAATTGTTTAGTATGTGTTCTTGCTTGCACATTGCACATAGAAATTTTGCCATTAATTCTATCTTATGAAGTTTACAGCATTTGTTTAGGAAAGTCCCAATACGCCAGTTTGAACCGATCATGATCCACTGCATAATTCTCACTATATTCGCACTTAGAAATTCAAATACACAAACTAAAACCCCAAGACATATTTGCAAGTTTAGACAGAAGACAGTACCTAGAACAAATTTGGTTTCTCAGGAAAGATATAACCAGGAGCAAAGAACTCTCATACTATCAAGGAGTGGCAGCTACTCTATAGAGTGGACCTATCAATTAAGATCATGTGTTCTGTCCTTTGAGAAAAAATTTGGTTTCTCAGGAAAGATATAACCAGGAGCAAAAAACTCTCATACTATCAAGGAGTGGCAGCTACTCTATAGAGTGGACCTATCAATTAAGATCATGTGTTCTGTCCTTTGAAAACAAATTTGGTTTCTCAGGAAAGATATAACCAGGAGCAAAGAAATCTTATACTATCAAGGAGTGGCAACTACTCTGTAGAGAGGACCTATCAGTTAAGAACATCTGTTTTGTCTTTCGAGATCACATGTTTGAGTCTAGTGGGGGAGGTTATGTAAACCAGCATAGACTCAAATTATCACTGTGCATAGGTGATAGGGATTTCATCCATTAATTTGGTGTCTGACTAGGTCAATTTGAGTCTAGTGAGGGTAAAGTATGTACACCTGCATAGACTATGTAGTCAAATCATCACTGCACAGAGGTCATCTCTTGTCCCATAAACAAAGGGATTTCATCTGTTAATTTGGCCTCTGACTAGGCCTTGGCCTTAAAATTATATCATTCCTATAATTATTCAAATAATTGATATCTGAATATGCCTTGACCTTAAAATTATATTATTATGATAATTTAATTTGGAGATTTATAGTGTCTTTAAAGAATAGAAAACTAGACTAAGATTGGGCTTATTGCTCTGTTCCAGAATCAACAGGACTAAAACTGGAACTCTTGAGCACCTGTCTCAATATACAAGACAAGTTTAGCCTCTCTCTGTAAAGAGAAGAACAGAGGAAACGAAATCGGTACTTTACAGCGAAGTTTCCACAATACATACAGAGTCTATAACTTGTATGCAGTGCCGAACCCTCTAAAGTGAAGTAGTTCAAATGAATAGTCATCACCAATCCAGTGGACATCACTGAAAAATATGCATCTCCAGGTAATCCAAAGGAAATCCCCATTATGGCACATGTAGATCTGCAGCTCCAGAATAAACGCCAAAGCCTCATCTGTGACTCCGTCGGTAACAACCACTCTTTACAAGGTAGGCCCCGATATAAATACCAACATTTTGAAAGAGAGTCTAAAATCCTGAAAGGCTCTAAAGGATCATAGTGTACAACGGTGATTTCCCCACAAAGATTAGTCTTGCACATTACACAAGACTTGATCGAGAAGATGATCCTCAATGTTTCTATCGAAAGCAAACATAATTGAAGGTGGTTTTTCAATCATTGACAAACATAACATAGCACAAAAAGTGCAAACTATTCAGGATATCCAGGATTCCTTAAAAACGGGGCACCTTAACTGGTTCATTTTGTACATGACTCTACCAAATAAAGGCAGGGTCGAGAAAACAGATTAACAAACCCTAATATTGCAGCTATTGTGGGAACTTAACGCATGGTGGGCATGTTTTCTGGAGGCGCATCCTTCATAAGAATATCTGGTCATGGATACGAAATCTGTTTACAAGTATCTTTACTTCACAAATCTACTGGCGTTTAGCAAGTAATACTGATGGTCACTCTCTTATAAATGTTTGTTTTAGATTCTCCAACTACTCAGTGTTAGCATATTGGATTGCCTCAAGAGATTGAAATAAGCCAGATATAAGAACAAGAGCTCATGCAATGTTGGCATATCTAATTGATTGCCTTGACAAGGGATTGTAATAAGCTAGATGTAAGAGCAAGGGCTCATGCAAGATTGGCATGTCGGATTGCCCTGAAAGAAGATTGTAATGAGCTACAAACTAGATCAAGAGCTCATGCACAATACCCCAATTGCAGGTGTAGGTAAGGGGTAGGAAATTTGGGTATACTGATGGCCAAGCACAATCTTAGGTTCTCAGAAATGAGATCCATGTTCAAACCCCTTAGAGGACATAATCAAGTGGAAAACCTCTTTTGTTTTGTTTAATGATTTGCCAATATCTATTGCAGTACATTCATAAATTCCTAAACAAAAAGTCCAAGTACGTGGTACAGTCCGAGTATGTGGTTCAGAGCCACACCAAATGCATGGGCATGTTTGTAACCGGACGACTCTCTTGCAGAGCAGCCACATTCTTCAGCGCCATTGTTTTCCTTGTCTCTTGCACAGCAGCCATTCTTCAGCGCCCCTACAGCCATGGCCTGTGCAGCTGAGGTTCCCGATTTGCAAATATGAACCAGAACTGAAACCCCACCATTAGCCTCAATTCCCCAAGCATTTTCTGCATTGCTCGTTAGCCCTCCAATGGCCGCCGCATCCTTTTCTTTAGAGAACGAGCTCCGGGATTCCAAGAGCCGAACCAATGGACCTAAATCGCCTTACGTTTTTTTAAGGGTTTTTAATGTTTTAATTTAATAAGAAAAATTAGACGGCTGATTTTTCTTAAATCGTCTAACAAAAGATCTAACGTCTACGAGACAGAAAAGCATTTGGGCGAGTTCATTTCAGAGGGGAACGCCTTACGGCGTAAAAATCGTCTAACAAAATATCTAACGGCTACGATTAAGACAGAAAAGCATTTGGGGGAGTTCAATTCAGAGGGGAAAACCTTACGGCATAAATATATCTTAAAATATTTAAAATATAAAGTTAATTCACAACTAAAAAAACTCAAAACTATTATAATAATATATTTAATAAGGAAAAATATGTCACTTGTGATAATTAAATCTAAATGAAAAAAATATAATAATATACTTATTAAGGAAAAATATTTCACTTATGAAAACTAAATCTAGATGGAAAAAATAATAATCCTATTTATAAAAGTACAAATTTTTTTATAAATAATTATTTCAAATATAGCATACAGTAAACCTTATTTACAAAAATTCAATTATAATTTATAAATAATATTAGTTAATTAAATTTAATTAACAATATAATTCCATTAATCTATATAAAACAAGCATTATAAATAATATTAATTAATTAAACTTAATTAACAAAAAAATCCCATTAATCTATATAAAACCAGCAATCCTGTTCATATTTTTTCCTTAATGAACACATATAGAAAATATTGCCAAATGGCATAATCAGTATAGTATATTGTGATTGGCATACGAGGAAAATTAATGGAAACTATAAAATATTTAGGATATTTAAATTTGATAAATGATACTAAATGCATATATGAAAACCAAATAGAGATTATTTTATAATTTAACTATAATAAAAAATAATAGGTGTGATATAAATTATTCAGCCCTCTAACCAACGTCCTCAGTAAACTAGAAAATTTCCTCCATCTAAATTCCAGAACTATCAGTCCAGTTTTGTATATTTTATCGATGCCAACAAAAAGGTTTTATTTACCTTAGAAAAATAATTAGACAAATTCAAACAAAATAAATTTCTGTGTTTTATTTACCTTAAAAAAACAGTAGACAAAATCAAACAAAATAAATTTCTGGGATGTCATGATTGAGGTAGCCAATCAAAAATAAAGAAAAAGCAACCAGATACAAAGTACTGCAGTCTCGTTTTGGAAGTCCAAAAGAAATTAGTTTATATTTGAGTTATGCTTTGAAACATAATAATTTTCATACGTAACTCAGTTTTGGAGAAAGGCACAATAACTTTATGTGTAATGATTTCAGATATAGTTGGTTTGTAGGTTATTTGTTTTTGGATTTGAACCAGTGATCTATCGCAAGGAGTGCCTTAACAGTGCACTCATTCACCATCAATCCAAAACCCCATGGACTACTGTAGGCTATTATTAATCACAAGTCTGATCCAGAATATTTTCCAGACATACTATTGTTAATCACAAATCTAGTCCAGAATATTTTTCTAGCATCTAAATCTCAGAAGTAATAAAACAATTCTGTTTTGTAAATTTCCTTCAATGTCCATAAAATAAAGTTTATAACCGGAATGCCATGATTGAGGTAGCCAATCAAATACAAACGAAGTACTATTGGAAAAGCAACCAAATACTACTCTGACAAAAATGAATACAGAATACTGCATTTACATTTCCAGTGTTCTTTCTGCAGCCTTTCATTAAAGCAGCTGGATAGCAATAGAGATATTTACAACGTTGTAAGTCTGATAAGTAAAAGCTTTCATTAAAGCAGCTGGATAGCAATAGAGATATTTACAACGTTGTAAGTCTGATAAGTAAAAGAAAATATGTATAAAAATCCAATGAAATTTAGCTTATACTTTAGCTCTGCTTTGAAGCATGTTATATACATAATTCAATTTTTGGATAAAGCCAAGCTATCCTTTGAAACATAGTAACTTTGATACACAAAATTCAGTTTTGGATAGATTTCAGACATATTTGGCTTGTAGGCTAATGCAAATCAGCCATATGTTCTTCACTTATCTGGTTCAGAAAAATTTCTACCATAAAAAGGCAAAACAGTACAGTTTTGTAAATTTTCCTGTTTTTCTACTTAAAAACAATCCATCAAAATACATTAATGGTTTGCCTTGAAAAAATAACCAATCAAAATACATTAGTGGGATGCCATGCTTGAGGTAGCCAATCAAAATGCATATAGAATCCATCAAAATACATTAATGGTTTGCCTTGAAAAAATAACCAATCAAAATACATTAGTGGGATTGCATATAGAATCCATCAAAATACATTAATGGTTTGCCTTGAAAAAATAACCAATCAAAATACATTAGTGGGATGCCATGCTTGAGGTAGCCAATCAAAATGCATATAGAATACTATGGGAAGAGCAAGCAAACTATTCTGACAAAAATGGATCCAGAATACTGCATTTACATCGACATATTTCTTTCTGCAGTCTTCTTTTAAAAGGGCTGGATACCAACAGAGATATCCACAAATGTTGTAAGCCTGATAAATAATATCAAATATATAAAAAAATCTAAGAAAAAATAGCTTATAAATTATAATTTAATTATGCTTGGAAGCACAGTAACTTTGATACACATAACTTAGTTTTGGATAAAGGCCAGTTATGCTTTGAAGTGGATGGATACCAACAGAGATGTCCACAAACGTTGTAACCTGATAAATGATACCAAATAAATGTGAAAAAATCGAAGAAAAAATAGCTTATGGTTTAGTTCCTTTGAAGCATAGTAGCTTTGATACACATAATTTAGTTCTGGATAAAGAACAGTTATGCTTTGAAGCACAGTAACTTTGACACAATTTAGTTTTGGATAAATGTCAGTTATGCTTTGAAACATAGTAACTTTGATGCACATAATTCACTTTTGGATAGATCTGAAATAATGAACTCGGATATTTGTCTAGAAAATAAATGTTAATCAGCCATATGCTCCTCACAAGGCTAGTCCAGAAATTTTCGGTCCATGAACAAACAACACAGTTACAGTTCTGTAAATTTTCCTCAATGTTGATAGAGTAGTATAATCAAACAAAATACATTTGTGGGATGCCGTGATTGGGATCGGCAACAAAAAATACAAATGGAATACTAAGGGAAGAACAACCAAATACTACTCTGCCACAGAGGGCCACAGGATACTGCATTTACATTTACAGCTTTCTTTCTGCAATCTCCCTTGAAGGCGGCGGAATGAATTTACAGAGGAAAATCCTAAGGTTCCATCAAAACTATAACAACAAAAAGCTTCAAATCACGCCTTCATCTGCCATAGATATTCAACAATATCATATAAATCAATTCATTCTCATTGCCCAAATCGCTGTAAGTTGCTCTGCTCTGCTCCCTCCTTTAGGAACCATGTACCATGTACCAGGAACCAGGAATATGTTTATTGATATGGAAAAAATATAACTTCAAGATCCGGAAAAACTAGAACTAGAATTTCCTGATCAGAAAGACAAGGGGTTTTTAATATCATTGATTTATCAACAAGAGGATGGGGATGAGGATGAAGATGAGATATTATTCAAGGGGGTCATGTCCATAGGGTAGCTGCCCAGAACCCTAAGGAAGGAGGTGAATTCTTGGACCTCTTGAAGGGCATTCTGGGCTCTTGTGTCGGCCATGGAGGCCTCAAAATCGACATAGAACATGTACTCGAAATGCTTGGCAGTGCCAATAACATTACCATCATCGACCACACGAAGTGGCTGGTTCCTGTGAGGCCTGCTCTCAATCTTGGTCAAACTTATATTCCTGAAAGCAAAGGCTGACAAGACCTTGAACAAGACGGAGGTACCCTTGTCTTGAGCAAACACAATGCTGGTCTTGAAGGGCCTGTCGGTTCTTGGAATGATGGGCTCCCTCGCCAGCATAACGAAGCGGGTCACATTGTTACTGTCGTCCTGGATGCCATCGAACAGGACGCTCATCCCGTAAAGCTCGGCTGCCCGAGAACTGGCTATGGCCGCCGTGTCGCGGAGGCCGTTGAGGGCAATGAACTCGGCGGCACCGGCCGTGTCATCGAAAGCCTCGCGGGCGACATTGAGGCCGAGCTTGGTGAGCGTCAGCTCGCACTGGGAAAGCGCCTGCGGGTGGCTGATCACCCGATTCAGATATTCTTTTCTCACGCCAGGAAGCGCCAGGAGGCAATGATGAACAGGCAACTGAACCTCCCCAACAATGTGAAGCCTGTTGTCAAATAAAATCAAGAATCAGGCGCATGTTGTCAAATGAAATCAAGAATCGGGAATCAATTACAGAAATTCAAGAATCAGGTATCAGTTACAGAAAAGAAAACCAAGAATCAGGAATCAGTTACATCAAAATTAACTGAATTCAAAGCAATGCAAAGCCTGTTGTCAAATAAACTCAAGAATCAGGCATCAATTACAGAAAACCAAGAATCAGGAACCAGTTACATCAAAATTAACTTAATTCAAAGCAATGCAAAGCCTGTTGTCAAATAAACTCAAGAATCAGGCATCAATTACAGAAAACCAAGAATCAGGAACCAGTTACATCAAAATTAACCAGTTACTCTCTTGCACAGCAGCCACATTCTTCAGCGCCATCGTTTTCCTTGTCTCTTGCACAACAGCCATTCTTCAGCGCCCCTACAGCCATGGCCTGTGGTTCCCGATTTGCAAATATGAACCAGAACTGAAACCCCACCATTAGCCTCAATTCCCCAAGCATTTTCTGCATTGCTCGTTAGCCCTCCCATGGCCGCCGCAGCCTTTTCTTTACACAACGAGCTCTGGGATTCCAAGAGCCGAACCAATGGACCTAAATCGCCCTATGTTTTTTGAAGGGTTTTTAATATTTTAATTTAATAAGAAAAATTAGACGGCTGATTTTTGTTCAATCGTCTAACAAAAGATCTAACGGCTACGATTGAGACAGAAAAGCATTTGGGGGAGTTCATTTCAGAGGGGAACGCCTTACGGTGTTAAATCCATTTTTGCATTTAAAATTACAATTTAAATGACAAAATATTGTTGTCTCACCAAGAATTGTATTACTAGATTCCGGTGAAAAGGACCAAAAAAATATTCGCATTAGACTGCATCCTTATTCATCTATTCTTTTTACCTGGCCTTTGATGATGATAAGCAATGTTGAATTGGAAATGTGTATCACAACATTGCCAAAAGTGGCTCAATATTTGCTAGATGTTTTATAGGTGATAGAGTAAGGCATTGCTTGGTATATGTTTTAGAGCTGATAGAGCAAGGCACTCTTTGGTATATGTTTTAGAGCTGATAGAGAAAATCACTGTTTGGTAGATGTTTTAGAGGTGATAGAGCAAGGCATTACATATAAGCTACTTTAAGAAGAGTTTTTCAATATGAAATATAGCTCCATTTTGTTATGAAATGCATTGTTAGGTGGACATTTAAAATCAACAAGTATACTGTCGTTAACTCTTAGGGCTTAGTAAACCAGTACAAAACCATCTTTATGTTTGTAGGATTTTCCATGCGTGGAAGCAACCTTAGTCCTTAATGCACTTACTTTTTTGCTGCTTCTTTCATTGCCTTTGGTGGTATCTTGCTAGAAAATCCTTACATAAATTCCAATATATGTTCTCTAAAGCAATATAAAATTCTCTCAAACGCAAGACATGAGCTTGGATACCACTTGGAGCAAAACCACATCACAAAAAACACATTGTACATTGAACGCACAAACAATAAGTTGCTTTCTTCCAATTTTTTACATTTTTCATTAAAGTAAACAATATCCAAGCCACTAAGTAGATAACTCTGCTCTTTTTCCTTTCTACGGGTGCACTGAGGCAAAGATTTTTGTTTTCTAAGGAAACTAAAAAAATAACTGTCTATAAATATCTAATTGATAAAGACTATTTAGTAATGATTTTTAACTTATCACAAATATATGACCACACACATTAGCCTATAATATAGGATGTATTTGATTCTTTATTGTTGCTTGCAGCCAACAAAATGCTCTCCAACAGGTCCAATTCTTTGTACAATGCTTCCTTTCTTAGATGCAAGTTGATTTGACTTTCTTGGCTTTAAATATTCTTCATCTGCGTTGTCATCTTCACCATCGACTTCCTTATCCTCATTGTTTTCTTCATCTGAATGTCCTCTAATTCATCTAGCTGGGAAGCTTCTCCAGTAAACCCCTGACACATCAAGTGGAATTAATTTAAAGTCCTAACATAAACTAATGGCAGATGTGCTCCTTTCCTTTTCCCTTGTGTGCACCCCATTTCCCCAGGAATTGTTCTGCTTCTCTTTGAGTAACTTTGCTCAACTGAGAGTCTATCAAAATGTAGACGTAAACACAAGAAGAAAGACTTCGTTTCTGCAGTCGACAAATACATATTAGAGACATTCAAAGAAGCACACATTATCAATGAACATACTTCTAAAAAAGCAGATATTGATGGGATTCTTCAAACACCTATCCTTCCTAACTTTTGTAGCTCAAATATGAAAAGTTTAGATTTCAAAGTTTTTTTGAAACACCAATAAAGAAACAAAATTACATAAAAATTTAAGTTCATTTTTCTAAGCTACTCTTTCCTACGCTACTGCCTTACAATGTTTCCTTTGCCACATGTGATGCAATTGCTAGTATAATTCCATCGTAACAAATATGAACTCAACATGACACATAAAGAGATAAAACTGAAATAGAGAAAACAACAACATTTCGTCGATCTATCTTAACTAAAACCCAATTCACAACAAAAATTTAATTACACCCTTTGAATTAATTTCCAATCTTTATAATCTTTAAATGAAACGGAAAAATCCCATTGCTAAATTTAAATCTTTGAAATACTCATAAAAAAAAGCATCTATAATATAATTCCAACCCTAGCTAAACCCAATTAACAACAAAGATTTAGCTACACCCTATCTTCAATTCATTTCCAAACTTTATAATCTTTAACGGCAACAGAAAAATGCCATTGTTTAGTTTAACGCTTTGAAATACTCATAAAGATGCAAGGATGCCTTCTATAATATAATTCCATGGTAACAATAATATAATATAATTCCATGGTAACAATAAGTCTAACAGAATATGGTAGGTAATTAAGCTATAGTAAGTAAATAAGGATATATATTTTCACTCTATTCAGGTTAATTATGGTTGCTAACATAGACATGGGATAAAATTAGTAAGGGTGGGGAACACCAAAAAATCCTAAAAATCGGAAAAATATCAGATAAAAATGGACAAACATCGGTAAAATCAAGATACCATCAAAATATCTGTAAAAATCCGAAAACATCAGCTAGGCCAAAAAATCGTGATTTCAAGATAAAATCTAGATGCTTAGAACACTGATGTTAATTCTAGTTTTCGTTTTACTATCAGTCAACTGGGGTGTCATGGATTATTTTTTGTCCAAATTCTCATTTGTGAGATGATGATGAGATATAATGCCTTGATAAATATTGACTTTAAATCTTGTAAACGTGTAATTGATTTTAAATATACTTGTGAATTCACCTATTACCAACAACAACCATAAAAATTCCAGCACCACTATCAATACCGCTGCCCTGATCAATTCCAGGTTTTACTACTAAGACCGATGCCTTTGCATATAAAAATTGGAAGTACAATTTATAAATGTCTGCCCAGCGTAACTCAATCTAACAACTCTTGCTAAGTGGCAATATGAAATTGTTAAAGAAAAATACAATAGGTTGAAAGCACTAATTAGTCCCCCCTCCTCACAAAGAGGGTTAGGCTTTACGTAGAATACAACACAACTGTTCAACTCGGGAATCCTTTATTAATTTCATCTATTAATTTTGGAGTTGTAGAGGAACAAATGCATATTTATGCATACAGGACAACGTCATAGGATGGAACTTGGCACCAATGTATAGAAAATAAACACACTATGGAAATTTGGCCTCGCATCTTTGCCTCATTTTTCACATTGCCAAACTCAGCCATGGTGAACAGAGGAAATACCTATATCATATGAAGATACAGGATTTCCACAATCAACAAAAAAATCCTAATAAACATAGTTGTCGAAGAGGCTCATTCAACTCAACCTCTTCTCAAGATAAAGTGTCAACCAGTTGTTCAAGATACTTTCTGCCACGATGTGGAAGATTTGTACATTTTTAAGTGTATGTGAACTCTTTGGGAGACTAGGTCCAGCATTAGGATCCTAAAGCTCTTCCTCCCAAAGTGACCTTTCTCTTTTGATGGTAATGGCTATCACCTGTGATAGCTTTACAGAACTTCAATTGCAAAACTAGAGAGCCACACCAAATGCATGGGCATGTTTGTAACCGGATGACTCTGTCTATCCTAGCTACCCTAGCACTTCTGCGTTAAAATTTTAACGCTCTTCACATTATTCTTCTTTACAATCCTGTAGTTATCATTGTTTTTTTATTTATTGAAACTATTGTATGCAAGGTACAGTTACATTTACGTCTCGCTCTAAACTCAAGACTTAGAAAGACAAACCCCATTGCAATGTTTGTTTCTGTGACTAGAATATTCATTAGCAAGCAAGATCCTCCCCTCAAGAACATACAGATTCATATAGAAATTAATAAGGTGTTCCTCATCGATATCTACGCAAGAAGCTGAACTCTATATACATTATTTATGTTGGCTGCATTTGGGGCCATTGCAGTCAAATAGAAGGGTAGAAAATCATTCGTTTTTCTTCTCTGTATGAAGTAGCGTCTCCAGAATAGAGAAGACAAATAAGGGACCAAACAGGGGAGGCATAGGCGGCTTACTAAAGGCCGCAGCCAGCTGCCCTGAGCTTTGCTTCTCAGATATACTGGCTTCCTTTCCGTTCACATGCGGTTCTTTCACATGATATTTTGAACTGGGTTTGAAATACACCTTTGTCGGCTGGTTCTGCTGAACGAGCCATTCTGCAATACAGACATGCAATATGAATGTAGTCAGGTTCCTAAATTTTGGAAGATATTAACTCCACAACTGGGAAATCTAATTTGACATTTTCAAGAACCACAAGGCTTTAATTTCATTGTACCAGCTTTTCTTGGATAGAACTTTTTCAGGATATTCTTACAAAGAAATTCCGCAGTTATCCACATACTCTAGGGCTTCAGTTCAGAACACAAAAATGAGACTTTTCTTTTTTGGTTAACAACCAATGAATATCTCCAATGACCTGCAATCCAAGTCTACAAATTGTTTAGTATGTGTTCTTGCTTGCACATTGCACATAGAAATTTTGCCATTAATTCTATCTTATGAAGTTTACAGCATTTGTTTAGGAAAGTCCCAATACGCCAGTTTGAACCGATCATGATCCACTGCATAATTCTCACTATATTCGCACTTAGAAATTCAAATACACAAACTAAAACCCCAAGACATATTTGCAAGTTTAGACAGAAGACAGTACCTAGAACAAATTTGGTTTCTCAGGAAAGATATAACCAGGAGCAAAGAACTCTCATACTATCAAGGAGTGGCAGCTACTCTATAGAGTGGACCTATCAATTAAGATCATGTGTTCTGTCCTTTGAGAAAAAATTTGGTTTCTCAGGAAAGATATAACCAGGAGCAAAAAACTCTCATACTATCAAGGAGTGGCAGCTACTCTATAGAGTGGACCTATCAATTAAGATCATGTGTTCTGTCCTTTGAAAACAAATTTGGTTTCTCAGGAAAGATATAACCAGGAGCAAAGAAATCTTATACTATCAAGGAGTGGCAACTACTCTGTAGAGAGGACCTATCAGTTAAGAACATCTGTTTTGTCTTTCGAGATCACGTGTTTGAGTCTAGTGGGGGAGGTTATGTAAACCAGCATAGACTCAAATTATCACTGTGCATAGGTGATAGGGATTTCATCCATTAATTTGGTGTCTGACTAGGTCAATTTGAGTCTAGTGAGGGTAAAGTATGTACACCTGCATAGACTATGTAGTCAAATCATCACTGCACAGAGGTCATCTCTTGTCCCATAAACAAAGGGATTTCATCTGTTAATTTGGCCTCTGACTAGGCCTTGGCCTTAAAATTATATCATTCCTATAATTATTCAAATAATTGATATCTGAATATGCCTTGACCTTAAAATTATATTATTATGATAATTTAATTTGGAGATTTATAGTGTCTTTAAAGAATAGAAAACTAGACTAAGATTGGGCTTATTGCTCTGTTCCAGAATCAACAGGACTAAAACTGGAACTCTTGAGCACCTGTCTCAATATACAAGACAAGTTTAGCCTCTCTCTGTAAAGAGAAGAACAGAGGAAACAAAATCGGTACTTTACAGCGAAGTTTCCACAATACATACAGAGTCTATAACTTGTATGCAGTGCCGAACCCTCTAAAGTGAAGTAGTTCAAATGAATAGTCATCACCAATCCAGTGGACATCACTGAAAAATATGCATCTCCAGGTAATCCAAAGGAAATCCCCATTATGGCACATGTAGATCTGCAGCTCCAGAATAAACGCCAAATGGTCTCAACTGGACTGTGCAATGAGGGAAAGCCTCATCTGTGACTCCGTCGGTAACAACCACTCTTTACAAGGTAGGCCCCGATATAAATACCAACATTTTGAAAGAGAGTCTAAAATCCTGAAAGGCTCTAAAGGATCATAGTGTACAACGGTGATTTCCCCACAAAGATTAGTCTTGCACATTACACAAGACTTGATCGAGAAGATGATCCTCAATGTTTCTATCGAAAGCAAACATAATTGAAGGTGGTTTTTCAATCATTGACAAACGTAACATAGCACAAAAAGTGCAAACTATTCAGGATATCCAGGATTCCTTAAAAACGGGGCACCTTAACTGGTTCATTTTGTACATGACTCTACCAAATAAAGGCAGGGTCGAGAAAACAGATTAACAAACCCTAATATTGCAGCTATTGTGGGAACTTAACGCATGGTGGGCATGTTTTCTGGAGGCGCATCCTTCATAAGAATATCTGGTCATGGATACGAAATCTGTTTACAAGTATCTTTACTTCACAAATCTACTGGCGTTTAGCAAGTAATACTGATGGTCACTCTCTTATAAATGTTTGTTTTAGATTCTCCAACTACTCAGTGTTAGCATATTGGATTGCCTCAAGAGATTGAAATAAGCCAGATATAAGAACAAGAGCTCATGCAATGTTGGCATATCTGATTGATTGCCTTGACAAGGGAATGTAATAAGCTAGAAGTAAGAGTAAGGGCTCATGCAAGATTGGCATGTCGGATTGCCCTGAAAGAAGATTGTAATGAGCTACAAACTAGATCAAGAGCTCATGCACAATACCCCAATTGCAGGTGTAGGTAAGGGGTAGGAAATTTGGGTATACTGATGGCCAAGCACAATCTTAGGTTCTCAGAAATGAGATCCATGTTCAAACCCCTTAGAGGACATAATCAAGTGGAAAACCTCTTTTGTTTTGTTTAATGATTTGCCAATATCTATTGCAGTACATTCATAAATTCCTAAACAAAAAGTCCAAGTACGTGGTACAGTCCGAGTATGTGGTTCAGAGCCACACCAAATGCATGGGCATGTTTGTAACCGGACGACTCTCTTGCAGAGCAGCCACATTCTTCAGCGCCATCGTTTTCCTTGTCTCTTGCACAGCAGCCATTCTTCAGCGCCCCTACAGCCATGGCCTGTGCAGCTGAGGTTCCCGATTTGCAAATATGAACCAGAACTGAAACCCCACCATTAGTCAGGTTCCTAAATTTTGGAAGATATTAACTCCACAACTGGGAAATCTAATTTGACATTTTCAAGAACCACAAGGCTTTAATTTCATTGTACCAGCTTTTCTTGGATAGAACTTTTTCAGGATATTCTTACAAAGAAACTCCGCAGTTATCCACATACTCTAGGGCTTCAGTTCAGAACACAAAAATGAGACTTTTCTTTTTTGGTTAACAACCAATGAATATCTCCAATGACCTGCAATCCAAGTCTAAAAATTGTTTAGTATGTGTTCTTGCTTGCACATTGCACATAGAAATTTTGCCATTAATTCTATCTTATGAAGTTTACAGCATTTGTTTAGGAAAGTCCCAATACGCCAGTTTGAACCGATCATGATCCACTGCATAATTCTCACTATATTCGCACTTAGAAATTCAAATACACAAACTAAAACCCCAAGACATATTTGCAAGTTTAGACAGAAGACAGTACCTAGAACAAATTTGGTTTCTCAGGAAAGATATAACCAGGAGCAAAGAACTCTCATACTATCAAGGAGTGGCAGCTACTCTATAGAGTGGACCTATCAATTAAGATCATGTGTTCTGTCCTTTGAGAAAAAATTTGGTTTCTCAGGAAAGATATAACCAGGAGCAAAAAACTCTCATACTATCAAGGAGTGGCAGCTACTCTATAGAGTGGACCTATCAATTAAGATCATGTGTTCTGTCCTTTGAAAACAAATTTGGTTTCTCAGGAAAGATATAACCAGGAGCAAAGAAATCTTATACTATCAAGGAGTGGCAACTACTCTGTAGAGAGGACCTATCAGTTAAGAACATCTGTTTTGTCTTTCGAGATCACATGTTTGAGTCTAGTGGGGGAGGTTATGTAAACCAGCATAGACTCAAATTATCACTGTGCATAGGTGATAGGGATTTCATCCATTAATTTGGTGTCTGACTAGGTCAATTTGAGTCTAGTGAGGGTAAAGTATGTACACCTGCATAGACTATGTAGTCAAATCATCACTGCACAGAGGTCATCTCTTGTCCCATAAACAAAGGGATTTCATCTGTTAATTTGGCCTCTGACTAGGCCTTGGCCTTAAAATTATATCATTCCTATAATTATTCAAATAATTGATATCTGAATATGCCTTGACCTTAAAATTATATTATTATGATAATTTAATTTGGAGATTTATAGTGTCTTTAAAGAATAGAAAACTAGACTAAGATTGGGCTTATTGCTCTGTTCCAGAATCAACAGGACTAAAACTGGAACTCTTGAGCACCTGTCTCAATATACAAGACAAGTTTAGCCTCTCTCTGTAAAGAGAAGAACAGAGGAAACGAAATCGGTACTTTACAGCGAAGTTTCCACAATACATACAGAGTCTATAACTTGTATGCAGTGCCGAACCCTCTAAAGTGAAGTAGTTCAAATGAATAGTCATCACCAATCCAGTGGACATCACTGAAAAATATGCATCTCCAGGTAATCCAAAGGAAATCCCCATTATGGCACATGTAGATCTGCAGCTCCAGAATAAACGCCAAATGGTCTCAACTGGACTGTGCAATGAGGGAAAGCCTCATCTGTGACTCCGTCGGTAACAACCACTCTTTACAAGGTAGGCCCCGATATAAATACCAACATTTTGAAAGAGAGTCTAAAATCCTGAAAGGCTCTAAAGGATCATAGTGTACAACGGTGATTTCCCCACAAAGATTAGTCTTGCACATTACACAAGACTTGATCGAGAAGATGATCCTCAATGTTTCTATCGAAAGCAAACATAATTGAAGGTGGTTTTTCAATCATTGACAAACATAACATAGCACAAAAAGTGCAAACTATTCAGGATATCCAGGATTCCTTAAAAACGGGGCACCTTAACTGGTTCATTTTGTACATGACTCTACCAAATAAAGGCAGGGTCGAGAAAACAGATTAACAAACCCTAATATTGCAGCTATTGTGGGAACTTAACGCATGGTGGGCATGTTTTCTGGAGGCGCATCCTTCATAAGAATATCTGGTCATGGATACGAAATCTGTTTACAAGTATCTTTACTTCACAAATCTACTGGCGTTTAGCAAGTAATACTGATGGTCACTCTCTTATAAATGTTTGTTTTAGATTCTCCAACTACTCAGTGTTAGCATATTGGATTGCCTCAAGAGATTGAAATAAGCCAGATATAAGAACAAGAGCTCATGCAATGTTGGCATATCTGATTGATTGCCTTGACAAGGGAATGTAATAAGCTAGAAGTAAGAGTAAGGGCTCATGCAAGATTGGCATGTCGGATTGCCCTGAAAGAAGATTGTAATGAGCTACAAACTAGATCAAGAGCTCATGCACAATACCCCAATTGCAGGTGTAGGTAAGGGGTAGGAAATTTGGGTATACTGATGGCCAAGCACAATCTTAGGTTCTCAGAAATGAGATCCATGTTCAAACCCCTTAGAGGACATAATCAAGTGGAAAACCTCTTTTGTTTTGTTTAATGATTTGCCAATATCTATTGCAGTACATTCATAAATTCCTAAACAAAAAGTCCAAGTACGTGGTACAGTCCGAGTATGTGGTTCAGAGCCACACCAAATGCATGGGCATGTTTGTAACCGGACGACTCTCTTGCAGAGCAGCCACATTCTTCAGCGCCATCGTTTTCCTTGTCTCTTGCACAGCAGCCATTCTTCAGCGCCCCTACAGCCATGGCCTGTGCAGCTGAGGTTCCCGATTTGCAAATATGAACCAGAACTGAAACCCCACCATTAGTCAGGTTCCTAAATTTTGGAAGATATTAACTCCACAACTGGGAAATCTAATTTGACATTTTCAAGAACCACAAGGCTTTAATTTCATTGTACCAGCTTTTCTTGGATAGAACTTTTTCAGGATATTCTTACAAAGAAACTCCGCAGTTATCCACATACTCTAGGGCTTCAGTTCAGAACACAAAAATGAGACTTTTCTTTTTTGGTTAACAACCAATGAATATCTCCAATGACCTGCAATCCAAGTCTACAAATTGTTTAGTATGTGTTCTTGCTTGCACATTGCACATAGAAATTTTGCCATTAATTCTATCTTATGAAGTTTACAGCATTTGTTTAGGAAAGTCCCAATACGCCAGTTTGAACCGATCATGATCCACTGCATAATTCTCACTATATTCGCACTTAGAAATTCAAATACACAAACTAAAACCCCAAGACATATTTGCAAGTTTAGACAGAAGACAGTACCTAGAACAAATTTGGTTTCTCAGGAAAGATATAACCAGGAGCAAAGAACTCTCATACTATCAAGGAGTGGCAGCTACTCTATAGAGTGGACCTATCAATTAAGATCATGTGTTCTGTCCTTTGAGAAAAAATTTGGTTTCTCAGGAAAGATATAACCAGGAGCAAAAAACTCTCATACTATCAAGGAGTGGCAGCTACTCTATAGAGTGGACCTATCAATTAAGATCATGTGTTCTGTCCTTTGAAAACAAATTTGGTTTCTCAGGAAAGATATAACCAGGAGCAAAGAAATCTTATACTATCAAGGAGTGGCAACTACTCTGTAGAGAGGACCTATCAGTTAAGAACATCTGTTTTGTCTTTCGAGATCACATGTTTGAGTCTAGTGGGGGAGGTTATGTAAACCAGCATAGACTCAAATTATCACTGTGCATAGGTGATAGGGATTTCATCCATTAATTTGGTGTCTGACTAGGTCAATTTGAGTCTAGTGAGGGTAAAGTATGTACACCTGCATAGACTATGTAGTCAAATCATCACTGCACAGAGGTCATCTCTTGTCCCATAAACAAAGGGATTTCATCTGTTAATTTGGCCTCTGACTAGGCCTTGGCCTTAAAATTATATCATTCCTATAATTATTCAAATAATTGATATCTGAATATGCCTTGACCTTAAAATTATATTATTATGATAATTTAATTTGGAGATTTATAGTGTCTTTAAAGAATAGAAAACTAGACTAAGATTGGGCTTATTGCTCTGTTCCAGAATCAACAGGACTAAAACTGGAACTCTTGAGCACCTGTCTCAATAT
This sequence comes from Pinus tabuliformis, assembly GCA_031772625.1. Taxonomy (NCBI): domain Eukaryota; kingdom Viridiplantae; phylum Streptophyta; class Pinopsida; order Pinales; family Pinaceae; genus Pinus; species Pinus tabuliformis. The sequence continues at coordinate 715,189,215 of CM062820.1, forward strand.
ACAAGACAAGTTTAGCCTCTCTCTGTAAAGAGAAGAACAGAGGAAACGAAATCGGTACTTTACAGCGAAGTTTCCACAATACATACAGAGTCTATAACTTGTATGCAGTGCCGAACCCTCTAAAGTGAAGTAGTTCAAATGAATAGTCATCACCAATCCAGTGGACATCACTGAAAAATATGCATCTCCAGGTAATCCAAAGGAAATCCCCATTATGGCACATGTAGATCTGCAGCTCCAGAATAAACGCCAAAGCCTCATCTGTGACTCCGTCGGTAACAACCACTCTTTACAAGGTAGGCCCCGATATAAATACCAACATTTTGAAAGAGAGTCTAAAATCCTGAAAGGCTCTAAAGGATCATAGTGTACAACGGTGATTTCCCCACAAAGATTAGTCTTGCACATTACACAAGACTTGATCGAGAAGATGATCCTCAATGTTTCTATCGAAAGCAAACATAATTGAAGGTGGTTTTTCAATCATTGACAAACATAACATAGCACAAAAAGTGCAAACTATTCAGGATATCCAGGATTCCTTAAAAACGGGGCACCTTAACTGGTTCATTTTGTACATGACTCTACCAAATAAAGGCAGGGTCGAGAAAACAGATTAACAAACCCTAATATTGCAGCTATTGTGGGAACTTAACGCATGGTGGGCATGTTTTCTGGAGGCGCATCCTTCATAAGAATATCTGGTCATGGATACGAAATCTGTTTACAAGTATCTTTACTTCACAAATCTACTGGCGTTTAGCAAGTAATACTGATGGTCACTCTCTTATAAATGTTTGTTTTAGATTCTCCAACTACTCAGTGTTAGCATATTGGATTGCCTCAAGAGATTGAAATAAGCCAGATATAAGAACAAGAGCTCATGCAATGTTGGCATATCTAATTGATTGCCTTGACAAGGGATTGTAATAAGCTAGATGTAAGAGCAAGGGCTCATGCAAGATTGGCATGTCGGATTGCCCTGAAAGAAGATTGTAATGAGCTACAAACTAGATCAAGAGCTCATGCACAATACCCCAATTGCAGGTGTAGGTAAGGGGTAGGAAATTTGGGTATACTGATGGCCAAGCACAATCTTAGGTTCTCAGAAATGAGATCCATGTTCAAACCCCTTAGAGGACATAATCAAGTGGAAAACCTCTTTTGTTTTGTTTAATGATTTGCCAATATCTATTGCAGTACATTCATAAATTCCTAAACAAAAAGTCCAAGTACGTGGTACAGTCCGAGTATGTGGTTCAGAGCCACACCAAATGCATGGGCATGTTTGTAACCGGACGACTCTCTTGCAGAGCAGCCACATTCTTCAGCGCCATTGTTTTCCTTGTCTCTTGCACAGCAGCCATTCTTCAGCGCCCCTACAGCCATGGCCTGTGCAGCTGAGGTTCCCGATTTGCAAATATGAACCAGAACTGAAACCCCACCATTAGCCTCAATTCCCCAAGCATTTTCTGCATTGCTCGTTAGCCCTCCAATGGCCGCCGCATCCTTTTCTTTAGAGAACGAGCTCCGGGATTCCAAGAGCCGAACCAATGGACCTAAATCGCCTTACGTTTTTTTAAGGGTTTTTAATGTTTTAATTTAATAAGAAAAATTAGACGGCTGATTTTTCTTAAATCGTCTAACAAAAGATCTAACGTCTACGAGACAGAAAAGCATTTGGGCGAGTTCATTTCAGAGGGGAACGCCTTACGGCGTAAAAATCGTCTAACAAAATATCTAACGGCTACGATTAAGACAGAAAAGCATTTGGGGGAGTTCAATTCAGAGGGGAAAACCTTACGGCATAAATATATCTTAAAATATTTAAAATATAAAGTTAATTCACAACTAAAAAAACTCAAAACTATTATAATAATATATTTAATAAGGAAAAATATGTCACTTGTGATAATTAAATCTAAATGAAAAAAATATAATAATATACTTATTAAGGAAAAATATTTCACTTATGAAAACTAAATCTAGATGGAAAAAATAATAATCCTATTTATAAAAGTACAAATTTTTTTATAAATAATTATTTCAAATATAGCATACAGTAAACCTTATTTACAAAAATTCAATTATAATTTATAAATAATATTAGTTAATTAAATTTAATTAACAATATAATTCCATTAATCTATATAAAACAAGCATTATAAATAATATTAATTAATTAAACTTAATTAACAAAAAAATCCCATTAATCTATATAAAACCAGCAATCCTGTTCATATTTTTTCCTTAATGAACACATATAGAAAATATTGCCAAATGGCATAATCAGTATAGTATATTGTGATTGGCATACGAGGAAAATTAATGGAAACTATAAAATATTTAGGATATTTAAATTTGATAAATGATACTAAATGCATATATGAAAACCAAATAGAGATTATTTTATAATTTAACTATAATAAAAAATAATAGGTGTGATATAAATTATTCAGCCCTCTAACCAACGTCCTCAGTAAACTAGAAAATTTCCTCCATCTAAATTCCAGAACTATCAGTCCAGTTTTGTATATTTTATCGATGCCAACAAAAAGGTTTTATTTACCTTAGAAAAATAATTAGACAAATTCAAACAAAATAAATTTCTGTGTTTTATTTACCTTAAAAAAAAAGTAGACAAAATCAAACAAAATAAATTTCTGGGATGTCATGATTGAGGTAGCCAATCAAAAATAAAGAAAAAGCAACCAGATACAAAGTACTGCAGTCTCGTTTTGGAAGTCCAAAAGAAATTAGTTTATATTTGAGTTATGCTTTGAAACATAATAATTTTCATACGTAACTCAGTTTTGGAGAAAGGCACAATAACTTTATGTGTAATGATTTCAGATATAGTTGGTTTGTAGGTTATTTGTTTTTGGATTTGAATCAGTGATCTATCGCAAGGAGTGCCTTAACAGTGCACTCATTCACCATCAATCCAAAACCTCATGGACTACTGTAGGCTATTATTAATCACAAGTCTGATCCAGAATATTTTCCAGACATACAATTGTTAATCACAAATCTAGTCCAGAATATTTTTCTGGCATCTAAATCTCAGAAGTAATAAAACAATTCTGTTTTGTAAATTTCCTTCAATGTCTATAAAATAAAGTTTATAACAGGAATGCCATGATTGAGGTAGCCAATCAAATACAAACGAAGTATTATTGGAAAAGAAACCAAATACTACTCTGACAAAAATGAATACAGAATACTGCATTTACATTTCCAGTGTTCTTTCTGCAGCCTTTCATTAAAGTAGCTGGATAGCAATAGAGATATTTACAACGTTGTAAGTCTGATAAGTAAAAGCTTTCATTAAAGTAGCTGGATAGCAATAGAGATATTTACAACGTTGTAAGTCTGATAAGTAAAAGAAAATATGTATAAAAATCCAATGAAATTTAGCTTATACTTTAGCTCTGCTTTGAAGCATGTTATATACATAATTCAATTTTTGGATAAAGCCAAGCTATCCTTTGAAACATAGTAACTTTGATACACAAAATTCAGTTTTGGATAGATTTCAGACATATTTGGCTTGTAGGCTAATGCAAATCAGCCATATGTTCTTCACTTATCTGGTTCAGAAAAATTTCTACCATAAAAAGGCAAAACAGTACAGTTTTGTAAATTTTCCTGTTTTTCTACTTAAAAACAATCCATCAAAATACATTAATGGTTTGCCTTGAAAAAATAACCAATCAAAATACATTAGTGGGATGCCATGCTTGAGGTAGCCAATCAAAATGCATATAGAATCCATCAAAATACATTAATGGTTTGCCTTGAAAAAATAAGCAATCAAAATACATTAGTGGGATGCCATGCTTGAGGTAGCCAATCAAAATGCATATAGAATCCATCAAAATACATTAATGGTTTGCCTTGAAAAAATAACCAATCAAAATACATTAGTGGGATGCCATGCTTGAGGTAGCCAATCAAAATGCATATAGAATACTATGGGAAGAGCAAGCAAACTATTCTGACAAAAATGGATCCAGAATACTGCATTTACATCGACATATTTCTTTCTGCAGTCTTCTTTTAAAAGGGCTGGATACCAACAGAGATATCCACAAATGTTGTAAGCCTGATAAATAATATCAAATATATAAAAAAATCTAAGAAAAAATAGCTTATAAATTATAATTTAATTATGCTTGGAAGCACAGTAACTTTGATACACAGTAACTTTGATACACATAACTTAGTTTTGGATAAAGGCCAGTTATGCTTTGAAGTGGATGGATACCAACAGAGATGTCAAAAACGTTGTAACCTGATAAATGATACCAAATAAATGTGAAAAAATCGAAGAAAAAATAGCTTATGGTTTAGTTCCTTTGAAGCATAGTAGCTTTGATACACATAATTTAGTTCTGGATAAAGAACAGTTATGCTTTGAAGCACAGTAACTTTGACACAATTTAGTTTTGGATAAATGTCAGTTATGCTTTGAAACATAGTAACTTTGATGCACATAATTCACTTTTGGATAGATCTGAAATAATGAACTCGGATATTTGTCTAGAAAATAAATGTTAATCAGCCATATGCTCCTCACAAGGCTAGTCCAGAAATTTTCGGTCCATGAACAAACAACACAGTTACAGTTCTGTAAATTTTCCTCAATGTTGATAGAGTAGTATAATCAAACAAAATACATTTGTGGGATGCCGTGATTGGGATCGGCAACAAAAAATACAAATGGAATACTAAGGGAAGAACAACCAAATACTACTCTGCCACAGAGGGCCACAGGATACTGCATTTACATTTACAGCTTTCTTTCTGCAATCTCCCTTGAAGGCGGCGGAATGAATTTACAGAGGAAAATCCTAAGGTTCCATCAAAACTATAACAACAAAAAGCTTCAAATCACGCCTTCATCTGCCATAGATATTCAACAATATCATATAAATCAATTCATTCTCATTGCCCAAATCGCTGTAAGTTGCTCTGCTCTGCTCCCTCCTTTAGGAACCATGTACCATGTACCAGGAACCAGGAATATGTTTATTGATATGGAAAAAATATAACTTCAAGATCCGGAAAAACTAGAACTAGAATTTCCTGATCAGAAAGACAAGGGGTTTTTAATATCATTGATTTATCAACAAGAGGATGGGGATGAGGATGAAGATGAGATATTATTCAAGGGGGTCATGTCCATAGGGTAGCTGCCCAGAACCCTAAGGAAGGAGGTGAATTCTTGGACCTCTTGAAGGGCATTCTGGGCTCTTGTGTCGGCCATGGAGGCCTCAAAATCGACATAGAACATGTACTCGAAATGCTTGGCAGTGCCAATAACATTACCATCATCGACCACACGAAGTGGCTGGTTCCTGTGAGGCCTGCTCTCAATCTTGGTCAAACTTATATTCCTGAAAGCAAAGGCTGACAAGACCTTGAACAAGACGGAGGTACCCTTGTCTTGAGCAAACACAATGCTGGTCTTGAAGGGCCTGTCGGTTCTTGGAATGATGGGCTCCCTCGCCAGCATAACGAAGCGGGTCACATTGTTACTGTCGTCCTGGATGCCATCGAACAGGACGCTCATCCCGTAAAGCTCGGCTGCCCGAGAACTGGCTATGGCCGCCGTGTCGCGGAGGCCGTTGAGGGCAATGAACTCGGCGGCACCGGCCGTGTCATCGAAAGCCTCGCGGGCGACATTGAGGCCGAGCTTGGTGAGCGTCAGCTCGCACTGGGAAAGCGCCTGCGGGTGGCTGATCACCCGATTCAGATATTCTTTTCTCACGCCAGGAAGCGCCAGGAGGCAATGATGAACAGGCAACTGAACCTCCCCAACAATGTGAAGCCTGTTGTCAAATAAAATCAAGAATCAGGCGCATGTTGTCAAATGAAATCAAGAATCGGGAATCAATTACAGAAATTCAAGAATCAGGTATCAGTTACAGAAAAGAAAACCAAGAATCAGGAATCAGTTACATCAAAATTAACTGAATTCAAAGCAATGCAAAGCCTGTTGTCAAATAAACTCAAGAATCAGGCATCAATTACAGAAAACCAAGAATCAGGAACCAGTTACATCAAAATTAACTTAATTCAAAGCAATGCAAAGCCTGTTGTCAAATAAACTCAAGAATCAGGCATCAATTACAGAAAACCAAGAATCAGGAACCAGTTACATCAAAATTAACCAGTTACTCTCTTGCACAGCAGCCACATTCTTCAGCGCCATCGTTTTCCTTGTCTCTTGCACAACAGCCATTCTTCAGCGCCCCTACAGCCATGGCCTGTGGTTCCCGATTTGCAAATATGAACCAGAACTGAAACCCCACCATTAGCCTCAATTCCCCAAGCATTTTCTGCATTGCTCGTTAGCCCTCCCATGGCCGCCGCAGCCTTTTCTTTACACAACGAGCTCTGGGATTCCAAGAGCCGAACCAATGGACCTAAATCGCCCTATGTTTTTTGAAGGGTTTTTAATATTTTAATTTAATAAGAAAAATTAGACGGCTGATTTTTGTTCAATCGTCTAACAAAAGATCTAACGGCTACGATTGAGACAGAAAAGCATTTGGGGGAGTTCATTTCAGAGGGGAACGCCTTACGGCGTAAAAATCGCCCTACGTTTTTTAAGGGTTTTTAATATTTTAATTTAATAAGAAAAATTAGACGGCTGATTTTTGTTCAATCGTCTAACAAAAGATCTAACAAAAGATCTAACGACTACGATTAAGACAGAAAAGCATTTGGGGGAGTTCATTTCAGAGGGACGCCTTACGGCGTAATTATGAATATATGAATGACAAGTCTTAATAAAACAATTTTAACCTAATTTGATATTGTGAGAAGGTATAAATTAATATAAAAAAAAATTTTAGAATGTTTGAAAGATATAAATTAAATATGTTTGGTAATATTATATACTTAATATAAATTATTGAAAAAAAAGGAGAAGAATTTCAAGAAATTTGGTTTGCATAGGATAAATGTCTTGAAATACAATAATTATACATTTTATACATTTGTTATTTTTAATATATAGTGATTGAATTATACTTATTATTAGAATATACTTATAGAAAAAATATTTGACAATAAAATCATTATTAATCAAGGATTTTAATATATGAGTTTGCATTTTTAGAATACATCTTTTAAATTGGAGAATCATTTAGTTATTGGCTTAGTTAATCAGGCATCTTCTTTATAATAAAAGGATGCAGGTCCTCTTTCACATGAAGAGACTAAATATGGAAATGATTGATTTGTGCCCATTTTCCCCATGGATGGTTCTTTTTTAGAGTTTGACCATGCATTCTCATGTTTCATTTGTGAGTATGTGGCCATGTGCAATTTAAAACATGGTATTAGGACAATTTAGGTATTGAATAAGTTAAATCATTGGTTTTTTGCAAGTCAATCAAGTGCTCACTTCTCATATTTGAATATTTTACTGGATGTTTTGAGAAAATTGACTATACAATTCAATTCAAAGAGATAAAATTAGCCAAGCGTGCTTCTCATTTCATGGAAAATGAACTTTGAACACTCCAAATACGTTCATTTTCTCAATCACATGGGGTGTTTTGTAAATTTTGTATTGATTTGGTTTATTTTCGAAAATTTATGTTAAAAAAAAAAAAAAAAAGTGTCTTTGGTTTTCTCAGTGCGTTTTTTTCCATTTGCACTTTCCAACTAGCATCCTAACTTACCTACATTGTTGTACTTTCACTTTCTTATTGAAAATTTTATCTTGTGATTCCAACCATTTTTTTAGTTCCCCTTCCATTTTTGGTTGCTTTAGACTATGTTAACCATACCACCACTTGCCAGTTGTTGGGGCAATTATATGAATGACATATCACCACAAATTTAATTATCAACCAGGGAATCATAATCAGTAGAGATGATGCACTATATGTGTCGATAACAAGTAAGTTCCTATGTCTGATGAGTATAGTCTAGATAAGAAGCATTCAAAACCAATACTCCATTCTTACAATTTTCAATCTATCCTCCTCACACAACTTAAAGATCAAAAATAAAAACTCATAAATAAAATCTCAACAAGCATGTGATCTAAAGGTTCTTTCTCAGGTAATAAGTCTATCCATTTACAAGCTCATGAAATAAAAATATGGATTCAACTTTGTTTTCCTGTAGCAACTGGCTAAAATCAACTTACTACAATCAAGCAAAGCAATCATTCCTAATTTAACTAGTTTTGAAGGAAGCTAAGCATTCTTATACATGAAATGTTAGGTGTAACAAGAGTCTTCACTTAACAACACATGTAGGTGAATGGTGAGATCTCTTATCTTAACTTTTCTTGTTATTCAAAATAAAAATCAACAATTAAACATACATCCTAATAAATAAAGTTTGCATTTACGAAACTAATGAATCCTTACTAAAAAACTAACAACTCTAGAGTTATATCACACACTCCCAAAAAAAATATTTTCATAGAACACAACTATAATTACATCAAATGATTTGGAATTGAATTATAATACTAAGTCACTCTTCACATACAAACCAAGCTACATTCACAATAATTATAATAAAATTTTACCTTGTTGGCTTCTATGGGCCCTTGCCGAGCTACCAAGGAAAGATGAGAGAACTTACAGAACTAAAGAATCTATTAACACATCGAACTCATCAATCATTTCTCATACCATTGATTTCAAAAGAAAGGTTTACAAAACTTAATTGTTCAGTCAAATCTCCAGCATAAGAGTACTATTTAAAACTTTGTATCTTTGTCTTTCTCTCTAACTAATTGTTTATCTAATGCCTATCATCTACGAGCCTTCTCTTATAGAGGAATTGTTTTTACATACAAAGATTGAAAGATATCATCAAATCATCATAAAAATATCACAATTATATTTCCTTCACATATTTGTCTTCATCCTCATGACACATAGTACATGAGCATGAAGCATATCTCGATTTGCCATAAAAAGGTAAGGCTTTGACCATCAGTTCTCTTGGTCTCATTAGAATCAATTCACTCAAACCATCGAATCTGAAAAGTCAGGTTTGGTACCGGATGAACAGGGTCAGTGCAGGACAAACGTAGGTACCGAACGAGCACAGGTACCAGATGAACGCAGGTAGCGGATGAGCACAAGATTAGTACCGATGAGCATGAACACAAGTACCGAATGAGTAGTGTTGGTACCAGATGGATAATAATAGTGTTGGATGAGCAGGAACAAGGTCTTAAGATCTATTTGATTCAATCCAACTAATTAGAGAGTATAAATAATCAATCATTCTATTTCTGCTGACAAGAAATCATAAAAATCAAGCTTTGAATATAAATTACCTCATAGATACATAAGGATGCTAAAAGTTATATTCTTGAAGAAGGTATGAAAGTGGTGAATAGGTTTGAGGTAAAGTTGGTCAAAAATATAGGACAATATAGGGTATTGTAGGAATTAAAAAGGAGACCCAACACTAGTTATACCCCCATGCACCATCCTTTAAACCTCCCCCACACCTTAGATACCTTTATTCGACTATCCTTTAAATTTCACACCACCTTTCATTCTTTTGACCTAATGTTCCTTTATGAAAACCATAATATCCCTTACCATGGCTCTCCCTCAGTAATGGATATGAAACCTACCACTGCCATCAATCCTTTGACAATGGACACACCACTCCATTTGGACTCTTTCTTTATGACTTGTTCATGTAGGAAAACAACCACCACATAAACCACCTCCCTTAGAGTACTCCTACATGTCCACCATCCACATGGATGCCCACATCATTTTCAAGTCAACGTAGGTGTTCTATAAAGTGGAAAACAATTACCATATGCTCTTACGCCATCCCCACCATGTCAACAACTCAATCTCACACAAAATAACATTTGGAATCCTCATATCCCACTATATCGAAACCACATTTTCTCTGCCATCACAACATCACTTCTTAGTCGACAATACAATCAACACCAAAGTGGCATAGTAGGACACCAAATCAACAAAGAATAAAAGAGTGTCATGAAGCATTTCAAAGTGCCTCTTCTTATCTTACATATAATTTTTTAAGGTGATTTTCAAACTAACATATACTTTTACGAGAGATTTTTCGGCGTAAATCACACGATATTTCATTTGTCGACGCGTTTCGAACCAACCAATGTGGTCCTATATTATTATTTTAAACTATTAATACCTTTTATAACTAACTTTTATCTCAATAGAATTTATTTAATATATATATATATATATATATATATATATATATATATATATATATAATTTTATAAAGTAGTTAAAACCTTTAGGTATATTCATTTAAACAATTAAGTAAATCTGGATAATCTATTTAACAACTAATTTAATATGAATATTTAAAATATTATATTCTTATTCTTTCTATCTCTTGACTTATTCTATTATTTTTATTTTTAAATAGTTAATGCCTTTTATAACTAGCTATTAATAACCATTTAAAATCTACTTTATTATATATATATATATATATATATATATATATATAAGGTGAAGTCATGTGTCCCTCTTCCAATTTAATATATTAAATTATCTTATTTTTTGCCCCTGGTCTTGCTAACTGATCCCTAGTCAAATTTAGCCGTTGGTCAATATAGTCGTTGCCTAGTCAAGAATTATAGCCGTTGGAGGTTCTGCTCTAACTATTTAACATGCAAAGCTTGATCTGATTCTTCAACTTGTCCTTACGATGAACCACACTGGTTGGTTCGAAACGCGTCGACAAATGAAATATCATGTGATTTACTCCCAAAAATCTCTCGTAAAACTTGATATGGATCACAGAAGCCTCAATTTAACATAAACTTGCCATCTAAACTTGGATTTTTTGTTTCATTTCATTCAAACTATGTATTTTTTCATCCTATGTGTAATAAGGTGGTAGATTGTAGCTTATTTCACAATTTAATATAGTGAAATTTTATTATTTTATTGATAGATAGGGACTATCCTCTTTTTGTTTTTTGAAAGGGCTTATGTTCTTTGTAAAAACTCAAATTTGAACCCATTTCTTTTTTAACTTAGATTTTATTAACTCCACATAATGGTATTTTTTTTCATCCAATTCTAATATGAAAAATGGTTACTTCTACCCCTCATAAGTTTCAGTTAACAAGCACAAACTATTATTACTAGAAACCCTACTAGAGGACCTACTCAAAAGTAATGTTTTATGTTGAATCACTCAATAGTACATCACTATATAGCAAGAAATGCACAAAATGGAAAAAATCATAATAAAAATAATTGTAACACCAAGGCCAAGAAAAAATTTCTTTTATCTCTCGCACTCTTTGGAATTTACATAAACAATTAACATTACCTAGAGGAAGAAGGGTGTGTAACATTGACTTTGCAAGGCTAGTTATTCTCCTCTTTGTTTATGCATATGGAATTGTTCCCTTGACAAGGAAGCCTTCTAAGCTAAAAAACACCTTAAAATTATTAATTGTTTATGCATTAACTCTAGGATGAGTGCCAATACATATAATACAAAGATAATGATCATCAAGGCCAAGAGTGTCACAAGACTTAAGTTTTTCTATGATAACCAGAACTTGAAAGAAATCCCTTCATATAAGTATCCTAGAATTGAAATCAATCATAAGCTAAACTAGAAAATGTAAAGGATTAATGGAGATTTAAAACCCTTTTTTGGCCCTGAAATTAATTGTAAAGAAGCTAAGTTCTATTTTTATGAGAAAAAGAAGTTTCTCTTTAACATGCTTGTTATATCAATGATTTTGTATGGTTTTGAACTTTGGAGTTATAGTATTTATAGGTATACTTGAAGTAAAATTGAGCTAATCCATCAACATTTTAAAATTAAAAAGATCATAAGGCAATATTTTGTACTGTATCCTTGTTTTAGAGTTTTGTCTCCCACTAGTAGTGAGGAAGGATTTGATAATGTACTTATCATATAAGTATAAGTTGGCTAACATGAAGAAATAGGTGTTTATTATCACAATTTAAAACATTGGTAGAGTCACTCAAGGCTAAAGAGAGGGTGGACTATAGATGTTACTTCCTAGCTCCATTATTTTGGGGTAGTATGTAACATCCCCTTTGAAGAATTCCCAACTCACAAAAAAGTACACTAATTCGAATTTTCAATATTGAATTGAACCCATTAAACTCTAAGGCCATTCAAATTCTTACATGCATATAATTAGCTAATGCAATGGAAATAAATGTGTATAAATAAAATCATTTAAAATAGGAATTTTATATTTTAAATTCCATACACAATTAGAAATTGAAATTAATTGCATAGTTATGTAAATATATCATCCATTGATCACATAACACAAGGAATACATTTCTCTTCTCCACTCAATAGTTCTTCAAGATTTTTATCCCTTCTAATGCTCCCAATGTAGGCAAGAAGAATCCATTCCAATGTTTGTCTTATGGAATAGCCTAGTAGAATTATACCTTGGATTTAAGATAGCCAATGAGAGATAATTAACATGGGAAAGGGAATTTTCTTAAATAAAATAGTGCCCCAATCCTTCTATACCACCATCCATCTCTCTTCTCAATTTGATGAATTATTTTCCATAGCTACATCTGGTCATTTACACATTTTGATATCATCTTAAAACATGAGGATGCATTTTCCAGGGCTTAAATGGTGCTTGAACATGAGAATGATGAGGTGTGAATGAGTGAATTCAAATTATACTAGACAAAGTGTGTAGGGAAATGGAGTTGATTTGAAATTCCATGAGGAGGGGATCTCTTGCACTTCCCTATGATGATTGTACCTATCACCCATGCCTTCATAATTGTGTGACATAGACTTCATCACTAACCACCATATGTATTCAAGAATTATTTTCTGAATCAAAGATGGTGTGTGAGATTTAAATAACCACATGATTAAAAAAGTAGGATTAATGGAATATAGGATTATTTCTCCCCCTTAAGCCCACCTTTCCTCTTCCCGTCTAGTGGGTCTATCATCACTTGTACTGTCCTCCTAAGCAAGTCTAAAACCTCAGCTCTTCAAATCAAGCTTTGGAAGTGGGAGAAAGACATTAAAAATCAATGTAACTCTGGTTCCGCACTTTCTCTCATGGTCACCTGCGGTCCCGCACCTTCTGTGTACAAAAGCTGCGTACCTACCCGCTCTGTCCCTAACGGTGTAGGTGCGGACCCCTGTGAAAGTCAAAAGGCGCAAGTTTTATCTTAAAAAACTCACTTTGGATTAATTCTAGAGTTTTCTAGAAGGAATTTTGACATGGATTGTTCGCTCTGAGGTGGTTCATGCATCCCAAAAGAGAAGGAGCTAATCCCTTGACTAAAGGAGCTATCCCTTTGAAGGAGGGCTTTATCCCTTTGAAGGAGGACCTAGTAACTTCCCTCCATTGCACTATAAATACAGGCATTAGGGTGAGGACTAGGGAGGTTAGAAGCTGAACATTTTGAGGGTAAATGCTGGTGAAATTAAGACTCTTTGGTTGAGCTTGAGAGGATAGATCACATACCTCTTGGTTCCATTGGAGAGTGAGTGAAACTTGTCAAAGTAGAGGAGACATCTTGTTGGACCCTGGGAGGAGCTTGTATAGCGTCAAGGCAAAGGTTGTAAAGTTCTTATTCTTTTGAATTAATACAATCAAACTCATTTTTCTCAACAAGTATCTTATGTTATTTGTTTCATGGACTCCTTGACTTTCATGTTAAATATGTTTTATGCAATTGGTTTTTCAGGTGCTATTTAATTTGTTTGCCTTGTTTGTGTTTGCAGATTCGCGAAAAGGAGCTCATTTGGATCAAAAGAGCGAGGGCATCCACAAGCTTGCGTTGGACCAAAGGTAGGCCCTAAAAACACTTGTTTGTTATTGTTTATTGAAGCATATTTAGAGAAAGATAGTGTCTGGTTGGTTTGCTTGTCGTTAGGTCTTCTTTAGATTCTAGGAAGGTCTATCTTGTCCGCAAGATCGACTCATTCCGTGTGACAAAATGGCGACTATACTGGGGACTTGATTGTTTTCCTTGTTTATACTTTGACCTGAGAAACTGTATTTTCTGTTTCTGTTTTTGGCTTGATGATTGTGGGATTGGGTGAATTTAGTTAATTTTGAGTTAGTTTTCATTTTTCATAGTTTTGGGAGAGGTACGCACCCTCTGAGTTAAGCACAGTGCGTACTTGTACGCACTTTTGCTTTGTGCACAGAGCGTGGATGCACCCGTGTAAACAGGTTGCCTGCATACCCTGTCAAAAATTTGAAAAATTTTAAATTTTTCTCTTTTTTATCAGTTTAGAATTTGTTTATAGGTTTTAGCCATTGCCCAGACCTGCTTGTTCCCTGTCAAAAACTTTCCTTGGTTTAATCTCATTAGCATTAGGGTTTTAGGTGGAATTCCTACGAATTTTGCTTGTTGGGTTTGTTTTTCGTTTTCGGTTGTGTAGTGGCTCTGAGCTTAGAAGCCGTATGGACCTCAGATTACCTTGGTGTCTACCAGTCTTCTTATGAGTCTGACCATTTATGAAATCTCCCCTTGTTGAGGAATCCGCTTTGAGTTTTCTCATTTCAAAATTTCGAAAAGCTTGTAGTTGAAAGTTTGGAATTTTCATTCTTAAAAAAAAAAAGAAAACGAAAGATTGGTTGTTTTTTGACTAATTGTGATTCTGCATAATTAGTCCTTAGCTCACATTTAGCTAAGTAAAACATCCTCAAAAAGACTTTTAGTAGGCTTTGACTTCAAGTAGCTTTTTATATAGTTTGTAGCTCTCAAAGTTAGTCATTTTCATTAGTTTTGAGTGTTTTATTTACAAAATATAAAAAAAAAAATCTCTTTCGAAAAAGTTTGTTTTTTGTAGTGATTGAGTGCTTTGAAAAGAAAAGGGAAAATTGTGTGAAATAGCTAGTTGTCTCATTTTGAGTGCTTTGGAAAGGAAAAGCTCTTCTTTTAATTTGTTTAATTGAGAAAGATTTGTGCTTACAAAGTATTTGCATTCTCAAACTCTTTCTTAGTTTAGAAGTTCATCGAAGAGAAAAGATTGTTTAAATCATCTTAGGTGCATCTTTTTAGTGATTTCGAGTCGAGTCTTTACACCACGAGTTTCATCTCCGCCACCTCTTGACTTAAACAACAACCACTAAAATTAATGCTTAAAGTAAAATTCACCTAGTAACATTTTATTTCTAGGGCTCTGATACACCAACTTAGCTTAGGCTAGTGTCTTGGAGTAGGAGAGTAATTAACTCTCCAAGACAGTAAAAACAAACAAGTAGTTGTATCTTGTGGTAGGAAGAAATCCAATTGTTGCATTTATGCTCTGGGAAAGCTCCTCTTAAAGGAGAAGCACGAGATCGTGTATGAACCAGTGTGGGAATCGATCCTTCCTCATTGGGAACGACGCCAGATATTCACGTATTAAAAACGGTAAACCTTGAATTAACCATTGTCGAGGAGCCTAGGGTCACTTGTTGGTAAACCTTGGATTATGTCAAGGAGCCTTCAAGGGGATTGAGCTTGCTACTCTGCCCTTGCGTGCGTATCGGATCGTAGACTGTTCCCCCAGGTGTATTTGTCTCAGTTGGTAACCTTAGTGGCCATATTCTTTAGGATTCTTCCTAAGGTGACAGTGGTGGGAAGATCCCACTGTACCTGGAGCAGACGTCGGCTAGACTCACTTGGATTTTCTGGGGGGTTCACTTCACTCGAGACGGTTAAGTGGAGGAACTTGGTCGAGTCTATTCATTAAGCAGGTTGTCGGGGTAACTGTTCCAACCGCCATTTCTGTACTGAATTCTGCGACGTTGGATTTCATCACCAACTAGTGTTTTCGGTCCGGAAAGTTACTGTTTATGTGTGTTTGATCTCTAGATTCTTTAGGCGTGTGATTCAAATTTGTTTGGTTCTTTAGAGGCTTTAGGTGTTTTTTCATTGAGATTTTACTTTGTTTGCGTGTGAAGTAGTTAAAAGTTTTTAACTGTGGCTGAATTACCAAGACAGTCCCGTAGACTTCGGGGCCAGTCTCCTAAGTTTGTAACCATGGCTGATTTATTGAGGAAGTCCCGTAGACTTCGGGGCCAACCTCCTAAAGAAGTCCCGAGCCATCTTGAAGGCTTGAAAGTCCTCGTAACTCCTAGTGGCAGTAAAGTTGGGTCACTTGAAGAAGGAGAGTCTTCGTTGGTTGTACATCCTGATTACCAAACTCTAGTAACAGGTTATAATCCTGAATCTATTTCGGTTTCCGAACTTGCTGGTAGCTTTTCATCTACTAGTGATATAGGTGAAGAACCTGAGATATCTGAACCTATTACTCCAACATCGGGGTTTGTCTCTCCAACTTCTAGTGGTCCTAATTCACCTAGGGTAGAAAGAGTAATCGCCGAAAATCTTCCTTCTGGTTTGATAGCTATTGAAGAACTTGCTCCGGAAGAAGAAGTAGGCATCCCTATCCCTGAAAATCAACCTGTTATTGATCTAAGGGAGCGTGAATCAATTTTTTACAGTCCACCTAGAAGTACTACTTGGTATCTTTCTTTGACTAATTATTTGGAAAACCCAGCGTTAAGTTTTTCACCACCTCGTGCTCCTTATCACTCTAGAGGTTTTTATACTCCCGTAAATATGTTAGGTCAGTCATCCATGTTTACTCAATCGCCTGAATCTTTTTTGTACGGCGGTCCTTCTGTTCCCTCTGGGTATCAGTTACTTTCTGGTACTTTTTCGGGAGCATCTCCTCAACCTATTGAACAATGGTTATTCACTGGAAGCAATGGTGCAAAGCCATTGAGCGTAGAAGACATTCTTATGATGTCAGGTTCTATTCCCAATTCTCAACCTCAAGGTGGCCAGTTACTACCTGGGGGGCAGCCTCAATTAACGCCTGGGGGGCAACCTCAAGGTACACAATTTGCATCTGGGGGGCAACCTCAAGGACAGTACGTACCTACGGTACAATACGTTCCTCAAGGTCAACCCCAGACTCAATATGTACCCCAAGGTCAACCCTAGTATCAATTTATACCTCAAGGTCAACCCCAGTATCAGTACGTGCCTCAGGGGTATCTACCCCAAGGTCAGTACTCGAACCAAGGTTTCCAACCACCCCAAGGTCAATCTTATGTTCAAGGAATGGGAAATGTACCTTTCAATTATCAATCCTACCCTCAACCCGGTTATGGTCCTCAATATTCTCAACCTGTTATGGGTCAGTACCCCGGAATGAACATAGTGTGGGATCCATCGCAAACTCAACAGGTGTTGCAGCCAAGTGTACAGTTGTCATCTCAAACTGGACAACCCTTAGTTTCTGGTTCACTCCAGCAACCAGTCCAGTCTAACATTCAAACTTCTGTACCTTCGGTAGTTTCTCAGTCTGGGCCTACTGCGCCTCGTACTCCATCTCAAACGACTGCTGCAACTGCCGCAACATCTGTTCAATATACCCCACCTACTTCTGGAGTATCGACAGCTCTGGTTTCTACTGTTCTTGTATCTACTCCTCAGACATCTTTACCACCGTCTGGATCTACGATTCAAACTACGGTTCAGATGCCTATAGGACAACCTGGTTTAAGTACGGTTGTCACAAGTCAACCTCAATTCACCTATCAACCATACCAGGGACAGTACCAATTCAGTCCTGCTGTCCAGCAGCCAGTTTATCAGTATCAACCGTATCCTGGGTACACTTATCAACAACCCCAGTACGGTCCGGTTAATCCTGGTTTTCTGGGAGGATACCGGATATCCTCCTCCTGGGGCTGGTCTCATGACCCAGAGTTTTAGGGATCCTAATCGGCAGTTACCGTTTATCGCAACTTTGGACTTACCTGATTTGTCATGCCTAACGAACGATCTGATTAATTATCTTCCGTTTTGGCCGCCAATGCCGAATAAGTTGCCCAGTGACATTCCCAAGTTCGAAGGTAAATCTGGAGAGGACCCGTCGAACCATGTGATGACTTACCACCTCTGGTGTGCGTCTAACTCCATCACAGATGATTCGATCCGTCTTAGTCTTTTCCAGCGCACTCTAATTGGTCTCGCGGCCAAGTGGTACATTGAGTTACCGCGAGGCACTTTTTATAATTTTAGTCAGTTAGCTACCTCGTTTTTAACTCATTTTCAGTTTCCAGTCAGATATGACAATGGCACGGAATTGTTAACTACGCTAAAACAATCGACATCCACGTACATTTCAGATCATATTCATGAGTGGAGACGTCGACGACGTTTAGTGAAGGTATTTATTCCGGATCAAATCTTGGCTGAGTGGTTTGTAAAATCTTTGTTGCCAAGGATCACTGAAGATGTTGCTAAAGCCGGAGTTGTTACTGAGGAGAAAGTGATTGCTCAAGAACAGTACCTTGACTTGGTCTATACTCAGTCAGGTATGTTACACGAAAAGATCCCTGATCTTCTCAAGTCAAATCAAATCACTGCAGCTCCTTCGGGATCTCATGCCGCTGACGGTATGATTGGTACGGTTAACACTAAAAGTAAGAAGAATTCTTCTCCTATCATAACCTTGCATGATTCCCCGACAGGAGATTCTTCTGCAGAGGTTTCCGCCGATATTCACGTTGTAGATTCATCTACAGCTAAATCAAAATCTGGTGGGAAGAAGAAAGGAAAGAAGAAGAATAAAACGGACAAAATTTCAAAAGAGAAATCTGAAAAGGCGGAATCCAATGATGAAAAGCGCAAACCTCGTTATCCATGTCTCATTTGTGACGAAGAACATTTTACAAGAGACTGCCCTCATCGAGCAGAGGTTGCAAAGATCGTCAAAGGTTCCCAAACTCCTGTTGTTTTGAAGGATCCATTTCCAAGTCAAGATAGCAAGATGATAGGTTCTTCCTCGAGTGCCAATGAAGAACCCATATTGATGATGTCCCATGTAAGGATTGCGACTCGATCGCAAGATTATGGCAGTAAAAGTCCTGTTGATGGTAAAGAAGCAGAATCTTCTCATTCTAATCTTCTCATTCTAATCCATCAACCACTACAAATAGAGAAACCTAATCCAGACTTAGTAATCAAATCGCCCGCCAAGGGTATACTTCGAAAGTCAGCTTTCAATCCACATGCGAGAGCGGCTCAGAATTATAACATTGTTGAGGATTTAGTTGTTTCACCCTCAGCAATGTCGGCTTTGGAAGTGTTGCAATCATGCCCAGCACAGCATAAATTACTTTTGTCGGCTATAGGAGATGTTGATGTTCAGGACCCGAACCTAATAATCTTTGATCTAGAAAATAGTACACCGCGTTTGCCTCATCAAATGGCTTTCCAGATCCCAGTGATAGTCAAAAACAGGCCTATTCATCGGACTGTAATTGATGAAGGAGCTTCAACGTGTATTATGTCAATACAGTGTTGGAGATCGCTTGGTTCTCCTTCACTAAATCAATCCCCAACAATTCTTAAGACCTTTGATGGCCGTGGGTTTCATCCTTTTGGCATTCTACAGGATTTGCCTATAGGGGTTGAAGGAAAAACCGTTAGTCTAGATGTGGAGGTGGTTGACGCCCCTCTAGACTACAACCTTCTCTTGGGTCGAAGTTGGTCTTACGCTATGACAGCGGTCGTTTCATCGGTCTTTAGAGTAATAAAGTTTCCACATAATGGAAAGATCGTAACAATAGACCAGCTGGTTTACTTTTCATCTGACCCAGCCTCTTCGGAGAGTATTCAGCATGTTGGTAAATCGACTATCCCATATAAGGATGTTGGATTAGGATTAGTTAAAGATACCGGTTTACTAGGAACTTTTCCTTTTCCTCCAATCAACGCATCATCTTCATTTGCATCCATTCATATGATTACATCAGACACCATTTCTTATGACGATCCTTGGATTGTTCCTTCTGAATATGAAATAGACTCATTTGGTAATTCCATGCCTTTGAGTCCATATGAAATTGCCTATGAAGCCGTGCAGTCTTTTGCCGACCCGTGTTCAACCGAAAATGACTTAATGAATGTGGTCCGTGAGGAATCACTTTTCACATCAACCTCGGATTTAACTACGTTTTCTAAACTTGTTCACTCTGACGAGCAAATTCGTGAAATCCTATGTGTAGATGATTTACCATGGGAAGATCTCCATCACAGATCTTCGTTTTTACCTGAGGATGATCATTTTGAAAATGATTTCTCATCAATCTTTACGACTGAATATGTCAAGGAACCTCAGAATCCAATCAAACATCCCGATTCGGAGTTAAATTTGGGAAACATCTCTCGAACTATCCCCATTGACATTTCGGTTAAGCTCGGAATTGTTGAGAACATTCATATAGGTGCCTCGTGTACAGATGACGAAATTCAATTATATAAGGCCCTATTTCAAGAATTCCGCGTCGTGTTTGCCTGGTCATATGAGGAAATGCCAGGAATTGATCCCGCAATTGTTGTTCATGAGATCAAGACTTACCCGGACGCTAAACCCGTCCGGCAACGTTTGCATCAGATTCACCCACGAAAAGCTACTGCAATTAAAGCAGAAGTTGAGAAACTGTTGAAAGTAGGTTTCATTTATCCGATCTCGTTAACGGATTGGGTATCGAATATTGTTCCGGTTAACAAAAAACAGGGGACAATAAGAATATGCATCGACTATAGGGATATTAATCGAGCCTGTCCAAAGGACAACTACCTAACTCCCTATATCGATCAAATCATTGATGATTGTGCCGGCAGCGAAATATTTTCCGGATACAATCAAATCAATATTCTACCTGCCGATCAACCAAAAACGGCTTTCATTTGTCCATGGGGGACATTTGCTTATTGCAAATTACCTTTTGGGCTTAAGAATGCTGGAGCAACTTTTCAGAGGGCGATGTCTTATGCGTTTCATGACATCAAGCACATTGTGCAACCCTACCTCGATGACTTGCCGGCTCATTCATTACATCGAGATGATCACCTCGTCCATTTACGAGCAATCTTTATGAGGTGTAGGCATTATCGTATTCGGTTGAACCCACACAAATGTGTCTTCTGTATAGAAACAGGTTGATTGTTGGGATTTGTAGTTTCGAAAGCCGGCATTCGCGTTGATCCCTCGAAGGTCGAAGCTATTATCAATTTGCCTCCTCCTTCGAGTCTTCGCCAACTCCAAAGTTTGCAGGGGAAAGCAAACTTTTTACGACGATTCATTCCTAACTACGCCGAGGTTACAAAGGGTTTTACATGGTTGTTGAAACAAAATACTCAATTTTCTTGGGATGAGATAGCTCAGAAATATTTTGATGCACTCAAACACGCGTTGACCCATGCACCGTTGTTGCATCCTCCCAACTACAACCAGGATTACTTCTCGTATCTCGCTGCCTCCCATTCCACCATTGGAATGGTCTTAGTTCAGGAAGATGAATTCGGAATGGAACATGTGATATTTTACCTTAGTCGAACGTTAAATCCAACTGAGCTAAAATACTCACATGTGGAGAAATTGGCATTGGCAGCCGTTCAAGCTGTCCAACATTTTCGTCACTACATTTTACTATGTAAAACTACGGTAATTTCGGATTGCAACCCTATGATCTACATTTTGAAAAAACAATTTTTAGGAGGCAAGTACTCTAAATGGATTGTTATCCTGCATGAGTTCGACTTGGAGTTTGAGAAATCTAA
The DNA here is from genome assembly GCA_031772625.1 of Pinus tabuliformis. Taxonomy (NCBI): domain Eukaryota; kingdom Viridiplantae; phylum Streptophyta; class Pinopsida; order Pinales; family Pinaceae; genus Pinus; species Pinus tabuliformis. Next base: position 715,210,850 of record CM062820.1, read on the forward strand.
GTCTAAGAAATCTTTAGTTTTTGCAGAATTAATGTGTGACTTCCCGCGTGCTGACACGGAGACTGTGGAAGAGGAGCCCATTGCGGACGAATCTTTGTTTCTAATCAGCACTTTAGATCCGTGGTATGGGGATATCATCATCTATCTCCAGACCCAATCCTTTCAGCCAGAAATTTCAAGGTCAGAACGTCGGAAAATTCGATTCCAGTCCCAACAATTCAAAATTATTGGAGATACTCTTTATCGCCGTGGAGCGGACTCTATTTTTCGACGTTGCTTAACTCACGAAGAGGCTGAAAGGGTTCTAAATGAATGTCACTCTGGAGCATGTGGCGGTCATATGTCTGGGTATGCCACAACCCAAAAGATATTGCGCGCTGGCTATTTCTGGCCGTCTTTGTTTAAAGATTGTATTACGGCGGTCCGAAAATGCCACAACTGCCAGATTTTTTATCGTAAGATGCGCGCTCCACTTGCTCCTCTCCACCCTATAATTGCCGTTGGTTCTTTTTCCAAATGGGGTATCGATTTTATTACATGTAACCCTCACTCGGCCGGGGGGCATGCGTATATCATCCTTGCGGTAGATTATTTTACTAAGTGGGCCGAGGCGATGCCTACATTCGAGGCAGACGGCAAGACAGCAGCAATTTTCGTGTTCAATCATATAATTGCTAGGTTTGGTGTCCCACAAGCGATAATCACTGATCATGGGCGTCATTTTCGAAACGTTATGATGACCGAACTTACAGGCCAGCTTGGTTTACGTCACGATAGTTCAACTCCTTATTATCCACAAGCAAATGGTCTGGTTGAATCCATCAACAAAGTTTTATTTATCATGATCCGACGAATCATTGGGATTCATTGGTCAAATTGGCACAACATGCTATTTTCAGCGCTTTGGGCGTACCGAACTTCAGTAAAAACATCAACAGGGTTCACTCCTTTCCAACTAGTCTATGGTTTGGAAGCTGTGTTACCCATTGAGTGCGAAATCCCGTCACTAAAAATGGCCATCAAGTTACTTCCAGCTACTTCCGAAGAAGAAAAGCATTTGTTATACTTAGCTCAATTAGATGAGAATCGACGTGATGCTGCATTGGCGATCGAGACTCACGCAAAACGTATGAAAGCTCAGTATGATCGGAATGTGACCCCTCGAAATTTTTCGGAAGGAGACCTAGTGTTATTGTATGATCAAGCTAATGATAAATTAGGCGCTGGGAAATTCGTTCCTATGTGGCATGGTCCCTATATTGTTAAGCGAAAGCTAGCAAAAGGGGCCTATGAATTGGTAGACTTTGATGAATGGCCTTTACTTGAAGAGGTACTATGCTTAAAAGAATGGGGTATGGAGATTTTTAGTTAGGATAGTTTTTCTTTCTAGCTAGTGTGTTTTAGTTTAAAAACAAAAGTGTGCTTAGCTTAGAGAGTGTTTTTCCGTCATTTTTCCTGCTTATCTTGGTTTTACTCTTGATATTGCAGATGTCGATGCCTCTCCAAACATACATTGGATTTGCTGATGGTGCTTGTCATAATACACGGAACATCTCTTCCGCAGCTTGGGTTATCTATTCGCCCTCTGACGAGTTAGTTTCTATGCATGGGGTAAGCCTCGGTCAAACAATAAACAACATTGCAGAGTACAGTGCAGTGATTGAGTTATTGTCTGAATCTATTTCATTTGGGATTCGGAGTTTGATAGTGAGGTTAGATTCTGAACTCGTTGTGTTACAGCTTAATAGAGTGTATGCCATTAGAAATCCAGTGTTATTAAGATTATTTTTGAGAGTGTGTCTCTTGGAATGTGAGTTTGATTATATTGAATATCAGCATATTCCAAGGTCTTTAAATACATTAGCAGATGCAATTGCTTCTCGAATGTTAAATAGACATTTGCAATAATCATACATGTAAATTTAAAACCATTCCATAATATGATTTACAAGATAAGCCGGTAATAGTGATATATATATAGGAGTGTGTCAAAAAATACATCGTCTTCGATCATAGGTTGAAAAACACCTTATGATCGGCAAAAATGATAAGTACAAAAAACAAAAATGTCATATGTGCCCACAAAAGGCGATCATCCTATCACTGGTGATGATCCCTATAAGAAACCACTGCCAGGGCCACCTTGCAAAGGAACCTCCTAAAAGGTCCCGGGACTCCAATCACATAGTGCTGAAGTCGACGAGGAATGTCGTCTATAGTGGTCTCAGGAATATCCCTTGTCAAGCGCTCAAGGTGACTCTCCAACTCGGCCAAAACCTCTGCTGATTCGTCCTGTGGGGTTGGCGCAGGTACAACTGGTTGCCTCCTCTCGAAAGGCCGGAGAGCGGCTGGTCGTTGTGGACCCACATCTGCATTTGAAATTTTTACTATCAGTTTTGAGACGATGGAAAAATAAAAAATAAAAAATTAATAGGAAAAGTTGAAAAGGATTTTACCTGACTCATCCCACTGCTCTCTTGGTGGAAGAGCCATGTCTGGGTCACCACGGAAATCCATCCTAGTGTAAGGGAAATCCTAAATGGAAAAAACCTGAATTTCCAACCATTGGAAATACTCAAGTTTGAACCGAGCAACTTCTGTCCTCTCGTCTGGGTGACGGGCCATGACTGCGACCCATCGCATCAGTTTGGGCTCTCGAGGAAGCCCAGCTCCAACAGTAAGGTGCTGTGGGATCAACATAGGAACCCTCTCCAGGAAAAAACTCACAACCAAAGCCCCATAACCAAAGGTCTTTAGTCGTCCGCTCTTGGCCCTGGTCAGTTGGCCTTTCACATTGGCCAGCACAGCATTGCACCAGTTGAAGATGGTTCCTTAAAAGCAATCAACTGCCATACGCATCTGGGATCCAGTGGCAATATGTAATGCGGCAGCTCCGCAAAGTCTGGTGACAGTAAACGCAATCACCATGAGCTCAGGATGGGATATGGTCTTTATGTCTATCCCTTTGTCTTTAGCCTGGCTGTTGCAGTACTCTAGCCGGAGGCTATCGACAGACTGGCCACCTGGCCTAGTCTCGTATAGAGTCAAGTCTTCGCCTCTCTTAGGCAAAGCAGTCAAGAAATAAATGTCCTCCGGCTCGATTTCGAGCCGGTGTCCGCCAATGAAAAAACATTGGTCCTGTATGCTCCATCTGTCAACCAGCCACTGTAAGAAATCTACCTAAGCCCTCATGCCAGGAATGGTCCAGAATTTGTACAATCCGCATGCCCTCAAAGCATCAAGTGAAGGCTGATGATTCCATGCGGCAGTATCCACGTCCTCATGCTCTTTTTCACGCCAATCTAGCATGATATACTCTTTGCATCAAGTATAAAGATTAATTAAATTGCTAGAAAACATTTTGATTGGTCCATTTTTGAGAAATTTTGGGTTCAAAACCCTTGCGGCGGGGTACGCACCCTCCGCGTTAGACACAGTGCGTGGGTCCGCACTTTGTCTACATGGAAGGTGTGGACCCCGAGCTTTTTCCCAATGGAGAAAAAGTCGGGGTCCGCGGGTCCGCAATGGTAAACCTGCGGACCCCCGCGCACGGGTTTTGCGCCTAAAAACCCTCCCAAAAAATGAAATGAGGGACTAAATCAAAAAACTAAACGGTTGAAAATGAAGAGTAGGATGATGTGGATTACCTGGAGAAGACAGCACTCGATTCCGACGGTTGGATTTTCCGCAATATTCACGGGAAGTTTTCTAAGCAAAAGCACTATTTTCTCACCCAAACTCGAACAGTAAAAATGAATTGACAAAGGCCCTTTTTATAAGTTTTTTGAGTAAATAAATCGCAAATTTGTTTATGTTTCACTTTGAAAAGGTATTTTGCAACGCTTTTATCCATTTCAAACAGGTATGAGTAATGTTTGTGTTTTTGTGCAGAATAAAGGATTATTCAGGCGAAATCTATCATTTTCAACGAAAAAACAAGTAGAGTCATCTTTAAGCCCTTTTCTGACTCCTAAAACATGAAAAGATTGTCGAGCGTTTCTTTTACACTCGTTAAAACGGAATTAAAAGACGGTCCACTTACAGCTCTTTTCCGACCGTAAAAACATGAAAAGATTGCCGGATTTTTGTCGTTTCAAATTCGATATTGGTTATAAAACGACGTGTCGTTGATCGCTTTTTTACTTTTTCGGATCAGTAACACTAATAACGAAAAGTACTCCTTGGTCGTAAAAGATCAAGCGGTTCTCTCAAGTATTATTTTATACTTTTTCGGGCTTGGGAGACACAAATTTACGAAAAAGGTCAACCCTGGAGTCTTCTTAAGTTTTTTCAGACTCTCTAAAATTGAAAAACGCTGAGTTTCTCCTATACTGGACTCGTTAAAATTTCACAGTAAAGGACCTGTTCAATTACAAACAGGAACGAACCAATCCTTCTTAGGGTTCGAATTTAAACTAAGTTGGACTCGTCCGAAGGATGAGCTTATAATCAAGCAAATGTTATCCTCCTCAAGCTTGTCAAAAATAAAGAGGTACTTGCCAGAAATGGTGGGGGAAAAGAGAGGAAAATGAGCCTGTTTGTCATACTTTGTAACCACTCTTGAACACGACACTTTTATTCACCTGGGTTGGGAAATCCTTTGCCTAACAGTTGATCAAACCACATTGAAAGTCTTCAGCCGGTTTCTGGGTATTAACTTTGGGTCAATTGTCACCAAGCCATCTGTCGTGTCGTTATGTGTTCAAGAGGTCACTGCCAATAAGCCATTCATATGTAAAAATATCTGTCATCCATCTTGACCATCCCTGAGTCAGTCCTTGCAACTAAATTTCTTCAACTTGATCTATGATTTCGTGTTGTGGGCTTGCCTACGACGGATCGCTTTCTAACGACATCAGCTCATTATCTAGAAAAATGATCTAGAAATCGTCAGTACCTTGAGATCTGCATGCCTCAATGGCAGGTTTCTCGCCTTTGACGACAGTTTACATCATTGACTTTCGATCAAAGGATTCCGTGATATGTTCGACATCAACACATTTACTCACATCTCATGGATTGTACTGGGTACTTTGGGAGCCATTGACATCACTGGTGGTTTCTCTCACACTTGTTAACAGTTTACATCATTGACTGGTAATCAAGTGGTTTCTACCATGTTCGACATCAACACATTTATTCACATGGATAGAATCGTACTTTTTCGGGAAGTAGAAATGAAGACCCTGGATCTAGTTTCTACCATCCAGGTTGCGAGGAATTTTGTATTCATTGTATTTTGGACTATTTATAAACAGATGGCTGCGTCTATGCTGTGTTCACATGAGTCCATACTTGTGTTGTTTTACAAGATCATTCCTGTATCAGAGCAGTAGATAGTTTTCTAGTTAGTTTTGATCTGAGTATGGGAATGCCTACCTCAGCGATGATATGATCTCATATATATATCTTGCATTGAATGTTTTTACAGGTTCCGACCAGGCTCTCCACAAGATGATCCTCGAAATGATAAAGTACTTCACTCTTCCTATATGATAAATGAAATCCTCATCTACTACAGACTTCGCACTTTAGGGAGCAATCTGTTACACTAAAATATCGTCACCATGATTATTTGCAGTCAGTATGGGTCTATCATCACTTGTACTGTACTCCAAAGCAAGTCTAAAACCTCAGCTCTTCAAATCAAGCTTTGGAAGTGGGAGAAAGACATTAAAAATCAATGTAACTCTGGTTCCGCACTTTCTCTCTTGGTCACCTGCGGTCCCGCACCTTCTGTGTACAAAAGCTGCGTACCTACCCGCTCTGTCCCTAACGGTGTAGGTACAGACCCCTGTGAAGGTCAAAAGGCGCAAGTTTTATCTTAAAAAACTCACTTTGGATTAATTCTAGAGTTTTCTAGAAGGAATTTTGACTTGGATTGTTCGCTCTAAGGTGGTTCATGCATCCCAAAAGAGAAGGAGCTAATCCCTTGACTAAAGGAGCTATCCCTTTGAAGGAGGGCTTTATCCCTTTGAAGGAGGACCTAGTAACTTCCCTCCATTGCACTATAAATACAGGCATTGGGGTGAGGACTAGGGAGGTTAGAAGCTGAACATTTTGAGGGTAAATGCTGGTGAAATTAAGACTCTTTGGTTGAGCTTGAGAGGATAGATCACATACCTCTTGGTTCCATTGGAGAGTGAGTGAAACTTGTCAAAGTAGAGGAGACATCTTGTTGGACCCTGGAAGGAGCTTGTACAGCGTAAAGGCAAAGGTTGTAAAGTTCTTCTTCTTTTGAATTAATACAATCAAACTCATTTTTCTCAACAAGTATCTTATGTTATTTGTTTCATGGACTCCTTGACTTTCATGTTAAATATGTTTTATGCAATTGGTTTTTCAGGTGCTATTTAATTTGTTTGCCTTGTTTGTGTTTGCAGATTCGCGAAAAGGAGCTCATTTGGATCAAAAGAGCGAGGGCATCCACAAGCTTTCGTTGGACCAAAGGTAGGCCCTAAAACACTTGTTTGCTATTGTTTATTGAAGCATATTTATAGAAAGATAGTGTCTGGTTGGTTTGCTTGTCGTTAGGTCTTATTTAGATTCTAGGAAGGTCTATCTTGTCCGCAAGATCGACTCATTCCGTGTGACAAGGCTAGAGGGCGATCCTACAGTGATAAAGTGGGAGGATTTCAAAACCCCCATAAAGTCACAAATTCAACCTATTTGGTATGTAGAGGCCTAGTAGATATGGTGGTATTAATACAAGTAGAAGAAGGGGCAAATTGTACATGAGTACACCAAAAACTTTAGAAATATGCCCATAATGTTGGGTATCTCCCAAAATAACCAAAATGGTACTCAATTATCTGGGGATTGTAGCATCATCTGTAGAATAAATTGATGTTGTTCAATCCCATCTCAGTGGATGAGGCTTGTGTAAAGTCACAATACCTGGAGAACATAGGCCAAAATAAAGGGAAATCTAATGGGCCAAAGAAGAAGGAGAACCAAGATGCTTCTAAGGAGGGGAATAAGAAGTGGAAAGGGGGAGAGGAAAAAAATACAATAACCACAACGCACTAGTGCAAATATCCCAACAACCACCATAACATTGATGGTGATACAGGCAAGAAGTTTTGGAAGTTTTATCCACGACTTAACTCAAAGAAAAAAAAAAGATTCTTAGAAGACAAATCTCATGGTTACTCATTTGAGAAACTAGGTGGAATCTCAAACGTGGATGAGAATATTGTTGCACATCTATACAAATGAAGGTGAATCTAAGTATCCTTTAGCAACAAGAAGAGAACAAAAGGACCAGACTCTTCCATATAAAGATACAAGTCAAGAAGACAAAGATTGATGATATATCCGAATCATGATCATATGTGGCTCTCATTATAGTAGAGCTAGTCAAAAGATGGGGATTGGAAGTTCATGATCATCCAACCCCATATACATTGGGATGGATAAATAAGGATGTGGAAATAAATATAACCAAATAGTGCAAAATTATTTTTGCTATTAGTGTTCATTTTATGGATGAAGTACAACTAGATGTATTTCTTATTGGTGTATGTGGAGTGGTGTTTCAAAGTTCCTACATGCACATGCAGGATGCAATATTCATGTGGAGATCCAACCAATACTGCCTAATCAAGGATGGAAATTCCTTCACCATCAACATGCATAAGGGAAAATTTCAATGGTAAGTACCAAATAAGCCAAGAAACTAAACAATTCTAGCAAAAAGTATGTTTTACATTTTTAAAGAGAAAATTAGTATGTATAATAGTCAATGAGAGAAAATTCGTCCCTAGAGGGGTTTACTAAGGAATATAAATATCAACTAGAATAGTTTCTATAGAAATATAAGGGTGTGTTCTAGGAGCCTAAAGGGCTACCATCCAAGAGGGAAGTGGAGCACAAGATCTAGTTGTTGTCGATCTCATCATTTCCAAACATTTGGTTGTATAGGTAGTTCGATATAAGATCAACTGAAGTGAAGAAGAAAATGCATCAGCTACTAGAACATGGTGTCATTCCACCAAGTACCTCACCATGTGGCTCACGCATCATCATTGTGCAAAATAAGTTTAGGAATTGGTGGTGTTAAGGGTGAAGTTATTATTCTTAGCTAACAACACTTTGAATCTCATAGGGTGAAGTGAGATAATGGGGACTAATACTAGTTACTTAAATCCCTTGTCCATTCTACTAATATATGTTACAAATTTACAAATCTTTGTAATCAGAAAACAAACTTTTAAATACATCTAAACAAAAGAATTATTGTATAATTGCAAAATGTAAATAAAAATCATCATATGTATAGTAAATATGGATATTGGTGGCCACCCACTTATTCCACCTAGACCTCCAGTCTGTTTCATTGGTTTCCTTGATTATAGCAGCATTTACTATTTTTAGCATTTATTTGGGTCCTAAACTTTTGGAGTTGTTTTGACCCGCTAAACAACATTTTTTTGAGGCAACAAGTTTGTGCCACAAATATTGTAGTACTTGGAGAGAATTTTCTAATGAGGTATCGTATGCACCAAACAGAGATCATATGACAAAGTTATGACCCTAGGAAGTTGGCTTCCCAACTAACCCCAATGGGGCCAGCAAACTCTTGGCATTCCATATCATAGGGTTAAGGTTTTGGTTGTTTAGGGTTTCCCCTTTATTGTTCAATAATAAAAGAGCCCTTGAGCCTCATTGTAACATAGTTTAGAGGCATGTAGCTTCCACATCTCTTCTCAAGGATAAGCTACCATCGCCCGAGCTAGTTTATATCGATTCTATATGTAAGAATCTTTAATTTCTTTTATATTAATGAAATGAAGATTTATTTTAGTTGAATCTCTGTGTTTATGTTTATATTTAGATTTTTTAGCATTCTTGCATAAGTCTCTATCACTGTTATCATAGCAGTTTTCTCCTTCTCTACTTTTCTTTGCATGTCCCCAACAAGGTTAGGGTATAAGGAGTTAGGGCTCAAACTAGTTGAACCTTTGCAATACTATCCTCGCAAACCTCCATGAACTTCCATGGTGGAAGAAAAGAAAGATGAGGAAGAAGGAGGTCCCTTCAAAATATTTCTCAAAGAATCCCTTGAGCGAAAAAGGAACGCGATGATGGATAACTTTGCCTAGATCCTTCGGTGGATGCCCACAGGTGACACATCTTCATCTGGTATCCACTCCGGAGGTGCCATTTCCTTCAAGGTAGAAGTCAACTTTGACATTATCATATTTGAAGGCCAGACAGATAGTTAAATATGTTGGAAGGATATTTTTTGGTTCATGATTTTTCCAATAGGGAAAATATTACTTTTGCACTCCTCAAAGTCGCCCCCCATGTCAAGGACTAGTGGGAAACCCATTGTGAACAGATGGATGAGAGAGAACCCTCACTATTTTCCAATGCATCCACTGGGAATTATTTCTGAGAGGCCATCAAGGAACAATGTTACCCCATGGGGAGCTATGAGGACAAGTACATATAATGGACTACGCTGCAGCAACAAAGGGATCAAGATGTGCATGAGCTGATGAATATTTTCCATACCCTACACACAAAGTTAGGTATCAAATATTCTGAGAAACATTTAGTGCTCAAGTACCACAATTGTTTTCACAAATACATTCAAGAGGAAATGGAGTTCCTAAACATCTTCTTTCTTGGTGCAGCATAACACTATGTTGCCAAGATTGAGCAGAAATTCAAGCAAAATAAGCGAGACTTTGGATTTGCGAACCTAAAGTAGAGCAAAGGAACCCTCTAGCCACAGAGTAAAGGGCAGAGTCGGGCCTCGACCCCCCAGGACAACTCCTTGAAGTTGGAAGCCAAGAATAATGGGAAGGTGAAGAAATACACCAGAAAGTGGTTTGAATTCCATAAAACTCCCACTCACAGCATGAACGAATATCGCGGGAAGCAGGAACTAGTGATTAACCTAAAAGAATCAGAGATGGATGCATGCTTTGACTCTGAGCCAAAACCTGATAAGGGAATTGACAAGGGAAATTAGATTATTAATGTTGAACCCACTACGATGGTAGCCACCACCAAGCTCCAAAAGGTATTACCTAAGGATCTAGAGGAGGGGGAGCGCCTCTTCCACTCGCAAATGTGGTTAAAGGGTTTGCTGGTGCAGTTAATAGTTGACAATGGGAGCCAAAAGAACCCAATCTCAGAGGTCGTTAATAGATTGAAGTTTCCAACAAGGTTGCACCCACAACTTTACACCATCGGGTGGCTCCACCAAGGGTGAGATCTCTGTGTCAGCCAACAGTGTCACCTGCCTTATAGCATCAAGCCCTTTGTAGATGAGGTATTATGCGATGTTTCCCCTATGGAAGTATGTGATGTTTTATTAGGTCATCCATACCTATCGAAGCGTCATGATGTATGAATCTAGACCTCATTCTATTATTATTACTTTGGGTTAGAAATTGTACAAGATGCCATAGGTAGCACCACCTACCACCCATTCTTTGATCTCTACTAAACAATGTAGCAAGATCATTTCCCAGTCTGGGAAATTTATCTTCCTTATGATTCACAATCAGATCAAGAGGAAAATTGTGGCAACATCAACAACCTCCAGACAGGGATCCTCTGCATGCTAGCAGATGATGGACAAGGTTGTGGAAGAGTGCAGGGACATATTCACCTCACCCATAGGGGTACCCCTACACTATTAGGTCAACCACTCCATCAATCTGACCTTGAGCATGTCGCTACCCAATGGACCAATCTACCAATGCTTTGTTTTTGGGAATGATGAGATCAAGAAGCAGATTCAAGAGTTGTTGCATAAATGGAACATTAGGCCAAGTTCATCACCCTATGGGATCCTGATCTTGTTGGTAGGAAAGAAGGATGGAACCTGGAGGCTTTGTATTGACTATCAGGGGATGAATAAGATCACTGTCTGGAATAGGTATCCAATCCCACAAATTGATGACCTTTTGGAATAGCTCAAGGGGGCCAAATATTTCAGCAAGATTGACTTCAAGTTTGGTTATCACCAAGTACCAATTGAACGTTGTGATGTGTGGAAGACTACTTTCAAATACAAGGAGGGCCTTTTTTGAATGGTTGGTCATGCCTTTCGGGTTGACGAATGCCCCTGCAACCTTTATGCCGCTGATGGATGGCATCTTACATCCCTTCACAAACTCTTTTGTGGTAGTGTACATGGACAACATCTTGATCTTCAGCCAGAATTGGGAAGAGCATATACACCATATCCGACAGGTCCACCAAACCCCACGATAACACAAATTGTGTGCCAATTTGGAGAAATGCACTTTTCATATGACCTCAGTTCAATATCTAGGGTACATCATTGATGAGAAGGGTGTACATGTGGACCCAACCAAGATACAAGTTATCCAAGATTGGCCAGCCCCAACCACTCTAACACAGCTCCACAGCTTTCTAGTTCTTTCCAATTTCTATCGTAGGTTCGTGTTGGGATTCTCTCATATCACTTGGCCTTTGAGTTAAGTCACCAAGGCCGGAGAGAAAGCAAAGATATTTTGGTCTGAATCCCACAGAAGGTGTTTTTTGAATTCAATCATCGCCTTTTCTCTGCACCAGTGCTCACATAACCATACATGCAACAACCATTTGAAATTAAGACAGATGTCTCCAACTATGTTGTTGGTACAGTTCTTATCCAGCAAGGGCATCTGGTGGCATATCAAAGTGAGACACTTTCATATATAGTTTGAGAGTATCCCACCTATGACAAGGAGATGTATTCCATTGTGCAGGCCTGCTGACAATGGAAGCATTACATTCTAGGGAAGGAAAAGGTCATCCACGTAGATCACTGGCCCTTGCAGTTCATACAAACACAAGGAAATTTGTAGAATGATTGCCATCAGAAATGGTCCACATATATGCAACAATTCCATTTGAACATTAAGTACAAGAAGGCTAGAACCAATAATGTTTCATATTACCTCAGCCAACTTCTGATTATGGCACTGACCACTGTGCTCGACTCTTGTGGACACGAGACTTTGGGATGGTCACATCTTTACAAGAGTGATCCATAATTCGGAACCACATGCCAGATGATCTTGGAAGGTAAGAAAGTCCCATATTTTCACCTCCAGGTGATAGCGTTATGGCATCTAGGACATCTTTTTGTTCCTTTAAGCGAGTGTGCCAAGATGATTTTGGAGGTGCACTACAGTTGGGTCACTAGATATTATGGGGTAGAAAAGAAAGTGGTAGTGTTGCAGAAGTATTTTTATTGGTTGAACCTTCAATGGCATGTTGGGAAGGACATGATCCTGCACTTCTTGTGTCATTGCTAAACCTAAAATCAAGAAGCAAGTCTTGTATACTCCTCTTCCAACTCGTAGTCGTCCCTGGGAATCCATCTCCATGGATTACATGTCAAGCCTTTTGTCTACCAAGAATGGCAATGATTGTGTTTTCGTGGTCATCGACAAATTCTATAAGATGGTTATTTTGATGGCATGTAAGAAGAGTATCACAGCAGAAGCCACTGCCAAAATATTCTTTGAACAAGTATGGGTACACTTTGGGATCCCACAATCCATTATATTAGATCAGGATAGTCAGTTCCTAAGTGCATTCTATTCAATCCTCTGGTTGTTGTAGTATACCAACATCACTAAGTGTAGGGTCTTCCACCCCCAAACTGATGGCCAAACAGAGGTCGTTAACAAGATGACCATGCACACCCTACGCATCTATAACTTGAAACACCCATGCACATGGAATGATAACCTCCCCTATGTCCAACATAACTACAACAAGTCTCTCCACAGTTCAATTGGACACAACCCCTTTAAGGTGGGATTGGGATTCTAGCCATTATGTCCCATTGATGTTGCCATACCATTTTTAGTTACTCAAGAAAATTCGGCTCATGTCTAGTCTGAAGCTGACAGGGGTAACAACTTCATTTAGCACATCCATCACATCTTCCAGCAGGTCCATGACATATTGGACAAAGCAAATTCTAAGTACAAATGACGTCATGATCAACATTGGGTGCCACACAAGTTCCAAGTGGGTGACAAATTTTGGTTACATTTGCAGAAGGAGTGCCTTGTTGGGGCCCACCACAAGCTTCACCTGCTCTGATATGGGCCTTACACCATCACTAAGGTTGTAGGGGACAATGATTTCGAGCTTGAGATTCCATCGTTCCTTGGCCTGCACCTAGTATTCAATGTGGATGGGTTGCGGCCATACTCTCCCCATTGTTGGACACATCTGATGTTGTTGAGCAGCTGACACCAACAGAGCTCAACCCAAGTTGTATTGAATAGGACAAAACTAATAGGACCATGGACACATAGATCAAGAACACTCACCAAAAGAGGATCCAGCTATATCAAGTTGTCAAAGTAGGCCAACTCCTTCACTAGGGCAAGTGGCTCACCAGGGACCAAGTTCAACAAAAATTCCTCACCTCATGGAGGCTTTGCATGCAATGGGGACCATTGCTTCCTAAGGTGGGAGGGCTGATTTAGGTGGATATTGGTGGCCAACTACCTATTCCACCTAGAACTGTAATTTGTTTCATCAGATTCCTTGGCTGCCCAATGAGGCCCACAAACTCGTGGCGTTCCAACTCCTAGGGTTAGGTTTTTTCTTGTTTAAGGTTTCCACTCTGTTGTTCAATAAAAAAAGGCCCTTGATCCTCATTGTAACATAGTTCAAAGGCATGTAGCTGCCACATTTCTTCTCATAAATAAGCTACCATCGCCCGAGCTAGTTTATTTCCATTCTATATGTAAGCATCTTTCAATTATTTTATATCAATGAAATGAAGATTTATTTCGGCTGCATATCTGTGTTTATGTTTATATCTATATTCTATTATGTTCCTACATAATTCTGGATCATTATAGGAATATTTTTAATTTGCATCAACAACCTAAAAAGGTTGTGTACACATTAAATATTATGACATATGATCACCAAAGAGCATGCAACACATGTCATAAATCTACTTAGTATCTAAAAACAATATTCCAAAAATCTAAAGAGATATGTTCCAAATATGAAAGAGTCAAGAAATTGATTTTCTTTAATCAAATATGAATGTACAACTGGCTGCCTTTTCAAACTGCTGCAAAATTTTGGGCCAGAAAATGACTTTAGAATCCAAATATGTTAAATATCCATACAAAGGCAACTAAGTACCATGAAATAAGAAAGATAATAAAAAAAACTGGTTTGGACCATTTTTATAAGATCATCTCATTCGGAGCTCTACAAAAGTGCACTAATTAGCACTGATATTAATAACACCTTCTAAAAATGACAAGAATTTGTAGAAAAACTAAAACAACCTTATAAGCACAAACAACAAAATGATGAAATCACTCCTTCCTTGTCACTCCTCAAGAAATTTCTACTATCAACAAGACAAGTAGGCTCATTATTCAAAAAAGCAACTATATTATCACAAAAATGACAACTTAAAAGTATAGAATGCCTCTCTTCACTTCTCCAAAAAGTCCTTGCCTCAATAGCCTCTTGCTCCTTTTTTAATCTCCTTCAATGAGTTACAAGGTAGCTACTTCCATTTTTTCTAAATTTACTTAGTTGATTTTTTTAATTTTAGGAGAAGAGGGTCATTGAAAAAACTTTTATAATTTTTAATTTATTTTAAGTAGGTAGTGTCCCACTAGGCTCATTTCCATTTTAATTTATCATATAAAATATCAGCTTATGACTCCCTTAAAATTAAATATAAATGGTAACATGATAAAAATTTCAATATCATCCACCATCACTTACCATATCATCATAATTCATCATAAAATAGTATATACCATTATCATAAAATATAATATGAGGATTTATCAATAATTCCAAAATGTCATGTATGACAGAATATTTATGTTTCCCTTATGCCCAAAATAGCAACATTACCAAAAAAAGATACCATTGTCATAAAACATGGCTTTATCGAAGTCTAAAAAAATTGGCATTCATAAAGTCAAGTAAATCTCATAGTCAAAATATCTCTGGATGCATATCTAAACTAATGACCTTCCGTTTCTTATCACATTTCTTTTCTACACACAACTTATGATGCATGTCTAGGAAGAATATCTCTCTTCTTCCTTCATTTTTTGTTCTAGGTATGTTAGTATGTGAGTGAGTTGAAGTGGCTTATGTGGATGAGAAAATAAGAGAGGAAATTGTAGGTTTTTTCTCTCTTTTTCTTCATATGTAGGGAAATCAGAGGCTCTTGTCTAGAATTATGATCAATGTGGGATATAGCAGATGGAGTATGCGGGCCTATAACAGGTGGTGGGATATTATGACTAGAATTGGAGGGCCAATTAGTAATGTTAGGAGTTGGTGTGATGGGTTTTCGTTCCAATCCATCATGCCATTGAGGTTGATGTTGTGGTGGTGTATGGGGCTTAGGAATTTACATTATGTTAGGATGTGGCTAACAAGGAGAGTTACGTGATGCATGAGAATTAGGCAGAGGACCACCTAGATATAGATGCCTGGCTTGAGTTAACTAGTTGAACTCATCATAGTCTACATTGAAGTGAATAGAAAATTTCATTATCTTATTCTTTCCTTAACACCAACACATATTTGACCTTACGCCCCATCCTCTCATGTTCCCCTTTGAACCCCTTCCTAAAAAAAAAAAAAAAACTATTACTATGACTCCATCTACTTCAATCACATGATAATTAAAAACTAAAACAAATTACATAGTATCATGTATAGCTCTTATCTAGTATAAAAATTCATGTGCTTGAAACAAATATATAATAGATGGAGTGATTAAAGCTTAATGAACAGATCTCTTTCAAAATGTTCATCTTAGGCTTCATCATGAATGTATATCAAAATAGGTTGGGTCATTGGCTGCCACTTAACATTTTGCATATTAAAACTAAAAAAAAACAGGGTTTTATAACCAAGTTGATTGAATGTGCATAAGTAAGAGGATTGTTGTTTAGTTCTTTTAAGTGAGCAAAATATGGTTGTGTACCAAGCAGAAAAAATCCTTGGTCATTATTTATGCTTCAGCAATGTACGAGTTCCCAAAATATTCCATTCATGCTCTGATAATGAGCCATAGGAAATCATTTATAAAAGATGGAATTACTATCAAAGTATGAAATGGACAAAATTGAAAGGTGGTCTTCGATGAGCAAATAAAATGTGGGGTAGTAGCAGAAATTCAAAGGCAGCCCATATCATTCTTAAATCATTTTTTTAACTATGGGAATAAGTCTAAGATTCTTCATGGCTCAACACACTATCAAAATTTAATAAGGAGTTGCATGAATCATACACAACAATAGAAATCGATAGAGTGCAATAGGATGTTGTTCAGGCCCACCCCACTCCCCTTAATTTCAAAGAAAATATGAGGTCCTCCATGTAAATTTTGGCTAATATCTCTCCTAGAATCCTTTAATTTTACTTATTTTTGTTGATTTTTAATTTTCTTGATTTTCATTTTTGACACCTTTATTGCTTTTGTTTTGCAACCAGATTTCCAACAATTCAAGTCTTGCTTCATTCTCACTTACAGTTTGAAATATATCCTTAGTCAAAGTTAGTCATTTTTGTTGTCTGGGTATATAAAATATGTAAATATATTTTATGTTTTTATAAATTATAAATAAAATTAATTTTAATAGTTAAATATATATTTTTTAAATTAGTTAATTTATTTTTAGTTAATTAAGTTAATTTAATTAGTTTATTTAATTTAGTTAATTAATAATTTAATTAATTTTTAATTATAATTTTGATTTACTTAATTTTAATATTAATTGTAAATATATTTAAATATTAATTGTAAATATATTTAAATATATATATATATATATATATATATATATATATATATATATATATAAAACATAAAAAACCACTGTGAATATATATATATATATATATATATAAACAGAAATATTTTAAGTGGTGCACATTTTAAAAGGTGTAGTCTAACCTATAAATGAAATGATATATTTTCATTGGAATTTGGTGATAAAATTTCAAACAAGATTGTCATTTTTTGTTATTTAAAATACATTTTTGAATGCATAACTCGATTAGCACCCTGAGAAACCCTTAGGGCACTTGAATTTTATTAAAAAATTAAACTTAAGTTTTAAAAATTTCTACTAGATTTTGGTTAAAATTAACCAGAAAAAATGTCCTAGGAAAGACCATTTCATCTATAAGTTAAATCATGTCATTCTAAAACCCTTGAGTAAGCCCTCTCTCCACCATGTGATACCTCTTTCTCCACCTTCATCCACTCACAACCTCACTCCAATATATGTACTTCTCTTTTGCCCATTAACCATGAGCCCCCAATAATATTAACCCCAACCACTTTAAAATTTTATTTATTTCCTTTTATTTATTATTCTTATTCTTATTTTTATTTATTTTATTTTATTTTATTTGCTATTTTAATTTATTAAATTCAAAAAAAAATTATTAAATCAAAAAATTAAATTGCTCGTAATTTTAACAATCAAACTTTAAACAGTTTTGATGACCCAAGTTTAGGAGGTCATATCTTAGGTTTTATTCTACCAAATGAGGAAAAGGAGGGCTCGTTGATTTTCCAGGAGAATAATCTGGGAGTAGTTATTTGACCAAATATAGTTATTTACTACTAAAAAAATCAGTAGAAATAAAAGTTCCAAATTTGCAACTAAAATTAATTTTTTGAGTTTGTATGAGATAGTTTTCATTTTCCTGGAGCTTCTGGTTGTTGCAAATTCATTTAAGATTGCCCATTTTCTAGATAAATATCAAAAGAGAGCAATGAAACGCTGAGATTTTCTTTTAATTATTTTATTTAATTTAAATTTTATTCTGGATTTAAGACCTCTGTGGTTAATATCTTGTAACTTAGAAATCAGAGAACCCACAGTAAAACCCATTTTTCGTCAATGTTTCAAATCCCAACATGGATCCATCATCAGGATTATTTTGAATGTTGATAGTAGAAGAGCTCAATTGCGAGATTTAAATAGTTATGAGGTGAGCTTGTTTTGTTTTAAGGAAATAATATCTTATAACTTAGAAATCGGAGAACCCACAGTAAAACCCATTTTTCGTCAACATTTCAAATCCCAACATGGATCCATCATCAGGATTATTTTGAATGTTGATAGTAGAAGAGCTCAATTGCGAGATTTAAATAGTTATGAGGTGAGCTTGTTTTGTTTTAAGGAAAAAATGAAGGTCGGCTGCTTAATAATTAATAATTAATTTTATCCAAATATTTAAGTTTTTATCAATTTTTTTAGGGTAAATTAATATTAATAATAAATAGTAAAGGTGAAATTTTTATTTATAATAATTAATAATTTTATAAAATAAATAATTTATAATAAAAGTAATTAATAATTTATAATAATTTTTTAAAATAATTTATACTAATAATCATTTATGATAGTTTATAAAATTATAAATATAAAAATAATAGTAATAACTAATAAGTATTATAATAAATATTCACTACTATATTATTAACCTTTATAGTTATAAATAATAAAAATATTAGTAATAATTAATCTTATAATACATATTGGTATTATAATAATAGTAAACCGTTTTAATTAAATTGAATATTAATGGGATTATTTTAGGGATTAATTAGATTTATTTTTATGAATTAATAATAGTGCTAATAGTTTTATAATAATTTAAATTAATAATAATTAGTGATAGTTTATAATAATTTTTATAATAATAATAATAATTAATCATTAGTAATAAGTAATAAATAAATATTATAAATAATATAATTTTTTTATTTTATTAATAGTTAGTTATAAAATATTTACTAATAATAATAGTACATAATGTAAAATTTTGACTATTTAATTATTAATAATTTTAATAGATTATTAATTATTATATTCAAATATTAATTATTAATATTTTGAGGTTGATTATTAGGAGTAACAGTAGAAATAAAAGAAACTAGGACTTGCTAAATAAGCCTAAGAGGAAAGGGATGGGGAGAAAGATACCTATTAAGAGCTAAACCTAGGAAGCATTGGAGGTCTTAATTTCTCTGATTAAGGGAAACCAGCTACTACTGATCTCAATGCCATTGTCCCTGTTGAGATTATGTTTGTGACAATTGAGGTGTTTTCCACACATAGATGATGCTTAGTTTTAGAGGAATGCTCTGTTCGGGCTGAAGTACGGAACCTGTCATTCCTAATATCTGCTATATGTTCTTTCAGTCTTGTTTTCAAAGAACGACCTGTTTCACCAATGTAACTTTTCCCATAGGAACAATCTATTTTATAAACTCCTTTAAGTTGGTGTCTATCAATCTTATCTTTGACAGATCTCATACTTTGTCTAATCATTCCAGGTGTCGAGAAATGAGTGATAATGTTTTTCTTTCTTAGGATTCTTGCAATCTTGTTTGTCACCCCTTGAATATAAGGTAGAAACACATTCCCACACTGAGGTTGGTCTTGAGCTTTTGGCTCCTGAGATAACACCCTTCTTTCAGCCCTTTCTATAGCCATTCTAATTTCTTTTTCTTTATAGCCTATACTTCTAAATACTAATACTAAGTGCTTCTTCTCTTCATCTAAATGTTCAGAATCAGAGATTCTAAGAGCTCTGATAGCCAGAGTGTTCAGAACACCAAACTTTTGGGTTGGGTGATGGTGGGACTCCGCGTGAAGGTAGCTTTCTGTGTGGGTTGACTTCCTAAAAACCTTATGCCCTAAGGAGCCATCCTCCTTCCTAATGATAAGGACATCTAAAAATGGGATACTCATGTTTTCTTCCACCTCCATGGTAAATTTTATTTCAGGGGAGATAGAGTTAAGGTGAATAAAAAAAAAATTGAAGTTCTATTTTTCCATGAGTCCATTTTATGTTTGTGTCATCTATGAATCGCTTCCACCAAGTTGGTTTCAAAGGGTATGATTCAAGGGCCTTCTTTTCGAAGTATTCCATGTATAGGTTGGCCACAATTGGCGAGAGGGGTGATCCCATTGCCACTCCAGAGGTTTGCTCATAGTATTCACCTTGGAAGGTGAAAACAGTTGATCGTAAACAAATCTTAGCTAGTCTAGCGGTTTGGGGATCAGTAACATCCTTTATAACCTGAATGGCCTCATCAAGAGGAATCTTGGTCTCACCAAAATGTCATCCTTGTTCATCTTCTCATTTCTAATTAGTTTTACAAAGTCATGGGAGTCTTTATTGAAAGAATCAGTGTTCCCAATAAGAGGACTAACGATCTTGGAAACATATTTAGCAAGTTCATAGGTTGCGGAGCCAATGGTATTAACTATTGGTATAAGAGGAACTCCTTCTTTATGGATTTTAGGTAAACCATAAATTCTTGGGACAGTTTCACAAGAAGGTGTTAGTTTTTTCTTTAATTTTTCCTCAAGGTTGGGATCTGAAATAGTCTTTTTTACCTCTCTCATGATTTTGGCAATGGGATTTTTGCTAAGTTTTTTATAACTACCACAAGCTAGGTGTTCATTCATTTTACAGACATAGTCTTCTTTGTCTAAGATAACTGCTGCCCCACCCTTATCAACCTTAAGAACTACGATTTTATCATTATTTCGAAGTGTCTTAAGAGCAAGAAGTTCTTCTTTTCTTAGATTACTTTTGGGAGTTTTTGATTTTCTCATAATGAGAGACACTTCTTTCCTTAATGTTTCCTTGTCTTCAAGGGATAGATTATTGATCCCATCTTCTATATTACATATAATATTCTCAACAGGTATGTTTTTAGGGGAAACTGCAAACCCTAATCCTTTGTTGAGAACACTAATGTATTCTGGACCTAATTCTTGAGAAGATAAATTAACAACTTTTCTTTTGGGTTTTATTTCCTTTGAAAAATTGTGGTTATTATCCAATTGACTTCTGATGCTTTGGCAATGCAAGTTTTCCAGCCCATTGCGTTCTTCCCTCGCCCTATCACATACTTCGGATTCATTTTTGAACGAAGAGACATTGTTGTTCTTGTCTTGTTGAACGTTGGACGAAGAGACAATGTTGTTATTGTCTTGTTGAACGTTGTCTTTGAAGATGTGGCTATCCACGCTTTTTATCCTATCATTGCCTACGTTGTTGTTGTTAACTTTATTCAGCGTTTCAATGCTAGTTTTGACTACAGATTTCGTTTCACTGTTTTTGGTTTCAACGTGTGATGCTTCCGACTTGTTGTTTGCTGTATTGTCTGCTACTATATCCATAGTCTTAATTGTTTCAGGATTTTCCAAGTCTTTGATGGTCTGCTTTTCAGCTTGGGCATCCTTGTCTAATGAGTTATCTGAAACTGTGTTATTTAAATCTGCGCTATTCAAAGTTGAACCTGCGTTATATGAACTTCTGTAAGTCGTAGTCTTGGCACCTTCGATGTTTGTGCATATATTGTTGTCTACCTCATGTGAGGCCGTATTGCTTAACGGATTACCTTTAAAAACCATGCCTAAGCACCTAGAACTGACTTCATTATGCGTAGTCAAGAAATCTGATTTATTTACGCTAACTGGAGACCTGTTGCTGCTTTCATTGTGAGCAGATTCTAACGCATCAGCTTGAACCTTCAATGTTACTGCTTCTTCATTCGTTTGGACAACGGCATGCTCAGTTCTGCCTTTGTCTACGCTTGCCATCATTTTTATGGATACATCAGACCTTGCAGAGCCTGATGCCTCTGAACATGTCGATTTTTTTATGGGTCTTTCGCCTGGAATATCTTCCTTAATTACGTAATACGACTTGTTTAATAACTTGGACAACTTCTTCTATTGTCTGGCTTGAGCAATGTTTCCTTCATTATTGGCTTTTAGAGCAGCCCTGGCATCAATAACAGACCAAAGATCTTTGTTGATGTTGTTGGATAGTTTCAGGTGTGCTGAGAATGCTGAGCGTGGAAGATTGTCTAGAGAAGCCCTAACCCTCTTAATTTCTACCCGAATTAGAGAAGTGCTTAATTGAAAAAATGCCTCCTTGTTAAATTTGTTATGTAATCTATGGTTAATTTGCGGAAATTAGGGAATGAGATTATTGTCACGACAATTTTTAAGAAATTGAAGGTCTGCAACTCTTCTTACGATTTTGTGCAAATATAATTGGTTTTTAATTACAATTTTGGTTTTTCTCTTCAAGGAGTTTGTTGGAGAAGATGAGGCCTAAAATTTTTGGAGCAGTGAAATTGGAGAAGCAAAGGAAAAGAAGGGATTTTCCAGCGAAAGAAATCTGATCTCAAATTATCATTTAACCATCTTTCAACAACTCTCATTTTTGTTGTAAAATATAAATAACAATTTGGAAAATGAAAAAGGGGTTTCTTTTTTCTATAAGTAGGGTGCTCTTTTCACTATTGTAAAGAATATTATTGTTGTGGGATTAGTGGGAATACTCAAATATGAGCTTTGGGGTTTTATTTTTAAGATTAAAACTCTATTGTAGATGTAGATCATGCATTATTGCAGCATCATTCTCTATTGGAAAAGTTGAATATCGTAGGAGGATTGTAGGAGAAATTCCTTAAAAGGACAAAGCACAAGATGTATATGTTTTTTATTGTATTCAATTATTATTATTTGTCAATATAATCTTATTCGTTGATGGAAGATTTCTGCCAATGATTCCATGTTTTAGCACTATTATTAAATATGTGACTTTTTTTATCAGATCAACTATCTGATCTGATAATTACATAGATCTATCATTTTTATTTTTATTTTCTCTTGCATTTAATCAAATTTTTGAGTAATTGTTTACTCAGAAATTTGTCATTATAAATCAATTCAATTGTCAATAAATTGTGTGAACTATTTTTATGTTTTAATGACCTGCCTCTTATCATTTTAATCTCTAAAAGAGAGCATGTCATGCATTAAAGATATCAGCTATTATAATTGCTTCAATAGCTCGATATTTATCCAAAAAAACATGTCTTTAATCCTCATCATCTTTAATATTTTCACTTGGTATTTAGGAACTATTTCCTGTGTCGAGTTAGAGTAGTTCTTTTTTTTTTGCAATAGCAAGTATGCTTGCATTTAGATTAATTCATTGCATTTTTGGAAGTCTCCTTTCAAAATAGAAATCACATTGGTGGCCTGTCTAATCCCTTATGTCAGCTTAAGGACCGCTTTCTTGCAAGCTAGATCCAAGAGGGTAAGTCTGATTGTATTTTCTTATTGATAAGTAATTAAGAAAACATAAGTCAACAAAGTGAGTGAGGGGTAACTGGACCCATTCGAACCAATGGGAATCACCACCACAAACAAATAAGGGCCTAATTAGGGCCCTTAGCAGGTGATATATAAATTGTTGATTACGATCATTTTTTTCCATAAACAATTTTGGTGCTAGAAGGAGGGTCCGAGATAAGTTATCCTTTCGAAGTTTTGTATTTTAAATTTTTTATTTATTTTGCAGTGGCTCCTTCTAAACTTCCAATTTGGAGTTGCATGTTTTGACTTGCATCTACTACCATTCCAATGAAAATTGTAAGACACGTCAAAGGTAAACTTTGATGGTAAGAGAAAAGATTTCATGTATGATCATGTTCTCCAATTTATTCAACATTTTACAAATTATATGTTTATTGATATTGCTGAAGGTATTCTATGCAGGATCTTTACTCTAACTTTCACAAGCAAAGCCCAAAGATGGTGTAAACCTCTTTCAATTTCCTATATTCACAATTGGGACAATTTTTTAACAAATTTCCTTCACGCATTCAAAGGCTATGAAATGATGATGGATAGAACTCCCGCCTATAGGGTTCAGGCCGAAACACGACCCCTTGACCAAAATGTAAGGATGGTACGGACCAGGCCAAGGTGGAGGAGGACCTGGCAGAGGTCGAGGACAGTTGATTTGCTACAATTGCGGAGGACCGGAACACTATGCCCACGATTGCACTAATCCAACACATCCCTCATGCAAGTATTGCACACTATTTGATCATGAAACGGAATATTGTCCTACACTAATAGCTAGGATATGTGACAAAGGGACGTTACCACCTCCACCAACTCAGAACCTGCAGATGATGAGGTCTGAGCCGCACGAGGAAGATCCAAACATAAATATAGTGCTCAGAAGTGGAATCACGACACGAGATGATAAAGGGAAAAAGCTAGAAGATAGTACATGGGTCCGCAAAGCCCCAACAAAGGAGGTTGAGTTCAATTTGGAGCGTGAACATGAAACTATCATGAAAGCTAAGAAGAGCTTTGTTGAGGCCTCCACCTCAAGAAGCAAGGATAAGTCTGAGCAGGAGATGGACCCCTCTATGCTCACAACTTTCCTGGAAACCTGTATGAAGTTACTACACGATAGTAAGGCTGTGAAAGGGTTACAATAACTCATTGATAGATGCGTTGTAACCATTCTAGGTGAGCCACACATAGTACGAAAGATTGGCAAGCATAAAACAAGGACGAGACAGGAGATGAGACTGACCACATAAATAGGATAGTATGAAATAGATCAGGTCATTTTGGACCTGGGGTCAATGCGAATGTCCTACCAAAATAGACTTAGGAGTAGATGGGGAGACCTACACTACAATGGTCTCTGATTCAGCTAAGGATGGTGAATCAGCAAAGTATCATCCCCATGGGGCGGCTACAAGGGGTGACCGTGGATATTGAGGGAGCGAGTGCACTAGATGACTTTGAAGTAATAGAGATAGTGGATGACAACAATCCCTATCCCACACTCCTCTGAATTGACTAGGCTACTGATATGAATAGGGTAATCAATCTGAAGAAGCGAAAGATGATCTTTGAGAAGAAATCGTTGCGCGTAATAGTACCCCTCGATCCTACTGAAGGATCACGCTATACTGAACCTGTCCGCGATTATGAGAGTGATGACGACCTGGACTATATCTATAAGATAACAACATGAGACCAAGATTGGGTGAATCCCACCGCGGATGGACAGATTACATGGGATCGCGAGAGTTCCTGCACTTTGGACTCCGACAAAGAAATAGAACGCTAGCAAAATTGGTTACATGAAGTAACTACACTGAATTGCAACATGATGACCCGGTCACTGTGTTGTGTGTCATCAAAGGTAAGAAATCTGCCTACTTATGATGTTCTGAATGAGGTAGATATCGTTTTGGATGCATTTGAAAGGGAGGTACCAGAAAAGCAGCGCTTCCAGGCCTTGGACTGGGCACTGCGCGCTACGCCTACAAGATGGTGGGGTACACACAAGGGAAGCTTTGATGATTGGTGCGAATGTAGGAGGATGATGAGAACACGATTTGGGAAGCCTAAGATGCAACTGATAGACAAGTATGATGGGCAGAATGACTCGTGTGAACATCTGGCCAAATGGACCTAGGCTTATGGAGAAAAACCCCAACCTAAGTGGGTGCACCTGTTCTGTCATACCCTAAATGTTATCCCAATGAATTGGTATATAGAAACAAAGCTCCGCCATGGTACAGGCGAATGGGATATCTTGTGTGAAGGATTCATGATGACATTTGGTTTTCAGGATGGGTTTGACAGTATTGATGAAGCACTACAAGAAGTGAAAGCAGCAATCTTTAGGATACTGCAGGATCCTTTAGACCTGACTTAGCCTGAATGGGCTACTCAACTAAGTCATGCGCTGGAATGTTATAATGTAACTGTTGAAGAAGAGGACGAGGATCCACGAAAGATTAACATTTCGGAAACAGAAGGTCACTGCGAGGTTTAAGGACCGCAGATTGAGAACCCTGATATAACCGTGCCATTGAAAACGAAACAAGTAAACATTGGTATGGAGGCAAAACCCAAATTCGCTAAGATTGGAGACTACTGGGATGACGCGATGGTGGATAAGGTCACTGAACTGCTCTGCAAATACTAGGACTTATTCCCTACCAAGTTCGTAGATCTAAAATGAATAATAAGGGACCTAGGAATGATGAAGATCACATTAAATCCCGACGCGAATCCAGTTAAGAAAAGGCCTTACTGTCTCAATCCAAAATATATGGAGAAGGTTCACTTAGAGCTAGACAAGATGTTCACAGCAGGAATCATTGAGCTTGTGGAAGAATCTGGTTGGGTAAGCCCAATGCTGGTGCAAGAGAAGAAGTAGAAGGATGAGATAAGGATATGCGTGGATCTCAGAAAACTGAATGACGCTTGTGTGCATGATCCTTTCCCAACTCCATTCACGGATGAAGTGTTGGGAAATGTAGGCGGCTGAGAAGCATATTCCTTCACTGATGGGTTCTCTGGTACCACCAAATAAAAATCGCAACGGAGGATAGGAGCAAGATAACCTTCGCAACTGAGTGGGGTTGTTTTCAATACATTGTAATGTCGTTTGGATTGAAGAATGTGCCTGCAATATTTTTGTGCGTGTTTGTTGCGACATTCAAGGAATTTATTCATAACTTCCTGGAGGTATATTTTGATGACTGGACTGTATTTCGGCTGGTTAAGTTCCATGTAGCAAGTTTGCACCTGATGTTGGATACTTGTCGAAGATACCAAATTGTGCTCAATCTCAAGAAGTGCCTGTTCTGCGTTCCTTTTCACAACCTATTGGGGCGTGTGGTTTGAAGAAAAGGACTAATAGTATACCCCGCGAAGATCACAGCGATACTGAACTTGGAAGTGCTGAGGAGTGTGAAACAGTTGCGCGCTACTCTAGGACATATGGGATATTACAGAAAGTTTATCAAAAGCTATGCCCAGATCATCACACCTATGGAGAAATTTTTTAAGAAGGATTTCATGTTCTACTGGAACGATGATTGTAAGAAGAGCTTCGATATATTGAAAGAAACTATGGTTATCACGTCGATTCTAGTCTTCCCAAACTAGAAGAAAGAGTTTCATGTACATGTCGACGCGTCATGTATAGAGTTGGGAGCAGTACTGACACAGGTTGGTGGAGAAGGCTTGGACCATCTTATCATGTTCGCAAACCATAAATTATCCAAAGCATAGAAGAATTATTCTACCACTGAGCGCAAGGGGCTAGCTATGGTGTATGCACTCCAGAAGTATAGGCACTACTTGCTAGGAGGCCATTTTAAGATGTATGTGGGTCACTCCGCGCTGAAGTACTTGGTCAATAAGCTTGTGTTGGGGGAGAGAATCTGTAGATGAATCTTATTGTTCCAGGTGTATGATTTTGAAGTTGTCGTGAAGCCTGGATGATTAAATGCGGGACCAAATCATCTGTCGCGCATCGAGACAGGGGAGGAACCTACTAACTTGGAAGAAGGATTGCCTAATGCGCAGCTATGTGCAGTGCAGGTCATGAATGGTCACTTTGAGGATATAATACACTTCCTAACATCATGAACTGCACCGGAAGGATACATTGTCCAGCAAAAGAAGGAATTAGTGGTGTGCACAACAGATTTCTCTATCATTGCCAGGAATCTGTACAAAATGGGGACTGATGAGATATTGTGACGGTATGTACCTGAGTTTGAAAGAAGCAACATCCTTACAGATGCTCATGCGGGCACCGTGGGAGTACAATAATGCAGGGATAGCAACTGTGTAGAAGATTCTATGTGCAGGGTTGTGGTGGCCAACCCTTCATCATGATTAAAAATCATATTGCAAGGCATGTGACGTATGTCAACGAACGGGCAGGCCATCGTGAAGGGATGGAATGCCTTTGAATCCACAAATGATGTTGCAACTATTTGAGAAGTGGATGATAGATTTTGTAGGACCCATTCAGCCACAAGGGAAGACAGGAGCAAGGTACATTATCACTGCGATGGAGTATTTGACTTGTTGGGCAGAAGCACAATTGGTGATAACGGGACAGTGGAGGTGTTCAAAAAAGTGCTCGAAAATGTGTTGAACAAGGTTTGCAATGCTCAGCGAAGTGATTGGGACCTTCGCATCCCTGCAGTACTGTGGGCTTATCAAACGACATGCAAGAAGTTGACGGGACAAACCCCTTTTAGGCTTGTCTATGGTGTGGAAGCCGTAATGCCTGTGGAATACATCGTGCCTAGTCTGTGCATAACAATGCTCACAAGTATGACGGATCGCAGAGCCCTGGAGGAGAGGCTTGCACAGCTGGATTGCACCAAGAGGTCCAAAAGAAAAGCAAAAAGGCATGGTATGATCAACACATCAATTTGCACATATTTAAGGTAAATGACATGGTTTTGTTATATAATAGTAAGTTTGATAAATTTCCAGGGAAAATCAAGATGCACTGGTTAGGGCCTTATGTTATTAAGGAGATTACTGACAGAGGAGCGTACAACTGGTCAAGTTAAATGGAGTACCCTTCGCAGGAAAGGTGAATGGCACTCGCTTGAAGCCATACACCAGCGGTCTGGCCATGTGACTAAATGAAAGTAGCATAGTCTTAGTGCTCCAGGTAGCTTAAAGAAAGCATGGGACTATAAACTACACTGCTCAGGGTGGGGAGTTGTGCGATTGGAAGATGGTGCGAAGCACGGACGTGTCACTGGGTCCACAACAGTGCGGAGGGAGCTGCACTAGCCAGGGAGAAATCACGCAAGTCAGTTGGAAAGTGACCGTTAAAGTCATTGTTCATGAAAATACAGCAGAAGTGAGGCCAAATGTAGCAGCTGACCGGCATTTAAGACGAAATTTATGGCTTAGATCCTTGAAAATCTACCGCCAATCTGGCATTAATGAACCGATTTTGGGGGGAACGATCAGATTTTAATTCAAAATGCCCTATAAATTACAAATGGTTGCCCAGTGAAAAACACTTGGCGTTTTGAGAATTGAGTTGTTGCACTTTCAGGTGCACATGAACTGTGAATTCTTTCAAGATCTGATAGTAAGTCTGGTGTTGGAACAATTGTCAAAGGAGACACAAGCACTAGTGAATAGTGTCATGTCGACCCGCGCAGAAGCTATGAACATCGAAGGAGTGGCAACCGAGGAAAATGTGCAGGAAATTGATATGAGGGCCAAACTAGCTGCCTCGAAAGTGGCCGAACTATTGGAAAAGGTCCCTAAATCCCTGAGAACGCCGAGACCGAAGCCAACCCCAACCAAGGAGACCATGAAAGACAAGAAGGGCAAGCAGCTTGCCATACCAGTGCACGCGTCGCCAAGATGAAACCCACCAAAGCCCACTACCCAGGAGAAAGGCAAGGCTATAAACCTAAAAGCAGAAGAGGAGGATATCGAAGACATCCCCATGGACGATGAGGATGTGGGAGTGGAAATAGATGAGGTTGAAGCCTAGGGTGCGGACCCTATTACACAGTTATCGAAGTATGTCCCTCTTTACAAGCCTAAGTCCAAGGTCCCGAGGGACATTGATGAAAGTAAGACTCCCCTGCAAACCCCTCTGCTACCAGATGAAATCGCTTTTGATGGTCTGCGTTTAGCACAAGTGCCAATTTTGAAGCTCAAAGACTAGGATTTGGCGGACCATCAGAAGTTATCGCACCTAGCGACCGAGCAGCTGATGTGCCGCATCATCGACATGAATATGGGGATTATTGTATTGGATCCATGTAAGTAGCTCAGAGGAGTAGAGAAGGCAGGATTACTCAACCTGCTCTAGGTGTTTCACTATCACTGCACCCCCGTGATAGTTTTGGTCATCAAGTAGTTGTTGTGCTTGGTGCATGATGGGTGTCTATGGCTGGAGGAGTCAATACCCATCACTGATATGTTGATTCACAGAATAACGTGCCTACCGTGTACAGGTGAAAATCCATCTATGATCTTTGGCAGCAAGGGTGGCGAGCAGGCACTCACAGAATCAATGAAAGAGAAGTTAAAACTAGTGAAGAAGTTGTGTGGGTATGCTATCTCCAGCATCTGTGACCCCATTGTGAAGTTGGAAATGCAAATCCTTGTAGGGAAGGTGATGCGAAAGTGTTGTGCTGATGAGGTGTCAGCGCCTTTCGTCGTGCTCGCATAACAATGCGCGGAAGGAGTCCAGTTTAACTGGTCAGACTACCTTCGCGGAGAGTTCCTGTCAAACTGTCGCGAAGTGAAAGAGAAAAGCAAGACCTTCCACTACGTGTGGCTCTTGCTATTGATCATGCTGGTAGCATGGGAACTACCAAAGGAGAGCCAATTCCCCTCGGTCGTGCCAAACCTTCCTAAAGCAATGAAGTACACTTCGTTGTGGGTGACCAAGGATGCAGAGCGAATTCGGGACAGCAAGATCTTCTGGATCTTAATGGAAATCAATATCAGGATGGCCATCAATCGCAAGCCGCGATTGTCACCCATGGTATATGCTAACCTACAGAGCTATGTCGAGTTTAAAGCTGATTTCCATCAGATTTCAATCAGGGCACGAAATGACCCTACGCAGAAGTGGTACGATTTTCCATACCTAGCCACAGATGATGCCATCAATGCGGTGCTGGATAAATGGCCAGCAGAGTGGCACACTACCACAGACTTGGAGATGGGTGGAAGCAAGTTCGTTGAACAGAAGAAGAAGGAAGAGGCCAAGTTGAAGATGGCATAGCTGGTCAAAAAGAGGAAGAAGTAGGCCGCTGAGAAGGCCTAGGCAGAACAAGTAAGAAAGGAGGTAGGAAAACAGACAGGTGGCGTAGAGCAGGGCTCTGACAAAGGCGCGCGACCGCCTTCACCTGAGACCGAAGAGGAGGACACAGAGCAGCACAGCGCGGACCCTCAACAGATGTTTTCCCTTATTAAGCACCCAAGAGAGCTGGAGAAGGGAGGGTCCAGAAAGAAATCCAAGGCAACCAAGACCTCACTGGACCCTATTACACTAATGGAGGGTGAGGTATATGACATTGGTGACACAATCAAAGATGTCACCATGGAGACCCTACAGCAATTTGAAAAGCAGCAGCAAATCATCCTAGGGGCCATCTAGACCGGGCTGCAGGAGTTGTAGACCTACGCGTCACAAGCTGGTACGCTATCCACCAGCTTGGCTATCAGCACGTCAGACGCTGCCGATATGCTCCACACGAAGGCTTCCATTGCGATAGTGCTTCCAGATGGAGCACTAACCATGGAAAATGAGGCTGACAGGCCCACTGTCAACGCCTTGAAGGCGTTGGACTGAACCTGGCAGCGCTCCCGCCCGAAGCAATCCACCTCTTACAGGATGGAGTAATTGCAGAGCTGAGGGCCCGCGAGCACCGCGCCCTTCAAGTGATCAGTGAACAGAATATAGACAACTTGAAGATGGCCCTACAGAAGAATGCTTCCATCACCATTAAGAGCTGTGTGTGCAAGGTGAACAGAGTCTGTAACACTTGGAAGATATTAATAAAAGGAGTTATTCTGCAATTTCTATGTATTTGTTTTGTTGATGTGTTTAGATATTTTGTGTATGAATTTCCTTTATTATGCTTATATGATGCACGAATGAATGCAATTACATTGAATAGTTGAAGGCAAACACGAATATTTGCTTACGCGGTAATAATTTCAAGTATTTGACAAGATAAGAAAATCACTTAGGATAATTAAGGAATTTGCACAACACGCTGCCATAGCAGTGTGAAAGTACTTAAGCCACAGTTTAGGGTTGCGCAAAGGTCAATCGTATACTTTCACGGAGGTATTGAAGGCCGAGATAGAGGGTTTGTCCTACAAGCCCTAGAGCGAGACTACCTATGCAAAGGCAGGGATAGAAGAAATCAAACGACATCACAACCATCTCAGGGTGTGAAACTTGGTTCCAGCATCCCCCCATACTGCTTTGGGTGAGACTCCGGTCTACGTTCCGCGGGCTGATGCCAAAAGGCTCGGTAGTGTAGGGATTTGTTTAGATAATTAGCTCTGAACCTGGGTCAGGCCCCCTCAAGCCAACAAGACCGCTCTAATACTATTGGTCTGAGTTTAAACAGGGTCGCAACAAATTACATATATAACCATAAATACATAGATGCAGTAGAATAACACTTCTTTCATTAATATCAAATAATGAAATATGCTTACAAATAGAATGGAAATGAGACTAGCTCGGGCGATGGTAGCTTATCTCTGAGAAGAGATGTGGAGGCTAGCTACCTCTGAAATGAGTTACAATGAGGCTCAAGGGCCTTTTTATTATTTAAAAATAAGATAAAACCCTAAACAACGAAAACCCTAACCCGAGGAGATGTAACACCAAGAGTTTATGGGCCCTGTTGGGGCTAGTTGGGCAGCCAAATTCCCGGGGTCGTAACTTGGTCATGTTATCTTCGTTTGATATGCATGATACCTCGTTGGAAATACATCTCCAAGGAATACAACTTAAAATTTGATTTCAATGAAATTTCCCAAAAAAATATTGCCAAAAAAATGTCGTTAGGGCCTCAGAACGGCTCCGGAAGTTCAGGACCCGAAAAGCTGCCAAAAATAGTAAATTGTGCTACAATTAAGGAAATTGAAAAAACTGAAAGAAATAATGGTGGAGGTCCAAGTGGAATAGGTGGGTAGCCACTAATATCCACCTGTATCATGGATAAATTTTTAGATTCATATCTTCAAACTGTCATTTCTCCCTCTATCCTAGTCTTTTTGTTGATAGTAATTCATTTTCCAATCATTCAACAATCCCTCTTTGCATAAATGCTACTTTAGAAAATAGAGGGGTTTCCGTGAATTTAACAAATAATGAATTTTCAATTAGTTTAAATCATTAAAAAGAAGCATTTATTGATTATATTTTCAACAATGTTGAAAATTCTCATCAAAGTCCATTCAATTACTCTTCTTGATCTAATTTATTTCATGAAAAGGAAGAGAGTGCTACTAAGAATTGTGAAGTCATTTATGATGACTATTTAGAGTTTTAGAATATTGGGTTATTTCACCCATCATTAAATTATCATGTTCTCAATACTCGAAGCCAATCTATATTTCAAGATGAGAGTTCTTCTTATATTGGTATCTCTACAAAAGTTTCTCGTCTTGAATCCCCAAAATGTCATAATGACTACAATTTTCCAAAACAGAAATCTATTCCAACTCTTGATTCTCATGTTGCTCATGTTCTCATTCTTGCTCATAGTCCTAAACTTATTTCGTTTCCACAAGTAGATGTCGATATTAATCCCAATTATCTTGATTAACACCAGTAAGGAGAAAAACTTTTCAAATAAATCCCAATTGTCTTATAACATTACTTCTAACAATAGTGTAAACGATGATTTAGTTTTATTACTTACTCTTCATTTATTTTGGTTT
Source organism: Pinus tabuliformis (assembly GCA_031772625.1). Lineage (NCBI taxonomy): Eukaryota > Viridiplantae > Streptophyta > Pinopsida > Pinales > Pinaceae > Pinus > Pinus tabuliformis. The sequence continues at coordinate 715,243,987 of CM062820.1, forward strand.
GTTTCATATTTTTATTTATCTTTTATTTTTCATTTTTTGGATATTTTATGCTAACAATTTGAGAAGATTGAAGCATTAATGGGAAAACATGAAAATGAAATTTAATCCCTAAATTATGAGCATCAAATACATCAAGTTTTCCAATTGAAATTGATGCTTATAACATATGAGCTTATTCTATCCTCTGAAATAAATCTTCCACGAGCCTTGGCACTTGAAAATTCAACATTTCATGTTTCCCAACAATCTAATTTTTTTGCACATATTTTGAGATACTCATTAGGTTTCCATTATGAATTTGAGGATCCATTTGAAAATTATTTTAAAAATTCAAATTTGCAGAAGATTTATGCGGATACTCTTCCTTTTGTACATAGTATTAGCATTCTTTAACTGGCCACAACATTAAAAGGTGCATCAATCAAACATGGTATGTCATTCTTTCCTTTTAATCTTCTACAATTGTGAACAAAGTTCCATCCTAACTTCTATGATTCAATTGGAATATGTTTGGAGAATTCATTTCAAGAGAGCTTTCTTGCAAATAAATTTATTTTCTTAAATTTACTAGAAACATATGTAAATAATTGGTTGAAGTTTTCATTTAGTAGTTTAATAATAATTCTATTTCTATTACTAATATTTGATGTACGGTCAAGGGGGTTGATCAGCCTCCTCATCGGACGACCTCGGCTCTGGCGATTTGAATCGGCCTCCCGCGCGATTGCCCCTGCCCCCAAGGCCCTGCCTGGCTGGGCCTCTGCCAGCCTCGTTTCCTCCCTGATCCGGTCTGACTCCGTTGGTCCCTGTTGTCGGGGCCCAGCTTCCGTTTCCCCTCTGTGCTGATCTCCCCTCGCTGCCCTTGTGGGCCTCCAATGGCCGGGCTCGCCCCCCCTCCTCCAGAAGCTGGGAATCATGAGGAAATATTTGCCTCCCTCTTCTCTGAAACATCAGATGCCAGACCCTGCCCCTCTGTGACCAAGTTTATCAAGAAACTCGATGAAATACCTGAGGTCAACCTCCCCCCTTCTCTTCCAAGGAAGTCTGCAATAACTCTTGCGGAAAGAGGACTAGTAGGCCAGTTTACTGGCCTCTGGCCCTCTCCGAGATCAGTTCAGAAATGGGTCGAGCGCAACTGGAGCGCGATGATACAAGGGAAGATTGCCATCAGATTCTGTGGACGCGGATACTATACATTTCTTTTTGAATCAAAGGAAGACAAGAACCTCATCTTCAGAAACGGCCCTTACTTCATGGACTCAAGAGGACTTTATCTGAACAGATGGACTCCGGACTTCGATCCGGAAATGGACATCCCAAATGCAGTTCCAGTATGGGTGCGGCTTCCTCACCTGCCGCTCCATTGCTGGGGAGACGAATCAGTAAAGGCAATAGGAAATGCAGTAGGCAAATACATTGATAGATCTGAGCCAAGGGAGAACATGCATGCGTGCGCAAGGATCTGCGTGGAAGTAGATCTTGGGAAAGGTCTGCCGGAAGCCATTAAGATTAAGGTGGACCAATGGACCCACATCCAGCAGCTGGACTACGAGCAGCTTCCCTTCAAATGCAAGGTATGTCACGAGTATGGTCATTTTGCAAATAGATGTAGCAAGTCCAAAAAAAATGATGAATCTACTGATAATGAGGAAAATCAAGAGGGCTCATGGGAACCTGTTAAAAGGAAAAAGCCTTCTCCCATCCAAGGAGCCAACTCCAAACCCCCTCCAGAACCTCTCCCCTCTCCTCCTCCCCCCCCCCAGCTCAGCTTTCCCTTCATCCTCCAACCCCTTCGAAACCTTGTCCGTCGAAGAACCCTCCTCCCCTCCCCCTTACCCCCGTGCTGCTCCCTCTTCCCCCCGCTCGATACCCCCCCCCCCTTCCCCTCTGCCTACCATTGAGAGAATTCTTACCAGAAACAAATCGAAAGAAGCCAGTCATCCCTCAGATCCACCGAGAAAACCTGGCAGAAAGTCAAATAAAGAGCTCAGAGATGAAACAGCGGCAAAAGAGATGGCAACGGGAGCGCATCAACCAATGGACTCATACTTAGGCAAACTAAAAGGGAGTGGAGAAAAAATAAAGGAGAAGAGTGGACCTCACCCAACAAATGGTAAATAATGATCTTGGTCTCTTGGAATTGTAGAGGGATGGGCTCTCCCTTAAAACTAAAAGCAATCAGGGACCTATTAAAGCAGGAGCAGCCAGACCTTCTCCTCATCCAGGAGACCAAAATTACTGAACAGGACTTTCAAAAACAATTACAAAATTCCAAAAACTTCATAGGGGTATCAATTGGCTCAGAAGGTGCTTCGGGAGGAATAGGAACAATATGGAATAAGAATAAATGGGAAATCATCAATTCCCAATTTTGCAATTGGTGGGTTAGAACAGACTTGAGAAACAAAGGAAATCAGGAAATCTTCTATATCTACAACATAGACGCCCCCAACCACTATAGGGACAAAGGCCGATGTTGGGACACCATAGCCTCAGACATTCAATCAGTACAAAGCAGGAATATAATAATGGGAGGAGACATGAATGTAATAAGAAATGTGGATGAAAAGTTAGGAGGAAACTTCCATGCAGACCCCTCAAGAGACATGCTCGAGACAATAATACAGTCTCACAATATGATGGACATCCCTCCATCTAACGGGAAATACACTTGGAGTAATAAAAGATCTGGTCACCACAACATTAAAGAGCGATTGGATAGATTTCTGATACAGGAAGGAATTGCAGCAAGTTATCAGTCCATTAAAAGTCAAATAATTCATGCTTCGGCCTCAGATCACAAGCCTGTGCTCCTAAATTTGGACAACGGCAGAAACTTGGGGCCACTCCCCTTCAAATACAATAAAACTTGGGATCTTCAAGAAGATTTCCGCACCCTCATTCAAAATCAATGGACCAAGGAGGTAATCGGATCGCCCTACTATATCTGGGAAACGAAATTAAAAAATCTAAGGGCAGTTATCAAACAGTGGGCTAAGGAGGCAGCGATCTTGGAAAACAAAAAAAAAACAGATCTACTCATGCAGTTGGAGCAGTGGCATAAAGATAAAGAGAACTTACAAAACACCAGTGAAGAACTAGAGCAGGAAAAAGAAATGTATAGGGAACTCTACCGACAAAATAGAGTAGAGGAAGAGGATCAAAGACAGAAATCCCGGTGCCTTTGGCTGAAAGCCGGAGATAAAAATACATCCTTTTTCCACAACAATATTAAACTCAGGAGAGCAGGAAATCAGATAGAGAGAATAGAGGCCGAAGGAAAAGAAATTACAGACCAAGAAGAAATCAAAGAAGCAGCTTACAATCATTTCAAATCCCTTCTCTCTGCTGCTCCTCAGCAAACGGACAGCTCAGAATTCCTTAGCGCAGTTGAGAGTAAAATATCAGACAGCCAAAACAAAGAGTTGGACCAGGACATCACAGAAGAGGAAATTCGAGCTGCCACCTTCAGTATGCAACAGGATAAGGCCCCGGGCCCGGATGGGTTCACGGTTGCCTTCTATCGAAATCATTGGGAAACAATCAAAAAAGACTTTGTGCAGATGGTAAAGAATGTTTTCAAAAATCATAAGATGGGAGAAAACTCCAAGTCTTCCCATATAGCTCTGATCCCTAAGGAAGTGAATCCTCTCTCGTTTGACAGGTTCCGCCCTATATCCTTATGTAATGTCTCTTACAAGATTGTAACAAAAATTCTAGCCAATAGGCTAAAAAAACTCCTCCCTTTCCTAATATCTGAAAACCAGGGAGGCTTTGTCCCTAGCAGGCAAATAACTGACAATGTCATTTTGATCCAGGAAGCCATCCACAGCAGCCTAAACAGAGGAGAAAGAGGGATGATAATCAAACTTGACATGGCAAACGCTTTTGATAGAGTTGACCACTCCTTCCTAACAGCAGCACTAAAAAAATTCGGGATCTCAGAAAACTTCATAAGCACTATCAATGGGTGCATCTCCAATCCTTGGACCGCTCCCCTGATCAATGGTCGCCCAAGCAAATATTTTAGAAGCTCCAGGGGACTGAGACAAGGATGTCCTCTCTCTCCATTCTTATACATCATAATGGCTGAGACTTTAAGTATCCATCTAGAATCCCTTCGCAGACAAAAAGAGATTATTGGAATTTGTATAGAAAGAGGGATCAAAGAGATCAACCATTCGCTCTTCGCGGATGACACACTTCTCATTGGGGGAGCCTCCAGCGTAATTGCAAAAAGATTCAAGAAAGTGTTGGATGCCTTTTTAGCAGTTTCAGGAGGGAAGTTGAACAATAGGAAATGCAAGATATATACTTGGAATGTCCCCCTTCAAATTCAGCAAAGAATATCACTGATACTGGACATCCCAGTACAAAGAAATTGGAACTTCTTTTCCTACTTAGGTCTGCCTCTTGCTAAAGAATCAGTAAAGGTGGAGATCTGGATCAAACACATAGAAAAGATGAGAGGCCTTCTCCAGAGTTGGGGAGTGTCTTGGCTCAATTTGGCAGGCAGAACGATCCTCATCAAGTCCATCCTCTCAGCTCTCCCAATCTATCAATATGCGGTCATCATGGCCCCGGCCAGTATTCATAAACATATGGAACTCATCATGCGAAGTTTTCTATGGCAGGGAGGAAAGCAGGAGTCTAAAAAATTTAGTCTTGTGAAATGGGACCAGGTAACCATTCCATATGAAAAGGGAGGCCTTTCCATTAAAATTCCAAGTCTCTCCAATCGGGCTTTGGGCTTTAAATTGATCTGGAGAATTCTCTCAGGCAAAGGTTCGTGGTGGGTGGAGGTCATCAAAAGGAAATATCTCAGAAACACAAACTCCAACCTTCTTACTGAATCAATTGTAGACAGACCCTGCACTCCGGTATGGAAATTAATCAAAAAAGTGCTCCCCCAATTTAGAGATAACACATCCAAACTTCCTGGAAATGGTAAGGACACTAACATTTGGTCTGATAGAATTATGGGCTCGAAGCCGAGAAACCTTCTTCAGGCCTTCAGACCTCTGCAGGTATGGATGGAAGAAAGAAACTTAAACACCTTGTTCGACATCTCAATATGGCACCAAAACAAATGGCAGGATTGGAAGGATCTCCAAATCCCCTCTGACCTTAGAGATCTTTGGTCTAATCTCAAGGCCTCCCTCTCTGGCTCCGCCCCTTTCAATATTGGGACTGAGGACAGGTATATTTGGGACTCCAACGGAGGGAATTACACGGTAAAAGAGGGATACAAAACACTGCAGGCCTCAGCTCTTTCAACAAATTGGAACCTCCACACAACTGTCTGGAAAACAGAGTGCCTCCCAAAGATTAAACATTTCAATTGGACCCTCCTGAAGGGCAAGATTTTAACTGCAGAGAACTTAAGGAAAAAAGGAATCTTGGGCCCTTCAAGGTGCTGCTTCTGTCGAGCAAAGGAGGAAAACATACAACACATCTTCTTACTCTGTCCCTTCGCTCAAAGCTGTTGGAAGCAGGTGACAAGTCCCATGGCAATCAGTGAAATTTTTGACCAGATCACCTCTCTCCAGAAAAATTGGGGGAAATGTTACCCCTTTCCTAGGAAAGGCAAACTCAACATCACTAGAATGTGGAAATGTATTCCATCCACTTTATGCTGGCATCTCTGGCTTGCCAGGAACAACTATGTATTCAATGACAAAAAGCCCAATATTGCCAGTATTCTTGCTAAAACAATTGCCATCATTTCAGAAACAATAAGCACAAACATCATTGCTCCTCCAGATCAATCAAGCTGGCATCAAGATGAGATGGATTGGTACAACAAATTCAGCCTCAGTCACACCAAAAATCAATATCTCCAAGCAAAAGCCCAAAAAAACAAGATGCACTGGAAACTCAGAGGAACTAAGGAAGAGGTCAATAAGTGGATTACAGATCAGAAGCGCCCTACACTTCATTTTGATGGCGCATCCAAAAATAATCCAGGCAAAGCTGGAGCTGGGGGCATTATCAAAAACCATAATGGGAAAACTATTCTTAGCTACGAATGGGGTCTGGGGGAAGTCTCCAATAACGTGGCTGAAGCATACAGTCTTCTTCTCGGCACTTCAATCTTGAATAGAATGGGAATCAGGAACGCACTCATTCTGGGGGACTCAGCCATTGTCATCGCTGCCTTGGTTTCGGGAATGGAGTTCAACAAAGCAGCCCTTAACTCCATAAAACTGAGGATTCAGGATAATCTCAAAGATATGGAAGAAACAGTGTTCAAGCACGTTTTAAGAGAAAACAATACTGAAGCGGATAGTTTGGCCTCCAAGGCAGCCAGCAGACAGGTTGGTCAGATCAGAGAGAATGAGCGAATATACACCAAGGCAATCCCATAGTAGGTCAAGCTGTCAGACAACTCCTCTGAACAGCAACAGCAGAATATCTCTCAGAATAAGTCATGTCAACTGTCATTCTTCTCTCGACCTTCTCTCCCGAAATACTGATAAGCCAACCCCATCCCGTCCCATCGTAATCTGCGACATCTCTCACCTCCATTTCGCACCATGGATCGCTCCAAAGACCCAATCATCTCATGAACCACGTGATTTCCTCCCTCGGAATTCTGGTAAGTGTCTTCTCGCAATCTACATTGACTGCACCAAGGATTCCATGAACGATCTGGAGCCTGCCCAAACCTTTGAAAATATCCCGCACCCTCAGCACGCTCAGCCCTCTCTGCCAATATATACTTCCCCTCTCCTCCTCGATCATCTCAGATCTCCCCCGCCCTCTCAGAATCAGAGCAGAGAAGCAGCGCCCGGCTCCCAGCACTCAGAAGTTCTCAGTTATAGAAGCAGTAAGCAGCTCATTTCTTTCAAGCATTCCTCGACACACATCTGGATCCTGAGTCTCTACAACAAGCGAGGCAGCCTCCAAAGCAGCATTGAAGTGCGCTCTTCTACAAACGCTCTCAGGTATAACTTGTGTTCTTTTCAGGCTCCTTTTTTGCTGACTCTTCCCTTCTTCGAGGTTGTTTCCCTTGCCATGGCAGAGCCCTCTGAAAACAGAATGCAGAATGAGGCTCAGGAAGGCCGAGACCAGCCGGAGAATCCTCTGGATCGTGTGCTCGGCAATAACACTTGCACACTCTGCAAACAACACTGTTTTATGATTGCTAGATTCATCAAGCACTTCAATGACCTCAAAGATGACTACCAGGCAGATAGTCGATCCAAGAGGAAAAAATTGGAAAAGCAGAGAGCCGAGATAGAAAGCCTCAAAGAGAGATGCAAGCATATGGAGGAGGCCATCTCCCACATTAAGAACATCACCCAGAGCATGCAAGCTGAGGCATCTTCCAAAGCAAGCCTCAAAAAGGAACCTCAGGTGGACGACTCGGTCAATCAGTTCTGGTAATCAGCCAAATGTCCAGTAAATTTTGCCTTCTCGCTGGTCTTTTTTTCAGGCAATATAGCCGTTACTTATTTCAATTTACCTTCTTCAAGTTTAATCTCCAGAAGTCAGGGTCTGCGCACCCATTTTGGATTTCCTCTCTTTTTCTTCTCTTTCCTTATGTAACAGCAATCGCTTCTAGCAGATTTTTATAATATAAAAGTATCCGACCGCGTTAAAAAAAAAAAAATTTGATGTACATATATGTGAAGGGATTAATCTAATGGAATGACTCCATTAGAAATACAATTTCACTTAGTTTTAGCTTGCTTTATTAGAATTCAGTGGGAGTAGGAGTAGGTTAGTTTATATTACTTTAGAGGAATAAGCAAACAATGAGCCTTTTCTTCTCCTTGGAAAAGAATGGTTTAAAGTGTGTCAATAAAATAAGCTCATTCACCAAATAGGTTTAGGGAAGTATTTCGGTACTCATTAGAATTTTGATTTCAATTGTGCTTAATTAGTACTAAACATAGAACAAACTGTCAAGCAATGAGCTTGTATATGTGCTTTGCAAATTTACAAGGTCAATTATACTGATGTTATGCTTGTTTTATTGATGGAGTTGAATTTTGATTATCATTAGTGGAAGATTAATCACAAATATAAATCCTTCACTCATTGCATGTTCATTCAAACAATAATGCAACTAATCGAGCTGCAAGTTGTGTAGGAAGGTAAAAAAAAAATTCAAAGAGAATTACAACACTGGTAAGACCCAAGAAGTTTTCATTGAGATCCTTCAGTTAGCAGATATAATCCCTTCCCATTGCCTTAATCATCTTAGAATCTCACCCAAATCATTTCATACAACCCCATATACCATACAGAACCATCGCAGGCAAGGTGTAATTCAAATAGCATACAAACCAAACCCTTACGCAGGCTCATACCATGGCCCATATGCCACATAACCCAAAAACATACATTCCTCGGTGATTTTTTCCTTGTCCCTCTTGTTTCTTTCAGAATTTTATTCTTGGGGTGACTCATCATCTGTCACCTTATTTCCTTATCATGCATAGTACTTTCCATTGGTCCAAGTCGACGTATACATGGCCTAATTTCCACATCACCCTGGAAACCTTACCCCGATGAGTTCTTGAGAGCTCCCTTTGTTCCTTCCGGATTGTATATCTAGGGTGACGTAAGGCATCCAATTCAAATTTCACATTCATACCCCGCTTCATCCTTGTCTTTCTATGTAGTCTCATCCTATGTGATTGACTATCTTTATTATTTGTTGGCCCTTCCTCTATTCCACATCACCCTAGAAATTGATGTACCCTGAAATATTTTGAAGCTCATTTACTTGTTTTTTCTAGGAACTTTCCACCAATATAGAAATTTCTATGATAGTTCACGCAAATTATTTAAGTCGTGATTTATGTCCCCGGACATATGAGTCATAGATATTTTTAGAGTGCCTTTTTCTTTCATCTAGGAGCTCTAACGCTTGGATGACATGGAATTTTAAGTTTGGTAGGGTAGCATGTGACATGCACGTCACCATGCCATTCCACATATTACATAATTCCTATATGTCAACATTGATGCAAAGTCTCGGCATAGGTTTGGAATAGGTTTGGACTTTGGCATCATTTAGTTTGGATTTAAAGAATTTTATGAGGTTGATATATAATAAATAAGCTCAGATTCTCACATGCATCAAAAGAAGAACATGATTCAAATTAGAAAGTACAAAGAAAGCTATCAACATTTGAGATGCAAAGTAATGCATATTCAAATAGATTTCATTGAAAATATATTTATTAAAGGCACAAATTTGAAAAATTATGATGATTATTATACCTTGAACATTAAGTCATTTCTTTTCTAGTAAGTATTTTCCATACGCTTAACACTCATCTTAGTTTAGTTCAATAAATATGATGATCATAGGCATAAATGAACATTGATAAAATTTCAACTTCCTCTTTCTATTTAATCTTAATCATGAGAAGAAATTTCTTCTTGAAAAAATGAATTTGGAGAAAATCGAGATCTCTAAGGTAAAAACAAAGTAAACTATCAAACAAAAACAGTACTCAGTACTTGTTTTTTTTGAGGTAGCAAAAAATCATCTAATTTTGAAAAGTGTTGATTCAGAATACACCTTTTTTTAGCATATTTTTGACACTTTAAATTTTCTTATGTATCAAGTATGAACATTATTTTTAAAATGTTAGTGATTTTCATGCTGATTTTGAAAAGTGTTGATGCAACATTAACCCATTTTTTAAAAGACTTATTTTCGACACTTTAAATTTTCTAATGTATTAAGTGCAGATAATTATTTTTTAAATTTAAGAATTCTTAAAGTAGTCTTCTTCTTCTTCTTCTTCTCGAATATATTTATTTTGAAGTGTTTTTCAAGTGTGTTTTTTTGTTTTTCTTTTCATTTTTTAACCGAGATCTTCGTTTTTTTGCATAATATATTTTAAAGTTATGATTTTCTATATATTTATCTATCGTTAATTAATATTTCAATGCACATCAAATAATTGTCACTAAAATAACAATAATTTTTAACATTTGACATAAAAATACACATTTTGAATATAGATATAACAAAAAAATACACATTTTGAGACTTTTTTGCTAAAAATGACATGTCAAATAAACAAATTTTATGGGAAAATTTTAACAAAAAAAAATTTAAAAAAAATAACAAATTTTATGAATTTTATGTCAAAAATTAATCACAAATTTTTTCAAAAAAATAATGATTCACATAAAAAATAAAGTGAAAATCACATAATACAAATATTAGAGATGTAACAACAATAATTGAATACTTATTCTTCTCATGAAATCTCAAATTCAAAACACTACAAGTAGAACTAATGAATAGTTCCAAAACATGAGCTTGATTTGCAAACATAACTTAAATTTAATCAACAATATCATATAATCCATGTTCATCAATATCTTGAGTTTCATTATTTTATTCTTCCATAATATTTTATGCTTCACTTTGGTCATTTTCCTCTTCTAGCGGATCTTTGATGCCTACAGATCTCCCAGAGTATCATTTTCTAAGCATTCCATCTAATGGTGGTTGAGATTCCTTTGCCTTTTTTTCCACATGTGATTCATTATAATCCCTTTTCCTCAAACCAACTTCTTGCATTGCATCTAGAAGAAATTTTAGAGCATTAATTATTTGTTAAATAAATATGCATTGTAGTGAGTCTTTTTCAATGGCAATGCAATTTCTTCCTTTTTGAAGGCAACACGCTAGTGTTGTACTTGATCATCAAGTATAAAACAAATAATTAAGTAAATTGGTATAAACACATAAAAATTAAAAAAGAAAATATTGAAATTCAATTTTATATAATAAAACTTACATGAACCTGAGAATATCCAACCCAATCTCCTTCATTTGAACATAAATCTATAAGATATTTAATCAATGACTGTGATTTTTGATAAATGTTAACTATCTCTCCTTTTGTTTTTTTATCTTCATATGTTAGTTTTTTTACAACATCATTATGAACTAGTACTTGCCTATGACTCTTTCCATCTACCCGATTCAGAAGCATAGGCTTATATCTATCATCTTTTGTCCAGCATTCAACATGAATGAACTCACAATCACTTATAATTGGTTGATCTCCGCAACCAATAAGATTTTATTTTTTCCTGTATCATGAAATATTAAAAGTTCAATTAACTTGTACATAAATAATTTTTGTTAACATTAATAAAACATACAATTTCAATATCTTACCATGTAAGTTGCATCCTTGAGTTTTTTTCCCTTGAAGCTTGTTAATAACATTCCAATTTCTGTGTCTGAATGAAATGTCACAAATCTCTAAAATGGTGATTTTGTGAATTATAGAAATCTCGTAACTTCTTTACTAAAAGCTTGATAAGTATAAGGCTCACTATCATAGTAAATGTTTCAGATATTGAAACCATGAGGAATATCTACAATAACTAGGGAATAATCCCTTTTAGGTATGAGTTTTGCAATGTCTTCACAATCACCTTGTATTATTTGATATTGGATAGTGTTGAACCCATTCCAAATGAAATGAGTAAGACTAGGATCAAGTTCAACATTCCTAAGACATTTCTTTCTCAATATTTCCAACTTAATTTTTCAATAAAGCTTTTGAAACTATCTGGTACTCCATTTTCATCCTTCTTCGACATATTTAATGAAATAAACAAATAAATCTATAAGTTATAAAATAAAAATAGTATACAAATGAACAAAAATGAATGTATAAATCAACATACCTTTTAAAATTCAAGATAAAAATCATTTAAATTATAAAAAATATAATGATATAGGTTCAATAACGCAAAACACAAATATAAATAAACAAAATTACATTTTTTTGTGCAATGTCGTTTATGATTTGTTTAGGTATCTTTGTAAAAATTTCATTTGTGTCATACATCGACAATGCAAAACGATATCTAATATTCTCATGTGACTTGGGAAATTTTGTAAGTACATAAACAACTTCTGTATTTGACACCAAACATATGTCTAGTACTTTTCCCAGCACCTCATAACTTCCACCATCGTAAATCATACCAGCATATAAATATATATGTAGATCTTCTTCACCTTCTCTATCTTTCACATACCATGCAAATTTGTACAACTCATTTCTTGTGATTTCATCCAATATGAAATCATCTTATTTTCCTTTGAGGAGCCACCTACTAGATTTTTACCATGTGGCACAAGTCGGTTTCATTCAACAGTATTCATTGAGGGTCCACCTACAACTTTAGATGATGTAATTGTTGCCTTTGGTCTAGAAAGATTCACAAAGACCTTCCTTGATGTCATTTTCCTACAAAAAGAATATATATATATATATATGAAGAAAACTCATATCTCGAGTAAACAAACAAAACAAAACAAAAAAATAACTTTTAACTTTTATAATTTTTTCACCTAGGCCAAGCTCGCCCACCCGCCCAGAGCATAGCGACCCCTTGACAAGAAGGGGGCCACTGTGCCACGGGCACCCCCAAGAGAGGCGTGTTTGCAGTAGAGCGACCCCGTGGAAGGCAAGGAGTCAATTTCAGGAATCAACCCCCTACTTTCCAAGGGAGGCATTGTGTTGCAAGAACACTCGAGCTGGGTGTGCCTACGGCACAATGGCCCCCTGGAAGGCAAGGAGTTGATTTCCCTGCCTGGGCATAGCGGCCCCCTACCTGCCAGGGGGTTTTTTTGTCGCGGGCAGGCCCACAACGCGAGTGTGCCCGCAACATAGTGGACCCTGGCAAGCAATGGGTCGATTCCTGAAATTGGCCCCCTGCCTGCTAGGGGGTCATTGTGTTGTGGGCTTGCCTCGCCTGGGTGTGCCCACGGTATAATAGTCCCCTAGTGCGGGGGACGGAAAGCCTAACCCAAGTGCAAAATAAAATTAATTTTTTATTTTTGAAAAAAAAAAATATTTATTAAAGAAAAATAAAAAATTATGATGGAATAGTTTTTTTGTTTTTAGTATCGTGGAGGAACCTAGCACCCTGCTTGACACGTAACTAATAGTAAACCTTTGGGGGTTTACAACCTATACTCAATGGGTTTTAAAATTAGGTCTGACTTGTTTCAACAATTTCCTAAATTTTGAATTAATGAATTGAGCTGCCCCCCAAGACAAAGAAATATATTTAAAAAAAATAAAAATAAATAAATAAATAAAAATTGTCAGCATAAAGCAACCTATTTCCCCAAATTCCTCTTTAAATGGTCAAAATAGAAGGGAAACTAACCTTTGAAATACGAAAATATCTCGTTGAATGTATTTTTGATGACAATGTAGCTCCTTTGCAAAATTGTTCCGAACATTTTAATGAAATCTACAGAAGACTTGATGTGATGTAAGGAATAGTAACAACGAAAGTTATTATATAGCAGAGATTATGGAATTGCTTTATCGCTTCTTGAATGTGGGATTAAAATTAAAATTAGAAAAAATTAATATATAGTTAATATTATGATGATACACTAACTTTTGTTAAATGTGGGATAAAAAATATAATATAAATTATAAAAATTAACTTAATTATCTAGTAAATGTTAAATAATTTAAGTAAAAAAATTATTTTAATTTTGAAGGAATGTGTTAAAAGAAAATTTCTATGGAAAATTTGAATGGAAAGTCGGGTCAGAATTTTTAAGTCAAAATTTAGTTAGAATGTTTTCAAATAAATTCTAAAAGGAAATTTTGGAGGGAAATATTTCAATCGAAATTTTTTGAGGGAAAATTTTCAGCAGATTTTTTTTGCGGGGGAAATTTCATTCTTTAAGCCATAAATTGTCATTGGGAGAGAGTGCATTTGTATCATTCAACATCTTTTGTTTGAAATTCATGGATTCTTTTGATAGTGAAGTTTCTCTTTCTAGAGCATCAACATCTTCGTCATGTAACAACTCTATTCATATTGATGAATATAATAGGAATTATTTCACTATGAATAAAGAGTCAAATTTTCCACTTAGTCCTAATCCTAAGGACTATGAGAGCAACACTAACGAAGGGCGGGATGAAGAATTTCCAATAAATAGAGAGTCACATTTTCCACTTAGTCCTAATCCTAAGGACTATGAGAGCAACAGTGATGAAGGGCAGGATGAAGAATTTCCAGTAAATAGAGAGTCACATTTTCCACTTAGTCCTAATCTTAAGGACTATGAGAGCAGCAGTGACAAAGGGAAAGATGAATAATTTCCAATAAATAGAGAGTGACATTTTCCACTAAGTCCTAATACTAAGGACTATGAGAGAAGCAGTGACGAAGGGCAGGATGAAGAATTTCCAGTAAATAAAGAGTCACATTTTCCAATTAGTCTTAATCCTAAGTACTATGAGAGCAGCAGTGACGAAGGGCGGGATGAATAATTTCCAGTAAATAGAGAGTCACATTTTCCACTTAGTCCTAATCCTAAGGACTATGAGAGCAACAGTGACGAAGGGCAGGATGAAGAATTTCCAGTAAATAGAGAGTCAAATTTTCCACTTAATCCTAATTCTATGGACTATGAGGGTAGCAATGGAAAAGGGAAAGATGAAGACAATGAAGATTATCCTCCAAGTTATTATTTCAAAATCACGGATGATGGTAGTGAATAATTTCCTACAGGTGAGGATGGTAATGAATATTTTCCAAGCAATGATGGTGATGAATTTCCTAACTATGTTCAAAATGATCATAGTGAGGATAATATTCCTCCTAATGATGATGAAAATTATTATAGAGAGGATGATGAAATTATGGAGATGTTGCCATCAAATATTGTATCTAGGAGTAGGAGTAAACCTTTTTATATCAATCAAAGATATTCTAGTTATACAAGGGATGGGATAGAATATCTCACGAGAAGAAATTGTATCAGTGATTTGATTTCAAGTGAATGTTGTCAAAAGGATTGCTTGAAACATATGGATTTCAAATTTGCATTGGAGAAAAGGAAGAGATATTTTGTCAATGAATAAAAACATGCAAAATTCATATTTAGTGGGGTGCATGCAATCTACATTGTTAGGTTATGATTATCATATTGGGTCTTTATTTCTCTGTAGAAAGGCTTTCAAAATGTTTCATTCAATTGGTAATTTTCATCTATCAAGAATCCAAGAAAATTTGGAAAAAGATCCCACATTTTATTCAGAAGTACATCATAAATGAGAGTTTGGGCCATTAGAAAATACTACAATGTCATGGATGCAAGACTTCTTTTCAAAGAATGGAGAGTGTATGCCAAATAGAGACACAATACATATTCTAGATAATTTCTCAATACGATAAATATATAACTTATACAAAGAATATGCAGAAGGTGTTGAAGGAGATGGTAATTTTATTACATATCAATATTTTATGAAGATATGGAGGAAACAATTCAACAATGTTTGTATTCCTAAGAAGACAAGGATGGGGGTTTGTAGTACATGTGCTTCTCTTAAATGAAAAAGGGATAAATGTCAAGGGGAAGAAAGAGGTAAGCATTCATAACATTATTTTTAAAATTTTTATAGTTATCAACTATGGAAATGTATTTATTAATAGGTTTCTTTTATGTTATGCGCAGATTCCATTGCAGTCAAAGCACTTCAAGAGCATCATGATCAGTAAAAAAGTGAAAGGAAAAAGTTGTACATGCATCGAAAGAAGTGTTATGATAATCCAAATAAATATTTAGGTTTGATAATTGAAGGTATGGACCAGAAGAAAACACTTCTACCGCATTTTTCCTGCACACGAAAAATTCGCAGGAGGAAAATTTTATTCAATTTCACTTGGTCAGTTGCATGGTATTTAATGGGAAAATATTGCCAAGGGTTTACATAATAGCTCCAAATATTCATAATGGTGCAAATATGAAAATAACCATAATTCATGATGTGCTCTCTCACTGGTTTGGTAATAATCCAGAAGTTTTCTATGGACAACACTGGTTGTGAAAACAAAAATCATATTATTTTTGGATATCTAAACATGCTTATTGAATTGGGAATTTTTTAGAAGGTAAAGGTTGGTTTCCTTCTTGTTGGGCACACTCATGACCATATTGATTAGATGTTCAGTCGTTTTTCAGTAACATTGAGGAGAAAGGATGTTGGGACATTGTCATCATTAATTGAATGTATTAAGAAATCATACATTCTAGAGCCTATTTTTCATGTGTTGGAAGAAACTATTGACATGTGAAGGTTTATTATGGGTTCGCATGGTGAGGAGAAATGCATTGAACAACTTAATGACATTAGCTTCCAACGTCAATTTCATATCAAAAAAAATGATGGGAAAACACTTATATGGGGCAAGAAGTATTTAACTACTGTAGAATGGGGGTCGTCATCAGGTTTGGCATTTTTGAAGTTCATTCCAGATCATCCAATATTTGCATCAAAAATATTGTTATTACAATCAGTTTTTGAAATTCATAATGCACGAAGGCAGAAGAGAGATATAAATTTTTGAATGCCTAGAATAAATTAAAAAATCTATTATATATACATATGAGTACTTTGATATTAGTGATTATGTTTGGTGGGAGTATTTCTTCAATAATAAAAGTGAT
This sequence comes from Pinus tabuliformis, assembly GCA_031772625.1. Taxonomy (NCBI): domain Eukaryota; kingdom Viridiplantae; phylum Streptophyta; class Pinopsida; order Pinales; family Pinaceae; genus Pinus; species Pinus tabuliformis. Next base: position 715,260,479 of record CM062820.1, read on the forward strand.
ATCATTTCAAGATCAACAAATGAAGATATACTTTTGAAGACTCCATTTATTTGGCCACAAAATGTGTCAAATGAACATGAGGAAAGAAACATTGTTGAACAACAACAATCTCAAGGTATTATCAATTCTTCACAGGTAGAGGAAAGAGAAATTTATATTGGTTCCAGAAGATCTCATGCACAATGTGAATCCATGGAAGACCTTTACAAGGGTTCTATATAGGATGTTAAGGAGGGTTGCATGATCGCAATGTTAGCAGATGGAGATCCACATGGCTATCCATTCTGGGTTTCCAAGGTTATAAATGTCATTAAAGAAAATGAAGATGTTGCAGGTGTTGAAGTACATTGGTATGCCACAAATACACACACATTCAATGGTGTGTACAAGCCAAAGATGGTAGTTGATAAAAAAAAATGGCAAAAAGAGAAAAATAAAGGGTACAAATATAAATCATCACCACATAGCTCTTAAATTTGGAGGATGTTGAAATACTTGTTTATGAATTCAATTTAACCAAGAGAGGAACTCTTTGCTTCAGGATGATAAAGATTCTGAAGAGGTTTCTACCAAAAGAAATAGTGTTGATATGGGAGGTTGTTGAACCCAGTCGTAGATCTAGAAGACTTTTGAAATATGAAATGGTGGGCATGCATGTTGACTCAAATGAGGCACTAGTTGATGAAAGAGAAGAATATGGGTCATCTTCATCTGCATCCAGTTATTCATCTGAAGATGTTGCAAATTTTGATGGTGTGCCAGAACATATGAGTGATTTTGAATAATTGTCTAAGACATTTTATGTAAATGATGTTTGCATGGTAACTTGAAATAAATATTTTAACTTCCATGTGACCTTACATGAAGTTATGAGCCATTTATATGTTTGTTGGATTATATGTTTTAATTATGATGAATTCATTTCTTTAGAATATTCACAATGCAGTAATAACTTAGAGAAATAATTTATGTTTCATTCAATCTACAAGTATTGATATTTTGATTAAAAGTAAAAAATATAGAAATTAATATTGAATTTTAAATTATACAGTGATATTGCCATGATATTATTTATTTTTATCATTTTATTAATACCATAGTGATGCAAGAGCATCCTGCTTCAAAAAATCATTGTATGTTTGGCTGACTTAGAGGGTTTGATGTTTTTAATTTATTAATAGGAAATTTGTATATTTTTAATAAATTGAGTGGAAAATATGTGTGTGAGGTTTTAATTGTAAATATTCTCAATTATGAGAGAATATGAGTGATGATAGACTTGTAAAGATCTCATAGAGATCTTAGGGATTAGGGGATCCTAGAATAGAGGATTAGTTGAGTTAAAAGTGGAATTAGAGGATTTTTAGGATATGGTTGAGTAGATTGTGGGATCTTAACCAGAAATGGTTGCAGAATCCTTTTGTATATATTGGTAAGCCTCAAAGGTAGTAGAGGAGTGTGAGAGTGAGGAATGAGAATAATTCTCATGTAAATATTTTATTAATGAATTATTTTTGAGTTTTAATGTAGATACGTATTGTGTAGACTTCATTGTTATGTGTTGATTTTTAATTTTGAGGCCCCTTAGATTTGTTGCGTAATGGATGATTTTGTCCATACATTGGACCAATAAACTATAGGCCTAAGGATCGTGAAAAGTTGCAGCTTTACTGCATCAAAGTGGTATCAGAGCTAGGAAAGATCTGAGTTTCCCTATATGTGGTTGATTATGTAATAGATCATTGGTGTGCACTTGAGACTTAGGACAAGTCTCCCTCAATGCTGTCGGATCTGCATATCGTCTCTATGCAGAGAATCTGTTGGCAACTGTAGCAACGTTGGTGCAAGATGAAGAGACCCCAAGGAAGCCCGAGACCCAGGAATTGATGCTCGAATGTGTGTCGAAGGACATGAATCTGATTTGGTAAGCCTTGGTGGATCTTATTTGCAGATATTTTTGAATATCGATAGGTTTCTGATCTGAGCATTGAAGCTTAAGATCGATCTGGCAAAGTCTAATGCGGTTTGAAGTGAAGCTGTGTCTTTTCCAAAGTCAAGTGGAAGGACTCCGAAAGGTGGATATACTCTATAACAAGGTGAGATGCCACTCAGCGACGTTGAGGCGGTCACACAGTGAAAATGTTTGTACCTAAAGCTGTGCGTTTAGGAGTTTATGGTTTGTTGGAGCTAATTAGTGTCACCGAATCGGTCAAAAGATGAAGGTAGGTGAATATTCTGGTGAGGAACCAAAATCCAATGAAGATTTGGCAGCAAAAATCTAAAATTATTGTTGAATCAGTCGATAGATCAGAGATTTCCAAAGACGTTGTGGAGAAATCAAAGGTTGCTGAAGAAATTGTGGAGAATACAAATCGGTACTAGAATATCGATACCAGAATATTGTGTTGAATGGGTGCTCCAGAAGCGTGAAGAGATAGTGTTGAAGTCGTATGCCAAAGACTGTGTTTGGAGGCACCATCGTTGTGTAAAGTTGCAGAAGTTGGAGCGTGAAGGTCTGTGTGAGTCAATACTAAAATGAATTTCCTTTGCGTGCTAACCATATTTCGTTAATCACATGCTTTCTCCACTCATAAATTTTAAATAAGTTTCAAGTGGATAAAGTACTTCCACTCATTATTTTTAAATCAATTTCATGAGAAGAGTTTTAAAAAAGGAAAATGTGAAACACGTGGATTCAAGGTTTCTGTTGGGTGCAGGAATTACACTTAAGAAAACTCCTCAACACTTAATTTTTCAACCCGGGCGATCCGTAAACTTAAAGATGAAGCACAGGCAATGCCAAAGATGGTATGAATCTTCCTAATATAAAACCTTACTTTCTTTAAAGGAAAGATTGCATAATCAAATTAAAAAGAGAAAAAGGCAACTTGAACCATCAAAATAATCTAAGACTGAAACAAAGAAGAATGCATTTGCAAGAGGGAATTAAATATAAAGGGAAATAACTCTAGCTAATTATTGTTTAACTACTGAGTGTGTGTTTTTCTTTAGCAGAGACACTTAGCAGTCTCATCAGATGGGCCCTTAAGCCTGCTCCTTTAGAGATTTCCTTCTTGCACTAATTTGTTCTGTACTATCGCAATCTACTTGCACTAGTACAGGAACAAAGATTTATGCAAAAGGTATAAATGGTGTCTTTACTAAAGGATTTTTACTTCCTGCAAGGGCTTGAACTTTTCTAGGTTCAAAGCACTCAGATCCCATGGCAAGAAACTAGTTCTTGCACCAAATCAGAGCTTCCTACATTTAGCATTTAATTCTTAAAATGAGTGCTTAATTATTTCAAGTTCTATTATACTATTAAATCAAATTGCACACATAAAAAGTGAATGTTTCTGATCTTGACAGAGTGCAGGAATAAAGAAACAATCAATATACATTTATCCTGTCATAAGCATTGAATGAAAGAAATAAGATTGCGAGAAGTAGACTAAGAAGGCTTGCTGCATCACACTAATGTGCATTGGTGCAGGTTCATTTCTCCTGCTTAGACCAAGCGGGGAAAACCAATCAAACAGAGTTGCAGAAAATGAGATATCACACCAATGTGCATTGGTGCAGGGTTATGTCTCCTGCTTGGACTAGGCGGAGGAAAACCAATCTAAAATCAAGTGCAGGAAAGGGAATTTATTTACTTCACACAACGGATCCACTTTCACTCAGACATGAATGCGTGTGCTTAAAATTAAATCACACTTGACAATGTAAACACAAATTACAGGAAAAACAGGAAATGGGGTAAACGTGCTGGGTTGGCTGGGCCCTAGCCAACCAGCGCATTTCCCCTTTAAATAAAAACACTTCTCAGTACCTTAATCAATTCATCATCTCAAATACAGAAACGCAATTTGTAAAACATGAGGTGGAGCTCCCTTTTATTAATTCACTAGGGCAAGTACATACATTAATACATCGTTCAACCCAGATTCAGGCAATAACAAAATACAACACCCTGTTACCGCCTCTCTGACTGTGTCTCTGTTCTATCAAAAAATTTCCTTAGTCCTATTTACATTATACATTATATAAATCTTTGGCCAAAGGCCAAATAGATCATTTAACCGATTACATAACCAAACACAGAATTTAGCTTTTCGGACTTCAAAATTAGATAGTTAGCAAACCTAGTCATAGCCAATCTCCAGCTTTCGTCCTTCACAGATTCGATTCAGCTACCTTTGGATCGATCTTGTTGTCGTGGTTGAAGCTGCTCAAAACGAGATGATTCGATCTCGACTGCCTTTGGATCGATCTTGTTGTCGTGGTTGAAGCTGCTCAAAACGAGGCGATTCGATCTTGGCTGCCTTTGGATCGATCTTGCTGTCGTGGTTGAAGCTGCTCAAAACGAGGTGATGATCAAGGAGGTTCATATCTACTGCAAGGATTTGTTGTGCTGGTAATGGTGCAAGATCTGATCCGGCACTAGGATCAGTGGTCACGGTAAGTACTCTAACTACCAAATAAACATTGGAGATATCAATAAGTTACAAAGAGTGATTAAAAGTAAGAAATCATGTAATAAATTATTAATTAATGCTAAGTTAAATTAAAAATATGAAAAATAAAGTTTATGCGAAATATGTCACCGTGCTTGGACTGGTGCAAGATGAGGGTGTATAAAAGAGGTAAAACAACGTTAAATGGTTATGATTTAGGAAGGGGAAAATGGAAATTTGAGAGAAAATTAGGGGACTAACATCCTCCCATCCCTAAGATTTTGTGTGTCCTCACATAACTCTTTACCTTTGCAAAAAAACCTTCAAAACTTTGAGCATTCCATCTCAATCCTGCTCTGGCATACTAACATTAGCCTATAATCTTTCAAACTTCTTCTTTCTGATGTTCTTTAATTTCTTTGTCACCTTTTTAAGTCGCTTGAAACATTGCGCAGCTCGGTACTTCCAAACTCTAACTTCTCCTTTCTTTTTTTGGATCTCCGCAATTAATTCTTCTTTACTCTGTTCTTTATCCTCCTGCGCTTTAGCTATCAGAAAAAAATGCTGTCAGAAATCAATTAACACCAGTAAAATTCCTTCAAAGAAGCTTTTCCAAACAATACTACAAAAATAAAGGAAAAGTTACCTCTATTGTATAATTAGAAAATTCTTACCAAATCAAATCGCCTCCTTGGCAATGGCACCAAAATGTTGGGTGCAGGAATTACACTTAAGCAAACTCCTCAACACTTAATTTGTCAACCCGGGTGATCCGTAAACTTAAAGATGAAGCACAAGCAATGCCAAAGATGGTATGAATCTTCCTAATATAAAACCTTACTTTCTTTAAAGGAAAGATTGCAAAATCAAATTAAGAAGAGAAAAAGGAAACTTGAACCATCAAAATAATCTAAGACTGAAATAAGGAAGAATGCATTTGCAAGAGGGAATTAAAGATAAAGGGAAATAACTCTAGCTAATTATTGTTTAACTACTGAGTGTGTGTTTTTCTTTAGCAGAGACACTTAGCAGTCTCATCAGATGGGTCCTTAAACCTGCTCCTTTAGAGATTTCCTTCTTGCACTAATTTGTTCTGTACTATCGCAATCTACTTGCACTAGTGCAGGAACAAAGATTTATGCAAAAGGTATAAATGGTGTCTTTACTAAAGGATTTTTACTTCCTGCAAGGGCTTGAACTTTTCCAGGTTCAAAGCACTCAAATCCCGTGGCAAGAAACTAGTTCTTGCACCGGATCAGAGCTTCCTACATTTAGCATTTAATTCTTAAAATGAGTGCTTAATTATTTCAAGTGCTATTATACTGTTAAATCAAATTGCACACATAAAAAGTGAATCTTTCTGATCTTGACAGAGTGCAGGAATAAATAAACAATCAATATACATTTATCCTATCATAAGCATTGAATGAAAGAAAGAAGATTTCGGTAAGTAGACTAAGAAGGCTTGCTGCATTACATTAATGTGCACTGGTGCATGTTCATTTCTCCTGCTTAGACCAAGCGGGGAAAACCAATCAAACAGAGTTGCAGAAAATGAGATATCACACCAATGTGCATTGGTGCAAGGTTATGTCTCCTGCTTAGACCAGGCGAAGGAAAACCAATCTAAAATCAAGTGCAGGAAAGGGAATTTATCTACTTCACACAACGGATGTGTTTTCACTCGGATATGAATGCATGTGCTTAAAATTAAATCACACTTGACAATGTAAACACAAATTACAGGAAAAACGGGAAATGGGGTAAACGTGTTGGGTTAGTTGGGCCCTAGCCAACCAACGCGTTTCCCCTTTAAATAAAAAAATTGTTCAGTACCTTAATCACTTCATCATCTCAAATACAGAAGCGCAATTTGTAAAACATGAGGTGGAGCTCCCTTTTATTAATTCACTAGGGCAAGTACATACGTTAATACATCGTTCAGCCTAGATTCGGGCGATAACAAAATACAACACCATGTTACCGCCTCTCTGACCGTGTCTTTTTTCTATCAAAAAATTTCCTTAGTCCTATTTACATTATACATTATATAAATCTTTGGCCAAAGGCCAAATAGATCATTTAACCGATTACATAACCAAACACGGAATTTAGCTTTTCGGCCTTCAAAATTAGATAGTTAGCAAAACTGGTCATAGCCAATCTCCAGCTTTCGTCCTTCACAGATTCGATTCGACTGCCTTTGATTGATCTCGTTGTCATGGTTGAAGCTGCTCAAAACGAGATGGTTCGATCTCGGCTGCCTTTGGATCGTTCTTGTTGTCGTGGTTGAAGCTGCTCAAAACGAGGTGATTCGATCTTGGCTGCCTTTGGATTGATCTTGTTGTCGTGGTTGAAGCTGCTCAAAACGAGGCGGTGATCAAGGAGGTTCATATCTACTGCAAGGATTTATTGTGCTGGTAATGGTGCAAGATTTGATCCCGCACTAGGATCAGTGGTCACGGTAAGTGGTGAGCTCCAGTATTGTAGCAATAATGCTACAACTCCTGGGGCTTCCTGTCTCTTAATTTTATCAACCCGGTAGTTCGTACAAACTTGGAAGCGACGGTGCTGTATGCACAAGTACTAGCTCTTGTCGCAGCTGTCACTTGGTCAGCTGGCACAAGTCCGCTAGGGCTCAAGCCAACTTCTATAGGCTCTCAGAAGAAGCTTGTTAAATGATGGACGAAAGCTAGCTCAAAGAAGACTAATCTACTTGGCAAAAATGAACTGAAAGCAAATCAAAACATGGAAACCTTAGGAAACCCTAATTTAACTAGTCTAACCTCTATGATGCAAAGAATGTGAAGGAAACTTCTACCAATGGTGCCATTACTTCTAATAAGTGAGAATGCATGAATCTAATCTACTTGCATCTTAAAAGACATGTTTTTGTATTTTTTCTTTAAGTGGATGGAGTGATTGGGATTTTGTGCTTATTAGGGTTTGGTTGTGCAGATGGGATGCGGAAGGAAGGAAAGCTTGGGAAAGGTTGGGGAGGCTAGGAGAGGTCCCCAGAGATCCTTAGCATCAGTCCACAGAGGTTCCTCACGTTCAGAGGCTCAGCAACCGAGTGAGTGGCCTCCTACAGGATGTCTGCAGGGGATTCTACAGGAAACGCAAGGGTTCTACAGGAAGTCTACAAATTGCTACAGGATGACCTACCGTGGGTGTTTGAAGTGATGGTGGAGTGATGGAATGGTAGGGGGAGATGTGTAAGGTAGGAATAAGGCTGGTGATGGCTCAGGAGTGGAGAAGTAGGATGGAGAACGAGTGTATGAAGTGGGTTGATGGATGAAAGGTGATAACAACGAAATGTCTAAAGAATGAAGTTACGTGAGGAGTGGAGGAGTTTGGGAGATAACAGAGCGGAGCAGAGGTCGAGGATGTGGTTGTATGCGTGATCAAGACGAAGAAGGAGGTAATAGAATGATGAAAAGCAGTGTAAATGAAACAAATGGCTTATGACTGTCACCAAGATGAAAATTCATTAACCTAAGCTACCTGAACTCAATGAACAGCAGTATAAAGCGTGTAGAGGATTGTGCATGAAGCGGTGATGAAGGTGTATGGTGCAAGAGTGAAGTGCATGGAAAGATCTATCATAAACGAGACTATGTTGCAGCATGTATAAAGTGAAGAACTGCGTATTTTTGTGGCTGGTATAGGCTGCACTCCAATCTCCAAACAGAGATGGCAGTGGAGACTTTCTCAACCTTTTTTGCTGGAGCTCCAATGTATTATCAACCTGCTAGTCTAACTAAACAACCGAAAGCAATTCAACCATAAGCTAAACTCATTCAATCTCATAAAACCTAACTCAGCAAACCTGTAATTTCGAATTGCATGGTAAAGCAATGAACTAAAGTGCTGGAACGAAATGCAAACACATTACAACACTGAGGAGATCTATTGCTCTCAGGTTGGGCCCTAACCTGAGAGCTATAGCTCCTTGAGAAAACTCAGAACTAGATCAAAATCTGCCTTCTTTATTCATAATCTGATGTCATGCCAAACTTGGCTTACAAAAAGAACTACACCGAGTTGTGCTCAAAAATTACAATAGTAATGCGAAAGTTTCAACAACCTATCAAAGGCTACGACCTCCATACTTATGCAAAAACGATCATCCAACAGGTGTCCTTGATTTTAGGAGCTCGGCTGTCCAACTGAAGTTTAAACTGCTGATCCTGTAGGACAGTCATAATTGTTGTTCCTGTAGAACAGTTATAACTGTTGTTCCTATAGAACAGCTGGCTGCTTCTAAGCTCGGTGGGGAGATGGATTGGAGCTCGGAGCTATGGTGGGAATCACGAGGAGGGTCCCAAGACTGTGGACATCCTCTCCTAAAAACCAGCAGTGCCACCTCATTGTCTCCTTGTCTCCTTTTCACGTGGTCTTTTCTCCCTTTTAATGCAAAAACCTGAAATCATAATGCATTAGTCACGTAGATAAAATGTCTACCCTTCTTCCTACAAACAACACGAATAAACTAAGAAATGCATGCATAAGCAGTAAAAAGTGAATGGTTTGAGCAAAGCAAGTAGGCCAAATGAGCCCAAATTATACCAAAAATTGGGGCTCATCATCACCCCCCAGTTAAACTATTTGCTCATCCTTGAGCAACTTAGTCCAAGTCCTCATCTTTCATTGCTTTCACTGCTTCTCTTGCATCCCAAGGCTCTGTGGTAGGGTCCTCTCTGTAGATGTGAAACCCTGCTTTTCTGTTTACCTCTTCCCATTGTTCACTGTCATCTTCCTTTGTATTTCCTTCAGTCAATCCTAGCAATAGCGGTGGGCTGAGTTTAAGGCCAATCCAGCTGGCCTGGAGGCTTTGCATGGACTTCTTGTAAAGGTCAACCCTTGCCAAAGCTTCTCTCATCCGGATGGGGGTATGGTACTCTCGGATTTTCAAGCTGTGGGCCATGGTATTCCATCTGCGTGCACAAGCCTGGGCAGCACTTTCTCCCAACAACCTTTCCATGTCTTCAAAGTGAGCTATGGCCTGGGCTTGTTGGTCCATAAACCTCAAGGAAGCTGTGGGATCCGTAGCCAACTGTTGGTGGGTTGAGATGAGTGCCACCGGGTCCTCTAGTTCCGGCCTAATGAACAGTGGTTCGATCACTTCTCAGTTCATGACCGATTTTGCTTCAGCTGCTCTTTGATCTTCATGGTTTAACCATGAGGCGAGGGCCATCAATTGCATATCACCCAAGGCAATGTTGGGATCCCATGAGACTTCATTAGGCAAAGCCAAGTTGTGGAGGTAAAACTCTGCCAATTTGGCTTTGTCTTCTGCCGAACTAGTAGTGCATAATTCAGAAAATTGTTGTGGGTTTTCGACGTGTGCAATACCTCTTTGGGCCAAGGTGTTTATTTGGAACTGAAGCCATTGATCTTTTAAAAACATTCCATAGGATTTTGTGGGCGTTCTGCACTGAATTGCTTCCATGGCCCAACTGGCCATGCAGGCCAATTGTGCTTCCTTTTGTTGCAATTGTTCCTTTGAGGCTTGCACTTCAATTCTTGTCTGTTGTTCTGCCTCCTGTAGAAGTGTTATTGGCTCTTCAAGACTGGTGGTCAGCTCCTTTTTGCCTTCTTGTTCATTTGTGATATCCTTGGAGGATGTTCCTGCCTTTGCCTTTAGTTCTTGTAGCTGCAACCGTAACTTCTTATTTTCTTCCTGTAGAAGTGCCTGCTGGCAACTAGCCACATGTTTAGCCATGGTGAATTCACTCCTGACCTCCCTGAGTTGATCCTGTAGAGGGCCTATGTCCGCCACCCCCTTTGATTTGGCGATTTGCATCCATGTGTGGGAACGGACTCTTTCTTTCTCTAGTTCAAAAAATAGAGGTACAATAAATTTCTGTGGTATGATTTTGCCCGCCTCTAAGAAGGTGTAATATGAATTTAGATTGGGCGAAGGGCTAGGTTCTGGTATGTGTTCTCTTGCTATCTCTTCAGGCAGTTCTGCCTCACCCTCCCTTGGTGATGAGGGTCCTTCTCCTTCCCTCTTTTCTGTTTCCTGTAGCCGGGCCAGAGTATCCTGTAGAACATTTTCTGCTTCCTGTAGCTGAGTTTTTTCTAACTTTTCCTGCCATTTATTTTTCTTTGGACTCCCCTTCTCGTAGGTGATTGTGACCTTGGAGGGTGACTTTTCTTTGGGAGAAGTAGGTGTATCTTCGATGACGATCGGGTTGCTGGATTGGGCCTGTGGCTTGCCCGTCTTTATCCTAACACTTCTCCGAGCCTTAAAGTACAGAGGAGTCTCCCTCTTCCTCTTGTCTTTTGGCTTAGGTGGCGTATTGAGGCCAGCTAATACAGCTGCTGCCTCCCGTGCCAGAATATCCACCTTCTTTTCTTTGGTTTTTACCTTTTTGGGGCTTCCTATAGAAGCCTGTTTCTGCAATTTCGGGCTTCCTGTAGAAGCCTTTTCCTTCAGCACTTTTTGGCTTCCTGTAGAAGACCCTTTCTTGACCGGTTTTGGGCTCCCTGTAGGAGCCTTTTCCTTTAGCAGCTTTGGGCTTCCTGTAGGAGCCTTTTCTTGAGTCTTTGGGCTTCCTGTAGAAGCCTGTGTCTTTGTTTCCGGATTTCCTGTAGAAGTTTGTTCCTTAGTGATTTTCGGGCTTCCTGTAGAAGCCTGCTTCTGTTTTCCTGTAGGTACAGGTGTCTCCGTCTTTGCTTGCTTACCTGCCTGAATTTTGCTTTTTGCTTTGGTTGCAGGTGCTGTTGAGGTACTTGGGCTGACGTGGGCCACCTCTGCTTTGTCCATTCTGCCTTTCATCCTCTTTTCCCTTGCTGACAGGATAGGTGTGCCACCCTTTTCTTTGTCCTTCTTTTCCTCAGCCACTGCTTCCTTGTCTTCACTGCTGGAGGAGCCACTATCTTCGACTAGCATTTTTATGTCCCCATCTCGTGTTAGATTCCTAAATGACTCCCAGGAGAGGGGAACTTTATATGAGTGCAGTGCATCCTCCACAAGCAATTTGATCAGCCCATGGTGTGCCACCTGATCAGGTATGCCCTCTCTTAGCTTTGTAGCACACTCCATTAGGGACTGCAGGAGATAATAAGGGATGCTCAGTTTTTGCTCTACAGGAAGGTCAATTCGGTGCCTCAACTCAGTGAGTAGCCGAAAGTGATATGCATACACGATGCTGAACTGGCCTTCACAAGTAATATATTTCATGATTTGCAAACTGACTTCATTCCAAGGTGGTGATAGGCTCGCTCTTCTCACCCCGTTTTTATCCTCCGAGAATTCTTCCTCAGGTGGAAAGAATTCCTTCTTTGCCTGCTGGCTCTGCTTTCGTTCTTCCTTGTCCCACGGCAAGCCCATAGGGAGTTCTGTAATCCGACTGATGTACTGTGGGGTAATCTTGAGGCTTAGGCCCCTGAAGGTTACTGTAGCTAGTGTCTTAGATTTCGGCCTTAAAGCCTGCAGAAATTCTTCAGCTACTTCATCATCGTAACCCTGCAACTTATCACAAAAAGACATCCATTGAACCCTTGTGAATAGTTCTACCACCTCCTGGTTTTCTCTTAATTTGGTGGAATCTGTGGGTTCCCGCCTGATAAACCCACCCGGCATGATCAACACGGGGGTTTTGACTAAAGGTGACAAATGCAAAGGAGATTCGGTCTAATTTAGGCAAAGCATGCATACAATTCACAAAACACAGTCTAATTATACTGCTATCCTGTAGAAGCGATAGTATAGGCACAGCAATCCGATATTTTTATGACCAGACTGTGAATAATGATCTTGCCACCTTTGAAAGCCAATTGCGGAAGGAGTTTCAGGGTTACCTTTTTTTGCCACCTTTTCTCACGTGAGGAATTCACCTTCCTGTAGAACTGCGTTCCTGTAGAGACTGCTTCCTGTAGGACTGCGTTCCTGTAGAAACTGTTCCTGTAGGAGCAGTGTGCAAACTTCGGGGAGGATTGTAGTTGGCCAGCGGTCGAGATGTGCTTCACCGGCGTTCTGGTAGCCGAAAGCTCGGCGTATCAATGTGCAGAGGAAATCAGAAGAGCCACTCGAGTTTTGAAGTGGAGGTTGATGAATACATGCGCATAATCTAGCCGATTAGATTTTGAATCGGCGCAGCTCGTGGCACGGGGGGTGAGATGTCCCCGCCGGACCGTTGGGCGACGTCACCCATCATTCGCCTACATATTCACTCGCTGCCGCATTCATTCCCACAGATCTGCCGCGGCCCTTTTCGGTTAAACTCGTTTCTCGGTTGACGGGCCTATCCTCACGTGCGTGCTGCGTATTTTCTTTGTCGTGGCTACCACCCAAGCATCCGACTATACCATAACTAGTCGACGTGGCCAGTCAACTGGCCATACGGCCGCTCAACCATTCATTTCTACGCCATGCAAACAAATCAAAGTAATACTCATGTGATTTGGTGGAAGGAAGGGTTGAGACACTTACCTGCGCGCGGCTGCACACGATTTTTCGGTTTTTGGACGACGGGGAGCGGATCTACCTGCTGCATGCGACTTACACAGTCCCGGAGGCTCATGGTTACAGGATGCTGGCGATGAAGTGGATGCTCTGGTTGCCTGCGCCCGTGTGTTGTTTGCAGAGGGCGGTGCTGTGAATGGTATCCACTCATGCAGGTTTGACTGTTACAGGATTCCCGCGGGGTGCCTTGTAACAGTCTCGCCTCCTTGGGTGCATGCTACACGACGATGGATAGAATCTTCTGATCACGCTCCCGGAGCTTCTGATGCTCGACATGGATGTGGTATGAGCTCTCGGTGCTTGTTTTTCTTTGACAAATGGCTTTACCACGAGAACTCATTGATCTGGTTTACTGGTGCAGGGATCTTGGTTGCATGGCGACGAGGATGGTGGAGCAAGGTAACAGCAATGTTCAGGGGTGCCAACAGTGGCATGCATGCATCCAACCCATTCCTTAGCCGCTAGATCTCCGTTTGAAACAAATTTTTGGCCGTCCCAAACTTCTACAGGAAGTTTCCTGTAGAACACATAGCTTCCTGTAGAAATTTTGCACTTTCCTGTAGAAAATCCGCATCTTCCTGTAGAAAGACTACATTTTCCTGTAGAAAAACTGCATCTTCCTGTAGAAGATTCAAACCATGATAAAATTGCACATACCTTGAAAAAACATTGGGATTCTTGGAGGAGGTGCTGGTGAGGTCCCTTGATAGCATGATGAGGGCCCTTGGCTCGGATTGGAGAGGCTTCTTCTCCTCCATAGAACATCTGCAACCTGCATGCAATTTTCATATTGTGCTTATTATTTTTTCTTTTTTTTCTTCTTTTTTTTTTTTTTTGGAAAGATAACAGGGGCGCCCCAAAGAGGTTTTCACCCTTGCTACCTGCCCTGAGCGCCTCAGAGAGGTTTTCACTCAATGATCTTTTTCAACCTTTTCTCTTTTTTTTTTTGAAAAAGCAATAGGAGCGCCTCAATGAGGTTTTCACCCCTACTACCTACCTTGGGCGCCTCAGAGAGGTTTTCACCCAAGGATTTTTATTTCTTTTTTATTTCTTTTTTTTTTTTTTTTTTTTTTTTTTTTTTTTCTTTTTTTCAAATCTTCTTTCAGGGTGTGCCAGAAGCAGAGGCAGAACCCTTCTCTATGACCAATACAGATTTCTCCATAGTTTTGATAAACTCTTGTCTTGAGAGAGGTCTCCTGTAGATCTTCAATCGATGCCCATTGACAAGCATGGGAATGGCTTCCTCATCAATGGTTCGAATGAGGACAGATCCATTGTCATGGCATTTCTCCACTGTATATGGTCATAGCCATCTGGTTCTCAGCTTCCCCTTGAAATCTTTGTATCTGGAATCATACAACAAAGCACAATCTCCCGGCTGAAATTGCTTGTCATGGAGATGTTGGTCATGCCACACCTTCCTCTGAAGTTGAACCACTTCTGAGTGAAGGAGGGCCTGCATGCGGTGCTCGTCTAGGCCATTCAGCTGCAGCAGCCTTTCTTGTTGTGCATGGCTGAGATCTAGGTCCAGCTGAGCTGCCATCCTCAAGGTGTTGTATTCAAACTCAATGGACAGCAAAGCTTTCTTCCCATAGACCAGCTCATATGGTGTGAAACCGGTGGTGGTCTTCCAAGTGGTGTTGTAGGCCCATGTGGCTTCTACAAGGCGATCTGCCCAATCTTTTCTGCTGCTGCTCACCACTTTAGTCAAGATCCCTTCTAATGCTCTATTGGTGACTTCCACCTGCCCATTTGCTTGAGGGTGATAAGGGGTGGAAGTCCTGTGCTTGATCTTGTGATGAGCTAGGAGATCTTCAACCAGGTTGGAGGTGAACTGGCTCCCTTGATCGGTGACCAGCTCTCTTGGATAGCCAAACTTATAGAAGATGTTCTCTCTTAGGAACTCGACCACCTTTTCTTCTGTTGCTGCTTTGATTGCTTTGGTCTTTGCCCACTTTGTCAAATAGTCAGTACACACAATGATGTAAGTCCTTTGCCTCGAAGAGGGGTTGATTGGGCCCACAAAGTCCATGCCCCACTTCTCAAATGGCTCAAGAGTCACTTGAGGTTGGAGAGGCATCTCATCCCTTTGGGTCGGTTTCCCCATTCTTTGGCATTGGTCACACTGACTGACATATCTTCTGACATCTTGATGAAGTGTGGGCCAATAGTAGCCTGCCTGCAGGATCTTGAAGGCAGTTCTCTTTGCTGCAAAATGCCCTCCACAAGGCCCATCATGACAAGTGAGGAGGATATCAAAGACTTCCTCCTCCCTTACACAACGCCTTAAGATCTGATCGGGGCCAAGCTTGAACAGGTTGCCCCCGATCCAAGTAAATGAGGCACTTTTTCGGATGATTATGCTCTTCTCTTTTGAAGAGAGGTGCGGAGGGAACTGAGCTGAAACAAGGTAGTTTGCTATATCAGCAAACCATGGAGAGAGTACTGAAATAGCAAACAAATGTTCATCAGGCATCTGATCGTCCACTGTTCCATCCTCATCTGCAGACAAATCCAATCTAGATAAAAAGCCAGCAACAACATTTTCTCTACCTGGTTTATCGACAATGGTTAGATCAAACTGCTGCAATAAAAGTAACCATCTAATAATACGAGCATTCACATCTGGTTTATTCATCAAATATCTAATAGATGCATGGTCAGTATGTACAAAGGTCTGGTAACCAGTAATATAATGTCGGAACTTGTTCAATGCATGGACCACAGCCAAGAATTCTTTCTCGGTTACAGTGTAATTCAGCTCAGCTTTGGACAAGTTTTTGCTAACAAAGTAAATGGCATATGGAAGTTTTTGCTCAATTTGTCCTAAAGCTGCACCTATGGCTTTGTTCGAGGCATCAGTGTGGATGTGGAAAGGTAGGGCCCAGTTTGGACCTCTCAGGATTGGGGCTGACACCAACTTGTCCTTCAACTCATTTAAAGCCCTCTGACAATCGTCAGTCCATTTAAACTCCACATCTTTTGCCAACATACCAAACAATGGCGAGGCTAGCTTGCTGAAGCCCTTAATGAATCTCCGGTAGTATACTGCTAATCCCAAGAAACTCCGGACATCCCTTACCTTTTGAGGAGGTGGAACCCTCTTGATGAGAGCAATTTTGTTAGGATCCACCTGCAATCCTTGGGAAGAAATGGTATGGCCTAGCACGGTCCCCTCAGTCATTAGGAATTCACATTTTTCAGGACTAAGGGACAGGTTCATCTCAATGCATTTGGCTAGGACTTTTCCCAGATTGGACAATGCTTCCTGGAAGTTGGCCCCATAGGGAGTAAAGTCATCCATATAGATTTCCACTGCATCATGGACCAGCTCCGAGAAGATGCTTAAGACAGCTCTCTGGAAAGTAGCAGGAGCATTGCATAGCCCAAAGGGAAGGACTCGATAGGCAAAGGTACCCCAAGGACAAGTGAAGGTGGTCTTATCTTGGTCTTCCGGGCTGATTTGGATTTGATTGTACCCGCTAAACCCATCCAGGAAAGAGAAGAACTTCTTTCCTGCCAGTCCATCCAACACTTGATCTATGAAAGGTAGAGGGAAATGGTCCTTCTTGGTAGCTTTGTTCAGTTCTCGGTAGTCCACACAAATTCTCCATTTCCCATTTTTCTTGGGAACCAACACTAGAGGGGACACCCATTCACTATCTGAGATGGGGTAGATGAATCCGGCATCCAACAGTTTTTGCAATTCTTCCTTGACAATGTCCTTAAGGGCAGGATTCATTCTCCTCTGCGGTTGCCTAACCGGTTTACAGTCCTCTTTTATATATATGTGATGAGTACAGACCGAAGGATGGACTCCTTTCATCTCCTTATAGCTCTAAGCAAAAGCATCTAGGTGGCTGGCCAACAGACTACACAGCTCCTTTTCCTGGGAAGGAGATAGGGAGGAGCTGATCTTCAATGCTTTCCCAGGGCCGAACTGCACATTCTTGACTCTGGGAGTAACAGGGTTGGTTGTACAGAGATCCACTAAGGTGCTAGCTTGGGCATCCTCCACCAATTCCTCTAAGGGTAGAGCACTGGAAGGGGGGTTTTGGATCAAGTTCTCGATCAAGTCATCCTCGGTTGGGGGGTTTCTTCTAGTGGTATCTAGGGCACACAGAGGTGCTGAATACACCTCGTCTTCTTCTCCTTCTTCCAACCAGAGTGGTAAATCATGCTCTAAAGAAGGTTGGGCAGGAGGGTATAGGACTAGCTGCTTGGACATGGGACCATTTTTGATGGTCATGTTTCCTGCCCGACAACTTATGTAAGCATCTGCAGTAGCTAACCAAGGCCTTCCCAAAATGAGAGGATATCCAGTAAGCTTTGCCTTTGGTTGCAGAACCAGGAAGTCTGCAGGGTACTCCCAAGAGTCAATGGAGACCAAGACATCCTCCACAATCCCTTCGGGAGTCACGGTGGAGCGATCTGCTAGTTGCAGTACTGTCGAGGTCTTCCTCAAGGAACCTTGAAGATTGAGTTTGAGCATGGTGTCCCTGGTCATCACATTAATGGCAGCCCCCAGATCAATCAAGGTGTGAGGTATGATGGTGCCATTGATGTGAACATCTACTACAGGACTTCCAGGATCTAGGTACTTTGGGCAGATGACTTGTCCTAGCATAAGGTCAGACAGTTGTCCTATGACATTGATAGTTGAAGCATCTTTCTTCCGTCTGCCTGGGTGTTTGAAACACTTCACCTTAACCAGCTTGTTATATATTGGCACGTCCTTGATGGCTTGGAGAAGTGGGATTTTTACACACAACTGCTTGAGCTCACCCAAAAGCTCATCTTCTTCTAGGTTAGGTTGTGTGGTGGCTGTTAGTCTCTCAGGAAAGGGTGGAATAGCCTTTGGTTCACTTTCCTGTTTATCTTCCTCATCCTCTGGGGGAGGAGGTTGGCGATCTGGTAGAGTCTTTCCAGATCGAAGGTTGATCTCCTGGATCTCCACAGCATAGGTAGGGCATGAGGTTTCCCCAGTGTATACCTGTTGGGCCTGTCTATTGTTGGGGTTCGGGTTCGGTTGAGCAGGCATTTGAGGTTGCCTTGGAGGAGCAGGAGGTAATGGTTGAGGTTGCACTGGTGGTGGAGGCAAAATGGCAGGAGGAGGGTTGTATTGGGGCCTCCACCCCGACTGAGGTGCACTCCATTGAGGCTGTGGCTGGGTATGTGAGTGATATGGATGAGAAGTAGGTTGAGTGGGGTACTGACGTGGATAAGACCATGGAGGAGGCATGGACCATGAAGGATGAGCAGGGGGACCCCAGGAAGGCATAGGAGTTGACTGGTTGGGGTTGTAATAAGCTTGAGATGCCCCTTGCATCCCCTGCTGATAAGGTCTAGATCCTTGTGGCCTCCTTTGGTTGAGGTAATAGAGAGGCTCTGTGGGAGCTTCGGTCCCTTGGTACATGGCTTTAAACCCAGGTAAGGTTGGACACTGATTTGTGGGATGGTCCTCCTCACAAACGAAACACACTTCAACCGAATGCAATGGACATTCATTCTTAGGGTGCCTCCTTGTGCACCTAGGACAGAAGACAGCCAAGGCTCTCTCAGCCTCTTCTTTCTTTTGTTGAATCCTGAATGTATCAAGTTGCATGGCAATGGTTTGTCTCACCTCACTCTTAAGATCTTCTAATTGGTTTGCAAGCTCATGTTTGGAGAAAGGGACACTAGTTGAGAGGTGGTTTCCTCTACCTCGTTTCCGAGCTGCCCTGGAGTGGTTTCTAAACACAGTCTTGATGTCCTCATAAGGCAGTTGGTAAATGTCCCCCCCAGCTAACATGTGAAGGGTATCTAAGAGGTCTTCAGGGACTCCTCGGAGTAGGACCAACTTGAGGGATTCAGGGTCAAGTGTGCACCTGGCCCGCTTATAGCTTAGTTGGAACCTCTCCTCATAATCCTCTAAGGACTCATCATTTCCCATGGACATCCGAAAGATTTCCCCCTTTGTTTCCTTGCACCTACAGTAATCCCGGTACTTGGTGTTGAAAACTTGCTGCATTTGAGCCCAAGTGGTGATACTATTCCCAGGTAAGCCCATGAACCAGCGTAGTGCTGCATCCTTAAGGGTGGAAGGGAAAAGTTTCAACTTTTGCTCATCTTCAGTATAGTCATAGGTTCTACAAAGGACAGCAAACTCAAACAGGAAGGTATCTGGATCTTCAGTGGTCAACCCATGGAAGTGAGGTAAGGCGGAGGGGCTAATGTTTTTCATTTTCATCTCTCCATTGGTCTCTCGGATGGGGAAGGCACCTTCTATTCTCTCATCTTCTCTTCTATTGTCAGCCATAGCTTCAGATGGATTGGTCTCTAACTCTTCTTCTACTATAGGGTCTTTGGATATCTCAGGTTGTTCACCTATAGGTTCCTCTAGGTCACTGTCACCAAAGAAGAGAGAAGGGTGACTCAGTGATGTGGTGGGGGTGTTTGGTAGGAATTTGCCTGATCTATCTCGGTTCCTACAAGGCATGAAATGGAAAAGACTTTCTTTTTCTTTTTGCTTGCTTTTGCTTTGCTTTTATTTTGGTACCTGCAAAACTGAGACAGATTGATCTACAACTAACTATGAAAGATGCAAAATTAACTGAAAGCAGGAAAGGACTAATCTACTTTGCTCAAATGAAATTGCAGGAAGGAAATGCTAGTCTATGAAAGCAGGAAATGCTAGTCTATGAAACCAGGAAATGCTAATCTATGAAAGCAGAAAATGCTAATCTATGAAAGCAGGAAATGCTAATCTATGAAAGCAGGAAATGTCTATGCTACTTTTGCAGAATGGAAATGAAGTAAACTACTAGCAGAAGGTAAGAGTAAGAAAGTAGAAGAAAAGCAACAATTACTAATACTATGACGCTTCCCCGGAAACGGCGCCAAAAAGATGGTGAGCTCCAGTATTGTAGCAATAATGCTACAACTCCTGGGGCTTCCTGTCTCTTAATTTTATCAACCCGGTAGTTCGTACAAACTTGGAAGCGACGGTGCTATATGCACAAGTACTAGCTCTTGTCGCCGCTGTCACTTGGTTAGCTGGCACAAGTCCGCTAGGGCTCAAGCCAACTTCTATAGGCTCTCAGAAGAAGCTTGTTAAATGATGGACGAAAGCTAGCTCAAAGAAGACTAATCTACTTGGCAAAAATGAACTGAAAGCAAATCAAAACATGGAAACCTTAGGAAACCCTAATTTAACTAGTCTAACCTCTATGATGCAAAGAATGTGAAGGAAACTTCTACCAATGGTGCCATTACTTCTAATAAGTGAGAATGCATGAATCTAATCTACTTGCATCTTAAAAGACACGTTTTTGTATTTTTTCTTTAAGTGGATGGAGTGATTGGGATTTTGTGCTTATTAGGGTTTGGTTGTGCAGATGGGATGCGGAAGGAAGGAAAGCTTGGGAAAGGTTGGGGAGGCTAGGAGAGGTCCCCAGAGATCCTTAGCATCAGTCCACAGAGGTTCCTCACGTTCAGAGGCTCAGCAACCGAGTGAGTGGCCTCCTACAGGATGTCTGCAGGGGATTCTACAGGAAACGCAGGGGTTTCTACAGGAAGTCTACAAATTGCTACAGGATGACCTACCGTGGGTGTTTGAAGTGATGGTGGAGTGATGGAATGGTAGGGGGAGATGTGTAAGGTAGGAATAAGGCTGGTGATGGCTCAGGAGTGGAGAAGTAGGATGGAGAACGAGTGTATGAAGTGGGTTGATGGATGAAAGGTGATAACAACGAAATGTCTAAAGAATGAAGTTACGTGAGGAGTGGAGGAGTTTGGGAGATAACAGAGCGGAGCAGAGGTCGAGGATGTGGTTGTGTGCGTGATCAAGACGAAGAAGGAGGTAATAGAATGATGAAAAGCAGTGTAAATGAAACAAATGGCTTATGACTGTCACCAAGATGAAAATTCATTAACCTAAGCTACCTGAACTCAATGAACAGCAGTATAAAGCGTGTAGAGGATTGTGCATGAAGCGGTGATGAAGGTGTATGGTGCAAGAGTGAAGTGCATGGAAAGATCTATCATAAACGAGACTATGTTGCAGCATGTATAAAGTGAAGAACTGCGTATTTTTGTGGCTGGTATAGGCTGCACTCCAATCTCCAAACAGAGATGGCAGTGGAGACTTTCTCAACCTTTTTTGTTGGAGCTCCAATTTATTATCAACCTGCTAGTCTAACTAAACAACCGAAAGCAATTCAACCATAAGCTAAACTCATTCAATCTCATAAAACCTAACTCAGCAAACCTGTAATTTCGAATTGCATGGTAAAGCAATGAACTAAAGTGCTGGAACGAAATGCAAACACATTACAACACTGAGGAGATCTATTGCTCTCAGGTTGGGCCCTAACCTGAGAGCTATAGCTCCTTGAGAAAACTCAGAACTAGATCAAAATCTGCCTTCTTTATTCATAATCTGGTGTCATGCCAAACTTGGCTTACAAAAAGAACTACACCGAGCTGTGCTCAAAAATTACAATAGTAATGCGAAAGTTTCAACAACCTATCAAAGGCTACGACCTCCATACTTATGCAAAAACGATCATCCAACAGGTGTCCTTGATTTTAGGAGCTCGGCTGACCAACTGAAGTTTAAACTGTTGATCCTGTAGGACAGTCATAATTGTTGTTCCTGTAGAACAGTTATAACTGTTGTTCCTGTAGAATAGCTGGCTGCTTCTAAGCTCGGTGGGGAGATGGATTGGAGCTCGGAGCTATGGTGGGAATCACGAGGAGGGTCCCAAGACTGTGGACATCCTCTCCTAAAAACCAGCAGTGCCACCTCATTGTCTCCTTGTCTCCTTTTCACGTGGTCTTTTCTCCCTTTTAATGCAAAAACCTGAAATCATAATGCATTAGTCACGTAGATAAAATGTCTACCCTTCTTCCTACAAACAACACGAATAAACTAAGAAATGCATGCATAAGCAGTAAAAAGTGAATGGTTTGAGCAAAGCAAGTAGGCCAAATGAGCCCAAATTATACCAAAAATTGGGGCTCATCAGTAAGTACTCTAACTACCAAATAAACATTGGAGATATCGCTAAGTTACAAAAAGTGACTAAAAGTAAGAAATCATGTAATAAATGATTAATTAATGCTAAGTTAAATTAAAAATATGAAAAATAAAGTTTATGTGAAATGTGGACTGGTGCAAGATGAGGGTGTATAAAAGAGGTAAAACAACGGTAAATGGTTATGATTTAGGAAGGGGAAAATGGAAATTTGAGAGAAAATTAGGGGACTAACATCCTCCCATCCCTAAGCCTTTGTGTGTCCTCACACAACTCTTTACCTTTGCAAAAAAACCTTCAAAACATTGAGCATACCAATTCAATCCTGCTCTAACATACTAACATCAGCTTGCAATGTTTCAAACTTCTTCTTTCTGATGTTATTTAATTTCTTTGTCACCTTTTTAAGTCGCTTGAAACATTGCGCAGCTCGGTACTTCCAAACTCTAACTTCTACTTTCTTTTTCTGGATCTCCGCATTTAATTCTTCTTTACTCTGTTCTTTATCCTCCTGTGCTTTAGCTATCAGAAAAAAATGCTGTCAAAAATCAATTAACACCAGTAAAATTCCTTCAAAGAAGTTTTTCCAAATAATACTGCAAAAACAAAGGAAAAATTACCTCTATTGTATAACTAGAAAATTCTTACCAAATCAAATCGCCTCCCCGGCAATGGCACCAAAATGTTGGGTGCAAGAATTACAGTTAAGCAAACTCCTCAACACTTAATTTGTCAACCCGGGGGATTCATAAATTTAGAGATGAAGCACAGGAAATGCCAGAGGTGGTATGAATATTCCTAATATAAATCCGTACTTTCTTTAATGGAAAGATTGTAGAATCAAATTAAAAAGAGAAAAAGGCAACTTGAACCATCAAAATAATCTAAGAATAGAACAAGGAAGAATGCATTTGCAAGAGGGAATTAAAGATAAAGGGAAATCACTCTAGCTAATTATTGTTTAACTACTGAGTGTGTGTTTTTCTTTAGCAGAGACACTTAGCAGTCTCATCAGATGGGCCCTTAAACCTGCTCCTTTAGAGATTTCCTTCTTGCACTAATCTGTCATGTACTATCGCAGTCTGCTTGCACTAGTGCAGGAACAGAGATTTATGCAGAAGGTATAAATGGTGTCTTTACTAAAGGCTTTTTACTTCTTGCAAGGGCTTGAACTTTTCCAGGTTCAAAGCACTCAGATCCCGTGGCAAGAAACTAGTTCTTGCACCGGATCAGAGCTTCCTGCATTTAGCATTTAATTCTTAAAATGAGTGCTTAATTATTGCAAGTGCTATTATACTGTTAAATCAAATTGCACACATAAAAAGTGAATGTTTCTGATCTTGACGGAGTGCAAGAATAAAGATACAATCAATATACATTTATCTTGTCATAATCATTGAATGAAAGAAAGAAGATTGCGGGAAGTAGACTAAGAAGGCTTGCTGCATCACGCCAACGTGCACTGATGCAGGTTCATTTCTCCTGCTTGGACTAAGTGGGGAAAACCAATCGAACATAATTGCAGAAAATGAGATATCACACCAACGTGCACTGGTGCAAGGTTATTTCTACTGCTTGAACTAGGCGAGGAAAACCAATCAAATAGAGTTGCAAATAAGGAGATATCACACCAACGTGCACCAGTGCAGGGTTTTTCTCCTGCTTGGACTAGGTGGAGGAAAACCAATCTGAAATCAAGTGCAGGAAAGGGAATTTATCTACTTCACACAAGGGATCCACTTTCACTCAGACCAGAATGCATGTGCTTAAAATTAAATCACACTTGACAATGTAAACACAAATTATAGGAAAAACGGGAAATGGGGTAAACGTGCTAGGTTGGTTGGGCCCTAGCCAACCAGTGCGTTTCCCCTTTAAATAAACACGTTGCTCAGTACCTTAATCAATTCATTAGCTCAAATACAGAAATGTAATTTGTAAAACATGAGGCGAAGCTCCCTTTCATTAATTCATTGGGGGAAGTACATACGTTAATACATCGTCCAACCCAAATTCGGGCAATAACAAAATACAACACCCTATTACCGCCTCTCTAATTGTGTCTCTGTTCTATCAAAAAACTTCCCTTAGTCCTATTTACATTCTACAATATATAGATCTTTGGATAAAGGCCAAAATAGATCATTCAACCGATTACATAACCAAATGCAGAATTTAGCTTTTCAACCTTCAAAATTAGACAGTTTGCAAAACTGGCCGTCGCCAATCTCTAGCTTTCTTCCTTCACAGATTCGATCGCGGCTTCCTTTGGATCGATCTTGTTGTCATGGTTGAAGTTGCTCAAAACGAGGTGATTCGATCTCGGTTGCCTTTGGATCGATCTTGCTTTCGTGGTTGAAGCTGCTCAAAATGAGGCGGTGATCAAGGGGGTTCGAATCTGCTGCAAGGATTTTCTGTGCTGGCAACGGTGCAAGATATGATCCTACACTAGGATCAGCGGTCACGGTAACTACTTTAACTACCAAATAAACATTGGAGATATCGATAAGTTACAAAGAGTGATTAAAAGTAAGAAATCATGTAATAAATGATTAATTAATGCTAAGTTAAATTAAAAGTATGAAAAATAAAGTTTATATGAAATATGTCACCGTGCTTGGACTAGTGCAAGATGAGGGTGTATAAAAGAGGTAAAACAGCGGTAAATGGTTATGATTTAGAAAGGGGAAAATGGAAAAAGAGAGAAAGTTAGGGGACTAACATCCTCCCATCCCTAAGTTGTTGTGTGTCCTCACACAACTCTTTACCTTTGCAAAAAAACCTTCAAAACTTTGAGCATTCCAGCTCAATCCTGATCTGGCATACTGAAATCAGCCTGCAATGTTTCAAACTTCATCTTTCTGATGTTCCTTAGTTTCTTTATCACCTTTTTAAGTCGCTTGAAACATTGTGTAACTCGGTACTTCCAAACTCTAACTTCTCCTTTCTTTTTCTAGATCTTCGCAGTTAATTCTTCTTTACTTTGTTATTTATCCTCCTGCGCCTTAGCTATGAGTTGTTCTAAGTTCTGCACTTGAAGCTATAGTTCAACTATCCGAGTAGCAAGAGTTACCAAATCTTTTTCTTCTTTTGTCTCGACAGGGGTTGTGTCTTCCTCAGGGACATCAATATCCCTCATGGTTACATTAGGAAATTACTCTTCTTTTGGTTCTTCTTCTTGCACTGGTTCAAAAGGGGATTCAATGTCCTGTGGGGACTGTGATTCTTTGCCTGCACCAGATTCTTTATTCTTTTTCCAGGGCCTTTTAATGAAATCTACCAATAGAGTGTCATCTTCGACCTCTGCAAATTTTGTTGTGTTCACAAGGATTAATAAGTTGTCTTCTTCGGGGGTCTGTGCTTGTACTGGTGGCATAGAAGGAGTCTCTTCAACAGGTACACTAGCTGTCTTCTTATTTGGAGATGGGGCCCTTTCTTCTTTTGAATTTTTAGGTCATTTCCTTTTTGCACTGGTGCAAGAAGGACTCCCCTTTACATTCTTACTCGGACCCTTGCTTGTGCTAGTGGGGTCCTCTGTCTCCTTTCCAATAGCTATCTTTTTAGGTAGCTATTTTAACAGCGCCTACCAGGTCATGCCTTTAACTTCTAATTGCTTCTGGACCAAAATCTTTATCAGGCCATGGTGATATAACTTCTTATCGGCCTGGTCTACCCGTCCATCCTACACACCTTTGGCCATTTTTTCCAAGCTCTTAAGCAAAAAATAGGAGAAATTCATCCTCCACCGGATGTGCCAGGCAGCTTCGAAATGCTGCAACATCCTAAAATGGTACACGAAAGTGCGGGAGTACCTTCCCTCACAGGTTATGAATTTTTGTAGGATGAAAAGGAGGTCCTGCCACTATCCTAGCATGGCACTGCGTGGAACTCCTTCCTTCCAATCCACCTTCATCTTCTTGTTGACAACGAAACACTGCCATCGCTTCCTTTCTAGTTTCTGATTTTTAAACCACTGGTCACTACTATTTTCCAAGCATGTCGTTGTTGCTATATACTCTTCCGTAACCTTAAATTTTAGAGGCCCAATTTTTACTCTATCATTTTTTAAACTTCTGGCAAACTGTAAGCCTACTTCATTTTTGTGCTCGTCAAACTTTTGCAAGAACTGAAGAAACCTCGAGTCTCGCAATAGTGTAAGACTATTGTGATACTCAGCAGTCTATTCTACCCTACTGAGAGACGAAGGTTCACTTCGAATAGGGGACATCGTTGCTTAATGGTTATGAACAGTTAAGAATTTACATGCAACACCGGGAAAATTGGTTCTTATAGATAGGGATCCAACTGTCCACCATCCCTTCCATCTTATCACCCATTCATTCAACTAAAATAGCCGTGGATGCGTGGCATCTTTGAGATCATGTCGGATTGGTACTTGCGGTGGCATTTTAATGGCTAGGTGAGGTAATCATTACGAGTGAAGGACATCTAGGATTATGGCGGAAAGGGGCAATTATATCCAAGCAACAGTTAAACACTTCCGCACTCATTCATAATTCAAAAACAGAACTTAGCATTCATTACAAAATGATCATAATTCTTAACTTTAAGACACCTTTGTACTTTAAATAATTTTCTCTTAGTTAATATGATAGCACAAGTACTCATCGACTAAGTGAAAGGACTTCTTATAAACTTTCATGATGACCACTTTCCTATGATGTATACTATGAAAAGAACAAATTGTACTATGTTTTTGACAGGGTGCATGCTTGCACCGCTTAAACTATGCTATTCTACTGGTATCATTATGCTTGCATTATTATATAGGACGACATGCTTGCACTAGTGCAAGCATAATATCTAAAAAAAGAACATGGAATTTAAATAAAATATAGGCTGCAATTCCAACATGGCTTCCTCAATTTATACTGGAAATTTACTTCGCCTTTTATTGATGCTTCAGAGCATATCCTTTTGCTCTTTGTGCGCAAGATCCTGCAATAAATTCATGAGGGAACAAAGAAGTGGGAAAAGGGAAATTTTAGAATGGGAAGGAATTCTGTTACAGGGATTCCAGGAATAGTACCACAAGAGGGGATAAACAGAAGTGGGATAGGGAAAAAAATTCAAGTGTAAAGTGGGGTTTTTACGAAACGGACAGAGTAAACTCAGAAGAATATGGGAAGGTTAATCATTCTGGGATTGAAGAAGAAAACTGAGGGAATATTACGAAAGTGGAATATGAAGAAAGACAGAAAATTTTATGGAAGGTTTGCTTGCACTGGTGCAAGAAAAATAATTGCAGCGAAAATTAAGCGTTACTTGAATAAAAATATCCATGCTAATTACCCCAATTGTATAAAGGTTGGTTCTTCCGAACCTGCGTTTACTTGGTTGTCGCTAGCATATCTAAAGATCAAGCAACATTTTCTTTTTATTAGAAATTTTTGATCTTCCTGCCAGCAAGCTATTTTTCAGGTTGATCCTTCTGCAATCATGTTAGCGGACTGATTTTCATAATTACAGGAAAATGTTTTTTCTTTACTTTAAAAAAAAAAAATTGTATTATTTTTTTAAGAAGAAGAAGAACTCATGTTTTCAAAAGGTTGGTATTACCATTCACCACTACCATCCCGAATTGCTGTTGGACTTGCTGTGTGAAATCTTTCTTGGCAAGTGGCTGAAACTACTTCTTTAATTTGTGTCCATTTACCAAGAATACTGAATTTTGTCCATCAATAGTTTTAACTTCTACTGATCCATTCTCGAATACTTGGATCACTTCATAAGGTCCCATCCAACGTGTATGGAATTTCCCTTTAAAAATTTTAAACCTAGAATCATAAAGGAGCACCCAATCACCTAGTTGGAATTGCTTTTTCTGAATAGACTTGTGATGCCACCTTTTGCGTTTCTGCTGAATTAGTATGTTTTGTTGAACAACATCCCTATGAAATTTATCTAACTCATTTAATTACAGAAGACGTTGTTGTTGTGCCTCAAGGAGATCTAGTCCTAACTGAACTACAATTCTGAAAGTTTTGATCTGGAATTCAATTGGTAACAGAACCTGTTTTCCATATACCAGCGTATATGGTGTATGTCCCATGCTATTTCTCCAAGTGATTTTGTATGCCCACAAAGATTTTGGTAATCTTTCAGCCTAGTATTTTTTATGCATATTTACTGTCTTTGTAAGAATGGACTTGATCACTTTGTTTGTGGATTCCACCTGGCCATTTTCTTGCAGGTGATACGGCATGGATTTCCTGTGCCGATCTTGTATTTCTCCATCACACCCTGTACCAGATTAGAAATAAATTGCGGACCATTGTTAGAAACAATTTCTCTAGGCACACCAAATCTAGTAAAGATTTCAGTAAAAAGAAAATCAACAGCAACTTTTTCTATAGCAAAGGAAACAGCTTTAGCTTCTACCCATTTTGTAACAAAATCTGTACAAACCAAGATATGATTTTTACTTAATGACGTTGGATTTATTGGCCCTATAAAATCAATAGCCCATTTTTCAAATGGCTCAATCATAACTTGGGGGCATAAAGGAATTTCATTGGTTTGATTAGGCTAGCCCATTCGTTGATAGCTATCACATCGCCTGACATATTGTTTGGCATCCTTAAACAAGGAAGGCCAAAAGTAACCAGCACGTAATATTTTATATGTAGTCCGCTTATCAGCGAAGTGGCCTCCACAAGGTTCATCATGAGCATATTTCAATATGTCAAACACTTCCTCCTCTCTTACACACCTACGGATAATCAGATTTGGACCAATGTAAAAGAGATCTCCTTGAATCTAGGAGTATGCAACACTTTCCTGAATAATATTCCGCTTTTCACGAGCGGGCAAGTGGGGTGGTGATTTCTCAGTAACCAAGTAATTAGCAATGATAGCAAACCATGGAGAATCTGTTGACATAGAAAAAGATGTTCATCCGGAAAATCATCATTAACAGGAGTTGCTTCACTAGGATTATCTAATCTAGAAAGAAAATCTGCTACAACATTAGATTTTCTTGGTCTATCAACAATAGTATTGTTAAATTCCTGCAACAATATTAACCACCTAGTCACTCTACCACTAGTCAATGGTTTTTTCATCAAATATTTAATCGCGGAATGATCAGTATGTACAAATACTTCATATCCTGTAATATAGTGCCTGAATTTATTAATTACAAAAATTACAGCTAAAAACTCTTTCTCTCTAACTGTATAATTTAATTCAGCAGAAGAAAAATTCTTACTAATATACTAAATAGCATAAGATACTTATTTGCCTCTTGTCCTAAAGTTGCGCCAGTAGCGAAATCTGAAGCATCAAAGGAAATGTGAAAAGGCAGGGACCAGTAAGGACCTGTCAAAACTGGTGCATGTACTAACTTTTCCTTCAATGTTTCAAAATACCATTGGCAAGTTGTGGTCCAAGAAAATTCACTATCCTTGGCTAGAAGTCGGAAAAGAGAGGCAGCTATCTTAGAAAAATTTTCAATGAATCTTCTATGGTAACGAGCATGTCCTAAAAAACCTCTTACTTCCCTTTGAGTTTTAGGTGCAGGAGGAAGCAAAATGATTTCAATCTTTGTCGGATCAACCTGGATACCTTTACCAGAAATCAAATGGCCAAGTACCACTCCGCTTTGCACATTAATCTACATTTCTTGTCACTCAAGGCGAGATGGGATTCCTAACAATGAAGAAGTACTTTCTCCAGATTTTTGAGAGCTTCCTGAAAAGAATCACCAAACACAGAAAAGTCATCCATACAAATTTCTACAAATTCTAGATCAGTAAAAATGGCCAGGACTTCCCTTTGAAAGGTAGTTGGGGCATTACATAAACCAAAGGGAAGTGCTTTATAAGCAAATGTACCCCATGGACATGTAAAAGTAGTTTTATCCTGATCTTCGGGTGCAATATGTATCTGGTTATAACCACTGAAGCCATCCAAAAAGGAAAAATATTTCTTTCCTGCAAGGGTATCAAGCACCTGGTCAATGAAAGGGAGAGGGAAATAATCTTTGAGAGTGGCTTTGTTTAATTCTCGATAATCAATACAAATACGCCATCTTCCATCTTTCTTAGGTACTAGCACTAATAGAGAGACACACTGACTGTCAAAAATAGGATAGATAAAACCAACATCCAAGAGTTTCTGTACTTCTTCCTTCACAATATCTCTTAGAGCTGGATTCATTCGCCTTTGGGGTTGTCGGACAGGTCAGGTTCCTTCCTGAATATAGATATGATGTGTACAAGTTTCAGGAGGAATACCCTTCATATCTTCGTAGCCCCAAGCAAAGGCACTAAGATGCTTTTGCAACAAATTCACAAGCTGCTCCTGCTAAGATGAGTCCAAATCTGAACTAATATGCAAGGATTTACTGGGGCTAATCTCAAAAAGAGTACTATCAAGCTCAGGAGTACTCAAGGGAGTGGTCAAATGCAGTGGTACAGAAGAATGAGAATCATGATTATCTTGAAAATCTAGGCTGAAAATCTGGCTCAATGGCTCAAAATTAGGCATAGTGTCTAGATTATTCAGGAAATCTTGAATCTCATCTTCTTGTGAAGACCCAATATAATGATGGATAAGGGAAATGGGTTGAGTCTCCTCATCACTGCTTTGATCCAACCATAAAGTATCTCGAAGGTCCTGAATGGATCTGGCAGGGGGGTATAAGGTAACTTTCTTCCTAGAATCTCCATACGAAATATACATATCACCGGAACAACATCCAATATATGCATCAGCTGTAGCAAGCCATGGTCGACCCAAGATCAAGGGATATCCTACTAGGTTCTTTGGCTAAAGCACAATGAAATCAGTAGGATATTCCCAAGAATCTAATGAGATGATCACATCATCCAATACTCCTTCTGGCTTAATTTTAGATCTATCTGCTAATTCAAGCACAGTGGGAGTAGGGAGAAGATGAGATAACTGAATTTGATCCATGGTTTGCTTAGTCATGACATTAATGGTTGCCCCCAGGTCTATAAGAACATTAGAGACAAGGACATTACTAATCTGAACTGAGACAACAGGGTTTCTGGGATCAGTATATTTTTCCATAGACACACATCCTGTCATCAACTCTGCTGCCCTACCAACAAATTGAACGGTTTGGGGTTCCAATCTCTTCCTCCCGCGTTTCTTGAGACAGAGTTTCTTACTAATCTTGGTACAAATGGGGATCTCTTTGATGTCTTGAAGCAAAGGCATCTTAATGAAAAGATTCTGAAGCTCTGATGCCAAGCTAGTCTCAGAAGTAGGCTCACTTCTTTCCATTACTAGCCTCTCTGGGAAGGGAGGTTGGTTGGAAGAAGATGGCAAGGATTCAGAGGGTAAGGGCTACTTAGTGACATCTTTCGGAGAATGGTTAAGAGTTTCCTCTTCTCCTTTCTCTTCAACAATCACTATAGGTTGCTTCTGATTTTCTGATGTTACAGTCCTTCCCGATCTTAATTGAATATCGTGAACCCTAACTGGAATAGACTGATACTCGAATGGTAAAGGTTGGTTTGTTACATAGATCATTTGCACTGCTTTATTATTGTTAAGATTGGCCATAGGTTGAGCAGGCAACTGAGGAGGTCTAAAAGGTGGAGGTAAAGGCAACGGTGGAGTAGACTGACTCGGAAGTTGAGGCATTGAATAATGTGTATGCGTAGATGGATATGACTGCATAAGTGGCTGGTAGGAATATGGAGAATGAGTTGGCCCTCTCCAACCTTGTTGCCATGGTTGAGAAGGTTGCCCATGCTGACATTAATTCCCATACTGCCACTGCTGATTAGTGTTAGGATAAGAATATGCATGTGAATTATAACCAAAATAGTGTGGAGAAAATTTAGGAGCCATACATGCACTTACCTGAGGCCAATTCCTTTTTGCTCCCATAGCATACAAGTATTCAACTTAAGGTTGTCCCCCTGTAAATACAGCTTTAAGTCCTAGTGAAGAGGGACATTTTTCTATGACATGGTCTTCTGCACAAATAGCACACTTGTTAGTTTCTTTCAAATTAAGAGGACAGTCTTTAGGAGGATGCTTGTCTCTACATTTAGGACAGTAAATACATAATGACTCTTGTTCCTTCATGAGTTTTTGTTGAAATTTTAAAGAGTCCAACTGTCTGGTAATAGTATTCATTATATCAATTTTCATGTTTTCCATTTTATTTTCTAGTCCAATAATCATAGCATCAGTAGATTTAGTTTTTCTATTTCTATTTCAAATTCCTCTACCGGATCTATACTGATTTCTTGAAAATTTCTTCCATAATTCACAAATTTGTTCAAAAGTTTGCTGATAAATATCACCTTGTCCTACCATATTTAAATTATTTCTAGCATTATCCATAAGTCCTCTTAAGAACAAGGTTCTAATAGTACTAGGAAAGCTTAAGTTTTGACCTTTTTAAAATATACAGAAATCTTATAGGTAATCTTCAAGAGTTTCATCATCATGTTGTATGATTGTAAAAATCTCATCCTACATGTCCCAAGTTTTGCAATATTCTTGATATTTACACAAAAACACTCTCTTCATCTGATCCCAAGAGGTTATAGTGTTTCCTCCTAACCCCATAAACCAGCGTAGAGCTGAGTCCTTGAGAGTAACATGAAATAATATTAACTTCTGAGTGTCATTTGAATAATCATAACTTCTACACATAATATCAAACTCGAATAGAAAAGAGTCAGGATCTTCATGAACTTTACCATGGAAATGAGGGAGAGCTAATGGTGGAATATTCTTCATTTGCACCATAGTATCAGGGTCCACAATTAGAAACACAAAATTGGATTGTTCTCCACTTACTTGGTTTTCACCGGCCCCTTCCACATGGTCTTCATGGTTGGTCATTGTTTCCCTTTTTCTTGAACCACTCTCAACAGGCTAAACCACACCTAAGTTGTTGTCACCAGAATCTAGGTGGACTGCTCCTACATGATGGGTTTGAATTGGATTTGGCTTCCTGCTTACAGAAGGAGACCCAATCTGAGAATTGTTTTCAAAATTCTTTCGGCCCTTAGTGGGCTTCGAACCCTTACCTTTTCTAGGCATTCATTTCAAAAAAAGAAAAGAAAAATAACAAACAAATTCTAAAAAGATGCTGTCAAAAATCAATTAACACCAGTAAAATTCCTTCAAAGAAGCTTTTCCAAACAATACTATAAAAATAAAGGAAAAATTACCTCTATTGTATAATCAGAAAATTCTTACCAAATCAAATCACCTCCCCGGCAACGGCGCCAAAATGTTAGGTGCCGGAATTACACTTAAGCAAACTCCTCAACACTTAATTTGTCAACTCATGGGATCCGTAAACTTAGAGACGAAGCACAAGCAATGCCAGAGATGGTATGAATCTTCCTAATGTAAATTCCTACTTTCTTTAAAGGAAAGATTGCAGAATCACATTAAAAAGAGAAAAAGGCAACTTGAGCCATCAAAATAATCTAAGACTGGAACAAGGAAGAATGCATCTGCAAGAGGGAATTAAAGATAAAGGGAAATAACTCTAGCTAATTATTGTTTGACTATTAAGTGTGTGTTTTTCTTTAGCAGAGACACTTAGCAGTGTCATCAGATGGGCCCTTAAACCTTCTCCTTTAGATATTTCCTTCTTGCACTATTATGTCATGTACTATCGCAGTCTGCTTGCACTAGTGCAGGAACAGAGATTTATGTAGAAGGTATAAATGGTGTCTTTACTAAAGGCTTTTTACTTCCTGCAAGGGCTTGAACTTTTCCAGGTTCAAATCACTCAAATCCCGTGGCAAGAAACTAGTTCTTGCACCGGATCAGAGCTTCCTGCATTTAGCATTTAATTCTTAAAATGAGTGCTTAATTATTGCAAGTGATATTATACTGTTAAATCAAATTGCACACATAAAAGTGAACGTTTCTGATCTTGATAGAGTGCAGGAATAAAGAAACGATCAATATATATTTATCCTGTCATAAGCATTGAGTGAAAGAAAGAAGATTGCGAAAAGTAGACTAAGAAGGCTTGCTGCATCACGCTAACTTGCACTGATGTAGGTTCATTTCTCCTGCCTGGACCAGGCGGGGAAAACCAATTGAACATAATTGCAGAAAAGGAGATATCGCACCAACTTGCACTGGTGCAGGGTTATTTCTCCTGCTTGGACCAGGCGGGGAAAACCACTCAAACAGAGTTGTAGAAAAGGAGATATCACACCAACGTGCACTGGTGCAAGGTTATTTCTCCTTCTTGGACGAGGCGGAGGAAAACCAATCTGAAATCAAGTGCAGGAAAGGGAATTTATCTACTTCACACAACGGATCTGCTTTCACTTGGACAGGAATGCATGTGCTTAAAATTGAATCGCACTTGACAATGTAAACACAAATTACAGGAAAAACGGGAAATGGGGTAAGTGTGCTGGGTTGGCTGGGCCCTAGCCAACCACGCATTTCCCCTTTAAATAAAAACGTTGCTCAATACCTTAATCAATTCATCAGCTCAAATACAGAAATGCAATTTGTAAAACATGAGGCGGAGCTCCCTTTTATTAATTCACTGGGGCAAGTACATACGTTAATACATCGTCCAACCCAGATTCAAGCGATAATAAAATACAACACCTTGTTACTGCCTCTCTGACTGTGTCCCTATTCTATCAAAAAACTTCCCTTAGTCCTATTTACATTCTACATTATATAGATCTTTGGCCAAAGGCCAAAATAGATCATTCAATTGATTACATAACCAAACATAGAATTTAGCTTTTCGGCCTTCAAAATTAGACAGTTAGCAAAACTAGCCGTAGCCAATCTCCAGCTTTTGTCCTTCACAGATTCGATCTTGGCTGCCTTTGGATCGATCTTGCTGTCGTGGTTGAAGCTACTCAAAACGAGGCGGTGATCAAGGAGGTTTGGATCTGCTGCAAGGATTTGTTGTGCTGGCAACGGTGCAAGATCTGATCCTGCACTAGGATCAACAGTCACGGTAAGTACTCTAACTACCAAATAAACATTGGAGATATCAATAAGTTACAAAGAGTGATTAAAAGTAAGAAATCATGTAATAAATGATTAATTAATGCTAAGTTAAATTAAAAGTATGAAAAATAAAGTTTATACGAAATATGTCACCGTGCTTGGACTGGTGCAAGATGAGGGTGTATAAAAGAGGTAAAACAGTAGTAAGTGGTTATGATTTAGGAAGGGGAAAATGGCAAAAAGAGAGCAAATTAGGGGACTAACAGTTTCCATGTTTACCTTTTTGGTATTTAAAATATGTGTCACTCTTATTTACCATAAGGCTTTGAGAATTAATGTAATGAAGTTTACTTACAAAGTGATGATAAGGGTGAAACAATTATGAAATACATGAAAGTAAGATTGGGAAGTCAGTGAATTTGTTTAAGTTGAATACTTAAAAGTTATTGGGTCAATTCAAGAAAGTCATGACAAGTTCTCAAATAGACAAAAGTCCTTGCACAAGTTGAGTTGAAGTGAGAGAGTCTCAATGTAAAAATTCAAGTCAAAGGCCTATTAATGAAGACTTAATGTAAAAGTCTGGAGTCAAAAGGAAATTTAAAGTCCAGTCAAAAGTGTCATTGATTGTAATGGGTGCATGATCGGTAGAGCTCGACACCCAAAAAGTCTAGTCATTGTAGTACAATTTGAAGAGATACTACAATTGTTGCTTGCAGCAAAGAGGAGTAAGGATTGCTCAGGAGTAGGTTCAAGTGAGGTGAACCATTAGCCAAGTTAAGAGAAAACAACTTGGTAAAGTGTTAGTTGTTGCAGGTGACAGTGAACAAGATAAAGTTCATCACAGAAGATGAAGAAAGAGATCGAGGAATTGAAAGCGCAACTTGAAATACTAACGGAATGGCTACAAGGAAAAGATAATGAAGACCGAAGACATGGATGGAGAATGAGGAAATGGGTTAGATGGAACCTATTGCAAAATAAATGGAATTCCAAGCTGATAAACAAGTTCAAAGAACTCGAACAAATACATATTTCTTTGTTGGAAAAGGAGAGACTCAAAGGAATTGAGTCACAACAAAGAGGATTTGCTGAAACCCAGAAAGTCTATAGTGAAATATTGGTGCTTGAAGCATCAAATGAGGCCAAAAGGTCTTGTATTTTAAAAATTGATAGTTTGTTTGTGGATGTTGAAGGTGAACAAATAATTGAAGTTGTTGATAATCATCAAATAATTTCATATGTCAACATGAGTAATATTGTAGTAGAATTAAAATTTCTAGAAGAATGGTTGGATAATCCAAAATTAGAATGTGACAATATGCCTTCAAATCAACAAATTTGGCACAACGGAAGCATAGAGAATGACAACAAAGTTGAAATTGAAGAAATGAAAATGTTGTTGGAACATGAACATATTGCACATATGAAAGAAAAATGTTCAAATGTGGAACCTGAATGTAATCATGATGAATTGTTATTCCAAGCTATTAACAATAAACTTCAATCAGAAACTAGATTGGATATTGAAATCAAAGATTTAAGGAAATAGCATGAGGAAGAAAGACTGAATGACCAGCAGCAAAACAGAGTTTGGAATCCTGGAGGTAGCAAGTCATTGAGACTTGTAGCTGTCACATTACTACAGAAAAGTGACAAACCTCATAGATAGGAGTATATTAATTTTTCTTTTCTACATCGGGAGTCTGATGTAGTAGCATCTTGCTTCAAAAAATCATTATATATTTGGTTGACTTAGGGGGTGTGATGTTTTTAATTTATTAATAGGAAATTTGTATATTTTTAATAAATTGAGTGGAAAATATGTCTATGAGGTTTTAATTGTAAATATTCTCAATTATGAGAAAATATGAGTGATAATAGATTTGTAAAGATCTCATAGAGATCTTAGGGATTAGGGGATCTTAGAATAGAGGATTAGTTGAGTTAAAAGTGGAATTAGAGGATTTTTAGGATATGGTTGAGTAGATTGTGGGATATTAACTAGAAATGGTTGTAGAATCCTTTTGTATATTGTTGGGTGAATATAAGGTGTCATTTAGAACTCTTAAATGCCTCACATTAATTATCGACCTAGGTAAGTCTTTTTGTTTCAAGAGTGTACACAATATGTGCAAGTGATGAAAATCATTGAATCTATAGAGAGTAATGCTTTAAAATAACTTATTGATTTCAATACAAGAGTAAACGGATCAAACCATAACTATCAAACTTATAACATCAAGGAAATTAACCTATTCAAGCATCAAAACTCAATATTCATCAAAATCAAAACTCTATCTTAACCAAAAAGTTTTAATTGCAATTACATCAACCGAGTGCACCGTAGTGATAACAGAGATCTTTCAGCTGAATCTAAACTTCTGCATAAAAGTAATGCACTTGATCTAATCAATAACACTCTGGCTTTCAATTAACAAGAAATGATTCTTATCTAATAATTAAATCAATCTGTGACATAAATAAATGAAGCCAATCAACAGAAATAAGAATTAATGCAATTAACACACAAAATCAACACTAGTGAAAGTAAATCAATCGTAAATCTATAAAACAGAGTAATTAAACTTGCGGTAAAAGAAAGGTAAACTATAAAACAGGGAACAACAGTGAAATCCACTAGTGACCGGGCCCAAGCCACCAGTGATTACTGCTTAATTACTTCAGAATCTTGTGAATGAACAGCAACACGAATTATATATTATTCATCAAATCCAAATGTCATTATAGCACGATGTAGCCTTCAGAATAACATTCTGTATATTAAAATTACAACTGAAGTAAAAAGGTGAAAAGTTAAGTTCCCCTATTCTATTCGTTTTTCCCCTTTTATAGTCAAAGAGGAAAAGAGATAAATGTGATTCCTCAGGATCAGGAGATCTTGAGGAATTCGCAACTAAATACTATTATCAGACAATCTTCCATCTTGCGCTGATCCTCCTGATTCGCTTCTAAATTTGACTGCACAAGACGCCTCTTTAATCCTTTTTTAGCCTTTGTTGTTCAATAATTTGAACAATAGTTGTTCCACTCGCTAATTTCTGCATAAAAAGCAACGAAAGTTAGTTTTGATAGCCAAATCGCATCAAAAGTAGTTTCGTTCACTTTCTATCGAAATTCTATCAAAACCTTATTACATCATGGCACAAATGCATAAAAAGGAGGAAAAAGATAGTGTAATCAAGAGTAAATTTATACCTGTTGCACAACCCAACATACTCCCTTGCTTACCTTGTTTCATGTCCTCGTGAAAACAAATAGTTATTATGTAATGCAGTTAAAGAGTAAGCAGGAAAGACTTTTTCTTTATCCAACCTAAAACCGTGCTTTTGTATTAAAATTGCAAAGGTTGTCCCTTCATGACCTTCAGGCAACTCATAATCAGAACGATATCCTTCAGGAGGGTACCAAATAATAGGGCTCCTAAATTGACACCCTAGCCAATGTGGTCCTTCCCTCAAGATAATATTACTATATGTGGCAAAATGTTCTGCGACAACTTTAAAATTTCTGTAATTAAACATTTCTCTGTTTTTGACATTATTGGTTGAGACTGTCCATCTCTGTTTTGATGCAAGCAAGGACCTTTCCTGAATGGATAAGAAATATGCCCTTCCCATTTGCACAATTTCTTTATGTATAGGCCCCAGAATCTTAATTACGCCCTCCTGTGTCATGAGCCTTTTGTGTCTAACAAAAAGTTGCAAGGGGTGAGTAGGCTCACTCCTTACCCACAAATCCAGTCCATGTTCTTTTCTTTGAAAGGTGTTATAAGCCTTGGACCACTTGAGTTGGTTTGCTGTGAAAGAAATAAAGGCCTGGAACTGAATGTCCCCAACAAAAGGGCTAGGATGATTATCCACCTTCCCTTCTAATAAAAAATTATGCAAATAAAATTCACAAAGAAGACATTAAACTTTTATCCCATGCTCCTTACAGCAATTTGTAAATTCTTCGATTGTCTTCAATTCAACTGACTTGCCGGCCTTAATGGCTTTAATATTTAACAGTAAATATCTTTCCAATAAAAACAGAGCATAGTTTGTAGCAGGAGACTTGCAAGATAAGACATCAAAATATAAAGAGAAAATGGTGTCAATATGACCTACGACCTTATCCAGCTTGGCTTTTACTTTCCTCAACTTTTCTTCCTCCTGCCTGAACTTAGCAAAAGTTTCATCCTCAGTTATGGTCAATTCTTTAAATTGCTTCTGCAACTCCTAATACTTTTGCAGAGGAACTGTCTCCTTCCTACATTGCTTTAAAGCAAGCTGGGTTTGTACCAGCTCCTCCTGTAACTCTAGAAGAATAGGATTATTGGTTGATGGAGCGTCATTGAATATTTCCTCTGTCTGGGTGTTTTTATTGTGAGAGGATAATTCCTTTGTCTGAACAACCATATCTATCAAATCTATGTGAGGGTTTGCCTATGTGGTGACCCTCTGAGTAGAAATATATTTGGTATGGGTTCCTATTGCCTTATCTTCACATATTTCTGTTTGTGTGGCCACAGTGGCTAACTCAGGAGTAGTGCTTTGAGCTTTCCTATTTATAGTTTCTTTTAATTTCTGACGTAGTTGCTTAACCGTCTTCTGAAGCTTCTGGTATTTCTTCCTCAACTTCCTTAACTTTATTTCGGCTACCCGCTTCTTCTGAGAAGCATCCTCTGTAGGAACAGGTTCATCAATAGGCTTTGTATCTAAGGGTTCTTGGTGCTCATCTTGGATATGTTCCACTATAACCGTATCACCTGACTGGCTATCAGATTCATGAATTATTTATGTGTCCACTTCCTCTTCCCAGTCTGCAGCTTCTAGGGAAGGCAAAATTTCTATGTGACCAGAATCTTCTGAGGATTGAGCTTTGTTCAAGTTCTGGTCAAGTGATCCTCCATGTTGTATATATGCATTGAAATTTGCAAGAACCTGTGCCATCTCTTCCTCAAAGTCATGTAAGAAATCATCTTGGGGGCTCATAGGTGGTGTTTGAGAAGGCCCTGCTTCATTTTATGGTTCATCATCATCTAGAAAAAAAATGTTGTGCTTTCCTTTGTTCTGGGTCAGAATCATGTTATTCCCCCTGTTTTGGTTTAGAATTGCATTTTTCCTCGAGTTCTGATTCAGAATTACATTCTTCCCCCTGTTCAGGTTCAGAATTGCATTCTTTCTCTAGTTCAGGTTCAGAATTGCGGTCAGGTTCAGAATTGGTTTCTTCCTCTTGTTCAAGTTCAGAATCATGTTCTTCCCCCTGTTCTGATTCAAAATTACCTTCTTCCTCCTGTTCTGGTTCAGATTCCTGTACAGTGATTGGACTAGATGGCTCTGTCGGGCGTTCGGCGCTACCCTGAGGATCTACAACAATCCTCTGAACTTGGTTCAGCCTCGTAGAATGCCTGCACTTATGAGGTCCTATTACTGTATGAGCAGTTCTTTTCCTCTTCGGAACAAGGTTCTGTTGTCCAATTTCCAAGGTTGCAGAGTTTTGGACTACAGGGTTTGGCCTAATCTCTAGTGGCTTTATAAAATTATCCCAAGTTAAATTTTGCTGAGCAAGACTGTGACTAACAATCAATCAGATCAAACCATGATGACTCACTACAGTATCAAGATGTTTAGCCTGTCTTATTCTATCAGTTGTATCATGCAATAATGAATTTAAGAAAAATGCCAAATTGACAGTAAGCTTTTGCTTTAAAACAGCTAAGAGTTTAAGTTGTCATGGTTTTACCACATCCCATCGACCATCACAAGTAATGTACTTCTAGATGACACTTGCCAATTTTCACCATGGTTCTCCCAGAGAGGACGATTGAATTCCCTTGCCTTTTCAAGTTAGTTCTTTGCCTGCATCTTTGAAAATCTCCATCACGTCATGCAACATTATGTGCATTTTAGGCCATACTGGTCCTTCTGCTGGCAGCCCGGAAAATTAAGCTATCATAGCTTCCGACACTGTTATTCTTATACCTTTTACTGTGGACTCCCCATTCTGTAATTGTTGTAAAAATTCGAGAGCGATTTCACTGCTAGGGGCCTGAAGCCTAGTGAAATATGACATCCATCCTACGTGCACCAGAATTTCCCTGGCTCTGTCAGAAATTTCCAACACTAAGGGTTCTCGGCGAACTGATTTTCCACCCATAATGCTCGAATTCTTCCAATATTCGCCCTACAATTTCAAATATTAACACAAAATAAAAAAATGCAGCAGAGACAACAATTGCTTTGGTGAAATAGAACAGCGAGTAGATGTAACAACTAAATTCCATAATGTCAAACAGAATTTCCATGAGAATTAATAATATTAATTCGAGGGCTACCATACTGCCACATGTCATTTGATCATGGGATATCATAGCAACATATCAAGTCCAAACAAGCAGAATAAATATAGCACATGCAAAGGTATAATGGGAATCCTCCCCCTTCTTAAAAAGAGAGGTCACCTACGATCGAGTACATAGGGAAAGGGTTGTTCTGACGGGAAGGCAAGGGAGTGAACAATACGGTAGTAAATGAAACAGAATACACATATCAATGATAGGATGGAAAGAGGTATGGTTATAATGAGAGTGGTGTGTGTAAAGATAGTTATGAATAAGAGATATGACACTTTGGATTGATGATAAGTTATGCGAAAAAGAAAAGGACAGCAATATGCCAAAAAAAATTCTTTGCTGATGATATTCTAGCCGAGAATGATACGATTGATCGAAAAGCAGTATCTCATGCATAAAGGTTCGAAACAAGGAAAAATTAAGGAAATAATTTCTCCGATAAAAAGAAAGAATAAGAAGAGGGTATCATAGTAATAATTGACTATAATATATAACTTCAATACCATAAGCAGAGCCTCTGCAGTCAACAGGCGTCCATAGCCTCGACAAGGTTGCTTTTTAACCCATATGAGCCAGGATCCTCAATTTATAAATGGAGAGTTCCAGTGTTGTTCTACAGAAGAGATCAGTGTGATGGTGTGGTAACCAGATAACCACACTGCCATTCACTGGGATGTAGCAAAAGTGATCAGGTCGGCTCGTGATGAGACCTCCCGTTCCAAGGATATTTTGGCTATCCAATGGATCATAACCCTAGTGTGGTGGCCATAATGGGAATGTCACTTTGCTACATCCTTATGAACATGGTAGGCTGGCTTGTAATGAGACCCCCTATCCTCCATCTAAAAACGAAATTTTGTTGTTATTACACATTTTTATAATAAACAAAGGGAGGCTCAATACTCCTTAAGAGTAGGGATGGTGGAAGAAGTTGAACATGTCAATAGAAAAAGTATACCCATAGTCTTATTTGTTAGAGACAAAGAAGATTATAACCAGGAAGGGTGGAACCAGCATGGTATTTAATATGATCAATCAGTATCATGTACAGTAGAAAATGATGAAGTAAAGTAGTATATAAATAACTGTATGTTTTCTTGAAAAGAATCTATCATCAAGAATCTATCCTATTAAAGATCATAACATTAATGGTATTAAATCCCTTCAATAGAATCCATAAATTCTTTGTCCTCATAAAAGTAGTGTACTTCATGCCATGAAAAGAAAACAAAATGACAAACAAAAGAAAAATGGGCTGAGATAAGCAAAGAGCAATCACACAAAAGAAAAATTTTGTTGTTCAATTGGGTTGAACAGTGGTTATTCAAAAGATTGAACATAAGTTGTTCAATTAAATGATCAGCAAACAACGCAAAAAAAAGAGAGAAAAAGAAGTGTTGTTCAATAGATTGAACAACAGCTACTCAATAGATTGAACAGCAGATGTTCAATAGATTGAACAACAACTGTTCAATAGATTGAATAGCAGTTGTTCAATTAAATGAACAACAAAACCACTCAAAAAGAAAAGAAATGTTGTTCAATAGATTGAACATTAGTTGTGCAATTAATTGAACAACAGTTGTTCACTTAAATGAACAACAGTTGTTCAATTAAATGAACAACAAAACCATGCAAAAAGAAAAGAAGTGTTTTTCAATAGATTGAACAGCGGTTGTTCAATAGATTGAATAGAAAAACAACGAAAAAAGAAAAGAAGTGTTGTTCAATAGATTGAACAACAGCTGTTCAATTAAATGAACAACAAAACAACGCAAAAATAAAAGATGTATTGTTCAATAGATTGAACAACAAAACGTTGAAAAGAAAGAAAGTGGTGTTCAATAGATTGAACAGCAATTGTTCAATAGATTGAACAGCAAAACGATGAAAAGAAATAAAGTGTTGTTCAATAGATTGAACAACAAAATGACGAAAAGAAAGAAAGTGTTGTTCAATAGTTTGAACAGCAGCTGTTCAATAGATTGAACAACAGTTGTTCAATTAACTGAACGACAAAACAACATAAAGAAAGAAAGTGTTGTTCAATTGGATTGAAAAGCAGTTGTTCAATAGGTTGAACAACAAAATAGGCAGAGAAAAAGAAAAAAAAAAAAGAGAATAAAATCAAATCAGAAATCATATTTACATATTTTACGGAGAAGAAATAAATTTTATAAAGATGAAGCTGCCAAAGAATTGCCTTCTGCAGCTAAAACTTGCATGGTGGGGTCCTCACATATCTGCTGATAGAAAGATTCTTTAGTAAGTGGTTTTTGGTAGAAGCGCACCCGATGCCTGTTCGCTTTAAAAGAAGAACCAAACCCATCAATGGTGGCCATCATAAGAGTGCCATTGTCATGTACTTGCTTTATTTCATAGGGGCCTAACCATCTAGTCTTCAGTTTGCGAGGGAAGTCTTGAAACCTAGAATCGTAAAGAAGTGCCTAGTCGCCCTCATGAAATGTCTTTTTCTTAATGAGGGCATCATGCCATTTGGCTCTTTTCTGTTGAATAAGTGCAGTATGTTGTAGAGCCTGTTAGCGCTTGAAATTTCACCTTAGGCTGAGAAAGGTAAACTTCAAGGCAACATCAAACCACTTAGCCTCGTAGCTAGCCCTACGGGGCAGGAGAGGGCTCTCTCCGATCTATCTCAGTAAAGATCTTCAATGGGCGAGATGACCAATAGGAAAACACTAATTTTAGGCTAGTAAACTGATCAAAAGGGTTGATTTGGGATTTTTAGGGTTTTTGGTGGAAAATTGGGGAAATGGCAATTTTAGGTGCGGGGATTGGACACAGTTTTCGCAGGGGGTTCTTTGGGGCGAGGTAGGAAACAGTATTGATGCCTTTAATAGAGATGGATGGTTGAGAATGACCGGTGAGGAGTTAAAGAGAGCAAGAAATAACCTTGAATTCCCTTTAAACAGTCGAAAACATTGATATTAAGCAAACTTAAAAGCAGAGCATGACAGTCATGAGTTCTACTTTAACACTTCATTTGCCTAATGTTCAAAAGGAAAAGTAAGGAAATGATTCACATAACACACTTACAAGTACAAAGAGAAACACAC
This sequence comes from Pinus tabuliformis, assembly GCA_031772625.1. Lineage (NCBI taxonomy): Eukaryota > Viridiplantae > Streptophyta > Pinopsida > Pinales > Pinaceae > Pinus > Pinus tabuliformis. Next base: position 715,304,818 of record CM062820.1, read on the forward strand.
CATCAATACATGTGACCACAAGAATCCCAAAAAGGACTGCAAAACCCTGGTCTTCCTTTGCCAAAAATTGCAGAGATACAGTGAGTAATACAATAAGAGCTTCTCCATCAAGAGTCCAACCTTCCAACCCCTGAAAATGACTAAGAAAATACATAATATAGGCAAGCTAACACCTTTCGTTGCCTCTAGGGGTCGAGCTCATCCTTCTAGGAGCTATTTCAACCAATTCTAAACCGAGCACTAAAATCTAGGCAGTCAAAACAACTTGCCTCTATAAGCTAGGAAACCAATTCATTCATTTAATTTTCACCTATCCCATGAATGAATCTTCTAGAAGAGATACATAAGTGTAAAAGTGTCATAAAATTACATCATTTACAACAAGAAGGATAAAAATCAACTCCAAAAAGTCAAACACAGTCAAAACTGTGTTTTGCTGAGCTGTAGGCTGAAATCCTGAGCAATTTGCCTGATGGGTCGCGCGCCAAATCCTGACGGGTCGCGCACCTTCGAGAGCACTTTTGGGGCACTTTCAGGTGTCCAAATGAGGCAAGAGTAGGCTTGTTGGAAAGGTATGTGAGTCTACTTTCCACACCAACTAGAATTTCTGAATTTGGTTGTCATTTGCCCCTCCAAAATTGCAATCTCCCAAGTCTGCTTTCTGTGTGTCAAAAATGTGGCAGAAAGTCATTTTTTTCTTGTTTTTTGACTTTCAGGAGGCCCAAAAATTCATAAAATCTCTTGGCAATGGGTGAGCATGTGTAAATTTTCATGCCAAATCCAGAAATGCTGAGTTTTTTGAAAATAGAGTTTCCAAGTGAAAGGGTCGCGCGGGGGGTGAGACCCGTCAAGCGGAAAAACCTGTGTATGGCACAAAAAATTCACAATTGACAAAATTTTCTCCAAATTTCTTGAAATTTGGGCTGGGAGTCCCCAATAAAGTACCATGCTCATTCAAAGAGGCTCTGGCCAAAATTTGGAGTGGATCGGGCCTTTTCCGTCGTTTTAGTGCCTTGGCCAACCTCCTTGGATCTGGCGATTGCAATTTTGGAATTTCTCTAAAACCATGACACCTGTGCAAAAAGTGAAAGAGGTTTTTCTTCTTTGGCATGTTATGGACAAAACCTCTCTCAGTTTTCCAAAATTCATCTTTTATTGCTCTGGAACATCATTTGAGTGCGACTTGTCCCGATGTGTGAAACAAGGAATTTTGTCGAAATGGAGCGAAATGAAGGGGATAGGGGGCTTCTAAATTCTTGGGGAAATTTTTGGGAGTGGGGAGGGATGTTAGGAAGCAGGGGAAAGTGGAATCCCAGAGATTGAGCGAGGGGAAGGGGTCCAAAAGGGAAAAACACAGGCCAAACCTAGAAAATTGCCAGGTTGTAGCTAGAAACTAGGGTTTGTGCAAAAATGAGGAATTTGGCGGATCTAAGGGATGGGAAGCATTTAATAAGGTACTTTAAGGATAGGGGAAGGTTTATGAACATTAGGATACAAGTTTTTCCGATGATTTGACCGTCCAAGAGAAATTGGCTTTCAAAAACCTAGGAGAGGGAAATGACCTTGCCTAGGTGCAACTGAAGCATGAACAAGGTGTAAAATGACTCATTAGACACTGACATGATAGTGACAACCCTATGAATGATGATAGACTCAGCTGAATGATGACATGGACTGACATTTGGACAACTTTAGAAGGAGTTAAAGCAAACCCTAGACCTAATGCCTAGTGACCAAATTTTGCTTGAAAACTCTTTGAAATGACAAAATTTGACCTTGACACTCTGAGACCACTTTGTAAGAGCATATTTGATCACTGGAGGAAGGCTGGAAAGATTGACACTAACAGAGCCAATAGCCAAATTTCATCTAATTCATTCATCTGCTGTAACCTATTAACCTGGGCTTCAATTAAATCCAGTCCCACTTCCTGGGCTGTCTTTAGTTTTTGTATTTCAAATTCTATGGGAAAAATGGGTTCCTTACCAAATACCAGTTGATACGGAGAGTATCTAGTAGTGTTTCTCTAAGTTGTGTGATACACCCACAAGGCCTTTGGTAGTCGAGCTGTTGGGTCCCTATAATACTAGTGATTACCCCATTACTATTGTAGTTATACCCCTTATTTATATTGTTGTGCCCCTATTACCCCCATATTGTTATTTTTATGCCCCATAGAATCCCTCTATTGCTATTTTTGTGGCTTTATATTATTATTGTTAGGTCGGCTGGATTATATTGTGACTCCTTAGACTCCTATATATAGAAAGGAGGTTTTTTCATTTGAATCATCCAAGAATTGTTCATTTATGTAATGTAAAGGAGGTTGCCCCATCGAAGAGGCTGAATTCTAAGGCGTTGATCTATCTTTTCTATCTTTTCTTGAGCTGGTTTCATAACATTTGGTATCAGAGCTTTGGATTCTAGGGTTTCGCTGCTCCAAACAGGTCATCGTGGCATTTTCACTATAACTTTGTTTCTGTGATGTTTCAGAAGTCACAAAAAAAACCCATTTGAGAAGAAATCGCGCTGAACCTTGGGTGCGAATTTCAGAGCTTTTCGCGTGATATTTGCGGAGATATGATCTGAGGAAGTTGGTCTTTTTGCAGACTCCTGAATTACATTCAAAACAGGTGACCTGGGGAAAATCGTCATAACTTTCTCTCTGGGAATCAGATTGAAATTTCGTAAGAAGGTATAGAAAGAGGATGGATTGTAGTTTCTTGTATATATTTTTCAAAACCAAAGATCTAAAATTGTACATGTGGAACTTCATACAGTTTCTCTCTTCTGGAAAGGTCTATAATCAGGTCATCTTGGGAGATTGGGCATAACTCTTTCTTGGAGAATCCAATTTGGATCAGATTGGTGGCATTGGAAAGAGGAAAAAGAGAGCTACTACAGGTCACAAATTCAGAACTAGATGATTGGAAAGTACAGAGATACATCAGAGACAATATCGAGCTCCTACAAAGTGAAAAAAGGTGTGTAGATTTTTTTAAATTTTTGCTTAAGCTTGGTTTGAAAATTTATTTTGAAGGAATTCAAAGGGCATAGTAGAGCATTATTATCGGTAACTGATGCCCCGAGGAAAGAAAATGCAAACACCTAGTAAGGAACCTGAAAGCTCTAGCATGACTCATGAAGAAGAGGAAGAAATGCTACATGATATATCAAAATTACAAGAACAAGTGCAACAAATGTCACGCTCACAAAAGTTAACAGAAGCTAAGATAAATGGCGTGGAAGCTAAGATGAATGGCATGGAAGCTAAGATGGACAATTTGAAGATATATTTGAACACAAATTTGAAGACAGGCATGGCAGATTTGAAGACAGATTTGAAAAATTTTCTACAAGAAATACTTACTAATGGTGAAAAGGTAGTAAAGGAAACTCATGATGAGAACAAAAGAAATGTTAATCATGATTCCATAGACGCTAATGTTGGATCGAAGAATCACCATATTCCAAAAATCGATATGAGGAAGTTTGATGGCAAGGATCCCGCCACATGGATATTACAGATGGAGCAATTCTTCGATCTCAATAATGTGCAAAACACACAAAAGGTACGTATGGCAACTATATATTTGGAACCAAATCAGTTTGTATGGTATCAATGGCTTTGTTCTCGTAAACAATTTATCACTTGGGCAATTTTTACGGAAGAATTGATAGCACATTATGAGGATACAAAAAGCAACACTTTTTTTAGCCAATTGATAAGTCTCAAACAAAAGGGTTCAATAATGGAGCACATTGAGGAGTTCCAAAAATTGAACATAAGGGTAAAAGATATTCCAGAGGAGCATAGGATTGATGTGTTCATAGGGTCTTTAAAGGATAATATCCAACATGATGTTCGCCTTTGGGAACCTGATTCATTAGAGAAGGCATTCAGGTTAGCAAGAAAAATGGAAAGCAAAATTATGGCAACTAGGAAGCATACCACTCACAACTATAAAGACGGAAGTGTTGTTGCCCCTAGTCTTCCACAACCTACAAGGTTGACACCACAACAATTGGAAGAAAAAAGAGCAAAAGGGCTTTGTTACAATTGTGATAGCAAATACACAAAAGGTCATAAGTGTGCTGAGAAGAAATTATTCTACATAGATTGTGAAGAGGAAGAAGAAAAGGAGCAAGAAAGGTCAAAAGAAGAGGATATACTCCAGGAACAAAGCCTAGATGAAGAACAAATAAATCCGACCATATCTTGTAATGCATTGGCGGGAATTACCACTCCTCAAACCATCAAGATAGAAGGACAAATCAAGAAGAAAAAGGTAATAGTGTTGATTGATTCAGGAAGCACCCACAATTTTATTCATTGTAGGGTAGCAAAAGAATTGAATTGCTTCCTATATCCAGCACCAGAGTGTCAAGTGATGATTGCAAATGGAGGAACAATAAATTGCTCTGGAAAGTGCCATAATATCAAGCTATCCATGGGAGAATATGTATTGACTAGCCCAATGCTTTCCATTCCAATGGGAGGTGCTGATGTTGTACTAGGAGTCCAATGGCTACAATCCTTGGGTACAATAGCTTTTAATTTTCAAGAACTTTTCATCAAATTTTCTATGGAAGGAAAGGAAGTTGAATTAAGGGGTATTGCAGGGAAACCAGGAAAGATAATCAGCTCTAATGGCATGACAAAGCTTCTAAAAAAGGAGCAAAGAGGTGTAATTGCACAATTATGTTCGCTAGATGTTTCCACATTGGAATCATCTATTTCTCCAGATCTCCAAAAAGTCCTGGACAATCATTCCAAGGTATTTGAGACTCCCAAAGGTCTCCCACCTATGCGTGATCATGATCATGCTATTCATCTGATTCCAGGAAGTGTTCCTCCAAACATCAGGCCGTACAGATATCCCTATGTCCAAAAAAGTGAAATTGAACGTATGGTTGCAGAAATGCTAGAGGCTGGTATAATTCAACCGAGTCAAAGTTCTTTCTCAGCTCCAGTAGTATTGGTGCACAAGAAGGATGGATCATGGCGCATGTGTCCGGATTATAGGGAGCTCAACAAGCTCACTATTAAAGATAAGTTCCCCATTCCTGTCATTGATGAATTACTGGATGAATTGCATGGATCAATTTACTTCACCAAGTTGGATCTTCGTTCGGGATATCATCAAATCAGAATGAAGATTGAAGACATTCCGAAAACGACATTTAGAACTCATGAGGGTCATTATGAATTTTTGGTCATGCCTTTTGGCCTTACCAATGCACCTTCAACATTTCAAGGTTTGATGAATTCAATTTTCAAACCATTCCTTAGAAAATTTGTGTTAGTATTTTTTGATGATATACTAATCTACAGCAAGTCTTGGAAGGATCATGTTGAACATGTTGACAGGGTGCTACAACTATTGGAGGAGAAACAATTATATGCAAAAAGATCCAAATGTTTCTTTGGAGTCCAGGAGGTGGAATATTTGGGTCATATTGTATCTCATGAAGGAGTTAAGGTAGACCCTAGCAAAATTAAAGCCATTAAGGAATGGAAAATCCCCACATCCATAAAGCATCTGCGAGGATTTCTTGGGTTGACAGGGTATTATCGCAAGTTTGTTAAGAATTATGGGAGAATAGCAGCACCTCTAACAACATTATTGAAGAAAGATTCATTTTCATGGACTCCGGAAGCAACAAAGGCCTTTGAACATCTTAAAGAGGCAATGTGCCAAGCACCGGTCTTAGCTACACCGGACTTCACAAAAACCTTTATTGTGGAATGTGATGCTTCAGGAAATGGAATTGGTGTTGTTCTAATGCAAGATGAAAGACCCATTGCTTTTGAAAGTCGTCCAATCAAGGGAAAGTTTTTAAGCAAAGCTATTTATGAGAAGGAAATGTTGGCAATACTCCATGCACTTAAGAAATGGCGACCCTACCTAATGGGAAGACACTTCAAGGTAAAAACGGATCATGATAGCCTTAAATACTTTTTAGAACAAAGATTATCCTCTGAAGAGCAACAAAAGTGGGTCACAAAGATGTTGGGTTATGACTTTGAAATCATCTACAAAAAAGGGAAGCAAAATGTGGTGGCAGATGCACTCTCAAGAAAGGATGAGGATGTGGAAGCATTGTTGTGTGCCATTTCTATTATCCAACCAGATTGGATAAACGAAGCAAGGGAGGAATGGAAGAATGACGAAGAAGTGTGGGCACTTATTCGAAAGCTACAACAAGATTCCAGTACTTCTGATACATTTAGCTGGCAAAATGATTCGTTATGGTACAAAGATCGCTTATACCTCTGTAAGAATTCCCAGCTAAAACAAAAGATTCTTATGGAATTGCACACTTCTCCCTTAGGAGGGCACTCAGGATTTTTAAAAACTTACCACAGGGTTAAGAAGGAATTTTTTTGGGATGGCCTTAAATCAGATATTCAAAAGTTTGTGGCGGAATGTTTGGTTTGCCAACAAAATAAAGTTGAAACAATTAAGACACCGGGTCTATTACAACCTTTATCCATTCCAAGCCAACGTTGGGAGGAGGTTTCAATGGATTTTATCACAGGTTTACCCAAGTCTGAGGGAAAGAGTGTCATCATGGTGGTAGTTGACAGACTTACCAAGTATGCACACTTTTGTGCATTATCACATCCATTTAAAGCCAGTACAGTTTCTACTGCATTTATGGAAACAGTTCAAAAGCTACATGGAAACCCAAAGATTATTGTAAGTGACAGAGATCCCATTTTCACTGGAAATTTTTGGACAGAATTATTTTCTTGTCTTGGTACTCAGTTAGCTCATAGCTCATCTTATCATCCTCAATCTGATGGGCAAACTGAGATAGTAAACAAATGTTTGGAAGGATATCTTCGTTGCTTTGTATCTGATAAACAGACACAATGGGTCAAATGGTTGCCTCTGGCTGAATGGTGGTATAACACTTCCTTCCATACAGCAACAAAAATGACCCCATTTATGGCACTTTATGGGTATCAACCACCATCCATCACATCATATTTAAGAGAAAATTCTAAGGTTCAGGCAGTGGAACATCACATCGAACATCAACAACAAGTCCTCCAACTCTTAAAGGATAACCTCGTGTTGGCACAAAATAGAATGAAACAACAGGCAGATCAACATCGCAGTGAAAGAAGTTTTGATGTAGGTGATTGGGTATTCCTACGGCTACAACCATATAAGCAAATGTCCCTAAAGCAAGCTAAGAAGGATAATAAATTATCACCAAAGTATTATGGTCCGTACAAGGTGTTGCAAAAGATTGGTACTATGGCATACAAATTGGAGCTTCCTGCAGCTTCTCGATTGCACCCAGTTTTCCATGTTTCATGTTTAAAGAAGGTTATAGGCGACAAGCTCCCAATTCAAACAATATTGCCAGAACTTGACGAGGAAGGAAAAATTATATTGGAACCGGAAGCAGTCACAGAAACAAGAACTCGACAGCTACGAAATCGATCAATTTCAGAGTATCTTATCAAGTGGAAGAACTTATCCGCTGAAGATTCCACATGGGAGGATGAGAATTTTATGCAGAAGTATCCAGAACTACTCAAGCGTTGAGGACAACACTTTTTTGAAGGAGAGGGGCATGTTGGGTCCCTATAATACTAGTGATTACCCCATTACTATTGTAGTTATACCCCTTATTTATATTGTTGTGCCCCTATTACCCCCATATTGTTATTTTTGTGCCCCATAGAATCCCTCTATTGTTATTTTTGTGGCTTTATATTATTATTGTTAGGTCGGCTGGATTATATTGTGACTCCTTAGACTCCTATATATAGAAAGGAGGTTTTGTCATTTGAATCATCCAAGAATTGTTCATTTATGTAATGTAAAGGAGGTTGCCCCCTCGAAGAGGCTGAATTCTAAGGCGTTGATCTATCTTTTCTATCTTTTCTTGAGCCGGTTTCATAACACGAGCAATCCAGTCTCGTCGATGTGATGAGACTATCTTTGTTAGAATAGCTTTGATAACTTTGTTGGTGCTCTCCACCTGCCCGTTCGCCTGCGGGTGATACAGAGAAGTAATTATGTGTGTGATGTAATGATTTTTTCAGTGTAGCAGCGATCTTGTGACCCGCGAATTATGGCCCCCCATTAGTAATTACATCTCTAGGTAGACCATACTACACAAAAATTTCAAAAATAAAATTAATAACAGTTTCCTTTGTTGCTCTTGGTATGCTACTGCTTCCACCCACTTAGTTACGTATTTTGTTGCAACCAATATATACGATTTCTGGTTGGATGATGGTTTGATTAGCCCAATGAAATCTAATGCCCAATGCTCAAAGGGTTCTATCACTAGTTGTGGATGCAGGGGAATTTCATCAGATTGGCCAGGGCGGCCCATCCTTTGGCAACTATCACATGCCTCGACAAATTTCTTAGTATCTTTAAAAATAGTGAGCCAGTAGTAGCCCATCTGTAGAATTTTATGTCCAGTTTTGTGATCTACAAAGTTTCCACCGCAAGGTCCATCATGGCAGGATTTTAAGATATCATCAATTTCGTCCTCCCTGATGCACCTGCGGATGTGCATATCAGCTCCTGCGTGGAAAAGGTATCCTCCAATCCAGGAGAAACGAGTGATACGTTGCAAAATCAATTTCCTTTCTCTGGGTGTCAGATGTTTGGGCAATTTTCCCACTACTAAGTAATTCGCTACATCTACATACCATGGCATTTTTACAACCACAACAAACAAATGTTCATCCGGGAATTAATCCTCTACCGCCATTGTATCATCTGTTCTTGGATCTCCGGAGAGGAAGTCTGCCACGTGGTTCTCCTTCCCTGGTCGATCCTTTATATTTATGTCAAATTCCTGCAAAAGTAGTAACCAACGAGTCACTCTTCCATTTGTAATTTTTTTATTGGCTAAGTATTTAATAGCAAAGTGATCAGTATACAGAAATACAGGGTATCCAGTTATATAGTGTCTAAATTTGTTGATAGCATAAATAATAGCTACAAACTCCTTTTCTGTTACTGTGTAATTCAACTCAGCAAGAGTTAAGTTTTTGCTGATGTAATATATAGTGTAGGGTTTCTTGTCTTCTTCTTGGCCAAGAACAGCTCCAATAGTCGTATCTGATGCATCTAATGAAATCTGGAAAGGTATATCCCAATTTGGGCCTTGTAATACTGGTGCTGTCGATACTAACCGTTTCAGATCTGTGAAGGTAGTGTCACATTTATTAGTCCATCTAAAATCAACATTTCCTGTCAAGGCATATAAAGGTGCATCAATTTGTGAAAATTTCTTTATAAATCTACGATAATATCCAGCAAATCCCAAAAAACTGTGTACCTCTGTTTGAGTGCAGGGAGTAGCTGATAAGAGGATTACCTGTATCTTTGTTGGATCTACCTAAATTCCAGCTGGTGAAATGTAATGACCCAGAATCAGGCCTTCTATGATCATCATATGGCATTTCTCATGACTTAGGCATAACCTAGTAGCAATACACCATTCTAGGACTTTCTCCAATGTCTATAATGCCTGATCAAAGTCATCTCCATAGGGTGTGAAATCATCCATGTACACCTCCAATCCTTTATTTATCAAGTCTACAAAAATACTGAGTATGTCTCTTTGGAATGTAGTAGGTGTGTTGCACAATCCCAAAGGCAATACCTTGTAAGCAAATGTTCCCCAGGGGTAGGTAAAAGTAGTTTTATCCTAGTCTTCAGGGGCAATTTGAATTTGGTTGTAGCCACTGAATCCATCCAGGAAAGAGAAGAATTTCTTTCCTGCTAGTGTATCAAGGACTTGGTCGATAAATGGGAGGGGAAAATGGTCTTTTTGCATTGCTTTGTTGAGTTCTCTATAGTCAACACATATCCGTCATTTCCCATTCTTTTTGGGGACAACTACTAATGGAGAAACCCATTTACTGTTAGATATAGGATAAATAAAATTCACATCTAACAGTTTTTGAAGCTCTTCTTTCACAATATCCTTTAGATGAGGATTTAATCTACATTGTGGCTGTCGAATGGGTCTTTCATCTTTTTTAGTGTAGATGTGGTGCATACATAACTGAGGGTCAATCCCTTTCATGTCTGGGTATTCCCATTCAAAATCCCCTTTATATTTCCTAAGGACTTGGATAAGTTTCTGTTCCTGGTAATTGCTCATATCACTATTAATGTTCGGGATTTTCCCTTGCTCAATTTCAATAGGCTTGCTATTATAGACAGTGGTTTTTGGTATCGGTTGGTCATTAATGTTTCTCAAGGAATCTTCTTCAATCTCATTGTCAAGGACCGCTTCAATCATGTGACATCTCAAATTAGACACTGCAGCAGGGTGATTGATAAAGGTGTTAATGACATCATCTTTTATTTGGTTTTTGAATTCAAGCACATCTGCCACAGTTAATGGTGAACGAATATTTTATTTTCAATATGCTACTGGTTGTTTCCTAGTTTTTACAATTATTAGGCTTGGCTGAGTAGGAGGGTATAAAGCTAGATTCTTTACATCATTCCCTCTGGTTATGGTCATACTACATGTTTGATAGCCTATATAAGCATCGACTGTTGTTAGCCAAGGCCTTCCCAGTATTAAGGGATGTCCATCTCGCTGATTTCTAAGGTTAATAATCAAAAAAAATTCCAGATATTCCCAAGAGTCCACATAAACCATCACATCTTGCAATGTTCCTTCTGGCCTAATGACTGAACGGTCAGCTAGTTCTAGTAAGGTAGTGGTTGGTTCTAAGGCTGTGATACCAAGCACTTCACAAGTTTTTGTTGTAAGAATGTTAATGGCTACCCATAAGTCAACTAAAGAATTGGGAAAAGAGCAGCCATTTATTTGGACTGTGACAATGGGATTCCTCAGGTCTTCATATTTTACAGGTGTCTCTTTACCTAGTAATAAATCAGACAAAGTTTAGACGACATGGACAATTGGTGTTATTTTTGTTTTCCTCACAGACTTCTTTGCACACAATTCTTTAATGGTTTTAGCATATATTGGAATGGCTTGAATGGCCTGGAGGAGGGGTATTTTTATACAGAGATTTTTGAGTTCACCCAAAAGATCAAAGTCATGATATTCAATTAGTCAAGGTATTAACAATATTTCTGGGAACGGGGGAGAAGTAATTATAATTTGCTCGGGATCTCTCTCCATGACTGTATCTCCTCCCTGTTTTATTTGTTGGTCATCTACAGTTGAAGGCTTATTCAGATGCATTTCTTTAACTTCATGTTGAAGATTTTTGTCCTCATCTGGAGCAATTACGCGTCTAGATCTTAGCTTAAGTTCATTATATTCTCTCATCTCAACTTCAGGATCCAGACTCTCAATAATTTGTACTGAATGGATTGGTATGTTGTTAGGATTTGGGTTGGGTTGAGCTGGGAGTTGCGGTCGTATATTAGTTTGAGGATTTTGGTGCAACGTGTAAGGTGCTAGTAAGGTTGGTTGAGGTAGAGGAACTGTTCCAATAGGCTAGCTTGCGGATCGTTGCCAATTTGGTTGCCAATTTTGATTTTGTGAGGTAGAAGGAGACCATTGAGAGGAATAGGGGTTTTTCTGCCAGAATGGTGGAGGGTAAGAGAAATTTGGCCAATTATTATTTGGATTTGATTGGTTGGGGTGGCATAGAAAATGCTTGAGGTGGCCAGGTAGAGAAATGTGGTTGGTTCTGCCATGCTGCTCTTGAATACTGCTGAGAATTAAATTGCGAAGAAGGAAAGAATGAAGATGGTTCTATAGGCATACCTCTTGGATGTGTTTTCCATTGATAGCTCTGGTTTGACAGATATACTAGTTCCACTTCCTCTTCTGCTTCCTTGAAAACTGCTTTTAATCCAAGAAGCGATGGACAACTTTCCGTAGAATGATCCTTAGTGAAAATGGCGCATGTTTGTATCATATCTAACGGACATTCTCTATGATTGTGTTTCTTTCTGCAACGTGGACAAAAAATAGCCAGATTTTGTTCTGCTTCGGCCTGCTTTTATTTGGCCTGCATGATATCCAATTGTGTCATTAGGGTCCCCAAGATATCAGTCTTGAAATCTTCCAGCAAATTGTTGATTTCAACTCGTGTAATGCTCCCTCCTGAGGCTTTGCTGTCTCTGGTGACCGCATCACGTCTGGTTGGTTTCAGCCTTGTACTACCTCTGGAACACCTGATGCACAATTGTATAATATTGTCATAATCCTCTTGATAAATATCACCCTTCCCCATTAAATTTAGTGTTTCTACCCATTGGTCTTTCATACCTTTGATCATCGTAGTTTTAAGAACTTCAGGAGGCAAATTTTCATAAGGAGATCTTTGCAGATTATATTGAAAATGTTCTACATATTATTCAAGAGTTTCATTAGTCTTAGCTACCATTTAAAAGATTTCATCCTTCAGTTCTCTAGTTTGGAAATAATCTTGGTATTTTTTTAGAAAGGTTGTTTTCATTTGGTCCCAGTCATTAATGGTACCTCCACCAAGTCCCATAAACCAACGCAGAGCTGCTCCCTTCAGAGTAGAGGGGAACAACTTCAGCTTCTGGGGGTCGGTAGTGTAATCATATCCCCTACATAAAACATCAAATGTGAAAAGAAATGCATCAGGATCCTATGAAGTTAGCCCATGAAAGGTAGGAATATTTTGTAATGGAATAGCTTTCATGGGAGCATTGATAGTTGTATCGAAAATAGGGTATTGTAATGTAGAGGTCTGAGGCTGTTGCTAATTATTAGCCATTTGATAAAAAATATGCCAATATTATTCAGGGATTTCCGAAGCTGGAGATATTTTCTTGGGGTATTCATAAGAGACTTTTAAAATGATTTTAACAGCACTACCTAGGTCCAGAATATTGGGTGTCCTTTGTTGAACTACTACTTCAGGAGATTTGGGTTATGATGATTTAATCTTTTCAGCACTACCTGTTTCTCCTTCTCCTTCACGGATGTTGCAAGAATTCCCTTATTGTAAAGGGTTAGGTTGTAAGTTTTCAGTGTTCTAAAAACTTTGTTCAGACCCTTCAGTCTTGCGTGAATCTTAGCATCAGCTACAAATGGTGATCCTGCGGCCTGAAGGGTTGCGGTAGGATTTCTTGTAGAAACGGTTCGGGGTCCTATTGATGACTAAGACTCAGCTTTCCTGATGATTTCATCAATGAAGGTTGATCGTCCATGTGCACTAATCCCTTATATTTTTTAGATCTGGGTGGAGGAATTATATATTTTTCTACTCTTTTCTTCTTAGTCATTCATACAAAAATTCAAACATTTATTTCTACTTTAATTCCTACGCAATTTTGCTGAAAAGCGGACAAAGGAGCAAGAACTTTACTTACTCGTACGCAGGTTCTTACCTTCCGTTTTTAATACCCAATTCTTTCACAGCAAACAAACATCAAACATCTATTTCTACGTCAATCCCTACACAATTGTGCTGAAAAGTAGGCAAGGGAGCAAGCACTTTACTTGCTCGTACACAAGTAACTTCTGTTTTTAATACCCAATTCTTTCACAGCAAACAACTATCAAGCATACATCACCTTCTATGAAATGGAAACACTCTCCCTGGCAACGACGCCAAAATGTTGGCCGCATATAAGGTATCTTTTAGAACTCTTAAATGCCTCACATTAATTATCGACCTGGGTAAGTCTTTTTGTTTCAAGAGTGTACACAATATGTGCAAGTGATGGAAATCGTTGAATCTATAGAGAGTAATGCTTTAAAATAACTTATTGATTTCAATACAAGAGTAAATGGATCAAACCATAACTATCAAACTTGTAACTTCAAGGAAATTAACCTATTCAAGCATCAAAACTCAATCTTAATCAAAACCAAAACTCAATCTTAATAAAAAAGTTCTAATTGCAATTACATCAACCGAGTGCACCGTAGTGATAAGAAAGCTCTTTCAACTGAATCTAAATTTCTGCATAAATTAATACACCTGATCTAATCAATAACACTAGATTTAAATTAATAAGAAATGATTCTTATCTAATAGTTAAATCAATCTGCGACATAAATAAATGAAGCCAATCAACATAAATAAGAATTAATGCAATGAACACACAAACTCAACACTAGTGAAAGTAAATCAATCATAAATCTATAAAACAAAGTAATTAAACTTGCGGTAAAAGAAAGGTAAACTATAAAACAGGGAACAACAGTGAAATCCACTAGTGATCGGGCCCAAGCTACCAGTGATTACTACTTAATTACTTTAGAATCTCGTGAATGAATAGCAACACGAATTATATATTATTCATCAAATCCAAATTTCATTACAGCACAATGTAGCCTTCAGAATAACACTCTGTATATTAAAATTACAACTGAAGTAAAAAGGCGAAAAGTTAAGTTCCCCTATTCTATTCATTTTTCCCCTCTTATAGTCAAAGAGGAAAAGAGATAAATGTGATTCCTCAGGATCAAGAGATCCTGAGGAATTCACAACTAAATACTATTATCAGACAATATTCCATCTTGCACTAATCCTCCTTATTCGCTTCTCAATTTAACTGCACAAGACGCGCTCTTTTCTCCTAGTTGTTTAGCCTTTGATGTTCAAAAGTTTGAACAACAGCTATTCCATTCTCTAATTTCTGAATAAAAAGAAACGAAAGTTAGTTTTGACAGCCAAATCACATCAAAAGCAGTTTCGTTCACTTTCTATCGAAATTCTATCAAAGCCTTATTATGTCATGGCACAAATGCATAAAAAGGAGGAAAAAGATAGTGTAATCAAGAGTAAATTTATACCTGTTGCACGGCCCAACATATATATTGGTAAGCCTCAAAGGCAGTAGGAGGAGTGTGAGAGTGAGGAATGAGAATAATTATCATGTAAATATTTTATTAATGAATTATTTCTGAGTTTTAATATAGATACGTATTGTGTAGACTTCATTGTTATGTGTTGATTTTTAATTTTGAAGCCCCTTAGATTTGTTGCGTAATGGATGATTTTGTCCATACGTTGGACCAAGAAACCACAGGCCCGAGGATTGTGAAAATTTGCAGCGTTGTTGCATCACATAGTTAAAAAAATGTTGCAATTTAGTTGCCTCATTAAAAGGGTATACTTCTTTTGGATGGTTGAGTTTTATATTTTTGTTGCAATGGGATAAGGTGTCTTAGGCTAAGATTTGAAAAAAAACCATACTTTTAGCCTTTAAAATACAAATTACTCTTGGAATAATGACTCTTTCATTCAAGTGTTCAATTTTAAAGTTCTTTTTAGTCATATAATTTGTTCATAATGCCACGGTTGAAATATATTAAAAACTTAAAGCTTTTTAATTCCATGGTTGAAAAAATGTCAAAACTTTAAGGTTTTTCTAAGTTATGATATATTTTCTTTAATGCTATGGTTGAAAACAATTAGAATTTTAGGGTTTTTTAGAGTCATGATATTTCATCTTTAATGGCATGGATGAAAATTGTTGGAATTTTAAGGTTTTTCGGCTCCCATTATTTTATCTTTAACGCCATTGCTAAAAAAGTTTTTTTTTTGTAAGCTTGAAAGGACTACATCTTCATCGTGTCCAATATATCACCCCGATCAGGGCAAGGAATTGAACCGTTGACTTCACATCAAGGAGTGCCTTAACAGAGCACTCGATCACTGTCTATCCAAGACCCCATGGACGCCATTGCGAAAAAATGTTGACATTGTACTCTGAAAAAAAATGTTATTCTAGCATCAACACTTTTCATTTTCATTGTGTTTTTTCATTTCTTTTGCAAAAAAAATTGGTTTTTACTGCCATTTTTAAAAAATGTTGAAAATTTACCCCTAAAAAAACATCGTTCCATAATACACAGTTTTTGTTTTTGGGTTGTTTTTCATGTTTTTTGGCTAGAGTTCTCATTTTGAGTTTACAATTCTTGTTTCAACATGTATATTGTTTAAATGATAACGAGATTCTTCAAGGTAAATTTCATACACTTATTTTCATGTCTAGTATTTTTCATTCTTATTTTAGTTTCAGTCTTATTTTAGTATTTTCTAATCTAAGCTTTGTGCAGGTTCTCACTGGTTTCAATGAATGTTTGATTTTTCTAGCAAAATTGCTTAGAAATCATTCAATTTACTTTGCGTGCTTTCTAGTTCAACAAAGTAGTTTTGTTAATGATTAGATTGTAAATAGGTTTCATTAGGGAGACTTTTTACCTTACATTGTTTTCATTTAGTATCTTGTTCTTTGTATTTCAAAACTTATTTTGAAACAAGATATTTGCAACAAAAGTGACATCTTGATGCGACTTTACTTTTATTCATAATTGCTCCCAAGATTTAAGACTCTCTTTTCAATCAAAGCCTAATTAATGACAAATATGTGAGACATAACTTACTAAGATATCCACTTAATTCAATCAAACATGCTTTCCTCATATTCACTCTTTTGTTGAGGCATGTTTTTGTATGTTCTCTTATTTGAAGTTTTCTTTTAGTCATGGCTTTCCTTTTCTTTTGGGTTCGCATTTTCTTTCTTCATTTTCATTCTTTGTAGTGATTTGATTTCACTTATCTCACTTTTTGTTGATTTTTGTGATATTCCCAAATTATATATGGGGAAAATATTTCCATGCAACACCAATTGGTTTACATGGGAAAATTTGTACTTTATCTTTTGAATGGGATTTATTTATTTAAATATCATCCTTACCAAGTTTTCAATTTTCCCCCACGCTCACCATTATTTATGGGAAACAGTAAGATGTGATTCAAGTATTATAAGTTCACCTTTATAAAGTGTTTATAGTCTTTGATTTGAATCCCTCCCATACCCATAGACAATTAAATAGTCTACTTTTATAGATGAAGAGAAGACTAGTGGGGTCAAACTCAACTAGTATCGCATGTATTTCTTTAAATAGGAAACCTCTTGTACCACCTCGCTCTCTTCACCCAATTACTAAAACCAATTCTCTAATTATGCTAATCAGAGGGGTGGAACATAAGAGAATTGGAAGCACACATGTTTAAGAAGTACAAGTAAACCCATCAGGTCCATGGACACTCTCTAGAAGTGGGGCCATAGTTGTATGGTACTGAGACAACTTCTTTGGGGTATTGAATAGGCCTAATGGGAATGAAGAAATGTCGAGAAAAAGTGGTAATTTAATATTTAATAGATGTATGCTAATCTTAAAACATCCTAGATATATTTGTTATCCAATAGTAGCGAGGAAATTAAATGATAATAATATTCCCTACATCTGGATTCATTGTTTTAGAACTCGGAATTCAATTAGTACTTTCATTTTTTAAGAGAATATGTTACTTTGATTTATGATGCAGGCCTAGAGCTTAAATTTGTATCTCATCAAATTCGAATTAGACCCTCAAGTCCACTTCAAAACCACTGTTATCAAGAATTCCCTTCATATCCATTTCCAACCATAAATCCCAACCTATGTGAAGATATCGAGTTATGTAACCCAAATCATGACTATGGAAAGGATTGTATGTGTGTGTGTGTGTGTGTGTATATATATACCACAAGGGATGCAGAGCTCATATACTATACTCAAAGGGAAGATGGGGGCTTTACCTCATAATTGAGTGGAACCAACTTCAACATACATTTACACCAACGCTTATGGTAGTGGCCCATATTACCGTGTTCGTGACCACAATGACTAACCCCAGAAGAAGAGGGTCCAAACTTTAACACATCACCTATGCACACATTATCCCAACGCTTTCCTCATTGGCTAGCTGCCACATCTGCTTGGTCCTTGTCACCCCATCACTATCAAATAATGTACAAAGGAAATCCTTCCAAGAGATAAACTCCAAGTAGCAGGAATAATTCCCATCAACTATCGTTCTTGTCTCCCATTAGTTTTCATCCTCGGCCCTTTTAAAAATTTACAAGTCCTTTTACCTCTGTTAGGAGTCACCAATACTTGTGGTTGGTTTTCAATTTCGTACCAATATATTTGCCCCATTTCATTTGGATTTTTCCACGTTAACCAGTTCCCACGTCATCTTGGCCCCCTCCACATCACCTTGACCTCCTTTGTATTGGCCAACCTCATACATCAACCTGAATCAAAATCATCTTGATGCTTCCCTTTCTTGTAACTTTGACCTTCTAGGGAAAAGATTCATGGAACATGTCAGCCTGGTTCCATCTCTAGATGAATACTTGTTGATAGAACTTTGGTTCTGTCTCTCAGCTCCTGTTAGATGACAAACATCTATTGAGTCAGGAAAATGACTAAGTGTTTAACTCTTTCGCTTGTGTATGCATACCTCAGCTCCTTGGTTCTTATAAGCCCTCATACTTCCTCCACTGTGTACTCCAATATTGGATTCTCAAGGGTTTAAACATAAAATTATCCAAGGGTTATTACATGGACATGAATGCCTCTATCTTGGTTAGAGGGATTGAACTAATCTGGCCACAATACAGTACCTTGCAATGTTAATAATATACAAGCATGTGTTCAAATATATATATATATATATATATATATAGAAGGATTGGTTTGAGACATAAATTAATTCAACTTACTCCACATACATTGCTTAATTTATTAAAATCAAACAATGAATAAATACAACAGTGGGATTTCTTCCAAATCAATGAATAGTGGATCGGATGGCCCAATTTTTATTTCAAACACAACCTCTCAAATTTCTTCAATCATTTCTTAAACAATTCTTAATAATAAATAGATTACATGGAAAAAAAATAATTCTACTAATCTAACCAAATCCACACTTTGAGGAACTAACTCCTCTGGTAAAAAGGGATTGACCTTCTCAGTCAATTGAGTTTTATGATGCTCCTACATCAATTTATCTTATGTGGGACCTTTGAAAATCATGTAATGTGCAAGAATATTTCAGAGACTTTTGTTTTGATCTTTGATAAATTTATCCCTATTGTTTAATCTGGAGATCGTGCTTTGTCTCTATATGTGGCCAATTATTTAGGCCTCAACCACCCCCCTTAATTTCAAAGAAATTATGGGGCCCTCCATGTAAATTTTGGCTAATATCACCCCTATAATCCTTTAATTTGCCTTATTTTGGACGATTTTTACTTTTCTTGATTTTTGTTTTTACGTCTTCATTGCTTTCATTTTTCTCCTAATTTTTCAATGGTTCAAGTCTTTGCTTCATTCTAACTTACGATTTGAAATATGTCTTTAGTCAAAGTTGGTCATTTTTGAAGAAATTCCTTGTAGATTCAAATTGCTAATTGTAATTTACTAAAACAATAGACTTGAATCTACTCTACTTGTCAGTGGAAACAATTAACTAATCGTGAAATCATGAAGCATACAAGAGAAAGAATTCAATCAACACATTACACAATGATTTCCTAGGGAAAGCCACAGCTAAAAACCCCTTCTATCTATATATTTCATTAGTCAGAAAATATGAGAAGATTACAATGCTTTTCTCAAGCCCGAGAAACCTCTGCACTATCTCTATCTATCTCATAATTTCCTAGACAAGCCTAGGCCAATACATAACCAAATTTTGGCTTGCCAAAGTCCCTGTTTCCTTGCACTATTTCCTTTGGAATTAACCCCCTATTAAATATGGAAATTCCTCAATATGAATTGTGCAATCCTGATATTCCTTCCTCTGATTGCATGCACCACCTGTACAATTCGAATGATTATACAATTGATAGTACACTGCCCTTGAACTTCAATCTCAGTTAGGTAACTCTCAGGTCTGACATGCATAAGTTATTTATGAATGAATCATCAGTTAAATGGTTGAACACATGAAGCAACACCCCAATGTCTGACCTCCTACTAATTCTTCCATCAGTTGGAACTAGTTTAACTAACTTTAACTCAATTAAACTGGATTAATTAATTACAACTCAAAATAAACTCAACCAGGGCTCCTATAATGTAGGATTCACTCATGACTCAAGTTAGACCCCTATAATCCTTTAATTTGCCTTATTTTGGACGATTTTTACTTTTCTTGATTTTTGTTTTTACGTCTTCATTGCTTTCATTTTTCTCCTAATTTTTCAATGGTTCAAGTATTTGCTTCATTCTAACTTACGATTTGAAATATGTCTTTAGTCAAAGTTGGTCATTTTTGAAGAAATTCCTTGTAGATTCAAATTGCTAATTGTAATTTACTAAAACAATAGACTTGAATCTACTCTACTTGTCAGTGGAAACAATTAACTAATCGTGAAATCATGAAGCATACAAGAGAAAGAATTCAATCAACACATTACACAATGATTTCCTAGGGAAAGCCACAGCTAAAAACCCCTTCTATCTATATATTTCATTAGTCAGAAAATATGAGAAGATTACAATGCTTTTCTCAAGCCCGAGAAACCTCTGCACTATCTCTATCTATCTCATAATTTCCTAGACAAGCCTAGGCCAATACATAACCAAATTTTGGCTTGCCAAAGTCCCTGTTTCCTTGCACTATTTCCTTTGGAATTAACCCCCTATTAAATATGGAAATTCCTCAATATGAATTGTGCAATCCTGATATTCCTTCCTCTGATTGCATGCACCACCTGTACAATTCGAATGATTATACAATTGATAGTACACTGCCCTTGAACTTCAATCTCAGCTAGGTAAATCTCAGGTCTGACATGCATAAGTTATTTATGAATGAATCATCAGTTAAATGGTTCAACACATGAAGCAACACCCCAATGTCTGACCTCCTACTAGTTCTTCCATCAGTTGGAACTAGTTTAACTAACTTTAACTCAATTAAACTGGATTAATTAATTACAACTCAAAATAAACTCAACCAGGGCTCCTATAATGTAGGATTCACTCATGACTCAAGTTAGACCCTCAACTTGAATTAACTGAGCCAAATAAGTCAAATTAACTTAATTAACTTGTACAAGTTGTCTTGTGACGTGGAATTACAATTTTATTCCTAATTTAATTTAAGGACAAAATTAAATCATGATTTTATTGTTGCATTTTCAACACTCCCTCTCAAAAAGAAATGGATTATCAGATACCCCAATCCTGCCTCTATGGAACTAAAATTTGCCTCTTGACAATGCTTTAGTCAAGATGTATGCATCTTGTTCCTCTGCAGGAATGTACTCCAACAACATGATTTTCCTCTGCACACAATATCGTAGATGGTGATACCAGATGTTGATATTCTTAGACTGATCATGAAAAACTAGATTCTCAGAGAGTTTGATACAACTATGATTCTTACAGTAAATCACTATAGTATCCATCTATTGACAACATAACCCAACAAGGATCTTCCTCATCCATATAACCTCACAAGTTTCTTGACTAGCAGCCATGTACTTTGCTTTTGTTGAACTGAGTGCAATTGACCTTTGCTTCTTGATGTACCAATAAACTAGTTTTGACCTAATACTGAAGATTCCCCCTGATTTTCTCTTGTTGTCGGATGGACTCCCTACCCAATCTGCATCTGTAAAGCCTTGTAGCTTCACTCCCTTTGTCCGTCTGTACCAAATACCAAACTGAGTGGTGCCTTTGAGTTATATTAACACATGTTTAGTTGCCTTCCAATAGATTTTGGTTGGATTAACCATTGCTTGACTAAGTTGGTTAACTGAAAAACATATGTTTTCTCATGTGTTCACCAAATACATAAGTTAACCCACAAGCTACCTATAAATAGTATCCTCCACTACTTCACCTGAAGTAGCATCTTCCTTCCTCCAATTCCCTGTTAGAGGAGTCTCCATGGGTTTGTTTCTCTCCATGTGGAACTTCTTCAGTACCTCATTGCAATACTTTCCCTGAGATACAAACAGCTCCTCATCTCCTTGCCATACTTCCATACTAAGGAAATAATGCATGAGCCCTAGTTCCTTCATCTCGAATTCTCTTTGCAAGATTTTACCAGCTTCTCATCACATGTTAAAATTAAATCATCGACATACAATATTATAATCAACAATTTACCTTCAACCACAATATGGTAAAGGTTCGCATCTGCTTCACTTTTGGTGAAGCCCAACCTGGTGAAATAGTTTTGAATCTTGGTGTATCCAGCACGAGGTGCTTATTTCAATCCATACAGTGCTTGCTTGAGTTTGCACACATGTGACTCTCTGTTAAAGGTCTAAAATCCTTCTGGCTTCTCAATGTACACCTCTTCCTCAACCACTCTGTTGAGGAAGGTTGTCTTCACATCCATCTAATGTATCTTCCATCCCATCTATGTTGAAAGTGGTAGAATATATCTTATTGAAGAGTACCTTGATACTGGAGCAAAGGTATCCTAGTAATCAATTCCCTCCACTTGAGAGAACCCTCTGGCCACAAATTTGACCTTGTGTTTCTCCACACTCCCATCTTCTGCTTGCTTTACCTTGTAAAGCCATCTGGAACTCACAACTAACTTATCTGTTGGTCTTGGGACCACTTCCCAAACATTTTTTCTAATAATGGAGTCATACTCCTCTACCATTGCATCAAACCATGTTGGTTTCTACACTCTCGCTCATTAAATCCATGTAGTTGGTGTACCGATCTGGTGACCTCATCTTTCTGCGTTGTGATGTGGGTGCTCCCGCATTCTCTCTAGCATCATGCATCAATCTATCAGCTTCTCTAGTGTGCTTCCTTCCATCTCTGGAAGTCTCTACATGAGTGGGTTCTTCCACTCCCTTTTCCTCTACATGTGGCTACTCCACATCATCTCAAGGTTCTTTTTTGGGAGCTAAAAGCTCCTCATTTGCATGCAACTTAGGCTGCCTCTCAAGGTAACATCTTGTGCCCTTCTCTTTATCAAACTTCACATATCTACAAACCAATTTAATCCTATGATATGGAAGGTACACTCGGTAGTTTTGAGGTGTATGAGTGTACCCCACAAATTTACCTAACTGAACTGTAGGTTCTAGATTTTTCCTTACATCCTTGGTAACATGACGGTAAAATGATGAACCAAAGATCCTGAAGTGTGTCACATCTGGTTTCTTACCTAAAAAATCTTCTTTTTGTGTACTCATCCCAAGAATCTGATGAGGAATCATGTTTTGCACATATACAAATGTGTAGCATGCTTCATCCCACAAGTGAAATAGTAGGCCCTGATCTTGTAACATTTCTCGTGCAACTCCCACAATACTTATGTTCTTCCTTTTAGCCACCCCATTCCTTTATGGTTTGTGGGGTGTTATTAACTCCCATCGAATGTCTTTTGTTGCATAGAAGTTCTTGAATTCATTTGACACATATTCTCCATTATTATCGCTCTTGAGAGCCTTCACTTTCCTACCAATGTCTTTCTCAACAAGTGCTTTAAATTCAGAAAATTTAGAGAACGTTTGATCTTTCTTCTAAATAAAGAAAATCTATCTCTTATGTGAGAAATCATCTAAAAATATTACATAATACATGTTCTTGGTCGTGGAGGCTATCAAGAATGGTCCACACACATCAAAGTGAAATATTTCAAGGATCACTTATGCTCGACTCTCCTTATCATGAAAGGTGGATTTGGTGTATTTCCCTAATGTACACCCTTTGCATGTGTCTCTCGGTACCCTTGGGAACTCCTATAGAAATCTATTGCATGATCTTCAAAGCTCCGTGGTGCAAGTGGCCCAATATTCTAGGCCACAATTCACTAATGTCTCAGTTATGTACCTTATGAGGGCTTCTTGTTAGCCTTCTTGTGTGGACACTTCGTGGCATAGTGTCCCAGCTCATGACAGTGAAAACATTTAATCTTCGACATGTCCTTCTTGTCGCCCTGACTGGAATCTCCTTTAGATTGGAATCTTTTTCCTTTCCCTTTCTTTTCCTTTCCAACGTACTAAGGCATAGTTCACCTCATCATCATGCTTGGATGAGGTTCCATCTCTGGTGCTCCGCCTTATCCCTTATTGCACCAAGTCGGACCATAAATGCTCCCACTTTGGTAGCTTCACCCTCCCATTTACCAAACCCTTGTAGTTGTGCCAACTCTTGGGAAGGCCTAGAAGTGCTAGGCTAACCAGATCATCTTTAACAACTGTAATACCAACACTCCCAAGCTCTTCCTAACATTGGGTGAAATTGCTCAAGTACTGTGGTATTGTGTCGCCCTTCTCCATATTGATTTTCTGAAGCTTGTCCTTCAGTGCCAACTTCTTGTGGTCACTATTATTCTGAAACATGTCTGGAAAGGCCTTCCACATTGCATATGGAGTCTCCTTCCCATGGAGGTTTGAGACAATATGATCTTGAACTCCTTCTAGTATGATCCTTCTTACCTTTGCAACACATTTCCTCGACTCTGCCAGATCTTGAGCATCAGTTGCTGGAGGCTTAGGAATATCTTTGTCTATGAATTCCTTCATCCTGTTTTATTCCAACACCTCTTCCACCATGTCCTTCCAAAAAATATAGTTCGAACTACCCTCAAGGGCATATTTGAGTCCCAATCTGTAAAACAAAATCCTACTAGCTCTGAAGAATGATACTACAAATTTGATTTCACCTGCAAAAGACAAACTCGTATTCTCCTCTTATAGAGTGATTTATGCTCTGATACCATGTAGAAATTCCTTGTAGATTCAAACTACTAATTGTAATTTACTAAAACAATAGACTTGAATCTACTCTACTCATGAGTGGAAACTATTAATCGATTACGAAATCACAAAGCATATAAGAGATAGAATTCAATCAACACATTACACAATGATTTCTTTGGGAAAGCCACAACTAAAAAACCCTGCTATATGTATATTGCATTAGTAAAAAAATATGAGAAGATTACAATGCTTTGCTCAAGCTCGAGAAACCTCTACACTATCTCTATCTGTCTCACAGCTTCCTAGACAAACATACACCAATACTTAACCAAATTTTGGCTTGCCCAAGCCCCTATTTCCTTAGGTTGTTTCCTTGGGAATTGGCCCCCTATTAATTAAGTAAATTCCTCAATATGAATTTTGCAATCCTCATAGGCCTTCCTCTGGCAGTGTGCACCACCTGTGCAATTTGGATGATTATACAACTAATAACACACTTCTCTTGAACTCCAATCTCAGCTAGGTAACTCTGAGATCTGACATGCATGAGTTATTTATGAGTGAATTATCAGTTAACTGGTTGAACACATAAAGAAGCACCCCACTATCTGACCTCCTACTAGTTCATCCATTAGTTGGAACTAGTTTAACTGACTTTAACTCAGTTAAACTGAATTAATTAATTACAACTCAAAATAAACTCAATTAGGGCTCCTATAATGTAGGAGATACTCTACATGACTCAAGTTAGACCCTCAACTCAAATTAACTGAGATAACTAAGTCAAATTAACTTAGTTAACTCGTACAAGTTTTCTTGTGATGTGGAATTACAATTTTATTCCTAATTTAATTCAAGGACAAAATTAAATTGGGATTTTCTTATTTCATTTTCAACAATTTTGTTGATGATGATGATGATGATGATGATGATGATGGTTAACGTCCACTCAGACCAAATTGGTCTATCGGACCTACAATTTTCTTAATTTTTACTTGTCTGGCTCCTCGTCTTTCTTGGCGAGATTGGTGTTGTAGCTTTCTTTCTTTTCTCTACGGTCTTCCAACTTCCTTTGTCTTGCATCTCCTTCATCTCTTCTGGTTCTTGGGACATTGGTGTCTTAGCTTCGCGATCTATTGTGTTCGTTCTTTTGAAAATAGTCGGAGAAGAAGTTTGGTTTAGGAGATCTGCTTTGCTGTTAAATGAAGATTTATTTTCTGCGGTATTCAAATCCTCATAACTGTTGATTTGTTGGGGCGGGCTTTCTCCTTGCTTGTTTTGAGAGTTGCTTCCTTCTTCCTTGATTTCTTGTGACTCATTTTCTCTAGAATATTCTTCTTCTTCTTTGATGACAGTGTAGTGTTCTTTTTGTGCTCCTTCCCACCATGTAGATCTGTGGTGGTTTTTTCTAGCAAAATTTTTCTCAGAGGCTTTTGGGCAATTTTTGGCTAGATGCCCCGTCTCAAAGCACGATCGACATCTGAAGAGGACACTTTCATAATCAAGCTTCTGGTTCCACACATAGTCTTTACTTGTTAGGTTTATTTCAGCTGGGAATCCGGCACTGAAATCCATTTCCACACAGATGCGTGCATAGGTGGTTCTGGCATATTCCTCTGTTTCTGGGCACCTGCAGTAAAATTTCCCAATTGCATTTCCGATGGCTTTTAGCGAGGAGAGATTCCAGAGATGCAAGGGTAGGCTTGGCAATCGCACCCAAAATATAAAATATGCTCTTTATTATGTTTTTTGTAAATTTCAAATAATATAATTTTCAATGTGTGAATAATTTTTTATCAAATTAGCTAATTAAGCTAATTATGTTTAATTAATCAATTAAGTTAATTAATTTAATTAGGTTAATTAAAGTTAATTAGTTTAGCTAGTTTAGTTTTTTTCCTCTTGGAAGAATCGTAATTTTATTCATGAGACAAAATTACATGTTGTAGATACTAAAAAGCATATGCATATGAGTTGTTCCTGTTTTCACAGAAAACATAAAAAGAAACTATAAAAACTACATCTAGCCTATTCTTTTCTACCTTTATTCTTTTCCACTTTTCGCCAACCTCCATTGTTGGGAGTGGATGTTACAATGGCCAGCTGATTTTCATTTGTATTCATGGGATATTCTTTGTCAGAATCAGATCCTTCTGATCCGTGAGTTCGTTTGCTGCCACTTACTTCCATGCCTGTTATTTGGGTCTCTTGTTGCTGCGGAGGGTTGTTGGGCCCCAAGTTGCAGAGATTGGTTGGATTTTTTCTTCCTTTTGTCTGTTGTTCTGGACCTTTTGAGCATCCATTTCTGCTTTATTTCCTGTTGTTTCTGTTTTTTCTGCTTCTTCTTCCAGGGGGTCTATATACTGCCAACCTTTTGGCTTTTTTCTGTTGCTTCTTATTCCATTTGGGGTCTTTTTTAGCTTGTGGACATGCACTATGGAGGTGGCCTGTTTGAAAACATCCACGACATCAAAAGGCTATATTTTTGTAATCTAATGGTTGAGTCCACTGTGTATTATTGAAATTCAATGTAATGATGTCTAGCAGTCCCTGGATAAGATCTACTTCAACACATATCCTGGCAAAAGTAAAGATTCCCCTTGTGAGTCTGTCCCCATCAATATTTAGGAACTTTCCTAGGGAGTTCCCAATGGCTATTAAAATATTATGATGCGAGAAGTGTAATGGAAGGTTGTGCAGCCTGACCCAAACTAGCATTTTTGATACCACCATTGTGTTGGCATCGAATGGGAACCAATGGGTCATTCCACTTATATTATGTTATCTAAACATTTTAACCCAGTCAAATTACATAAAAATTAAAAATAAATTATTAATTAAAACATTTTGACTCAGTGAAATTATATAAAAATAAAAATTAAACTAAAAAATAAAAATAAAAATAAAAAATAAATGATCAATTATCAATTAAAACATTTTGACGTAGTGAAATTATATAAAAATAAAAATTAAACTAAAAAAAAAAATTATAATTAAACTAGCGTAGATCCAACTTAACTCTGGATCTATCAAGCTCCGAGAGGGATCAAATTTATCAGGGTGAAAACCTTTCTTCAATTTTTTGCACTTAGAAAAGAGGTTTGAACCTTGGGAGATTTGATCCTTAGAGGCACTTGATAGATCCGGAGTTAAGATGGATCTACGCTGGTATTTACAATATAACAAGATTTTTAATAATGAATATTTACCATGGATATTTTTTTTGGTAAGCTTAGCAGTGCCTTTCATTCATTCATCTATAAACAAGCAGGTTACAAATATATAAGTCGTTCGGTGGCCTCAACCTACATAGTGGGAAACCAGGTCTATTGGCCACCGAATCGCATTATAAGTCATCCAAAACATAAATAGTTTGAGTCTATTTAACCAAGCCTTATAAGGTTGATAGTATGGAAACCAACTAGTAAGCATAACATTGAAAACATAAATGCTACCCAACATATACAACCAAAATTAAGAGGCATAACTTCGACCAACTAATCATTTGACGATTCCACCGGAGCAGGATCTTTAGCACTTGATCCTGGAAATTCAGATTGCAACAGACATGGGATATGCCACTCAATGCGGCCCAGGTGAGCGTTTTGATTCTGCAACTAAAGTTGAATAATTTGGAGCTCTTTTTGAATGTCTCCGAGGCTCGGCTCGGCTCCATATATCATTGTTTTGTTGGTGGTTGCAGCCATTGCTTTGGCCACTATGCATTTCATTAACCAATATAGATGGACGAACTGTCTAAACAGGGTGTGACGGTCGAGAGTGGACCCAGGGTTTGTGATTAGCACCGCCCAATATTCGACTGGCAGCTCAAGCTCAACTTTTAAATTCAACTCTGCCTCCCAAGTTGCGATTAATTGTTTCACCTGCGTCAGGGTCCCTTTGTAGTATACCTGAACTGCGGCCTGAAGAATATAAGTATTTGTTTTCCAACCCCTCTACCGTGTAGTCCTCTACCGCACAGTTCCCTATCGCGCAGTCCCCTGCTGCGTAGTCCGACCGGAAGACAAACCAACTTATTTTATTTTGCCTTCCTGGTGGTTGTGGCCCCTTCCACCTCAGCCCGAGGCTCCACCGCGAGGTTGAGACTTCACCATATTTGTCAAGGTCAGGCCCCCTTTCTTCACCCTTCTTCCACCTTCCCGCGCTCGTAAACCAACCCACTGTACAGAGGCCGGAAGTGGATACAACGTAGGCAAACCTGGAATATGATTTATACAGAGAACCACCTGAAAGACAAGCATTAATTTAATGTATGACCAGAAAAATAAATGAAGCGTCGGACAACACTGCGTCCCTTCATAATTCCACCACCCGAGCCAACAAGCATACATAAACAGTAACCCTTTGAGAGTGGGAGGTACCACCAGAATAAAAACGGTGGCCCCCATGCACCCTTGAGCCCTGAGTCCGTAGACTTGACCCTGATCATTTACCAGAACCCTTACTCTCCACAGGGCTTGCCTAGACAATTCAAGCTTAAAACGGGGAACCCAATTATCAACATGTAGAGGAAACATCATGAGAAAAAACCAGAAACCAGTAAACATGCCCATGCGAGAAAGGATATTGCCAAAAAAGATAGAAATCAACATTACATAGTTGAGAAGGCCAATATTTCCAGTCACAAAAACTGTTAATTTAACTAGTGTTTCCTTTCCCCTCCAGATGTGAGGCTTATCACAAGTAGCAATCCCCAACCCAGGATACAAAGATAGAATTATAACATACTAGACTTTATACGCCAACCTCGAACTGAGATAGGCAGTAGCTGGGTATACCTCTCGCATTCCCGGTGCCGCGAACCTATAAACATCAAACTTAGGCTCCCTAAGAAGCTGAGGACCCGAGTTTATATGCTAGACAGATGGTCTTAACTCCACCTCCGCTCCCACCACCTGTAGGCGCCAAGGGTTACCAACCTTCACATTGTGGATCTGCCTTGATCTGCGGCACTTCATGTTATCACAGTGAATAAGCGTGTGAGGGCATGGGGGATACCACCCACCGTCCCAAACCAATAAATGCTTTGTCATATCAATCAAACCCAAGCGGGCCTCCAACTGTTTCACACCCCGATTGGGGATAATATTTTCCATAAATATTATTAACTTCTAAATAAGATTTTTTACAATACCATGGGAGGGAGAGAGGGAGAGGATGGGGGGGAAATCACAATACCATGGGCTAATACCATGGTTTATCAATACCATGGGCCATCTAGGCTTTTGATCATTATGTTATGGATCTAGGCTTTTAATTATTCTGTTACAATACCATGGCCATTGGCTTACTAGTAGCACATGCCCAAAAACCATAACTTATTTCAAAATCAAAATATTTTACAAATACTTTATTTTAATTTAATTTTATAACATTTTTTAATTAAATCTAAAAGAAAAAAGGTTATAATTACTTTTGAGGCATATCTAAACCCATTATCGTCACGACTACTAAAAATATTCGATTAAATCGAGGTTTTAATAAATAAAAAATGAGAATAATTATATAGATATTAATGTTAAATTTATATAATATAAATAATAATATAAAGAACTAGGATAGATGCATTTTAATCAAATATCCAAGCAAAAAGAGAAAGAAAAGTGACTAACAATGATAGAGGAAAGATAGTGCATGATAGTTTTAATTTTTTTATTATTGTATTCTTTGACATGATTCACCCAAAATATAGGTTTAATATTTTATAACCAAAAATGTTTTTTACTTAGATACTTTCTTAAATAAAATACAATGTGATCATATTTAAGAGAGAGAGGGAGAGAAATCGAGGGGGAATAGAGTGGAGGAGAGAGACATAGAGGGGGGAGAGATAGGGAGAGAGAGGAAGGAAGAGAGAGAGGAGGGGGGAAGAGAGGAGGGGGGAGAGAGGAGGAGAGAGGAGGAGAGAGAGAGATGGATTTGGAGGGGGAAAGAGAGGGAGAGAATGTAACAGCTCTGGTCAAAATTCCATGTAAAATTTAATAAACCAAGGTCATGGGATACATATTCTAAGTTGAATGGTGGGAAAAACATCCTAGTGGGTGTTCATTTCGGTTATTATAGCTAAAGGAATTTGGCAAAGGCTTTGGAAAGGCAAAGTGGCATTTTGGCACATTTATTTATGAAAATAATGGAAATTGGGAGAAAAGGAAGATGAAAGGTCACAAGTTGCATGTGAGGAGGAAAATGAAGGAAAATAATGGAAATTGAAGGAAATATAGGCCTCATTAATAAAAATGCTTATGAGGATCAGTTGGAAAGATTTTGCTCAGGCTTGGTCAGTGTAGACTTTTGTCAATTCAGTTTTTCTTGGAGCACTCTTGGAGGAGTGTGGCATACTTGGAGTTTTGGAGCAAGAAAGCAAAGGAAGTGCAAGAAAGTGCAAGAAGACATTAGGATCAACAACTACAATGGGTTTTTCTTGCAGGTACCGAGTTGCATGTATGTTTTCCTCGCTAGTTTTGGGATGCATGTGGTTTATTGGTCATGATTTGTCATTGGCATGGAGGATTGCCTGGATTGAAAGTGGTTTGCCTAGCCTTGCCATTTCCGGGATATCCATGGTGTTGTGGGTTCATTTCTTTGTTTTTTTCTGGTTGGTTCTCATGTTTCCTTTAGCTTGGGTTGAGTCACTAGTTCCTCGAAGCCTTGGTTGGAAAAACGCTATGGAATCCCTGTAACAACTTGGGTTGAGTTACTACTCTTGGAAGCCTTGGTTGGAGAAATGCTCTGGAATCCATGTAACAGCTTGGGTTGAGTTACTAATCCTGGAAGCCTTAGTTGGACAAATGCTTTGGAAGCCCTTGGTGGTTTGAGTTACAAGTCCTGGAAGCCTTGGTTGGACAAACACTATGGAATCCCGACGACAATTGTGGGTTGAGTTACTAGTCCTGGAAACCTTGGTTGGACAAACGCTTTGGAAGCCCTTGGTGGGTTGAGCTACAAGTCCTGGAAGCCTTGGTTTGACAAACACTGTGGAATCCTGATGACAATTGTGGGTTGAGTTACTAGTCCTTGAAGCCTTGGTTGGACGAACGCTTTGGAAACCCAGTGACAGCTGTGGGTTGAGTTACTAGTCCTGGAAGCCGAGATAGAACAAACACCCTAGAGCCCTGGACAACTTGGGTAGAGACCAATCTGGTGATGGTCAACGATGTCTTACCGTGAGGTGGAATCACTGGTTGAGGGTTGAGGTGGTTTGGCCTTTGGAAGCCCTGGTTCGGTTTTGATGGATTTGTTTCATGACATCTCGCATTCATACTTGGAATATGGCCTGGGATGACTAGATGAAGAGAGATTTGGCTCAACCATGTCTATGGTCAGGTGGTTCGTGGAAGTCCAAAACCTGATTGTCCTTTGCATCATTAATATGAGGTTATGTCTCCTTGTTAGTTCATGAGTATTATACTAGTTTATATGTGGATTATATGGTTGTTGTTTCCTTGGTATTTCTGTTGTTATTATTCTGGTTATGAGCATGCATTATGATAGTGACTATGTATGGCTCTCATCATGTTTTTACTTGTAAATGAATGAACAATGTATCCATGGCCTAATAGATGAAATTGCAACTAATGTGTTGAGGCATCAATGCTTCCGGATGATTATGAGACCCATATGCTAAGTTTTGTTGTTAAGACCTATAGCTTTCATGTTTGTGACATGCTTGATGAAATGCTTGTCTTGACTAGTAAGGGTCTAGTCTAGTCCTTGTCAATGTTTTTGCAAATGTATCTTTGTTCTGCTATGAAATTTCATTTTTGAAGGTGTCATTGAGTTCTGGGTAGTAACCTGGGCTCTAGGCCTAAAAAAGTGGCACAAATCTGGGAGTTGCAAGCACAACATCGAGGAAAAAAGTTCCCGAACGCTCCCTTGCCCTTGTTGTGGGAGTGTCTGGAGCCTCCTAAATGCACCCTGGTCCATATCAAGGGAGCGTCCAGGGGTTTGATGCATTAAAACTTCAATTGGTCTCAAGGGATGGTTACCTAAGTGGTTGGGATGGCTCTTGGGAGTTCTGTTGCTGATGTGGAAGGTTTATGTGGTGTGTTTCTGTCGATTCCACTTCCTTAACTGACACATAAGGAGTTGAATCATATCATAGTAACTTCTCATCATATGTTTACCTTGGTTGGTCGGCTACTTGGGTAGATGTGGGAGGAGGGTGTTGCAGAGTTGTATCAGAGGGGGTTGCATTATCTTTGGGTCATATTTGATACCACAGAGTGGTATTAGAGCATGGTTCACCCCTCAGACTGGATGGGTGGTGTGTTGATAATGCATTCATGTCGGTTGCATATGTGTTCCTTATGCTTGTAGTGCATTTGTCTATTGCATTTAAGTGGTGTTGATCATGGTTGTAGTGATGTCGCTATGTGAAGGTTGATGGTGTTGTTGTGGGATGTGTCGTCATGGGTGTATGGTTGTATATGCATTTGTTATGCATCTCGGTGTATATATGTTGTTATGCATGCATTTTCATGGTGAAGGTTGTTGTGCATAAGGTCATTTTATGCAATTAGGTCATCATGACGATATTGATATGTTATGGTGCTAATATGTTGTATGAGATAGAGCAGGAGATGCAAATAATTAAAGTGAAGTTGCAACAATTGACTTAGGGGTAAGAGCAAATCATCATACAAGTTTGTATGGTGGGCATGCAGGTACGTTGGTTAATGTTTGTTATAAGCATTAGGGTTATTGATATTCTTGCCATTCTATTATTATTATGGTTACATGTATGATAAATGCCATTTGATTATTGTAGTCATATGCACATGTGTCAGATAGTCATGAATGATAGTATCCTGTGGTTGTATACATTGTTATTGTTGTTTTATGATAGTTAGCTTGATGATTATGTTATATGTCATTAATGAATATGTTATATGTTAACTTGTAGTTAGCTATATGATTGTGTTATATGCTAACTTTTTGGTGTTATGTGTTAGTTAGCTTGATGATTAGAGTTATTGTAGTTAAAACCTTGATGTTATATGTATCATGCTAAATTGGATTGGCCTATGCAGGTGGTTAAGGTTATGACATTCAAGTATGAGTTGACTTATTTGTGACATTGTGTTGTACTAATTTAGACTGATCGTACATATGTGATTGTTATGCATGAATAACAAATGTTTATGAGGTTATGATGTGAACATGTTAGTTAATTACTGTTATGGATATCATGACCTTATTTATGGTCGAGTTGATATATTGTGAAGTTATATCGTGCTAATCTAGATTGATTGTGTAGACAAGATAGCCTCTCCTGAGATACAAAAGGTATGAGCTTACTTATGTCATCTACTTTATGCTTGAATGTTTGATTATGTCGTCTATTTGGTGTTTGAGTGTTGGTGTCTTTTATGGCGTTTATCTATTGTTGAATGTTTGATTAATCAAATGATATGAGTATGTATCTATAAGATTGCATCAAGAAATGATCTTGTTTTAAGATGGTTTTACTCACACATATGTGTTGAGATAATTGACATGTACTTGGGTTTAATAGGTGACAGTTGTAACATTATGTATAATGACTATGAGTTAACTATGGATTATGACATGATTGTTAGTCTTGGTAAAGGTTGATTTCAAATTAATAGATATGTTGTCTTGATCTTTGGAACATGTGGTCAACATGTGTGAGAAGTTGCAGGGAAACATGCTTGGCATTAGTGTGACAAGGTAAGATAACTGGTATATTATATTTGTTTATACACTGACAATTATGTGTTTATGGCAATATGATGCAGGGGATTGCATGGCAAGGAAACTGCCATGAGATTCTGAAGAAGGCTCAGGTTGAGCTTTTCCTTGAAAGCACTAGGAACCATGGGGATTGACTCATGGTGTTTGTTGTTAGTCTTGTGATTTTGGTCTTTTGTGATTTGTTGTGTTTGATTGCGACTTGTTTATGTCTGGTGCATAACTATGCCACTTTGGTTGCAGTGTCATATCATTGTTGGTTCTTCGTGTTTTTTCTTGTTTGTTTCTTGTTCTTGTATTTTATGTTTGAGTCTTAGGAATTGATTGGGAAAGAGGAAAGCTAGTGGAGCTCGGGGTGAGCTGAATGAAATCCAGCAGACAATGTAAGACTTAGATGAAGTGGGTGCATGTATAAGGTCAGTTGAAGACAAGCGTATGACAACTAGTTGGATTGGTTGGGTCCAGTGAGGTAAATGGATGGTGATAGGACAATCATGAGAAAGGTAACAAAAAGGGTAAGTAAATGGATTTGAGGTTTCAGATGCCTTGGTTATGTTGGGAACTGTTGTTCTCAATATCCTGCATGTTGTGCATGGATAAAGGAATTTCTCTTAACCTTGGCCTTATGATATCTAGTAATTATGTTGTGATCATGATTGCTTTATGTTAATGTTTATATGCATATATGTATGTATGTACGTTGTTATCTGATAGGGTCATCAGGGATCATGATTGTTTTATGTTGATGTTTATATGTATACATGTATGTATGTATGTCATTGTCTGACAAGGTCACCAGGGATCATTCTTGTGGAGGAATGATTGCTTATGTAGGTGAATGGCATGAAGAGGTTCCTGGTTATGAGGAATCAAGTGGGAAGAGTAGTCATGACAAATATATGAGGTCAGTATCATGTGGATATGAATTGATATTGTATGCTTGTATTATGCCTATGTTTATGTTATGACAGGTAACGCTGAAGGATACATCAGCGGAATGAAAACAATGTGCTTTGCGGCATGCTAGGATAAGCATGGATGGCGGAGAGACACTGGAAGCAAGGTTGCTTGGTAGAGGCAATATGGTTTTGGATGTGCAGTGCTATTGTTGTGTATATGTTGTGCATGTTGTATATTTAATGATTGTGCCTATGGTGATGTGTAATGTTGTATATGTAGTATTGTGTACATACGATGTTGTATGCCTATTGTGTATATGGTGTTGCGTGTATATTACATATGCAGTGCTGGGTATAGATAGTGGTATGTACATGTTGGATATGTTTTTTGTGTACATATCGTATTGTGCGCAAGTTGGATATGTGATGTTGAGTGCATATGGTGTTGTGCGCATGTTGGATATGCTGTGCTATGTACATGTATATGCAGTGCTATGTACATATGGTGTTGTGTGCATGATGTACATGTGGTGTTATGTACATATGGTGTTGTATGCATGATTGTACATGTGGTGTTGTGTGCTTGTGGTACCATGTACATGTAGTACATGTGGTGTTGTGTGTAAGTGGTGTTATGTACATGTCGTGCATGTGGCATTGTATACATGTGGTGTTGTGTACATGTCATTGCATGTGGTGTTGTGTACATGTGGTATTGTGTACACATTGTACGGGTGGTGCGTTGTACATGTGGCATTGTGTACACGTTGTGCAGATGGTGTCATGTACATGTGGTGTTGCGTACATGTGGTACTGTATACATGTTTTACATATGGTACTCGTGTACGTGTGGTATTGTGCGCATGTCATACATGCTATGTTGCGGGCATGCGGTACTATGTATGTGCATTGTGTAGTCTTGTATCGTGACATGTGTATTCATTGTGTTGTACTCTGTGTACGTATATGTATTGTGTTGTACTTTGTGTACGTATATGTATTGCATTGTACATCGGGTGGAGGTGTATGTATTGTGTTGTGGTGTACACCAAATGTAGGAGTATGTATTGTGTTGTGTTGTACACTGGATGTAGGTGTATGTGTTGTATGCCAGGTGTAGGTGCATGTATTGCATGGTGTTGTATGTCATGTGTGGTTGTATGTGTGTGATGCACACACTGTGTATGTGCACATGGTTGAGGAGAAGGCACTGGGTGTTTGTCAGGTGTGGCAACCAATCTAGTGTGTAAAGGTAGAAGCTAAGGATTGATTAAAGGATAAGTATCAATATTCTATTTCAGTTTTATTATGCATGTGATTTATGATTCTGGTATATGATGATTACATGTGATCTATGACTTTGGTATATGATGTTTACATGTGATTTATGATTTTGATCTATGAAGGTTGTGTTTTGAGCTAACCTGATGTGATATATTTATACATGATGTTTTTGCCAAAGATGCTACTTTTACTTGTTGTGACAAGAAGCGAACAAAATTGCAAGTGTACCTTGTTGATGGGTCACCAATGAGGTATGATTTGAAGTTATTTCATTTTATTTTGAATCTAATGGAAATTATGTGCTTGGTACAAGAAACATGAATGCCTGGTTGGGTGGTTGAAACTAATGGCAAGCATTAGCAGCAACAACAAAAGGAATTGGAACAAGTAGCAATATGCTGGTAAAGTATTCAGGAGCAGGGCCATGGTGGGACACTGGTACCCAATAGTGTCCATTGATTTCCACGTACAGGCTATAACCGATATGATGGTTTGAGGCAGGGATATGCCTTGGTTTTTGGATCTTCTGTTGTGAGGAAACCTTGTCGAGGGATGGACTGCCCGGGATGGGGGTGCTAACGAAACTTGGAAGGTGTGTGACTGCACGAAAGGGGATGAACGAATTGGCCGAGGGACTGTGCAACAGAGAAGGGAATGCCGAGGATGGGTTTTTTTTGTCATTAGCATTTCCAGATGGAATCAAATGCACATTGGGAGTGCGCCTTGGAACAATGAGTCAGTAACTATTCACTGAGAGGATAAGTGGCGTAGGATTGTAACGTTGGACATTGGATGCAACTTTGGCTTTGACAGTGGATTCTGGACTTCCTGGGAAGGAGGTGAATCCTTGTACTACTTTTGAGTTTGGATGTGTGAGCCTCTAGATTCCCTTGTTGATTGATATAGGCATCGTATCCTTTTATTTGTTGGTTGAGAAAATGTGTATATTATTGTAAATATTGTATCAAGCTGGTTTATAAAGCTCCATAGAAAATATGGTTATTTGTTGGTTGGATCAAATGCGCTTAAGTATATGTGGTTGTTATTGTAAATACCATAATGAGTTGTGTTATAGAGCTCCAGTAAATGGTATGATGGTCATGTTTCAGCAGTGGTCATTGTATATACTGCAACAAGTTGTGTTATAAATCTCCATGGGTAGTATGTTTTGGTTTGAGCAACCTTGTTGGTTATAGGTGTCATTGAACACCGAGGATGGTGTTCCCCCAAGGGGAGGGTTCTGTAACAACCTAGGTCAAAATTCCATGTAAAAGTTAATAGAGGAAAAAATAAGACCAAGGTCATGGGACACGTATTCCAAGTTGAATGGTAGGAAAAAAATCCTAGTGGGTGTTCATTTCAGTTATTATGGCTAAAGGAATTTGGCAAAGGCAATCACAAAGGCTTTGGAAAGGCAAAGTGGCATTTTGGCACATTTATTTATGAAAATAATGGAAATTACTAGAAAATGAAGGTGAAAGGTCACAGGTTGCATGTGAGGAGGAAAATGAAGGAAAATAATGGAAATTGAAGAAAATAGAGGTCTCATTAATAAAAAGGCTTATGAGAATCAGTTGGAAAACTTTCGCTTAGGCTTGGTTAGTGTAGAATTTTGTCAATTCAGTTTTGGAGCTCTCTCTCTCTCTCTATTCTCTCTCTCACATACTCTTGGACACTTAGAGTTTTCTTAGAGCACTCTTATAGGAGTGTGGCATACTTAGAGTATTGGATCAAGAAGGCAAAGGAAGAGTAGGAAAGCGCAAGAGGAAATAGAGATAAACAAGTACAACATGTTTTTCTTGTAGATATTGAGTTGCATGTATGTTTTCCTCAATAGTTTTGGCATGCATGGCATATGCATGTGGTTTATTGGTCATGATCTATCATTGGCATGGAGGATTGCTTGGATTGATAGTGGTTTTCCTAGTCTTTCCATTTTTGGGATAACCATGGTGTTGTGGGTTCATTTCTTTGTTTTGTTTTGTTTTTTGTTTTTTGTTTTTTGTTTTTTGTTTTTTGTTTTTTTTTTGCTTTTTGTTTTTTGTTTTTTGTTTTTTGTTTTTTGTTTTTTTATTTTATTTTATTTTTATTTATTTATTTATTTATTTTTATTTTTATTTATTTTTATTATTTTTTCTAGTTGGTTATCATGTTTCCTTTAGCTTGGGTTGAGTTACTAGTTCCTAGAAGCCTTGGTTGGACAAATGCTTTGGAAGCCCTGTAACAGCTTGGGTTGAATTACGAGTCCCAGAAGCCTTGGTTAGACAAACGCTCTGGAAGCCTTGTAACAACTTGAGTTGAGTTACCAGTCTTGGAAGCCTTGGTTGGACAAACGCTTTGGAAGCCCTTGGTGGGTTAAGTTACTAGTCTTAGAAGCCTTGGTTGGACAAACGCTTTGGAAGCCCGACGACAACTATGTGTTGAGTTATTAGTCCCGGAAGCCTTGGTTGGACAAACGCTTTAAGAAGAACGACGACAACTATGGGTTGAGTTACTAGTCCTGGAAGTCGGGTTGGAACAAATGCTTTGGAGCCCTAAACAACTTGGGTAGAGACTCACCTGGCGATGGTTAGTGATGTATGATCATGAGGTGGAATCACTGGTTGAGGGTTGAGGTGGTTTGGCCTTTGGAAGCCCTGGTTTGGTTT
Organism: Pinus tabuliformis; assembly: GCA_031772625.1. NCBI lineage: Eukaryota > Viridiplantae > Streptophyta > Pinopsida > Pinales > Pinaceae > Pinus > Pinus tabuliformis. The sequence goes on from CM062820.1 coordinate 715,343,884, forward strand.
TGATGGATTTGTTTCATGATATCCCACATTCATGCTATATGGCACAAGGGTGACTTGCTGAAGAGAGACTTGGCTCAACCATGTCTATGGTCAGGTGGTTTGTGGAAGTCTCAAACCTAATTGGCCTTTGCATCATTAATATGAGGTTATGTCTCGTTGTTAATTCATGAGTATTATACTGGTTTATATGTGGATTATATGGTTATTGTTTCCTTGGTATTTATGTTGTTATTATACTGTTATGAACATGCATTATGACGATGGCTATGTATGGATCTCATCATGTTTTTACTTGTAAATGAATGAACAATGTGTCTATGCCCTAATAGACGAAATTGCAGCTAATGTGTTGAGGCATTAATGCTTTTTATCAATTTTCATATAAGTATGAGACCCCTATGCTCAGTTCTGCTGTCAAGACCTATATGTTTCATGTTTGTGACATGTTTGACGAAATGTCTATCATGGCTAGTAGTGGTCCAGTCTAGTCCTTGCCAATGTTTTTGCAAATGTATCTTTGTTCCGCTGTGAAATTTCATTTTTGAAGGTGTCTGTTGGTACCATTTCATTGCCATCCTTTTCTTCTAGAAACACCATCATTTGTCTATCTTTTTCTTCCATAAACCCCTCATATCCATCGAAATTGATTAATCAATAGCATTATAGTTGTTAGTTTACATTAAAGTTAATTTGTGAATTTTTATGTTAAAAATTAGGAATTTTCAACAAAAAGATTACAGGATGTCATGACTTCCTGTAAATGGTTTATGATGTGACACGTGGCATGATAGGCAAGTCAGAGCAATGGATAGGAACGTGATCTGGAATGTACATGCATGGTGAAAAATCGATTCAACAGCAAATCTAATGCTCCTGGATATGCGTTCAATGCTGGTCAAACCCAACCTTTTTGGTCACAAAGGCAACAAAAAGCCATGGTTTCCCAAACTGATTTCGTTTTGCTTTTGGAAATCGGTTTAGATTAGAAAGGACAAAAATCACTCTTTTGTAAAAGCAGAAACATCTGCTTAATGTATGTACATTCGATTTAGATAGGAGACAAGTAGATAAAGACTACGTATTGTATTGTTTCAAAAACGATTATTATCTCTGTGTATTGTTCCAGAACGCTGCTCTTGTATGTGATTTTAATCTTCAAAACTTAATTATAGTCACCGTTTTACTCCAACAGTGCTTATGCGTTAACATTCTCGTTGCTTGAGGTTTCTTCAGTGTGCCATTGAAGCGTGGACGGGCCCTACGTGGATTGGTATACTGTTAATTTCATTTCCATAGCGTTTTGAATTTGAATAATGTGCATAGTGTTTAACGTTATTTCCATGTCTGTGAGTTTATCGATTTGATTAAAAGTTCTTGCAAATAATATTCATGGTGATAGCTTGAGAATTTGATTGTTAGATCATTGAACAATATCTTGTAAAAGATTTGATCGATCATTAGATTTCAAAGCATCTCCATAGACTTTGTTTCCATGCATTTAAAATTCATTGTGCTTTTGATTTTCATAAATGCTTAGTGTGTTAGCTAGAAAGAGCTTTTGTGCATAACACCCTTGTAAGAGGGTGGAAAACTCAGTCTAGCAATACGCTGTATCTTTAGGACAGTTAGATAAACTAGATGATCTGAGTGCTAAAGTGTGAGAGGAAACATATTTTAACCTCCTATAAAGGAGTGTTGTAGCCTGTCACAGTAAACACTTAGTTAGGTAGACAAGATCCTTTTAGGTCTATAGACTTTAGACACGTGCCTCTAAGTTTACCTACCTTGGTTGATGATAAATCTAGTCTAATCTAGCACCCTAGATTGGCCACTACATTTTGGCGCCGTTGCCGGGGAGGCGCAGCTAGAGGATTTCTAAAAGAATAAATAAATAAATAAAAACAAACAAAAACATAGATTTAATTTTGATTCATCATTTTAGAAGTCATGTTTACTTATGCCTAGATCTAGAGATAATAAAGGTAGATTCATAAAAACCCCCCATCCAAAAACTAACCTACCATCAGGAGTAGACCCTTTAGGAAAAGTTGAACACACAACACCAGCTGAGGAAGTCACCATACAAACATTAGAGGATAAACAGAAATCAGGGCAAAGACTTACACTCATCGAGAGGAAAATTCTATTAGCACACGAATCACAGAAGAAACATTTCCTTGAGTGCTCTATAAAAAGAGAAAGTAGCACAGTAACTCAACAATCTTTCCTTGAACTTCTCTTTGAAACAAGTGACACTGAACAAGAAATTAAATCAACAGAGGAACCTATCAAAATGGCTGAGGAAGGAGATGGATCAGCAAGAGGAACACCAAATCAAGGTCGAAGAGAGGAGGAAGAGTCAACCTTTAAATTTCCTATCCAAGAACCAGAAGAGGATGACGAAATAAAAATGAAAAACATACCTCCATCTGTGCTACCAAACTTTTATGGTATGGCTTTAGAAGACCCAGATTCATTCTTGTTTGATTTTGACATAGTATGTCGAACATATGGTTACACAGATGATGCCCATAGGCTTAGAATCTTCCCAGCAACATTAAAAGCATCAACATTAAGATGGTTCATGGGGCTTGGTGAACATGCAATAACTGATTGGGATGGCATGAGAAGAATATTCCTAAAGAAATACCAGCCTTATTGTAGATCGAAAGATTCCAAAGATGGTATCTTTAGGATGAACCAACAAGAGGATGAAAATTTAGAGGAGTACTTAGAGCGGTTTGTTTACAATTTACAAAAAGCAAAACACAGAACCATGCCTCTTGATCTGATCCGAACAATATTTTTGAAGGGCATTCGAGAGGAATACTTAGATGATCTTAAGTTGATGGGCAAAGGTGATATTTCCACCTTACCTTTTGAAGAAATTGCTGAGTTATGTGAAAAGTATTCTAGGAGCAAAGCCAAAATTGGAAAAAGAACCATAACATCCAAAGCCACAAAATCTACTTCAGCAAGTGTCACAAGAGCTGAAATAGGAAACATGTTAGAGGAATTCAAAACAGATCTATTGAGTACCTTAGGAACTCAAATTGACACTCTCAAAGCTAAGAAAAGACAAGAAGAGGAAGATCAAATGATGGCTATCTTTTGTCCAAAATGCCGGAAGAAACATGCCTTAAAAGACTGCCCATTAGAAAACATTCAAGTTTGTGCCTTTTGTACTGAAAATCATGATATATTTCATTGCTCTAAAGTCAAGATTTTGTAGAATTGTAATGTGGCAGCTAACACAGATATGGAAAATGTGTATTTCATGGGCGCAAAGAGACCATGGCAGCCAAAACCTCCACCTCAAGGTATGTTCCCAAACCAGAATTTGCAATTTTCTGCACATGATCAGATGTATGCTCAGAATTCGTGGAATGTACCCATGCCATGGCAGCACCAAAATTACCCACAACAACAATGGAGACCATCTCAGCAATACTCTCAACAATATCAACCATATCCTCAACCATACCAACCATATTCGCAGCCATATCAACAATATCATCAGCCATATTCGCCATATCCTCAACCATATTAGCAATATCCTCAGCAGCAAGTTGTTTACCCACATCAACCCCAACCCACTCAACAAGCATTACCTGCTCCTCCACCAATAAATCCACCACAATTACAACTTCCATCTAACCCACAACCTCCTAGACCTACTCAAATCCCTGCTCAACCTGTACCAAATCCAAATAACAGAGCAGAGAGACCAGCTTACAATGTAGATGAGGGACCCTCATATCCCACATTACCCTTGCAAAATATCAATTTGAGGTCTGGTAAGGTACTTCACAAAGAATCTCCAGCAGCTGATAAACAAGAAGAAAACAAAGAAAATGAAAATGAAACTCCAATTCAAAGGAAACAAAATGATGACATCAAAAATAAACAAATGCAACCGTTGCATCCACCACCTTTTCCAGACAGATTGGTCCAAACAAAACTTCCCATGTCTATACCACAGTTTGATGTTTTAGATGAGCTAAAGAATGTCTATATAAAAATTCCACTACTACAAGCCATAAAAGACATTCCCATATATACTAAAGCTATCAAAGAACTGTGCCTTAAAAAGCCTACTAGGAAAAGAGTTGATCCACAAACCATTCATGTTATTGGACATTTAGCTGGCCTTATGACAAACACCATTTCAATGGAAAAGTATGTTGATCCTGGTATTCCCAGAGTCACTACAATCATTAACAACATACATATTCCAAACACCTTAATTGACCTTGGGGCCGCAATAAATGTGATGACTCTTGAAACCATGAAAACACTCCAGCTCACAAACTTGCAGCACACAACAATTGTTCTAGAACTCGCTGATAGGTCTAAAGTGATTCCTGAAGGGATTTTGGAGGACATAATTGTTTCACTGGACTCTTGGGAGTATCCAGTGGACTTTTTAGTTCTTCAGCCAAAATCCAATTTAGGAGGACACCCTATCATCCTTGGTAGACCATGGTTAGCAACTGCTGATGCATTCATAGGATGTCGATCGGGTAATATGATCATTTCACGAGGAACTGAAAGAAAACAACTCACTCTTTACCCATCAGCACAATCACCAGCAGTAGCACACAACTTATGGCTTGACAATAAATACAATGACAGGGAAGAAGTTCAATTTGTTTTCAGCATCAACCAAATCTATGATTTTCAAGAACATAATAATGATGATATGGTAGAATTGTTTCTTTCTCAACCTGATGTTTCCGAAGAATTGAGAAATGACCAATACCATGCTGCAGATGAACTTTTGGCACAAAATTTTTAGGAAACATGCACCATTCATTCCTTGCAAACAACATTTCAGAACATTTTTCCTATCCAATCTATCACAAACACACAGAGCAAGACCATAGAGATTAGTCCAGGAAAAACTTTGAATATTGGCACTCACCTAGACTCATCTCAGGAGGAAAAATTGATTCAATTATTGAGAAAATACCAGAAATCATTTGCTTGGGACTACACCGATATGCACGGAATTCACCCTGGAACATGCACTCACCATATTGATTCGGATAGTAATATCAAACCAGTGAGGCAACCGCAGAGACGAATGAATCCCATGCTTTAGGATATTGTTAGAGAGGAATTACAAAAACTGTTGAAAGTCAATTTTATCTATCCTATCTCTGACAGTCAGTGGGTATCCCCATTGGTAGTAGTGCCTAAGAAAAATGGTAAGTGGAGGATTTGTGTTGATTACCGACAATTAAACAAAGCAACCCTCAAAGATTACTTCCCACTACCATTTATTGACCAAGTGCTAGACACATTAGCTGGGAAATCATCATTCTCTTTTCTTGATGGTTTCAGTGGCTACAAACAGATAAGGATAGCCTTAGAGGACCAATACAAAACCACTTTTACTTGTCCTTGGGGCACTTATGCTTATAATGTTTTACCATTTGGACTTTGCAATGCTCCAGCTACATTTCAGAGAGCTGTATTAGCTATTTTTGCTGATTTAGTTCATGATTGTGTTGAAGTTTACATGGATGATTTTTCAGTGTATGGTAATTCATTTGAGCATGCATTAGAGAATCTTGAAATTTTTTGAAGAGATGTATTGAAGCTAATCTGTCCCTGAGCAATGAAAAGTGTTTTATGATGTTAAATGAGGGGATAGTATTAGGCCACTATATTTCTTTTCAGGGCATTAAAGTTGATCCATCAAAAATCTAGATCATTGTCAATTTGCCAATTCCGAAGACTCAAAAAGAGGTAAGAAGTTTCCTTGGGTATGAAACCTATTACAGAAGGTTTATTGAACATTTTAGTAAAATAGCTTCACCTCTGTTTAAACTTCTAGCAAAAGATACACCTTTCAACTGGAATGAGAATTGTCAGCAAGCATTTGAAACACTCAAAGAAAAGTTATCAACCACACCAGTCTTAAAAGGACCTAACTGGAACCTACCATTTCACATCTTTACAGATGCATCTGATACTGCAGTAGGTGCCTCATTAGGCCAAAAAGAGGAGTCTTTTCATTATGCCATCTATTTCATTAGCAAAAATCTAACACCTGCAGAATTAAACTACACAGTCACTGAAAAAGAAATGCTTGCCATCATACATGCTGTGAATAAATTCTGACATTATATAACTGGTTATGAGGTTTTTGTACATACCGACCATTCTGCCATTAAGTATTTAATGAATAAACCAGTAACTAATGGCAAAGTTACCAGATGGCTGTTATTATTACAGGAATTTAATATCGCAGTGTTAGATAGACCGGGTAAGGAGAATTAGGTGGCAGATTTTCTTTCTAGACTGCAAAATTCAGGTGAGGTTGTTCCGGTTGAAGATTCTTTTCCAGATGAAAATTTATTTGCAATTTCAATAGTGAATCCTTGGTATGCTGACTTGGCCAACTATTTGTCCACAGGAAGAACACCTCCATATTTTACTCCAAAGGAAAAGAAGAGGCTAATCAAACAAAGTGCTCTATACTCATGGGTTAATGGAGATTTATTTTACACTAGTTATGATATGATTATTAGACGATGTGTAAGAAATGATGAAATAATTGATATTTTAAAATCTTGCCATGATGAATCGTGTGGTGGGCATTTTGCAGCTAAAAGAACAACATTCAAGATTCTTAGTCTTGGATACTACTGGCCATCTATTTTTAAGGATTCCAAGAAGTATGTGAAGAGTTGTGATAGTTGTCAAAGAATGGGTAGGCCAACAGCTACAGATGAGATGCCACTTCAACCTCAAGTACACTTAGAGCCATTTGAAAAATGGGCTCTAGATTTCATAGGACCCATCAATCCCACTTCCAAAGGTAAAAAGTACATCCTAGTATGTACTGATTACGTGACAAAATGGGCTGAAGCCAAAGCACTAGTCCGAGCAACTGAACAAACAGTGGTAAACTTCCTTTTTGAAGAGATTTTTGTAAGGTATGGAGTACCAAGGGAGATAGTGACAAATCAAGGTACTCAGTTTACTTCAAAGCTAGTTAAAGACATCACAGAAAAATATCAAATCAAACACAGAAAAAGTACACCTTACCATCCACAGGCCAATGGCCAGGTGGAATCTACCAATAAAACATTGGAAGGAATTATCACTAAGACCGTAGCAATGAATAGAAAGAATTGGGAAGAGAAGCTCAAAGATGCACTCTGGGATTACAGAATCACGTGGAAGAACACTACAGGATTTACACCATATCAGTTGGTGTATGGCAAAGAGGTAATTCTTCCTATTGAATTTCAAATACACACTTATAAGGTGGCTGCAGATTTAGGAATTGATCTCAATGAAGCCCAACAAGAGACGATTCAGCAATTGAACCAGCTAGATGAAATGTGGCAGCAAGCAGAGGAGACAACACTCCTAATGCAGAAACAAAGGAAGCCGTGGCATGATGCACACATAAAGAAGAAACAGTTCAAAGAAGGAGATTGGGCTTTACTCTTTGACTCTAAATTCAGAGATCATAAAGCCAAATTTACCACGCATTGGATGGGCCCATACGAAATAGTTCAAGTTTATGAAAATGGATCAGTCAAGCTTATTACCATTGATGGAGAAGGCCACCCCTTTCTTGTCAATGGCCATCGGTTGAGACTTTACCATAAGCCCATCAGCAAGGAAGATTTTCTTCAAACTGTATCTCAGCAAAGGGAGGTTGAGATATTGCAGCCTTCAACTGTGATATCTCTACCTTAGTTCATTTCATTTCAATTTAAAAAAAAAACAAAAAAAAACAAAAAACAAAACAAAACAAAAAAAATATATATAAAAAATACATATAAAAAATAAAATAAAAAAAATAATGGTTTAGATGTGAAAACCAGACTCTGGCACACTCTAACCTAGAATTCTTACTTGAAAACCAATTCTTTGGCTGGTAAGAATTCCTTGTTTTATTTGTTTCCTGTTTGATTCATAGATTCAATAATGACTTGAGGACAAGTCAAAGCTTTAGTGGGGGAGAAGCATCAGCACATACATTTTTGTTTTCCTTATCTCATCTCCTCATTGTAAATTCTCAAAGAGTTTGTTTCAGCACTTCAGTATTTCAATAAAGAAGTTGTTTTTGTCTTTGTTCTAATCAGAGGGACCTGTTCAAGCAATATGCAGTGGGACCTGTTCAGAAGACTATGTTACCAGCACCAACATTAGAGGGACCTGTTCAACAAACATCAAAGGGACCTGTTAAAGACTGCTATCTCAAGCTACTTCAGCAAAGCTTCAACAAGGTTTCAACAGAATTTCAAAGGTTGCTTATCACCGAGGCTCCATCAACACCAAAGATCAAGAAAGCTGCACACACATAGTTCTTTTCCAGATTTCAAAGAAGCTGCACAAACATTCTCCAGATCTCAGAGGGACCTGTTGTATCCAAATTCATCTCAGAAGGGACCTGTTATGGACAGTGAAGATTAGTCATATCTGAACAATAAAGATCAGTCCTACCTATGCATGCCAACTCAACTCTTGATCAACCAATAAAGTGTAATGTATTGTTGTAATTTTTATTTTTAACATTTAAATTCTTGGATTATTTTAGTGTTAAATGTGATGACTATGATTGCTTATGATCAATTTCAAAAACACCCCTATACCCATCACCCTTGTCATATTCCTAACTACTATCATTTCCCAACACACTCTAGCCTATCACCATACTCCTCCTACGATTTTTAAATCTTCTCCTACACCACCCTTCAAACCTTGTTATTAACTCCTTATTCTTGAATCGGCCATCCAACCTTATTATCGGTCCAACATTCTCCTAATCGGCCAAGTACCAATGAGCAAGGGACAGGTGGTGAATCATTGGAGAGCCAAGTGTTCAACGATTTCATTCATTGTTTTTTTTTAATCGGCCAAGTTATAACATGATCGTTCGACCCAAGTCGACTCATGCAAACAACTATCCGTTATCATCACTCCAGCACTCCATATATGCTTACGACGTTCTCATGATGGTACCTATACAACCCAGTACAGCTACTCCTCTGTCTTTGTAATATGAATACGCTCTGTCATTATCATTATAGTGAATCGGGTCAAGTCAGTTGTTAAAGTTCCATTTCATTCTCAGTTTGTAAAAAGGGCGTTCCATACTAGTAATTCAAACGCTGTGATTTCAAAGAAGGCTGAGAACAGTAGGTGCTACGAAGGGAGAGCATAGTAATTGGGCTCACGAGTTTCCACCTCCGCCATAATCCAAGGACATTCATCCGGTCGCTGCCTAAGCCATTGAAGAAGCTGACCCCAAGAACAGAGGGTGCTACTAGGTCGGTTGAGTGGAGCGAAAAAATAGAGGTAACAAATCAAGAGACCCTTGTTGAATTATTAAGCATAAACGAGGAGGGTTAGATAGGAGTTTCTTTGTCAAAATGACTAATAGAGTAGAGCCTAATACATTTGATAGTTCCCAGTATCATGATGACTGTATTACAATTTTAAGGAAAAAGCAATGGCTACCCTTCTTGGAGAAGTTTAATGGGAACAATGAAGAAGTAACTAAGCAGTTTGCCTTTACATTTAATGGAGAGAAAGCATTGATAGGCAACTTCTCTTTTAGGATTTCAGAAGACACCATAGCACAATCCTTGGGGATTAGCCCAGAAGGAGAAAAATATTTCAAAACAAAACAATTCAAGGAAAAATCATGGACCCAATTCATGTCTAGGTTGAGGGTTTCATCTGTTAACTGGAAAAAGGGTGTCCCTAGGAGCTGGTTGATGCACCCATGGGATGAAATGGTGTATATTATTAAGAAAATTGTTATGTGTGAGGGTCGTTACATCGTAGTCTATTTATATCACATCAAACTCCTGTTGCACCTAAAAGGGCAATGCACCATTAGTCTACCCTATTTCCTCTTACAGAGCTTGACTAAGATGTCAAAAACTATTCAAAAGCAAAAGGGTAATGAGGATAAAAGCTTATATCATTTTGGGTTAATTAAAATTCTAATTGAATTTGAAGTGCAGAGGAGGGGAAAAACATGGAAGGAATTTCTGGTTGCCAATCAAATCAAAGATGGAGAAGATGAACAGGAACAGCAAGAGCACTCAGGATTTATGCTTGACATTGATGAGGAAATCCCTGTGCGCAAGACAAGCAATGTCCCTCCACCCAGCAGTAGTGTAAGGACGAGAAAGATGAGGCAAGAAGCTGCCCAGAAAATTGAACAAGACAAGATTTTCACTACATATACAAGAAGATCCAGGAGAATACAAAAGACCCAGACACAAGAAGATCAACCAGAGTCAAATGCACATGCACCGATGGACATTGAGAGCAGTGCTCATTCACAGCCTGGACCGGAAGCCGAAATGGAAGTTGAGAGCAACAACAGACAAGGGAAAGAGTCACCACCTGCAAACAAGAAACAAAGGAGGTTAAAAGTTAAAAGAAGAACTGATGGAGGCCAACATGCTAGAGAAGGTCATCAAGAAGGAGAATGAAATGTTGAGAGCTCAGAGCAAGGAGACTCAGCAGAAAAATGAGAAGCTGAAGGAGAAAATCAAAGAACTCGAGGCTGAACAAACCGACATTTGCAAGTGGGCAACCAAATGGTATACTCAAAAGAAAGCTCTCAAAGAGAAATACAAGAATTTGAAACATGAGCTCCACATTCAGAAGGATGCCCAAGCTCAGAAGAATATAGATGCATTGTTACAAGCAGCAGAGGCACAGGCAGGAACAGAGTATAAAGGGAGTACATCAGGATTAGCATGAGGACATGCTAAATCATTGAGCTTGGGGGAGATGTTGGTACCATTTCATTGCCATCATTTTCTTCTAGAAACACCATCATTTGTCTATCTTTTTCTTCCATAAACCCCTCATATCCATCGAAATTGATTAATCAATAGCATTATAGTTGTTAGTTTACATTAAAGTTAATTTGTGAATTTTTATGTTAAAAATTAGGAATTTTCAACAAAAAGATTACAGGATGTCATGACTTCCTGTAAATGGTTTATGATGTGACACGTGGCATGACAGGCAAGTCAAAGCAATGGATAGGAACGTGATCTGGAATGTACATGCATGGTGAAAAATCGATTCAACAGCAAATCTAATGCTCTTGGATATGCATTCAATGCTGGTCAAACCCAGCCTTTTTGGTCACAAAGGCAGCAAAAAGCCATGGTTTCCCAAACTGATTTCGTTTTGCTTTTGGAAATCGGTTTAGATTAGAAAGGACAAAAATCACTCTTTTGTAAAAGCAGAAACATCTGCTTAATGTATGTACATTCGATTTAGATAGGAGACAAGCAGATAAAGACTGCGTATTGTATTGTTTCAAAAACGATTATTATCTCTGTGTATTGTTCCAGAACGCTGCTCTTGTATGTGATTTCAATCTTCAGAACTTAATTACAGTCACCGTTTTACTCCAACAGTGCTTATGCGTTAACATTCTCGTTGCTTGAGGTTTCTTCAGTGTGCCATTGAAGCATGGATGGGCCCTACGTGGATTGGTATACTGTTAATTTCATTTCCATAGCGTTTTGAATTTGAATAGTGTGCATAGTGTTTAATGTTATTTCCATGTCTGTGAGTTTATCGATTTGATTAGAAGTTCTTGCAAATAATATTCATGGTGATAGCTTGAGAATTCGATTGTTAGATCATTGAACAATATCTTGTAAAAGATTTGATCGATCATTAGATTTCAAAGCATCTCCGTAGACTCTGTTTCCATGCATTTAAAATTCAGTGTGCTTTTGATTTTCATGAATGCTTAGTGTGTTAGCTAGAAAGAGCTTTTGTGCATAACATCCTTGTAAGAGGGTTGAAAACTCAGTCTAGCAATACGCTGTATCTTTAGGACAGTTAGATAAACTAGATGATCTGAGTGCTAAAGTGTGAGAGGAAACATATTTTAACCTCCTGTAAAGGAGTGCTGTAGCCTGTCACAGTAAACACTTAGTTAGGTAGACGAGATCCTTTTAGGTCTATAGACTTTAGACACGTGCCTCTAAGTTTACCTACCTTGGTTGATAATAAATCTAGTCTAATCTAGCACCCTAGATTGGCCACTACAATGTCATTGAGTTTTGGGCCTAAAAATGTGGCACAAATATTGGAGTCGCAGGCACAACATTGGGGAAAGAATTCCCAGACGCTCCCTTGCCCTTGTTGTGGGAGTGTCTGGAGCCTCCTAGACACACCTTGGTCCATATCAAGGGAGAGTCCAGGGATTTGATGCATTAAAACTCCAGTTGGTCTCAAGGGCTAGTTACCTGAGTGGCTGGGATGACTCATGGGAGTTCTATTGCTGATGTGGAAGGTTTGTGTGGTGTGTTTTTGTCAATTCCACTTCCTTAATTGACACATAGGGAGTCAAATCATATCACTGTAACTTCTCGTCACATGTTTACCCTGGTTGGCCAATTACTTAGGTAGATGTGGGAGGAGGGTGTTACAGGGAAGAACAGAGACATTGAGAGATAGAGGTGGAGAGAGAGAGAGAGGGAGTGATAAGGGAGAGATGAAGATGGAACGAGGGAGAGAGGAGACAAGGGAAGGGAGAGAAGAGGAGAGGATAGAGATAGGGAAAGAAGGGGAAGAGAGAGAGACAAAGAGACATAGATATGGAGGGGGGAGAGAGGGGGAGAGCGAGAAGGAGAGAGAGAGGGAGATAGTAACAAAGTTGGAGGGTGGAGAGAGAGTGTGTGTGTGATGGGGGGGGAGATAGTGGGAGGTGGGAGAGAAAGGGAGAGAGAGGAAGGAAGAGAAAGGAAGGAAGAGAGAGATAAATTGAGAGAAAAGAGAAAGACAGGGGGAGAGAGAGATGGATTTGGAAGGGTAATAAAGACATAGAGAGAGAAATGTGGAGAGGAAGTGACAAGGGAGAGATAGAGAGGCAGTGAGAGAGAGAGAGAGAGTATGTTTTGGGGGTGAGAAGGAGAGACAAGGGGAGATAGAGATATAGATGAAGGGGGGAAGAGGGAAGAAGAGAGAGGCAAAGAGAGGGAGGGAGGAAGAGAGATAAATATGGAGAGAGAAGGGGAAGAGAGGGGGGGGGAAGAGGGAGAGAGAGATATAGATAGATATGGAGAGAGAGTGTGTATGTTTGGGGGTTGAGATAGATATCTAGATGGAGAGTCTATATATATATATATATATATATATATATATATATATATATATATATATATATATATATATATATATATATGTATAGAGAGAGAGAGAGAGATGTGTTTAGGGGGTTGGGATAGAGAGACAAATAAATAGAGATGGAGGAAGGTATAGATATAGATGGCAAGGGGGGAGAGGGAATAAGAGAAAGATAGAGAAAGGGAGGGAGAGAGACGAAGGAGAGAGGGAGGAGGAGAGAGAGAAGGATAGACACAAAATGGAAGGTTGAGAGAGAGGGAAGGAGAAAGAGACGCACAATGACAAATACAAACATAGAAGTTAGATTTAGAAAGTCATGAATATTTTGGTTTTTCACTAAAATAGATGTATTCATTTTAGTGCAGTTGTTAATTTCTAATCCTATTTGATCGCTTACACTAGATGCATTGATTTTAGTGTAGATGTCGATTTCTAATCCTATTTAATACCTTACACTAGATGCATTGGTTTTAGTATAGATGTTGTTTTCTACTCCTATTTGATTGCTTGCACTAGATGCATTGGTTTCAGTGTAGATATTGATTTCTAGTCATATTTGATCGCTTGCACTAGATGCATTGATTTCAGTGTAGATGTCGATTTCTAATCCTATTTAATACCTTACACATAATGCATTGATTTGAATGTAGATGTTGATTTCTAATTCTATTTGATTGTTTGCACGAGATGCATTGATTTCAGTATAGATGTTGATTTCTGAATGATGCAATTATATGTATGATGTACATTAATTTCCAAGTAATTAGATTAATAATGTGCATCGATTTCAGTGTAAGCACATCTCTGCACCCTCCATCATTTTCTTTATCTCCCATTGTCTCTCCTTCTTTATCTCTCTATCTCACCCCCCAAACACACACACTCTCTCTCCATATCTTTCCATCTCTCTCTCTCCCTCCCTTTTCTGCTCCCTCTCTCTCTTCCCCTTCTCTCTCTCTCTAACACTTCTCTCTCCATATCTATATCTCTTCCTCCCTCCCTATCTTTGCTTCTCTCTTCTTCCATCTCTCCCCCCCTCCGTCTATATATCTATTTCACCCCCAAAACATACACACTCTCTTAGTGTAAGCACATAAACATTATTCATGACGTGAATTGACTTCTATGTTATAGTAATTCAACCATAAATACAATACTTGAATTTTCATCCTAAATAAAATGTTCACTTACCCAAAATGTCTTCTTCCTGAAACCGTAAACTATTTGTAATTGGCTACATTCTTATTATGCCCATTTTCCATCATTCAAGATTGTTAATCACTTTGCATTCAAACACGATAGTAGAAAATAACTAATAGGTGTGAAAATAAGAACAATAGAAGAAAATAATTTTAGATTGATCTTAATGAAGATTGTTTGTAATTGACCATATTCTTATTATTCACATTTTCTATCATTCAACATTGTTACATTGTCACTTTGCACTAAAAAATTTTATTCATCATTTTTCATCATTCAAGTTACTAACAGTCTCTCTCATCTCAACAAACTGAGGTAACTAAGAAAAGTTAAAATTAAATTGACTAAATTAATTTTAAACATATTTAACATATTTAAAATGATCAAAATAATTAGTTGTTCAACAAATTTTGTATGACCACACAAGACTGAAACCAACCTAGATCCATCTTAACCTTGGATCTATCAAGCGCCGAGAGGGATCAAATCTCTCAAGGGGCAAACATTTCCTCAAGTTTTGCACTCAAAAAAGAGGTTTGCACCTCGAGAGATTTGATCCCTCTTGACGCTTGATAGATTTGGGGTTAAGATGGACCTAGGCCGGTTATAAATTAAATAGATATGATATAATTCATATGTTAAGTGGTCATGTGAATTTGATATCACCAACTTAGATCTATTAGATCTACTAAGCATTGAGAGGGATCAAATCTCTTAAGTTGCAAACGTCTTTTGCTCCCTCTCGACGCTTGGTAGATCCAAAGTTAAGATTAGTTTAATGAGTAATTATAATTAATTAAAGTATTTTTATATAATTTTTCAGAGTCAAAATGTTTTAATTCATAATTATAATTTATTTTTATTTTTATTTTTGTATAATTTAACCAGACAACATCTCTTCCATACTAAGCTAAAAAACACTTCTTAACCCAATTATAAAATTTCTAATAAAATACTTCATACATTAAACAAAATCCCCTCCTAAAACAAAAATATCACATTTATAAAAACTACATGGATCATGTTACAACCCAAAGTAAAGACTACCAATTCCATGTAGGCAATAAAACTTCCCATGCCGTAATATAGAGGAGTAATTATTTTTCCATTGGCTTGGTTGTATAGTGCTTCTTAAAGACATACATATATAATTCATATGCCATCGTTCACTTAGTATCCGTTCATATGATTCCATCACAATAGGGTTCATGGTGGAATGCCTATATTACAAAACACAAAAAGCCACGAGAAAACCCGAAATAAAGGTTAATAGTTCCACAAACGCAATAAGGCTCCGCGGTAAATATAAGCTTTCCCATATCATAACACGGAGTAATTGTAGCTCTGCGAATGAATATAACCTTCACATACCAGACCATACAGGGAGTGGTACTTTTCCCTGTGGTATGAGAGATTTTTTCCCCGTTGTTAGGTTGTATAGCGCTAGTTAACACATACTCGGGATCATCAGACGAAACAGCAGCACTAGCAGCAACCGGCATGGAGGAGGAAGTGAAGGAGCTACTGGATACTTTGGAAGGCCTTAAATCAGCGTTATCATTGTCACCATTAGATACCAAAATTCAATCTCAGCTTACCAAGGTACCATCGCCAACCTCAACCTTTATTTGTTTCCAACAGTTGGTCTAGTGTTCAATTCCGTTCTCGTGCATTCAACGCGGCATATAACCAACCGAATGCTGATGATCAAAGAAAATAAATACTTGGGCCTCCATGATCTGATCTGGGTAGTTTGACTTTTCTTGACTTTTGAGTAAGGTCGTATACTCTATCCGCAGTGGTAGTTTCAGTCAAGAAATGAGCTTAGAGGGGAGTTCGGATACAAACTATATATAATATAAGCAGGTTCGATCAAAGGAATGGTCACTCAATCACCTTTGTGTACTGCATGGCATTGCACAAACACACACATATATGTATCATTGTTTTTTCATAAGAGTTAGACTATGCCCTAGCTGAAATTTGTGTCACCGAAGATCGACGGAGAGGGAGGGTTACACCTACTTGTTCATTTTTATGGTTATGGTTTTCGCATTTTAAATCAGGATAGGATAATTGTATGTCATATGATTGTGTATACTTTCTTTGGATCACGATTAATTTAAAATAAATGCCGGCGACTCACTGATTGGATCCATTTACAACAGTCACTGATAACGAAGAAATTGCAAAGCAATATACTGAAAATACGGAATAGCTTTGATACTGAAAGGCTACTTCACATACACCGGATGAAAGTTACTCGCAGAATGTTTTCAGTTTCAATTAATATGGAGTCATTGAAGAATACTATTTGGTATTTGAACTCAACAACTGACCCTCCTTCTGGGATCTAGCTTCTTCATCTTGTCAGAAGGTAGATCTAATTCTCCTCCCAAAGTCAACTGTGAATGAGTTTGACAGACTGGGATATGCCACAGTACATTGCACATTTCATAACATGCACAGAAGACATATGTGCCACAATTAGCCCCAGTGGGAACCAGTTAGGACTAATGTCGGGAAATACGAGTATAATACATTTTCAGGAGGAACAAAGTCACTGTATGTTAAGCATCACATCGATATACGATAGATTTCACATGGTTAATGCACTAACTCCGCATAAAACTCGGCAGCCAATGATAGTGTCCGGACAGCTTCAAACATCAAGATACAACTTCAACCTAAAGGAGAAGAAGTGATTTTCAGGCTCACTCTGAAAATCAATTCCTTATTGATATATTAATATGGAAGGAATATATTAACATAAACTTATTTACATCATATATGTTCAAGCGGCTATCTCTAACCATATCCATACACATCCAATTGGCAATAACTATTAGATTACATTGCCATAAAATCCCGAGAGGATACCACTTTTATGATTATTTTTTACAGAAACAAGAGTTTATATTACTTTCAACCCAGTGTGCAAACTGGCTATTCCGCTAATATTTACATTTTGAGGAACCCAGGATTACAGTCAATTACAAATTTACTAGCAAAACAGTGCTATATACGTTGCACCTCATTGATAATGCTAATGCAATAGTGACTAGAATAATGAAAAAACATCAAGTTCTTACAGCCCTCACAGGTTGTCTTCAGCATTTATGAATTCTTCTTCCTTGTTTGCAGTGGTTGCTATCAGCACCTGTTTCTTCTTTCTCAAAATTTAATAAAACACCCAGAAGAGAATCTGTGGGAGCAGAATCTTCATCGCCCGAGCAGGGGAAGGGCTTTGTTTCATTGTGTCCAAGTCCTGGAGTGAGTGAGCTTGCTAGCTTGCTCTAGAGTATAAAGGATCCGCTGGAGTTGGGCTTCCATCTGGGCCATCCACGAGGCCTTTTCAATACAATTGTCTGCCATTGACAGTTAAAGATTATTCAGTTGGTCAAGGGACGTGTTTATTATTTTCCACATGTGTATTCAAAGAACACTGAACATTTTTCATTTGCTCCTTGTACGGATTTGAATGGTTTGAAGCTCTTTGAAAATCCCTAGACGATAAATTGTACAATGAAAGATTATTAATTACAATTTACAATCAACCTGTGACAAATTCAAACATCTATCAGAGCTTTCTAATTTACATGGAATTAATGTCCAGAAAAAGGCCAAAATGCCAAGAAGGGTATGGATACAATAATTTCAGAATTTTTAGAATATGTGAATGAACATTAGGGTTGTCAAAATATTTGATAGAAAAAGGTTTATTAGAATGTCTCAGATCCCTGTTGTGTGTATTTTCTCTGTTCTGACATAATTAAGCATGCTCATAAATTATAGTTCAGATATGAAATTAGACAACTAGGATCTTGTAGATGGGAGGCTTATCATATTGGATACATTTTGAATATGCCATAGGTATAGTTTGCATCATAGAATATGATTGTGATATGTCTATGTAAATGTTAACATATCCTAAAACTAGCTATCTAAGCAAATAGATCAGATTTAGTTACTTGCTGGAATTATTAACTTTTGCACGCAGCGGAAAACGAGAAGAGCAGTCACACACAGTAAACAAATATTTCTGCCCTTCTAGATTAGTTCATCATTCAAAATTATTATCTTCAGAACGAACAAGAGATCCCTTACAGAGAAAATGTCCCTGAGAAATTAATCAAACAAACAACAAACCTGAAAATTACTGTCTGCATGGAAATTAAGACAACCTGTCTTCCCATCCGTACGGATGGTTGTATGGCCTCCTTTGTTGGGCTGTATGGCTGCTCTTTCCTTGCTGCTGATTGGCTGCCTTCTACTTGTTGAAGACTCGCTGCCTTCTCCTTGCTGAAGTTTGAACTCCTGTTGGAATCCTAGCGAATGGCTGAAAATTAGCTTTCTGATTTTCTCCTTCACTCACATGACTTGTGAAATGAATGCTCTTTGTGTTTCTTTGCCCTTTGCCCTTTCTTTCTTTTATAACTTTGACATGAGCTAATAAGCTAATCTTCAACGGTTGAAATCTAACTGTGAGATCAATGGCTCTCTTTTAATTAAATTATTAAGTGACCTACTTTAGTAACTTTACTAATTAAAAGCCACTTTAAAAAAAGTTCATTTTATTAATTAATTTATAAAGTGAACTTTTGAAAAAACATGAGATATTTTTAATAACGATTTCCATAAGTAGACACCCTCACAGAAATACTTGTCTGAATGACAAACAGTAACACTCCCTCTTAGCAAGGAAGGTGTTTTCCACCACTCCAAGCTTGTCTCGAAACCAAACGAATTTGCCCTTCATCAATGAAGGGCTTGGAGAAAATGTCTGCCAGTTGTTTCTCTATAGAAATATATTGGAGCTTGATTGCTTCCTTTAGCATCCTATCTCTGATGAAGTGGTATTTGATCTCAAAGTGCTTTGACCTGTCGTGAATGTGACATCCCCTGGTTAATATTTCTCTCTTGTAAATAATTGTAATTATTTTAAATGGCTAAGAGAGGGACATAGATTCCATTGCTTGAGGAAGGAGATTGCTTGAGGGAATTGCTGTTTTAAATATCAGTCCTAGTAGGATGAGTGGTTTTAAATGGGTTGACTATGCCATAAATTCACTGAAAAAGGAAGGACAGGCTTAGGTGTCCTTTGAACTCCAACCATAAGCAAAAAAAAGACAAAAATTAAGGAGGTAGCATGGGATGCGCTGTCAGTTAGTTGACTGCTGGGCAATTGTGGAGAAGGAGGAGGGGCAGTTAGTTGGTTGGCGTGTAAGGAGGGACTTCATAGGGCATCCAGCCATTCACGCACACTTACACTCAAGGATATGCAAAAGCTAGAAAAAAAAGATGCCGAGGAGTAGCTAGAATCGCTGTGTAAAAGGGCAAATAAGGCAACATCTAGAGTTGCGTTACCAAGTGCTGGTGGAAATTTGAAAACCCGTTGAAGAACCCTCACAGAGGCTTGCTGGGGCAGTGTTATAGAGCTGAAGTTCCCTGGATTGTGGCATCTTGGTATGGATGTGATTATGCCTGAAATAGTTGAATATAATGTATGTAGCTGGTGGATGAGGGCAGTGTGGCTTGGTGACATCTTGTTTCAGCTGTTTTGTTGATTAAAGGTCCTTTCAAAGCACTCCACCTCAATCATTGGAATCTGGGTCAGGGGTGACAGCTACAAGTAATAGTGGCTGTAGCTTGTCTATGGTTGGGTGGACAGTTGAAGTCCCACTCTCAGTTGGAACATTTCTGCACTGTCCTGTTTATTATATCATCAA
This sequence comes from Pinus tabuliformis, assembly GCA_031772625.1. NCBI lineage: Eukaryota > Viridiplantae > Streptophyta > Pinopsida > Pinales > Pinaceae > Pinus > Pinus tabuliformis. The sequence goes on from CM062820.1 coordinate 715,363,959, forward strand.
CTATTTTATTATTGCTAAGCTCAGGAAGGATAACTGCCATTTATTACCAAACTATAATACTTATATCTTTAGTACACTATCCTGTGGATTTTTCTCGAGCCCAGTATGGTTGATGCTCGTTGGTATTTTCAATTTTAAAAAGTTTGAAAAACTTAAAGAAAACTCAACCATTATCCTGTGGATTTTTCTCGAGCCTAGGATGGTTGATGCTTGCCGGTATTTTCAATTTTAGAGAGCCTGAAAAACTTAAAGAAGACTGTAAAGAGTTCCTTTTCCGTTATTTAATCTATCAAAGCTGGATAAAGGGATTAACTTAAAATTGATAGATGTCCTTCTCATTGTTTAATGAGTGGGAGAAGGAAGAAAGTTAGCTCATTATTTCATAAATGTAAATTCAGGATGAAAGTGGATGAGGGGTATTACCACCTTTATCCACAATGTCCATCTCTGCATGCTGAAAATTTGAAACAAAATCATCCCTAGAAACTGGTTGATGATATATCTTTAGCCTATGACCATTGACTATAAATGAAATGTTTGATTCATCCAGGGTTGCGGGGGAGCGCCCCCCCCCGATCCTGCTCCCAATCCGCGCTCCGGGCGGGAGCGGGTCGAGAGCGCACTCTCGAAATCGCTCCCGCGTTCTCTCTAACCAAAAGAAGTGCTCCCTGTTTTTTTCAAAATCGAACTAGGGAGCGTCGCTCCGGGAGCGATTTTTCCAACCTGGGAGTGGTCGGGGAGCGATCACTCCCGACCACTCCTCGCTCCCGTCCAGCAGAGAGCGATGCCTGCGCGAGAGGGAGAGGCAACGACGTGGAGAGAAAAAAGGGGAAGGGAGGGAAAAAAAGGGAGGGAGGGGAGGGGAGGCGGGGAATAAATAAACCCTCTCCCTCTCATTATTCATTTCATTCTAAATTTCTGAGAGTGAGAGAGAGCAAGAGAGAATTTGGAGCAAGGAGAGGCATCCAAGGGGAGATTGAAGAGCTTGCAAGGGGAGATTGGAGGCCAAAGAGGTAGGATCTACACTCTAATCTAGCAATTTTTTTTTTTGTTATGTTCATTCCTAAATAAATAAATAATTTTTTTCTCTATTTCCCATTCCCATTCTCATTCCATTTTTTTGCAGATTCAAAACTTCAAATTTCAAACATCATGGTTATATTGCTTGCCATTTTCTTCTTCTTGGTTCCTTTTTTGGTTATTATGGTGTTGGAGAGTAGAAAAAGGAGGGTTGAAAATGAAGAAGGGGATGAAGAAGTGGGTTATAGTGGATTTGATGAAAACCCCGGAGAGTACCTTGGTGAGGAGGAGTTGGAGGAGAGTGAACATGGGCCAGCTCAAAAAACTAAACAAGACCAAACCCCATTGTGGAAATATGTTAATAGGTCTGAAGCAGGGAAAGGGGGTGGAACCACTAAATTTCACTGCCCCCGTTGCAACAATAATTACACAGGTTCATACACCTGTGCTAGAAAGCACCTCTGCAGGAAAAGGCCATGGGATGGAGATAAACAAATAGGAATCAAAACTTGTACATGTGTGTTAACAGCAGATAGAGCCAAATACGTAAGGGAAGAGGAGGAAGCCCAATACAAATATGAAAAATCAAAGGGTTTCTTTGAACCAAGCTCACAATCACATGCACAAAGAACTCCTTCAGCATCCTCCCATGGCAATGGATATGGAGGCACAGGGTCACCAAACATCTCTTTAAGGCGTAGAACCATATCAGATTTCCTTGATGAAGGGTGTAGGAATGATGTGGATTCAAAAGTTTACAAGTTTCTCTATGCATGTGGGATACCATTCAATGTTTTTCGTTCACTGCATTGGCATGAAATGGTTTCTGCCATAAATGATGCCCCTAAAGGATACAAGAGCCCTGGGTATGACAAGGCTAGAACCGTTGGACTTGATCATGAAAAAGAAAAAATATCACATTCTTTGAGTAGAATGACAAATTCTTGGACTAAGCATGGGGTGTCCATTGTATTTGATGGATGGACAAATGTAAAAGGCAAGCCATTGATAAGTGTTCTTGCTGTGTCTGTTAGTGGTGCCATCTTTCTTTCAGCATATGATTACTCAGACAAGTTCAAGACCGACATCAACATTGCAGAACCATTAGTTGAAACAATTAACCGTATTGGGCCATACAATGTCATCCAAGTCATCACTGATAATGCTCCTAATTGTAAGGCAGCGGGAGCAATTATTGAGGATAAATACCCCAACATATTTTGGTTTGGGTGTTTGGTTCACACAATGAACCTTTTGATGCATGATATTATTAAGAACAAAAACCAACAATACAAATGGATTGGTCATTTGTACAAGAGAGACAAAGAAATGATAAATTTATTACAAATCATAGCAATACGCATGGCCTTTTTCGCAGTCACTCAAGATTGGAGTTGTTGAAGATTGTGAAGACTAGATTTGATAGCTATTACCTCACCTTCAGGCGCCTTTTGAAGGTAAGAGAGTCATTGGCTAGCATGGTATAAAGTCCACACTGGCATGTATTAAAGGAAAGGGCTACAAATGCAGTTGACAGGTAAGGTTTTGAACAAGTGGAGGAGGCTGCTCTTGATGGTCAGTATTGGGCACGCGTGAGGCAAGTATTGGAATTCACCAAGCCCATTTATCACATGATTCAGTTTGCAGATACAGATAAACCAGTGATTGGGGAGGTGTATGAGCAGATGGATACCATGTTGGGGCAAATAAAAGATATTGTTCAGAAAGATGATCCCAACTTGTATACACTGATTCACAATTGTGTGTGTACACGGTGGGATAAACTTAATGTTCCACTACATGCCTTGGCATATATCCTTACGCCAAAATACTACTCTGCATCTTGGTTGGGCCAACCTGCACCAGGGGGTGGGGTTAGGGTCAAACCCCATATAGATGAAGAGGTATCTACAGGATATTTGCAAGCATTAGACAAGTTGATACCTGACAAGGAGGAATGTGCTAATTTGCGTCTTGAATTAGGCAGATACTTCAGTTGCACTGGTTTGTTTGGTACCTTCCATGCAATGGAAGATAGAGACATATTTGATGCTCTCACATGGTGGGAAGCATATGGCAGCCAAGGACTTTTGCCAAAATTGGCAAAAAAAGTTCTCTCACAGGTTGTAAATACTTCTTCTGTAGAGAGGTGTTGGAGCACCTACAACTTCATACATAATGTGAGAAGAAACAGACTCAATGAAAATCGGGCAGAAAGCTTGGTTTATGTGCACTACAACTTGAGGTTGTTGAGTCATTACTGTGATCGGGCTTATGAGAATCCAACATATAAAATTTGGGACAACCACCCAGAGGATGATGATTTGGAGGATGGCACTATACATCTTGAAGAATTGGAAGCAGAACTTATGAGAGAGGAAGATGAAGCAACAACCATGCCACCTCCACCATCCAGTCGCAGTGCTCGAGTTCCGAGTCTCGTTCCTTTGCTGTCGCCGCCTCCATGTACATCCTCATGTGGAGGGCATGTGCCTTCTGGTTCTAGTCGTGGGTCTGTGCGGGAGGATACTCCTAGAAGACCACCACGACTTGCTAAGAAATTAGACATTATTCGTGGTGGCAAGATGAAGATGTAGATGATAGATTTACTTGTCTTTTTTAGTTTCTAGTAGCTTTTATAACTGTTGACTCCATATTTATTATGATATTTTTGTAAACAATATATGACAATTTAAGTTTGAAGTTTGAAGTTGGCAATTATAACTCATTGGTAATGAATTATGAATATGATGCTTCGTGAAAGTTGTTTCATTTAATTTCATTTCATGTTAGATATTATTTGTTGTAATGGTTAAACTTAGCTTACAAGTACAACTTTGATGATCAATGATGATAAATGTTATATATTAAATTTTCAATTTTGAAAGCTTGAAGTTGAAACTTTAAGATTGATGAATCATGATTCATGAGACTCAGTATGTTGTATGTTACTAACTTGTGGACGTGGTTGATGAAGATTATAACTTCTAGATTATTGTTGTTATATGGTTCAATCTATGTTTTTTTTTTTGGTTCTCTTTATATCTAATTCATCATTCTACATGTTTTTGTTGACATATATGTATGAAAATATAAAAAATATAAAAATATATATATTATATAAAAAACGCTTCGGGATTCGCTTCCAAACAGGGAGCTTCTGAAAATGTCGCTCCCGCACCTGTTTTCGCTCCCGCTCCGAAGTAACACTGGGTAGGTCGAATTGCTGGGCCATTTGTTCGATTTTTAGTTCCAGGGGTGGAGAAAATTCGATTTGCCTAGGAGAGTGATTCCAACAGTCAGAGGGAGTAGCTACAACTCAGATTTTTGCTGAGCAGATTCCTTTGTTGGATGCAGAGGGTTTTTGCAGCAACAAAACCAACGTAAAGTGGAAGAGAAAAACACACACAACAGAGGGAAAATTTCTCTCAGGTGATCTCGAGTTTTAGAGATCTAATTTTTCCAGTCGCAGATTGACAGTAGCAGTGAGCAGATATTTTCACTCTAGAAAGGAGTGCGAGTAGCAGATCCTGCAACTAAGAAACGCAAAAGAGGGAGTTTTTGGGTTTATTTTCTCCAGATATTTGAGTTTCGTAGCTTTGCAGAGATGGCCGTACGAGATTGCCAGAGAAGGCCATACGAGTTTGTCAAATTGCAGATCTGGATAGCAGATCGACTTCCAGTTGCCGGAGATAGGTGCTGGAGGAGGTGCAAGTTGTCTAGTGCTAGTTGCAAAGCGGAGAAGGGTCCCAGTTAAGGACATGGCTCGAGAGGAGATAGTGGGGCACTAGATCCAGGAGGTGGAGTATGAAACTCTAGTGTGTCGAATGGGCAGGGTCCAATGTAGTTGCAATAAGGAGATCAGTTAGATCAGTTCCAAATTGTTGCAGCGGGACCATCACCTTTGCTATAGGAGCCCACAAGGTCATAGGAGCAGGTTCAATGTCAGCAGACACAATTTGTCATTAGACACTTGCAAATCTAGTTGCAGTCAGTACCCATGAGACAGTTGCAGAGCTAGATGCAATGACACAAGTAGTGCGAATTGCCTAGTTGCAGTATGCAGGTGCAGTTCCAGCCAAAATATTCCCAGTGCAAAGCTATGTAGTCTAGTTTCCAGTACAGGAGGACAATGCGAGTTGCCAGGAGGGAGCAGAGAGATTTCCCAAAGGGAGATCGAGACTCAAAGTGAGTCTAGCTTCAGAGGGAGCAACCCTATGGAAGCTAGTGCTTCAGGATTTGAGAGATCAGAGTTATTCTTGCAGTCGCAACAACAATATGAGTAGATCAAAATTTTCATGTATGCAGCTATACCTCCAGGAGTGAGGTGGGGCGACTTGGAACTGTGATCCCAAATCTACAGAGATTGGGCAAGGTCCTTGAGGAGTCCTCCTCATGGGTCATTACCTGGCTACAGAGGGCCACAAATTTCAGTAGCAGGATGGTTCAGTGGCAGTTGATGCAGTCAGAATTCCAGAGTGACAGTTGCAGACTAGTTGTAATCACATGTTGGAGAGCGCAGTGCAGAGTCAACAACAACGTGCAGAGTCAACAACAACGCATATACTTCAGTGACAGTGCAGAGGCTAGTAGCAGTCAAGACTTAGGAGACAGATGCATCATACTGAACACAGTTGATTCAGTATTTTGGATGCTTTTCAATTGTAGTAGTTGTAGTTGCAACAACAACAAATGAGAGGGAGTTGCAGTGTTGGCAGTAGTATGGCAGTGTCAGAACTAAGTAACTTGACATGGGGATTCAGGATTCGTAGGATACGGGGATTCAAGTGTCGGATTCGGACACGTTGACCCCCGGAACAGGACACGGAGGATTCGTTATATATATATATATATATATATATATATATATATTAAAAAGTAGATATTTCTTACACAAATTCTCATTAATGATACAAATTCATTGATTTCAAACATAGATCTTCATCTAGATGTAAGTTTTACTGTTTACAAAGTAAGTTAGTAACATTATAGCATGCATAGTACATACAAAATTCAAATACATGTCACACAAATCATAAATGATAAATCAATGAATCATAAATTCTAAATTCATAAATGATAAATGATAATACATATTCAATTCATTAATGATCCAATAGGAGAAAGACAAGATAGTAAGATAAAGACACTGACAACTGTAATTTTCTCATTAAGTCATCAAATCAAAATGTGTTACATAGGTAGTGCAATGCCAATGGCAAATAGAAATAGAAAATACAAAACAAGTACAGGTATACAAGCCTCAAGGCAGTAGGTAGCTCATCACTCATGAGTCATCAATCCTCATAGTCATCATCAGAATCAACATCACTATCCTCATCATCATGGTCACCACTGCTCTCCTCTGCATCCTCCTCCTCTCCTGTATCCATAGTCGCCTCTGCATCTGCTGGTGTGGAGGATGATGTTATGAATATAATTCATAACAAGTAATTAAATAAAATAAATATAAATATTAAATAATTAAATATTAATTAGGTTAAATAGTCATTAAGTTAAGTGAAAAGGCATGTCTAAAAGACATGCCCATTCACGAAAGGACACCTGCTTAGGTATATAAATGCGGGTCCTCATTGTAAACATTCATCACTTATACATTTTATATATATTAATAAATTATTATTTTAAATACCTCGTGTATTTTAACATATTAAGTCTTCAAGCTATCAGTTTTCTTGCTTCAGCCATAGTTTTTATGCTTCAGTGGTATCAGAGCCATGGTGCACAATATAATGATGCGAGTCTTTGAACGTTGTTCGCCGCACAATGTGCCATTATGTTCACGTCCTGATTGCGTCGAGCAGTTTAGTATTCAAGAAGCGTTTCAGTGATTAGAAAAATCAATTGCGGAAGTTAAAGAATGTCGAAAGGAAATCAATAATAAGGAAGATGATGAAGAAGATCCACATGAAAATGAAAATGAACTCAACAACGATCGTGATGAGAAGGATAGTCAAAGTGGGTATATGAAAACTAGAGAAGAAGACCACTCAAAAGCCGAATCCAATTGGAAATATGAAAAAAAAGTAGTTTATCGTGTTTCTCATTCGAATCAGAATGAACTTACAGAGTCCCCTGAAATCGCATGGACCTCCAATGGAAAAACGTTGGCTGTCATACAACAACGACAAAATTCTGATTCTAAACTTGTCTCCAACATGCACCATTACACATCTTCAAGGGACGCTAACATACCAAGATTAAAACGAAGAGACGCTAACAAAGATTTAGAGGTTGGGGTTTTACCGGCAATAATGGCGCTTGGCGTTCAACGGATACAAAAGGAGATAAATCAGATAGAAAGAAATACGCAGTTAACGGGTATCAGGATTAAGGTCTGCAGCTATAATGACGTGTCACACCTGTGCGGGACCATTAGAGGCTTAGTGGGTACTCCTTATGAAGAGGGTGTCTTTCAAGTTGACATTCGCGTACCTCAACAATATCCATTTGTGCCCCCAAAAATGCAGTTTATCACAAAAGTGTGGCACCCTAATATCAACAGTGAAAGCAGAGCAATATGCTTGGTTATCCTCAAAGGTAAGTGGTTGCTCGCACTAACATTGAATACAACCTTACTTTCTTTGCAAGCCTTGCTTTCAGCACCAGAACCCAAGGATCCTCAAGATGTGGTTATAGCACTGCCTTTGCCTGTTGAAGCCATTACTCGTGCAGGATTGGTGAGTCGAATTTTCAATGTGTTGGAATATGCAACTCTCTCGGACGCGGAAAAACAGAGTCATCCAGACGGGTGGCTTCGGAGGGGCGAGTTAACGTCGTCGGAAGCCGAAGAGCTGGTGTTTATGAGGTGTTTTGAGATTTTTGAATACCTAAGCACTACCAGCATAGGCCATCTGAAGATTGTCAGGGTGATCAGTTGCAGTGGTTACAGTTACTTGGCAACTTTCTACAAAGCTCTTTGGCTGAACATATTGCCTCGCCAGAATGAGAGCCATGTTATACCGGTAATATCTATGATCCTCAACGTGTTGAAGAATGCTCGATATACTTCACTGCTGGAGAGGATGGGTGAAACCAACAATCTGACATTCCGAGGTCTGGTTATAACTGGCCACCACGTCTGGAACGTGGCTTCTGCTACAGTATTATCGCGCAGAAGAATGAGGAGTCACGGAGGTCAACCGTCATGACCGTAGACGCAATCCTTCGGCAAAGTGGAGTTAAATTAATTTAATCGAATAGTATATACTATATAATTATAGTTATATATAATACATAAATATATAATATATAATTATTTAACAAATATATATGTAAATTATAATTTAATTAATTAAATTTAATATGAAAAAAAATATTATATAAAAAAACATTATTTAAAAAAAAAACAACAAAATAAAAATAAAAATCTAGGGAATAGTACTGACAAGCTACATGATGAAACGATGACTAGATTGTATACATCGAGACGACAGACACTAAGTGAAGAAAATTGCCAGCAATATAGCTTTGAGGACACGAGAAACAAGGAGACATAGGAGACATAGGTGATGAGATGGTCTCCAAGAGAAACAAGGATAGTCTTTTTAGCCTCGACTTCTCCCTTCTTGAATCTAGCCTTGACAACAACATTCGAATTTTCTGGTGGTTTTGCTACATTGCCTTTCACATAATCCAGTACATCATGTTCTTCATAAGTAATATCCAATCTTGCCTTCCATGGACCAAAATTCGAAGCATCATTCAACTTCTCTTCGTTCTTGAAGTAAGAAGAAGACATCTTGATCAAGTCAAACAAATTTCAGTAGCAAATAAGATCTCTTTGAAGTAAAATTTCTGCAAAAGGAGTGATAGCTCTTATCTTCTTGGGCAACAAATTTCAGCAGCAAGTAAGATCTCTTTGAAGTAAAATTTCTGCAAAGGAGTGATAGCTCTTATCTTCTTGGGCTTGTCTTCACCAAAGCTCTGATACCATGTTGAAATTTTGATGTTCTATGCTGAAACAATTACTTATTCCAAAAACTTCTTTCTGCTGCAATATTAGTTAAGCAATTGTAGATAGAACATAAATCAAATGCACAATAGAAGACAACCAAGAACAAAATGAGACACAGAGAATTTAGGTCCAATGACCAGGGCAAAACTCACAAGGGGAAAATCCAACTAGATTCTTCTTCTATTATATATCAATTGTTTAGTAGAGATACATAGTACAATGAGAGATCAAGAGAATGAGTAAGTTCACCCAAATCTGAACAAGTTGTAGCATGAAGATCATTGGTAGCAGCAACAGATGCAAACACTGAATCAACCTTACCTTCAACTGAATCAACACTGAAACATTGAAGCACTGAATGAATGTTGGCTCACCAAGTTCTGCTCTTACTCTCCACATCTCTTTCTCTCATAATCTTCTTCAAGTCTCTCCAACTCTCTCTCTCAAGTTGAATTCTTCTTTCACGATGCACATGTAGTAATAGAAGGCAGTGTTGCAGGAACCGTCGCCCCCCCAAGGATCCAGAGGCAGATTTGCATCTCGTACGGATCCGCCATTGATCCTTCGGCGGAACCGCGGATCGGGAAATCAGATCCGCGGTTTTGCCTTTTTTGGCGATTCCTGGAAAATTGGATTCGTCCGAGCCCGATCCGCGGATCCGGAACGGATTGGGTGCAAATCTGTGGAGGTTCGGGTGTGTATCCACCGCGGATCGCCAACAGATCCGAGAGAAGGTGGACGGTTCCACATGACTTTTTTTGTTTTGGAAATTTCCAACTATTATGTGAGGAACTATACTTTCTGAATACTCCCAAGGTGCCCCTTGATGCTTCCTAGACGCTTCCTAGATGCTCCCTAATGGTAATGTTAAATTGTTAAAGTAAAAATGACATTCTCCTTTATCTTTCATTTCCATCCTTTTACTTAAATTTTTAACATTACCATGTAATGACTTAGGGTGTTTGAGAGTGGTTCCAACCTCATCAGACTTCATATGGAGAAAATAGAATTTCATATCCCATTCAAAATTCAGCAGACTTAATAGTTTTCAGGATCAATGGGATTGTGGCGTTTCATTGGATTATATCATGTATGAGGGCATGCGATTGGCATTTAATCAAGAGCATCAAGCCCTATATGTACCCAAGTGTTGGTGTTATTGACTGTTGAATTCCTTTGTCATGGCCTTAGCAATTATGTACCCTTCACTCAAGTCAAAATCGTTGATCAGGCATGTTAAGCTTTCTCTACCATATTATAAGCCTTGGATTACGCTGTTTGATCAAAATTAGGCGATGTTGACTAAAATCCCTATAGAATTGAATTAGAGGCAAAGGCTAGACAAGAGAAGAGAGGAATCTAGATTGTAGATGGTTGATGCTGGAATAATTAATCATTGATGTACAATGGATGCCATATCTATCTTGATTTATGTAAAAATATGCATGTTTTCTTATTTTCTACAACTAATTTGGTATTTTGGATGTTTTTTTAATATAAATGGAAAAAAATATAATATATATATATATTAGATGCTTTCGAGACGCTTCACTTCCTAGATTTTTGGGAAATGATGCTTCCGCGTTCACGTTTGAAAAAACGTCCCCGCTTCGTGCAACGTTGGTAGAAGGTGAGAAGACATGAGACATATATATTGGAGGAGCAATGAATTCTTGTCAAAAAGGAGGAGCAATACATATGCCTTGAGGAGGAGTAACATGTGCCATTTAAGGGAGTGTAACTCATGCCATTAAGGAGAGAAACCCATGCCGTAGTAACTTATGTCGTTAAGGAGAGGTACGCATGCCTTAGTAACTTATGTGTTAATTTAGATAACAATGGTATGTTCTATGCTTAAGAGCAATTTACTTCAATTTTCTTACTAGCCCAATATCAATTTCCAGAGTAGCAATCACATTAACATGATAGTAAATGCAAATAGAACATAAATAAAAACAATAGAAGACAATCCAAGACAAGAGGACACAAGATGTGGTGCCAACGAGGGACAAACCCCAATTTGGGGAAACCCTTTGATCAATTCTTCTTATTATTCTTCAAAAGTTCAGCAGAGAGAGAGAGTACAATATTTAATATTCACTTGCCCAATCAAAGTGAAATTTGTCCAGTCAAATAGCAGCCACAGGAAGACCTAACTAGAAAGTCAACGCTAGTCACTAGGGTAGAATTTATTCTCCAAAACAGCTCGGTCAAACCTAGTCAACTCGGCCTCCAACAATCATCCGAATCAACCCAAAACAGTCCCGAAAAACTCAATCAAACTTGGTCAACAAAGAGTCAAACCTGCGGTCAAAGCCTCCTGCAGTTAACGCTGGTCAAACAACGCGGATTGCCTTGATTTCCGTGCCCAGAAATGCGGCCTGCCCAAATAGAAGTTCTCCAAGGAAAAACACAGTCAAATCAAGTCAATAACATCTCAGTCAACGTTGGTCAACCCTTCCTGGAATTCGGTCAACGCTGAAACAGAAAATCTGTCTTGTCCTTCGCACGTGTGGAGAGAGAGATTGCCCAAAAAAGTCTACGAACCAATCAGATGAGAGAGAGATGTGTGTGAATGATTGATGTCCAAATGAGGCAAATGCACCTTCTATTTATATGCAACATTGAGGATGAATAGACGTGACTGTTGGGCTTCTGAGCCTACATTAGATTGTTGGCTGACCTTGACAATTTGTCCATAAACAAAATACATTCATAATTCCATTTGTACATGTCAGAATGAGATGATATTTAGATCAATCCTACACCTTTCGGAAAGAGGAATCCAATAAAAATATCAGCTGCATCATATGAGCTATCTAAGGTGGAGTTTGGCCATAGAGAGGTACACATGCCTTAGTAACTTATGCCATTAAGAGAGGTATGGATGCCTTAGTTAAGGGGAGTGTAACATATGCATTAAAGAGAGCATAAGAGCAATCTTTTATGACATGCCTTTAATGACTGTAAGAGAAATATGCCATGTCTTTAATGAGTGTGTAAGAGAGTGTGTAACATATCATTAAGAGAGAGAGAGAGTTACGTAGTGCCATGTGAGTCATCAAGGAGAGAGGTGCGAAGTGATTGAGGTGATGAAGGTAAGGTGACTTGTAATTCCTTTTAATAATAATATCATAGTATCATAAAGGATAATAATATTATTAATAATATTGATGATTAAGTCGAGATTGAACTATTAGGATTGATTAATGATAAATTAAGTGATTTTCCTTCAACTATACTTGATTAGATGCAAGGTGATTTACTATTTTTGGAAATTCATACTTGAGATGCTAGACATGACTTTCTATTTTTAGAAAGTCACTACAGAATTGTTAGAATTGAGATTTTATTTAAGGAAATTCATCCCCAAGGTGCCAATTTTCAACAAAGGAGATGCTCTCTATCATGCATGCATTGGCCAAATTCAGACAATACTTAGTGGCTTATCGTTTGAAAGTCAAAACTGATCATAGCAACCTCAAGTTTTTTTCTAGATCAGAAGGAGTTGAATGACCAACAACAAAAGTGTTTAAGCAAGGTCTAGGCTTATGATTTTGAGATTGAATATGTCAAAAGAAAGAATAATGTGGTTGCAGACGCATTATCCAGAAGACTTGCAATATTTTCTCTTATGGATTCATCCCTGCATTGGAAGTCCCAACAATTGGTGGACTACTCCAAGAACAAGATGGCATGTGAGATCTTAGATGGACAAATACAGGATGGTAGATACTGGGTGGTGCAGGATATCATCTACTACAAGGACATAATCTATTTGGTACCAGAGTCGTAGCTGAAGGAAAAAGTAATACAAGTAGTACATGATTCTCCACTTGCAGGGCATCTAGGGTACCTCAAAACCTATATGGCGATCAAGGAGAGGTTCTCTTGGAAGGGCCTCAAGGAGGATGTTTTGAGGTATGTTCTTGAGTGCAGCATTTGGCAGCAGAATAAGGAGGAGCATTCACACCTAGCAGGTCTATTGCAGCCACTCCCTATTCCGGAACGAAAGTGGGAAAGCATCTCTATGGGCTTTGTCACAGGGTTGCCTTTAGTGCAAGGCAAGGATTGCATATAGGCGGTGGTGGATCGATTGATAAAGTATGCCCATTTCTTCGTGATCCCTTCTAGGAGCTTAGCCTCCCAGGTAGCAGAGTTATTCTTTCAGGAGGTCTCTAGGCTGCATGGTCTCCCCAAGACCATAATCAGTGACAGGGAAAAAGATATATGGGAGGTTTTGGCAGAAGCTGTTTCGTTTGGTGGGCACAAAACTCACCCCTAGTACGAGCTATCACTCACAAACAGATGGACAGATAGAGATAGTAAACAAGTGGCTTGAGGGGTACTTGAGGAATTATGTTTCGGGGTAGCAGAGAGCATGGGTGAAGTGGCTACATTTGGGCGAGTATTGCTACAACACTTTGTACCACATGTCTATTGGAATGACACCATTCAGGGCATTGTATGGCTATGATGCATTATCCTTTGCTAACATGGTGTTCGGAGACATTAAAGCCCCGATGGCTAGAGATTGGGTCTAGGAGTGCCAGGACATGCTTAAGGCACTCAAGGACAACCTTCGCATAACTCAGAACCGACAGAAGTTATATGTAGATCCACTGTCATGTCCCTTCTCAAACACATTTGTAATAGGGTGCTGCTACACAATTTTGCACAGTTTTGACTAAGGAAGAGGACCCCACACTTTCGACTTAGGGACTTAGGAGGAAAATCGATTTTATTTGGATGCTAGTGGAATGTGGGGGCCACCCACATGGGAGTTTGAATTAGCCCATTCGAATAACTTGGAGGGAAAGTCGAATGGGTGGATGGAGGGGCCCACATGAGGCTAAGGAGGCCCAAGGAGTTATAAGGAGAGAGCAACTCTCATTTTGGTTTCATCTTTGACATTTGCAAACAAACTACTCAACTGTTCACTCTGCTGTTTAGCTGAGTCAACCGACTGTTTAGCCATGAGTCTCTCAAGCGGGAGATTCAACCTCTACTTCGGGGGACCATCTGTGCCCGCCCTAGGGAGGCAGTTCCACAAGGATTTCAGGAGTTCCGGGGCAGTGACATAGCACCATTAACCAACGCAGAGTAGGGAGTGTGTATTTCTGGGTAGCCAGAGAATATGCAGAGGGAGATAGAGGCCAACAAAGATCAGATTGTTTGTCGGGGTGCTAGAGAGATGAGGTAGCAGCAATAAACCAGCATTCTTGCTGGGTTTTACAACCAACATTCCAGCAGTTCGAATTGCTGGGCAGAGGGACATCGCAAAGGCCACTCAACAGATTTTTGTGGGGCTTGGGAGCAGGTGATTTTGGCCAAGAGCTCATTCGGGAAGTAAGGAATTGGATAGCAAGGGTGAACCCAACACTTTGGGGGTGTTTTCGGAAGGATTGACAGGCAGTTTCCAGCAGGCCAAGTTTTGCAGCTGCAACTGGAGTGGGGCTCTAAGGGGGTCGAATTCATAAGTCTAAACCGGCCAAAATCCTTTTTGGGTTTAGGCCAAGGAGTCCGGGGTTAAAAGCACATAAATTTCTAGGCAGTATAAGTGCACTTTCTAGCCATTCGAACTTCAACAAAGAGGCAGTTTTCTGGGGCGGCGCAGTGCAGATTGGTGCAGCAGCTGGGCAGCCTTCAACTCAGCCATTTTCCCACCTGGGTTTGGTTATGCTTGTCCATTAAGACAAGCCTAGGTGCACCATCTTGTTATCTATAGTATTTTTCCTTCAGAAACTTAATAAAATGGCTTAGCAGTTCCCTATTTACAACTTTTTTGTGGATGCTTAATGTGTATTTCGTTTTTATGAATTGTTGCACAGATTATTTGCTTGTTATCACTTGTATTCCTATTTAGGATCATTACAGCGGTATCAGAGCCTAGTTATTGGCTCAGCTATGGGGATTGTCTCCTATGAGAGAAGGGGACCACCAGAACATCACCTACCAAAGGCAGAGGTACTGGAGCAAAGAAAGAGAGCTGGAGATTACTCCAGACACAGAGGATAGAGGGAAAGCAGTGGTAGGAGAGGAAGACATGGTGGAACCCAAGAGCAGGGAAGAGGTGGCTTTTGACAGCCTCCAGAGGGCCCTAAGTGACTTAGCCAAGGGTCAGAAAGACATGCTGGAAGAGATCAAGTCACAGAACAGAGAGAGGACCACTTCTAGAGGGTTTCTGTTCGGGGAAACTTCTGGGGCCTCTCAGCCATTCAATCATCCCTCACCAGCAGCGCATCACCCATCAGCCAGTGTGCTAACTTGTGCTACACTGCCTTCTTTTGTGCCAGTGGCACAAATCGAGCCTGCAAGGGAGGAAGACCCCCCTCAGATGGGAGATTACTTCAGAGAGTGGTAGTCTATGGATCAAGACTTTAAGGAAGCTCTCTCCTTCAGAGATTACTGCAATCTCAAGCAGAGTGAGAAGAATGAGGGTTATGGAGGACAAGGGACCCAGAAGTACGAGCTGCAGAGGACCATAGGGAGGATGTACTTCCCTACTTTCAATGGCACTGCCAAGTGCACAGCTAGGGCTTGGGTTGAGAAGATGGACACCTACTTCCAACTCAACCGGATGACAGAGCAGGAAGCCATCAAGATGGCCATGTTGCACATGGAGGGGGAAGCCCATGATTGGTGGTTTCATGGCTTGACCACCCTAGGGCATGCCCATGTGGCTTCTTATGAGGACTTCACCAGGAGGGTGGTGGAGCGTTTTGACCAGAGAGATCCAGAGGCCCATTTCAGAGAGCTGACCCAACTGCGCCAAACGGGCAACTCGAAGTAGTACATCTTCGAATTTTTGCGAGTGTTAGTGATGGTCCCAGATCTATCCGAGGCAAGGAGGGTGTATACCTTCATTGAGGGCTTGCTTGAGCCCTTGCGTGGACTGGTGAAGTCACGCAGACCCTCCACGCTGCAGGAAGTAGTCTTGTGCACCAGAGATCTACAGGGGGCCATCCCCAAGACTAGAGCACCATTTCCTGCATGGACCCCTTTTCCACAAAAGGGGCATGAGACTAGACCTCCACCTCAGAGGACCACACAGGGGAGGGGGCAGTTAGATGATGAGACACAGAAGGACCTCAGGAGGAGGAAGATGTGCTTTACATGCAGGGATCCCTAAGCACCAGGCCATCAGGGCACTGCCGGCAGAGCACACTACATTGAGGTTTTGTCTGACAGTGACCAGGAGGACGAGGTGGAGCAGGATTGTGGTGTGGTAGAGGGTGAGAGTTTGGTTGATAGAGGGCCACCACCACCACCTCCATAGGGTGGGGCATCCCTTGCCCCAGCCGGGGGAGTCCTTGCTTCCTTATGCGGGATTCCCAAATTTTTGACACTGAGGATCAAAGGCATTGTACAGGGGTAGAGGGTATCAGTTCTAGTTGACAGTGGGGCTACCCACAATTTCATAGATGCCTAGTTGGTGCAGAGGAGGGGCCTCACCACGACTGAGTTCGAGGGCTTTTCAGTCCTAGTACCAGGTGACCGTACCATACAATGCACTAGATATGTGCCCTCCTTGACAGTAGTTATGGGGAACTACTCGATGACGAACTATTTCTTAGTGGTCGATGTGCCCGACACCAACGTGGTGATGGGAGTCCAGTGGCTGTATTCCCTTGGGCGAATCACAACAGATTGGAGGAAGCCAAAGATGGAGTTCATTGGGCCGGATGGCAAACTGGTAGTTTTGAGGGGCATGCTGTCTTATCCACCTCAGATAGTTTCGAGTCTCGACCCACAGGATGGAGGCAGACCTATGACATGGGGACATTGCATGCGCAGTTGAGCTGAGGATCTTAGAGGCTCGGGGACAGGCTCAACCACCACCAACAGACATAAAAGCTTTGTTGGACAGGTATGCGATGGTGTTTGGGGACATTCCACCAGGGCAGCCACCAGACAGGGGATTTGAGCACACTATTGAGTTGGAGTTGGGTGTGCAGGCAATGATCATCACCCCTTATAGGCATACCAAGGTCTATAAGGACGAGATAGAGAAAGCCATCTAGGAGTTGCTAGCATTGGGCCACATCAGGTCAAGTTCCAATCCCTTCGCTTCTTCAGTAGTATTGGTGAAGAAGAAGGATGGAACCCTTCGGATGCGCATTGACTACTGGGCCCTCAATCGAAAGACATTGAAGAACCGGTACCCTATTCCCCCAATAAATGAGCTGATGGATGAGCTTAGAGGAGCCAAGTACTTCTCTAAGATTGATCTGCGTTCAGGGTACCACCAGATCAGGTGAGGGATCAGGATATCCCAAAGACAACTTTTCGGTGCCACTATGGGCACTTTGAGTTCTTGGTCATGCCATTTGGGCTGACCAACACTCCGACCACCTTCCAGTCATGCATGAACCATGTCTTCCAGGGACAGTTGAGGAGGTTCGTGCTAGTTTTCTTCGATGACATTCTGATTTACAACCAGACATGGGAGGAGCACCTCCAACACTTGGAGGAGGTACTATGCATTCTGGAGGAGCAACAATTTTATGCCAAGCTCTCCAAGTGCGAGTTTGGGTTGATAGAGATGCTCTACTTAGGGCATATCATTGGTGCTGATGGGGTGAAGGTCCATGAGGTAAAGATCAGGGCCATTCGGGATTGGCCAGTACCCCGAGATGTGATTGCGCTGAGGGGCTTCTTGGGCATTTGCACCTACTACTGGAAGTTTGTCAAAAGGCTCGCAGCGCCCTTGATTGACTTGACCAAGAGGGGCTTTTGCATGGACTGATGGGGCACAGGTTGCTTTCGACCGCCTTAAGGAGGTGATGAGCAGTTGCTCAGTCTTGGCACTTCCGGATTTTTCCCAACCATTCACAGTGGAGTGTGATGCATCCAGGGTAGGAGTTGGAGTAGTATTGTCACAGGAGGGGCATCCCATTGCTTTCGAGAGTCAGAAGCTCCTACCGCATGAGCTGTCATATTCCATATATGACAAGGAGATGCTGGCCATTATGCATGCATTGGCCAAGTTCGGCCAATTCTTGGTGGGCAACAGGTTTCAAGTGAAGACTGATCACAACAGTCTTCAACATTTCATTGGGCAGCAGGGCCTCAATGACAGGCAATAGAGATGGGTTAGCAAGGTGCAGGCCTATGACTTCGATATAGAGTATGTGTGGGGAAAGCACAATGTGGTGGCCGATGCTCTATCTTGAAGACCAACTGGGTTATCCCTCATGAGCATCTGCCATGATTGGAAGGCTCAGTTGTTGGTGGAGTACTCCAAAGACAGGAGGGCATGCGAGATATTGGAGGGTACCCATGCAGATGAGCATTACTGAGTGATGGATGAGGTCATCTATTACAACGGGTGCATTTCTTAGTGTCCAACTCGCAGTTGAGGGAGAGGGTGCTCCAGGTAGCACATGATTCACCACTATCCGGGCACCAGGGGTTCCAGAAAACTTATATGGCTATCAGGGAGAGATTCATGTGGAAGGGCCTCAAGGGGGACGTGCTGCAGCACGTACGGGAGTGTGAGGCTTGTCAGAGGAACAAGGGGGAACTAATCCACCCCGCAGGATTGCTACAACCACTTCCCATCCCTGAGGGGAAATGGGAAAGTATTTCTATGGATTTCATCACAGGGCTCCCCATAGTGCAGGGGAAGGACTGCATCTACGTAGTGGTCGATAGGTTGACCAAATTTGCCCACTTTTTCGCCATCCCCACCAGGTACACGACTGCACAGGTTGCAGAACTGTTCTTCTGGGAGATTTTCAGATTGCATGGGCTCCCCAAGAACATAGTGAGCGACAGGGACAACAGATTCATGGGAGGCTTTTGGCAGGAACTCTTCAAACTGGTCGGGACTGAGCTCACTCCTAGCACCAGCTACCACCCTCAGACAGATGGCCAGACCGAGAGAGTTAATCAGTGGCTAGAGGGGTACCTGAGGAACTACGTGATCGGTCAACAGAGGACTTGGATTCGGTGGTTGCATCTGGGTGAGTACTGCTACAACACCATGCACCACATGTCCATCGGTATGACTCCTTTCTGTGCTCTTTATGGATATGATGCATTGTCTTTTGCTGATATTGTTTTTGGAGACAACTGGGCCCCAAAGGCCAAATACTGGGTCCAAGAGAGCCAAGATATCCTCAAGGCTCTCAAGGATAATTTGGTGACAACCCAAAATCAGCAGAAAGTTTACGTAGATCGACACAGGATAGAGAGACACTTTGAGGAGGGGGACTTGGTATACCTCCGGCTACAGCCTTACAGGCAGTCCACGCTGAAGCAGAAGGGGGCCGAGAAGCTACAACCACGCTTCTATGGGCCCTACCAGGTGATTAGACGAGTTGGGGAGGTGGCCTATGAGCTAGAGCTGCCTCAGGGGAGCAGGATCCACAACGTTTTTCATGTCTCATGCCTTAAAAGGGTGTTGGGACAACAGGTGACAACAACAACTCATCTACCCCCACTAGATGATGAGGGCCACTTGGTGTTGGAACCGGAGGCCATTTTGGAGAGCAGGGAAAGGAAACTGAGGAGCAGGACCATTAGGGAGTTCTTGGTGCGCTGGAAGAACTTGTTGGATGAGGATGCCACCTGGGAGGGTGAGCACATATTGGAGCACCCAACTTTGAGGTTGCTTGAGGGCAAACAACATTTGGGAGGGGAGGAATGTCATGCCCCTTCTCAAACACATTTGTAACAGGGTGCTGCTACACAATTTTGCATAGTTTTGACTAAGGAAGAGGACCCCACACTTTCGACTTAGGGACTTAGGAGCCAAATCGACTTTATTTGGATGCTAGTGGAATGTGGGGGCCACCCACATGGGAGTTCGAATTAGCCATTTGAATAGCTTGGAGGGAAAGTCGAATGGGTGGATGGAGGGGCCCACATGAGGCTAAGGAGGCCCAAGAAGTTATAAGGAGAGATCAACTCTAATTTTGGTTTCATCTTTGACATTTGCAAACAAACTAATCAACTGTTCACTTTACTGTTTAGTTGAGTCAACCGATTGTTTAGCCACGAGTCTCTCAAGCGAGATATTCAACCTCTACTTCGGGGGACCATCTGTGCCCGCCCTAGGGAGGTAGCTCCACAAGGATTTCAGGAGTTCCGGGGTAGTGACATAGCACCATTAACCAACGCAAAGCAGGGAGTGCGTATTTCTGGGCATCCAAAGAATACACAGAGGGAGATAGAGGCCAACAAAGATTAGATTGTTTGTTGGGGATTTAGAGAGTTGAGGTAGCAGCAAGAGACCAACATTCTTGCTAGGTTTTACAGCTAGCTGAGCCAACGTTCTAGCAGTTCGAATTGCTGGGCTAAGAGACAGTGCAGAGGCCACTCAACAAATTTTTGTGCAGCTTGGGAGCAGGTGATTTTGGCCAAGAGCTCATCCGGGAAGTTAGGGGTTGGATAGCAAGGGTGAACCCAACACTTTGGGGGTGTTTTCAGAAGGATTGATAGGTAGTTTCCAGTAGGCCGAGTTTTGCCGCTGCAACTGGAGTGGGGCTCCAAGGGGGTCGAATTTCAGAAGTCTAAACTAGCTAAAATCCTTTCTGGGTTTTTCTGGGTTTAGGCCAAGGAGTCCGGGGTTAAAAGCACATAAATTTCTGGGCAGTATAAGTGCACTTTCCAGCCATTCGAACTTCAATAGAGAGGCAGTTTTCTGGGCAGCGCAGTGCAGATTGGTGCAGCAGCTGGGCAGCCTTCAGCTCAGCCATTTTCCCACCTAGGTTTGGTCATGCTTGTCCATTGAGACAAGCCCAGGTGCACCATCTTGTTATCTATTGTATTTTGCCTTCAAGTACTTAATAAAATGGCTCAGCAGTTCCCTATTTATAGCTTTTCTGTGGATGCTTAATGTGTATTTCGTTTTTGTGAATTGCTGCACATGTTATTTGCTTGTTATCACTTGTATTCCTATTTAGGATGATTACATCGACACCGGATAGAGCAGAGCTTTGAGGTGGGAGACGTAGTTTGCTTGCGCTTGCAGCCTTATAGGCAGTCTTCCCTTAAGTACAAGGGCGCAAAGAAGCTTAAGCCACAATTTTATGGGCCTTATTAGATCATCAGGAGGATAGGAGAAGTGGCTTATGAGTTGGAGCTTCCAAAAGGAAGTAAGATACACTGTGTGTTCCACGTGTCTTGCTTGAAGAAGGTAGTGGGACAACAGGTTGTCACTTCATCTGAGCTAAACCCCTTGGATGAGGAGGGACACTTGGTGTTAATTCCCGAGGAGATTCTGGGGGTAAGAGAGAGAAGGTTGAGGAGGAGGGTGATCAAAGAATATCTTGTGCATTGGAAAGATTTGCCTTTAGAAAATGCTACATGGGAGGGCGAACATATATTGCAGCATCCAGGGCTAAAATTGATTGAGGGCAAGCAATTTCAGACGGGGAGGACTGTAATGTCCCCTATCTCATGAGCTGGAGACATGGTTTCGCTTGCCTAGTTATCTCCTGTAGGCTAGCGAGAAGGAAATTGATCTAGGAGATGCGTAGAAAAATTTATCCAATTTTGATATTATTAATTAAAAGGGGTAAATAATAATAAAAAGGGGCAAATGTCACTTAGGAGGAGAAAAGTGACTTCTTCAATAAAATAATATTAAAAGAAAATCTAGAAGTTTGGAGAAGTCTCAATGAAAGATTATAAAAGGAGGATGGAGCTCAATGATTGATCATTTTATTCCATTATATCTTATTGTTATTGGTGAGAAACTCAAGCGAGTTTGTATCTTGAGGGTTTCAAGTGGAACCCTCACTCGAGTTTCGGTGGATCTCTTGCCACTTTAGCTAGTTCTCTTCCTTCTTCGGTGGACACTATTTACCACCATAGTTGGATTAGTTGCCTATTCATTTCTGAAGATCTAATTGTCATTGTTTGCAGGGAACTCCATTTTTGTGATTTTAGTTAGTTGCAGGGCTATACTATCTTCAAGGGCCGAGTTCATCTCCTTCAGTAGGGCTGAATACCAAGGATTGGGTGAACGATTTCTGAATTATTCCTCAAGGCCGACTTGCATCAAGGCCAAGTTTGTTGCCACATCCATGTAAGGCCATGTTGTTCAGTTTCAAGGACGAGTAATTGCTAGTAATTTCCAGATCTTGTTATGCCCAAGGTGCCAAAGAAAATTTACGTTTCTCCTTATCCCAGTACCAGAGGACGTGTTCGGAAATTATAGGAGGGTCGAGTTGGATACTGGATCAGCACTGTGAGGGCCGAGTTTTTGTAACCAGAGACCGAGTATATAGAGGGTCCAATATGCTCAGAAATTTAAATTACAATTGTTCCAGTACCGAGTTGAAATTATTCAACAAGACAAGGAGGCCGAATGCCTCGGTGACAAGATCTGATCTGTGCAATTTCTAGAGAGGATGAGACTGGTTTATTGGAGCTTGTATTAAGGCCGAACTGTCCAGATTTTTGCATCAGTCCATCCCTGGACCATATGTTCCAGATCTGAAGCAAGACAGAGGTACGAATTGGAATTTCCAGTCTTACCTTGAAGCAGGGTGTATAACCAAAGGAAGGCCGAGTTTTTCATCTCTTCTCCAAGAGATAAGTCATCCACCATTCCCAAAAATATTAGTGCCCCATGAAAGCTTGATCTCTGTCCAAAAAGGGAGGGCCAAATTGTTAAGGAGAGAGGACACATTTACAAGGCACTGTATCATTAGAATGCCGAGCAGTATATATGCATTTCAGATGGAGAGGGTCGAATCCTGAGTGTTAAGGAGCCAGCTGACATTTCTATTCCTGATTTGAAGATTTCCTTCGGTTTGTGTCACTTCTGCTATTCTCCTGTAGCAGACTGTCTATTAAGAAGGCATAATCTATTCAATTTCTCATCAAGTGGAGCTTATTCCAGGTGTACTCCTTCCAGTGGCAGTGTAAAACTAATGTTTGCTCTCAATAAAGAACAGTGTTTGCCTCAGTTTTTCTGTTCTCCAAGTTTGTTCACAAATTGTTTGACAAGTCTGTGATTGTCCTTTGAAAGTGAATTTCTGAGTTTGTGCTCTAATTGTTTGTTAAAAGGTGTCAAAGGAAATTATCAAATATTTTTGGAAACATTTGCTTGCACAAGTTGTAATTTTGCTCTAAATTGCTTGAAGTTTTGCCTGGTATATTATGGGGGTGGGGGGGTGAGGAGGACATGTTATAGAAATTAATATTATGGTTGGTTCTACGAAATCATTAGTTCAATATTTAGTGATCTGAGATTGTTCTTCAAGCTAAACAAGTAGTCCTCAGTTGGCTGAGCGAAGGAATTTAATGAAAACTCAGAGCAGACTTTTAACTGAATCACAGCATAAGGATTCAATTCTCAGTGGATGGGTTAAGCTTAGAAATTTCCTCAGTAACTAATTTATTTAGAGCTTCCACTAATTTAAAAGTGACACTGACAGAATGCTTCTTTAGCAACCTGTGTAATTGTGATTAGCATAAAGGATTTGGCTAGATCTGGACTTGTTTTACAAGACAAGAAAGTGCAACCATACTTTAGATCTGGAGATATCATGGCCATTTAAGTGAATAATATAACTGTGTATCTCTTCTGTAATTTTTCTATTTGCAAATCTTGTCCTATATTAACCTACATAATGCAGGTGGACATTTATATGGTTAAGCCTTTTCATGTTTTACACCGTTTTAATGTGAGAAATTTGTCCTGTTTATCCAGAAGATTCATGAAGCATCTTGAGGTGTGAAATCACATACTGTATATTGTTTCTTCTGATGCTATTGATGTTGTGTATCTCAAGCTTTGTAAGGTTGATTAATTGTGGTTCTCATTCTTTGCTTCCATATTTACTGTACAGTTGCAACATCATGCAGAGCAGATTTCCACGAGTGTAAAAGGTGTGCCTATGCGACGCCCAAAAGTGAAGGTTGCAATTTCACAATCCCATGGTTTCATTTGTTCAAGACACGTTATCATTCTCCTTAATTCAGATGTTCTGTCGATGCTTGCTTAATTCCTAAGGTAACATTCTTGTCTTGCCTGACGTGGAGACCAGGATATGAGCTCTGAAGTAGTGGACAGTAATCCATACAGTAGACTTATGGCATTGAAGCGAATGGGTATTGTGAACAACTATGAGCGGATTCGAGAATTCTCAGTTTCCATTGTTGTATGTGTCCCATCCCCCTCTTGTAAGGTTGCTGCTTTTGTAATATGAGAAAGAGATGTACCTGATGTTTGTTGGCAAAGTCATGATTTAACTACAGAATCTGGACAGCCTATCCTGAAGGCTTATTTTAGACAGAGTTAAATTTCATATTTTATGTTTCTTTGGGGGAAATGAGTAGAATATGCTAGATCCTGGAAAAGTTCTGAAACATGTCAAGTTTTTAAGGCCACAGATGTACAGGTGAATGTGGCAACTATGGTATGTATATTTTGAAAAGGATATCATGGAATACTAGTTCGCCTTTTTACCAGTTTGGTTGGATATTATTCATGTTATATCTTACTTACCATACATAAATTTATGACACCATAAGGCCAATCAATTTGAATGTAAATTAAAAAGGCATGTGTGACAATCCTCTTTTGCTTCGGCAGTAACTTTTTGAGAGATGAGATGAAAATTTGCTTTATTCACATAAGAATCTGCCTGTGGCCGTCATCGTAACCGACAATAATATATGCCCATCATTTTCAGCTAAGTTATTTTTATTACCATACTACCAAGTTGACTCTTTTAAGTGTCTTATAAGGGTGGCACATTCTTTAAGGATCATGGAAGATATACTACATCATCTCAATGGACCATCAACCCAGTCATATGCAGCCTACATTTTACAATGGAAGCTTCCAATTTTTAGAGTAACTTACAAGGGTCTTGTTGTGATTCAATTTCCCAACTAAAGGAAAAAGTCCTAACCCCAGTGGGAGGGCCAAGAGGTGACTCTCAGGCAAACCACCCACTGTTACCTCAGTGACCTTGCCTCTCATTTTAAGGCTAAGGCAGGGGCTTCCTAACCTAAGGAGAGTGTTCCTAGAGGTCAAGCTAACTTAGATTGTGTAGTGAAGAATGTTGAAATTTTAAGGTTTCTGTAGCCCTCCCCAGTTTCAGTTTTCTTTGCATATGGTTTAATGTCCACAGCCCCAAATCATCATGCTGATATATATAAACTTAATGCAAATTTTAAAAGAAACATTACAGGTTATCATTACTATTTGACTTTTCAGCTGATAGAAAATTTGAGACAAGCATTCACACAAGTTTGACACATTGATTTTTGGTCAATCTCTAACCCTCGAAATCCTCAAGGGGAAATCAGTCTTAAGGAGGATTTTATTTGCTAATTCTCAGAGAAATTTTTACATACCAAAATACATTTCAAGTACTTATCTCTCCCTTGAAGTTTGTGCTCATCCTTCCAGAAAAATGCGCCTCTGTCCTTGAACACAGCGCCTCTGTCAGACCTCTGCCCAGTGCCTTTGTGAGACTTCTGCCTTGGGATTTATCCACAGACAGTCACTGGAAAAACTGAGCTCTGCCCACTAAAACCTTGTGCCTATACTCAACAATCACTACTCCACAAGGCTGCTGCGAAACAGACTTGAATCTCTCAGTCTGCGTGTCACCGGCAGCAAGTTTCCAGCATGAGAAAATGAACCACAGACCTACTGTCTCTGCTGAAGATTTGACCTGAATAATCACCTTAAAATTCGTGTTGGAAGACTCCTAAAACCGCGGGCCAGTATCACCTTAAATCTCTGGCCTGAACCTCTTAAAAATCTGCCCCGAAATTTTCGGGGCTGGTCTCCTGAAAACACAGGGCTGAACTTGCCCCTATTTCAGTGCTGGAACAGGCCTTAATGTTGAAATTTGATGACAAAAAAAAGTTTCCAACAATCCCAACCCGGTTTTAATTTCACCTTATCACTCCCATTCAGTTAAATGGCCTTTCCCATAAACATACATTCAACATATAGAATTTTGGAAATGAAATTTTCAGATTAAAACACATGGGATTGTCAACACATGCTGAAAATAAATATGGACATAACCAGACCAGCAACACACATAAAAATACACAGATTTTTGGTCAACTTAGACCTAGGCAAAACCCCTTCAATCTTCTCCGGGGAAAACCTGTTAGAGAGCTCTTCAAATTTATTTATCTTTCAAGTTCAGGAAAAATACATTTGCAGAAAAAACAAAACAGCAAAATACAACTTATCTCTTCAGCCCAAAACTCCTTGAAAACCGTGCCCACTTTGCCTCGATTTCCATGCCCACTTGAAGCTGAAAATATGTACTGTAAGTATACAATTATACGGACTGTACAGATTTCTGTACCACTGTACAGATTGTACGGATTTTTTTTTTCAATTTTTTTTCAAAAACTTCTCTCGAACGGTGTGCAGCTCACAACATTCAATGCTATTCGTACTGTACTTTCTGCTGTATTATAAACCTTGATTTTCATGCCCAACTTTGCCCAGAAATCACTCCTTTATCTTGCTGCAACAAATTTCTCCTTCATAACTTTTTTCCAGCTCTCAACCTCCTTTCTCCAATCTGTTCACGAAGAATGAATGTAGTCTCTCTTTTCTTTTCCCCCTTTTGTTTCCCTAAATGACTTTTGGGCAACCCTAAGATCTAATGACTCAGATTCACTTAGATCAAGGGACGAGAATAAATGTGCATTTAATTCTCACTTTCTATTTTTTAACTCACCCATTAAATAAAGTACCCACATTGTACTTTATGTTTAAAGCCACTTTTCACTTTATAAGTTAACATTAACTTTACCACTTATAAAGTCACTTTCACTTTATAAAGTCACACTTAGGAAAATAATTATTTTGGACACTTTTCCCTAGGTAGAGACTAACCCATGGGAAACCACTTGTCCAAGGTACATTAAAAATCAACACTCCCTCTTACCGAGGAAAGTGTTTCTCACCACACCCATTTTGTCCTTGAAATGGACATGCTTGCCTCTTGGCAAGGACTTCGTGAGAACATCGGCCACTTGCTCATCTGTTGGTATATACCCTAGCTTCATTGCCCCCTTCTGAACATAGTCCCTGATGAAATGATATCTGATGTCAATGTGTTTTGACCTATCATGAAACACTAGATTCTCCGTGAGTTTAATGCAACTCTGATTATCATAGTGAATAATCGTCGGTCTCAACTCCTAATCAAATAGGCCATACAACAACTTGCGAAGCCAAATGGCCTCACAACTAGCCTGGCTAGCAACCATATACTCAGCCTCAGAAGAGCTCAAAGCAACTGACTTTTGCTTTCAACTGAACCACAACACAACTGCCGAACCCAATCCGAAGCAACACCCTGAAGTGATTTTCCTGTCAGAAGCACAACCTGCTCAATCTGAATCTCTGTAACCTACTCTTTCCATCTCCCCGCCTATAGTCTAGACCATAATCATCAGCCAGTGTTCCACGGGGTCGCGTCCCCCCTCTTGGGGGTCGATTTTCCTAGCTCCCTGGAGCTTTGGGGACTTGGGGACGAGAGGGGGACGTTTCTCCACGCTCCCAAAAAGCAAGGTACGCGAGGAAACTTGAAAGGGGTCGTTTCCTCCATTTTTGGGGTTGTTTCTTAGGTGAAAGGGGCCTTAAGGGTTCTTAAGGGGTCGTTCACCTAGAAAAAATTCGCAATTTTTTTTTATGAAACAAAAAAATCGTAATTTTTAATATTTGTTGACTGACTGGGAAGGTTTTACATTATGTTCATTTCACATTTCATTTTCTGTTTGCTCCTTTGTTGAATTGAACACTATCGCCATCACCAATTTTTTTTATGAAACAAAAAAATTGCAATTCTTAATTTTTGTTAACTGACCAGGAAGGGTTTACATTATGTTAATTTCACATTTCATTTTCTGTTTGCTTCTTTGTTGAATGGAACACTGCCACCATCACCAAGCAGCCTTCTATCTACTCCTTCGTTGAACGGAACGCTGCTCCTGATGTATCAGACTTGAATTTTATATTATTCAATATTCAATGTTCATAGTTGGAAATGGAACATCATTATGGTTTAAAGTTTAAAGTTTAAAACATTAAACATTTATAATTTTATAATTTATTTTCATTGTGCATTGTTAGTAAGTTAGTAGACTAGTAGTTACACTATACAGTTACAAAATTACATGTTTGATGTATGATTATAATTTATATGATAATGATATCAATGATCATGCTTTTCGTTTTAAATTTGTTTTAGTTATATGATTCCTCGATCTATATTTTATATTTATTAGGTTTTAAGACCTCGACGTCCCCCCACGTTTCCTAAAAATTGGTGGGGAGCTTTTGTAGAGGCCGCTCTTGCGTATTGCCGCTCCCTTGCCTCCTTGTCCCCGAAACTTGGTGCAACATTGTCATCAGTCCCTTGCACATAGCGAAGAATGTGCTTTGCAACTACCCAGTGCACCTTCTTGGGCTCAACCATGAATTGGCTAAGTGTGTTCACTGCAAAGCATATATCTGGCCTAGTGTTGACCAGATACATCAAGGACCCAATAAGCTGCCTATACAATGTGGGATCCACCAAACTAGAATCTGAAGCATGAAGCTTCTTCCAGTTGGTGATCATAGGTGTAGACATGGGTCTATAGTCGGCCATGGGAAATCTGCTCAACACATCCACAACATGCTGCCCCTGCCGCATCTCAAGCCCCAAAAAGTAGTGCATCAGCCCAATGTCCTTCATCTCGAACTCCATAGCAAGATCCTCCTTGCAACCACTAATCAGTCTCTCTGCCCCAGTAATGAACAAGTCATCAACATACAACACAAGAATGAGTGGATCATCCCCTACAACAATGTAGTATAGGTTCGGATCTGCATCACTCTTCGTGAAACCCATCTGCTGCAAGTAAGTATCAATCCTCAAATACCAAGCTCTTGGAGCTTGCTTAAGTCCGTAGAGTGCTCGCCTCAACCAGCATACATGGGTCTCCCACCCAAGTACCTCAAAACCCCGTGGCTGCTCAACATACACCTCCTCCTTTATAACTCCGTTCGAAAATGTGGTTTTCACATCCATTTGATAGATCTGCCAACCCATTTCTGCAGCAATAGAATTAAGGGACCGGATAGAAGTGTATTGAGCTACGGGAGCGAAGGTCTCATCATAGTCAACTCCCTCTATTTGTGAGAACCCTTTAGCCACAAACCTCGCCTTGAACTTCTCAATGCTGCCATCCACAACATGCTTGATCTTGTGGAACCACCTGGAAGTCACAACTGACTTGCCCTTAGGCCTAGGCACCACCTCCCAGACATTGTTCTTAATGAAAGAGGCATACTCCTCCACCATAGCCTCTCTCCATACCTCCTGGATGGCAACCTCCTCATAGCTAGTAGGCTCAGAGTCAACAATGTTGGTAGCCTTGGCTACATAACTGCAAAACCGCTTAGGTGGCACACTCTCCCTGTTCACCCTCTTCGGAGGACCAACGAACTCCGCTTCCTTCAAGGTGTCTTGAAGCCACTTGGGCCTCCTCTTCCCTGAAGAAGCTTCCCCATAGGGAACCTCATCCTCTACCCCCCCAGTCTGGTGAACCTGAAGGTCTGCCAACTGACCTTGGTGTGTCTGTACCAACACCTGTCCTCAAAGAACCTGTACTGGCACTTGTGCTTGTGTCAGTTGAAGTGCCATGTGAACTCTGTACCAATGGAATCCCTAAAGAAGTGCTCGGTGAACTCACCACTGGTGCCCCAGATGTCACTGACACTGAAGTACCTCCTGTACCAGTCGATCTAGAACCTTGAGGTCCTGCTCCCTGTACCTGACCTCCCTGCTGAGGAGAAGTTTGTGACTCTCTCTCATCATACTCCTGTGATCTCTGATAGGCCCTCTCCTCCTCGAACTTCACATCCCTCCTAATCACCACTCTCCGTTTAGAAGGAATGAAGATCCGATAGGCCTTCGAAGTCTCGTTGTAACCCATAAAGATACCCTTCTCTGCCATGGGTTCCAACTTCGTCCTCTGCTCCTTGGGGATATAAGAATATGTGAGACATCCAAAGATATGAAGATGTCCCACATGAGGCTTCTCTCCAGTGAAAGCCTCCTCCGGAGTCATATTCCCCAATACTTTGTGAGGACTCCTGTTCTGAAGATAAACAACAGTATTGCAGGCCTCAGCCCACAAAAACAAAGGCAACCCCTGATCATGAATCATTGCTCTAGCAACCCCAACAATAGCTTTGTTCTTCCTTTCAAACACCCCATTCTGCTGGGTGTTGTAAGGAACCGTGAACTCTCTCCTAACGCCCTCCTGTGCATAGAAGTCAGAAATCCCACCATCGATGTACTC
The DNA here is from genome assembly GCA_031772625.1 of Pinus tabuliformis. Classification (NCBI taxonomy): domain Eukaryota; kingdom Viridiplantae; phylum Streptophyta; class Pinopsida; order Pinales; family Pinaceae; genus Pinus; species Pinus tabuliformis. The sequence continues at coordinate 715,394,260 of CM062820.1, forward strand.
ACCACCATTGTCTGACCTCAAGACTTGAATCTTTCTACTTGTTTGCTTTTCACAAGAGCTTTGAACTCTTTAAAGCGACTGAAGACCTCACCCTTGGTTTTCAGGAAATATATTCAAGGCCTCTTAGAGTAGTCATCAATGAATATAACCTAATACTCATAACCACCCAAAGACACATGAGACATACGACCACTAACATCAGTATGAATCAAGTCTAGTATACCTGTAGATCTGTTGTCGCTTGCTGGGAATGGTAACTTGGTGTACTTGCCCAAAGCACACCCGCTGTAGACCTCATAATGCTCGACACTGAAATAAGGAATTCCAGTAGTGATCTCCCTCAATACTCTCAAAGCTCCATGGTGCATATGCGGCATCCTCTGGTGCCTTAACTCGCACAAGTCTCTACTGCTGGTGGTACTAGTGTGAGTGTTACCAGATGTGCTATTCACCAATGCTCTTGCCGACTGAAAACTGAACCTGTATAGTTTCCCAGAGCGGACTCCAATCACATTGGCTGAAGTGATGGAAGCTCCCCTGGGATGCATCAATACCTGCCCTTCTGAGAAGGTAACATCAAACCCCTTCTCCTCCATAGAAGACACTGAAATCAAGTTCTTCTTCATACCCGAAACTTACAAAACATCCATGACCTTCAAAGGAGGCAAAGACTCCCTCTCAAAGGTCACAATCCCCACACCAACAACTCTCACAATGCGGTCATCTCCTAGTACAATCTCAATATCAAGTGCCCTCTCTGCAAGCTCTGAAAATAACTCCTGTGCACTTGTCATATGGCTAGAAGCCCCATTGTCTATGTACCACACATCGGATGATGTACTCCTACTAGATGTAGAAATAGTAAATGCAAAGTCTTGGTCAAACTGTGAAGCAAACTGCTCCACCTCTGCTTAAGCTGCAGTACCCTTCTTCCCCTTGTTCTTCTTCTCAGGACACATAGTAGCGTAGTGTCCCATCTTCTGACATGCCCAACATTTGACTTTGGACATATCCGCATCTTTCTTCTTCTTCTTCTCCTTTCCCTTAGCTCCATCTGATGAGGCCCTTTTCTTGGCCTTCCCTTTGTTCTTTCCCCTGGCTGTCAAGGCTACATCCTCCTAATCTGCTATCTTCACCCCACCACTGTCAGCCTTCTGTATCTCATGCTGGACACAATTATCCCAGAATCTGTCCCAATTGGGAAGATTCTCCCTAGAGGTAACAACATCTCCAAAAACCTCCCAAGACTTAGGAAGTCCCACTACAACTATCCTGACTAGCTCTGTGGGTGCAACTGTCTCACCAATAACAGTCAAATCATCACGTACCTGTTTGACCCTGCCAAGATAATGAACTACACTTTCAGCCTTTGTCATCTTGATGTTCTTCAATTGTTCTTCGAGTACCATCTCCCTGCTCTCATTGGTACTCTGATAGAGAGTGATTAGAGCTGTCCACATCTGATATGCATATGTGTCTCCTTTCACCTGAGGAACCACACGATCCTTCAAACTGTCCATCAAAATCCTTTTTGCCTTTGCATTATTTTTTGTGAATTCAACAAGTTCATCTGTAGTAGTAGGAGGTACAACCACTTGCCGCACTATGTGCCAAACTGTTGCCTCCTAAAACACTGTCTGAATTCTGTCTTTCCAAACGGCATAGTTGGATATCCCATCAAGTCTGTCCTCTATCCTTAAGAACATGGCCATGACTACTGTCCAAAATTTACAAAACCAAGAAAATGGTGAAATGAACTTTCCAACACACCTTGTTGTCCCAAAAGTTCAGTCTGTGTGAAATTTCACCTTACTGTCCCCAAAATATTAGTTTGTTGTCCCAAACTATTGTCTGTTGTTCAAACTGCAATTTTCAACCTGTAGCTCTGATACCATGTTGAAATTTGATGACAAAAAAAAGTTTCCAACAATCCCAACCCGGTTTTAATTTCACCGCATCACTACCATTCAGTTAAAAACTTAAATGCCCTTTTCCATAAACATACATTTAACATATAGAATTCTGGAAATGAAATTTTTAGATTAAAACACATGGGACTGTCAACACATGCTGAAAATAAATATGGACATAACCAGACCAACAACACACATAAAAATACACATATATTTTTGGTCAACTTAGACCCAGGAAAAACCCCTTCAATCTTCTCCGGGGAAAACCTGTTAGAGAGCTCTTCAAATTTATTTATCTTTCAAGTTTAGGAAAAATACATTTGTAGACAAAACAAAATAACAAAATACAACTTATCTCTTCAGCCCAAAACTCCTTGAAAACAGTGCCCACTTTCCCTTGATTTCCATGCCCACTTGAAGATGAAAATATGTAATGTATGGATACGACTATATAGACTGTATAGATTTCTGTATCACTGTACAGACTATACGGATTTTTTGTTTCATTTTTTTTCAAAAACTTCTCTCGAACGACGTGCAACTCACAACATTCAATGCTGTTCGTACTGTACCTTTTGCTGTCTTCTAAACCTTGGCTTCAATGCCCAACTTTGCCCAGAAATCACTCCTTCAGCTTGCTGCAACAAATTTCTTCTTCAGAACTTTTTTCCAGCGCTTAGCCTCCTTTCTCCAATCTGCTCATGAAGAATGAATGTAGTCTCTCTTTTCTTTTCCCCCTTTTGTTTCCCTAAATGACTTTTGGGAAACCCTAAAATCTAATGGCTTAGATTCATTTAGATCAATGGATGAGAATAAATGTGCATTTAATTCTCACTTTCTATTTTTTAACTCACCCATTAAATAAAGTACCCACATTGTACTTTATGTCTAAAGTCACTTTTCACTTTATAATTTAACATTGACTTTACTACTTATAAAGTCACTTTCACTTTATAAAGTCACACTTAGGAAAATAATTATTTTGGACACTTTTCCCTAGGTAGAGACTAACCCATGGGAAACCACTTGTCTAAGGTACATTAAAAATCAACTCTTAAACTCGGGTCTGTTATCACTACAGTTTGACTTTAAACTCAGGTTTGAACTTCTGCTATCAGACCTTAAACTGGGGTCTGAATTCTCCTCAAACCAGTTCTGGAAAATGGCTTCCAAATCTTCCTGGAATTGCGTTCCTATAGTTGGTCTCTTCCTTGCTGTAGCTTGATTTCTCCTTCAGCAGTTGGCTCTCATAGCCTCAACTCTTCTCCTCCTCCTTACTTCTCTTCTCCAACAATGCTTATGAAGAATGAATGAGCTCTCTTGCCTTTTTTCTCCCTTTTTAGTCTCTCATTATGATGAGAGAACCCTAACCCTTAGATCTGTTGGAAAATGTAACTAGTTTCGGTCTTCATAATTGTCATTGTACTCATGTCAATATGTATATCTTACGTTACAAGAAAAAGAAGAAATGAAAATATTGTTTTTAAGCATGGGTTTCATGCTTCTTTTGATTGGTCAACTAGGTCAAGCATGTTCTCCATGCTTCTAGAGTTTGTCAAGTCAAAATAATATTTTTCTTGAGTCAAGAGAGTCCTTGTCAATTGTATAAGACCCTATTGGGCAAGATGTAACATGTAAAAGATATTATTTTGAGTCTAGAAAGTCCTTATGAGCCTCCAAGCACAAGTCAGCCCTACTAGCAAGAAGTCGGCCTAGAGAGGGGTATTCGACCTCATGGAAAGCCTATATATAAGAAGAATTCGACCTCCTTTGAAACACACATCTGCAATTCAATCTCAAGCAAGAAAAGGAAGACAAGAAGGAGAAAAGCCCTAGAAGAAGGCAACATCTCAAGGAGAACACCGAAAATATGATTTTTGAGCCTTGTTCTCTCACATGTGCAAGAAGTAAGGTTTCTGTCACAATTGTAGGAAGCCGAAAATTGCAGGTCCAAATCGTAGGAGGCCGAAAATTTGCAGGTCATGGTTGTAGGAAGGCTGAAATCTTGTTTTGACCTAGTTTGACTCTTGTTGAACTTTGTAGACATTACTCGCTTGAAGGAAGGACTTCTTGGAAGGTTGACACATGCCAAATAGAAGGATCTTTGCTGTTATAAGGAATTGAAAGTGGAGATCTGAAGTAGAGAGCCGAAAATCTGAAGTGAAGCAAATTTAAGGTGGTTTGACCTTTGTTGACTTGGTCAAACTTTGACTTGTTTGGAAGAGATACTTGGAGGGCTGACTTGGTGCTTGGAGGAAGACTTGGTCTAGGGTTTTGGGTCTTGGTTTTTTCATTTGAAGCAAATTCTATAAGAAGAAAAGAGATTCTTAACATACATATCGATTGGTTAAATAATATATTATAGGTTTAGAAATAAATAAATAAATAATACAATTAGATAAATTATATAATAATTATAGTTGTTATAAAACTAATTATAATTGATATATAAACATATTTGTTATAGTTATTTAGTTAAAAAAATTATTAAAAAAAGGGTTATACAAAAAAAATAAAAAGTAAAAAAAAATGAAAAAAAGAAAAAAAAGAAGGAAAAAAGGAGAATTTCAACAAAAAAACAAATGGAACAACCCTAATTCCAAGGTGATACTATCGATGATTACACATGACGAAATAACGTGGACGAATGAAGAAATTAATAGCAGATTAAGCTTTGAGGACAAAGCTTCTTGAAGAGAGAGGCAATGTTACAAATACAATTTATATAAAAATAAAATAAATATGAGTGAATAAATAATAATCATAATTATAGTTAATTAATGATTAGTTAATGAAGAGGCATGTCTTAATGGACATGACCATTCATGAAAGAGCACCTGCCTAAGTATATAAGCAGGCCCTAATTGTAACATTCAACACTGTTAGCCCCAAGGGTTAGCTCAATTGGTCAAGCCGGGGCCTCGCCAATGGGAGGTCACAGGGTCGAAACCCGAAAGCTCTTGGGGTTAGGTCTGTGATGGCCGAGGGGTGTGACCCCCTTCGGGTGGGGTCCACCCTAGAGACTTCCAATCCTGGACGTAGCGGACCACTGACCATGGTATCCGTGAACCAGAAGTGAAAAGAAAAAAAAAATAAAAAAATTCAACACTGTTGTACATTTCATTTTATTAATAAAAAATATTACTTACGATACTCTGTGTATTTTACATTTAAAGCAAAAGTACTGTAAGTTTTGTCACTTCAGCCTCTTTGTTGATGTATTTTTGGTTCAGAGATGGATTGCACTTGGTGCTATTTTGGTTATGTGCACCCTTGCTATATATATGAGGAACTTTGCATATTTATGTATAATGGTTTGGATTCATATGGATGCATATGAATGTATATGTTTTTTTTTCAAAATTTATATATTTTTTGGTTGACTGTTTTTTTTGTTATCCGGTTTCGATCCAGTTCTAGTTTGGTCCCAGTTTTGGGGTTGACTGGTTCAATGACCAGTCTGTTTCTGATAACATTGGTTGTCTCTTTACGTCAAGTTGCTCCATCAAGATGTGGCTCTGTTGGCATTGCTTTTCCCCACATCTTCTCTACCAGTAGGTGAATAATATTGGAGTCTTGGGAGCCTTCTTAGTCTTGGGCTGCAAGGAGCTGTGATGCAAAATTACATTGTGGGTTTCACAAAATTGGCCATGAATAATGTGGTATTGCAACTGAGCATGAAAATTATGGTGTTGTTGTCAGAAATCACACTAGGTAGTAGGGACTCCAACAGGAAAAAAACTCACAAGTGAATAGTGCTGCATGTTCAATATTCAGTTAGTGCAGGTCTGGTCTGAATTAGGATTTTACAAAGTGTCATATTCATAATACATTACCAATAAGTTATAGTTGCCAACTTCAAACTTCAAACTTAAAATGTCATATATTGTTTACAAGTGATACCATAATAAATATGAAAGAGTCAACAGTTATAAAAAGTACTAGAAACTAGAAAAGACAAGTAAATCTACTATCTACAAAAATTCTTCTTGTCAAGAGAAACTTCTAATTTCTTTTCTCGTGATCTATGAACAATGTGAGTTTCCTCCCGCATAATCTTGTGCCCTGGTCTAGGAGCACCAGAAAGAAAGATGTGATCGATTGGGTAGCGTCTGGTTGGGGGTGTGTGTGGCTGTGGCCCTCACTTAGATTTCGCATCCTTCAGCCACTCACACCCCCAACCAGACATAAGTGTGAGAACCTCTCCCATAAATAGGGCCAGCAACAGTTATAAAAAGTACTAGAAACTAGAAAAGACAAGTAAATCTACTATCTACAAAAATTCTTCTTGTCAAGAGAAACTTCTAATTTCTTTTCTCGTGATCTATGAACGATGTGAGTTTCCTCCCGCATAATCTTGTGCCCTGGTCTAGGAGCACCAGAAAGAAAGATGTGATCGATTGGGTAGCGTCTGGTTGGGGGTGTGTGTGGCTGTGGCCCTCACTTAGATTTCGCATCCTTCAGCCACTCACACCCCCAACCAGACATAAGTGTGAGAACCTCTCCCATAAATAGGGCCAGACATCTCTGATCTGGGTACTGGAAGAATGTGGAGAGGGAGTTATGACACTCCCTGAACAAATAATAGAATCAACTGCACATTTCATAACACCAGGGCATATGAATACAAAGTGCTTCTTTGTCTCAATTCCTGTGTATCCCCTTGCTGCCTGGTTTTTATGCAACTTTATATTGGAAAAAGGGTTGTTCGATCAATAATGGGAGTCTCATCTCACAAGACTTGCACACTTTTCTGCTACAAGATTTGAAGGTGATCTAGAACAATGTTTTTGTCTAATTTGATACAGACTAAATCCATCCCTTACAAGGGGAAATTGTTTTATGGGTTATGGTGCCATTCATATCCTTTCTTATCACCAACATCTCCTACTAGAAAATTTCTTGTCAGTAACAACTATTAATAAATTGGCAGCTACACCTTTCAATCTAGTTCAAATTGGAGAGAGAGTGTAGCAATCTGTTGACGAATTCAATATGAAGCTGGCAATGAACTTCTTTGCCAGTCTAATGGTTGCTAAGACCATCTGCAAGTTCCTCAGGATTGGTTTATCAGAATGCTTGTATGTCTCTTCAAACTTTTTAAGTTTTGCAGATGACCGTCTATTTATAAACCTCTGCCTGTGACTATCCATTTTGCAGTTATAACTATATTCACTTTATGGCAGTTGTGTGTGAGAAGATGATCTATAAATCACACTGATGTAGTTAATTTTCACTTTTGATCTAAGTCTCTAGAGGGAACAAAATTTGCATGGTCTCCTTTCATATCATGACACTTATAGCAATATTATGGGACAAGAATGACGCCTAGTTCAATAATGGCCATATCATGGAATTTTGCTTTTCATGTAAGCTTTTCTGATGCATAGGCTAGTTGGTCTTTTGGGATTTTTAGTAAAGAAATTGATTTCATTCAATTCAAGTCAATTCTTTTTCTTTTTTTATATCAATCATTGAGCGAAACATGTATTGATAGATGAGGACCATTCACACTCTCATCTATTATAAACTTGAAACTTACATTGGAGAACATGAACATTATTTGTCATTGTTCTTATATGATACACGGGGTGCTCTTCTAATGTTTTACTACAGTTAAAGATTTACTAATTGTGGTTCTGATCACTTCCTATGCTTTAATAATTACTATGGCCATGCGTTATCACATGTTATATCTTATCTGTTATGGTGAAAACACCTGTTTATCCAAAAACTTATATGGTTAGTTGGTCTCATGAATTATCTTCCAGCAACAATGAACATGAGCAGCCTCTGCAAGTATATGTACATCTTTTACAATTTGTTGAAAATTGAGTTCTTCCTTGCATATTTATGCTCTTGTCAGGAAGTTTTTTGGTAGGTCTTGTTGAATTATTTTAGAATGTTATATCAACCCTGTATGCTATGGCTTCTCCTTTCAAGACTATTTTTGGTAGAAAGTTTGATTTGTTAATATTTGTACTGATTCCTGTTCACAATAATATCACTCTTTCAACTTTGCTTCAAGGTCCAGATACAAGTTTTCTGTTTGGTTGTGCAGGGTATTGGTGGTGTAGGAAGTGTTGCAGCTGAAATGCTTGCAAGATGTGGAATTGGGCGCCTTTTGCTGTATGACTATGACACAGTGGAATTGGCAAATATGAATCGTCTCTTCTTCCGGCCAGAACAGGCAAGTCGTATTCCTTACTGTCTCCAGCAAAAAACTTTTCTCGTGGGATTCATACTTATAAGTTATCAGGTGTAAAATAAGTTTTGAATGCCTAAATGCATGTCTATACAGTTATACTATATATAGAAGGATATTTTCCAATGCAAAAAGAATTATACATGTATATTAGGATTACTGTCTCAAATTTGGTTTGAATAGCATGGAAGAAAATATTTTCCTTCGTTCTCAAAAGAGTGCATAATTTTGTAAGTAAACAAGGACTAAGACAAGTGTACGAAAACACGAGCCTATGATCTTGCTATTTGTGAGCTTGAGCTTCCTAACCAATTGGTTGATGTCAATCCTTGAAATTTCAAATTCCTCAGAATAGCCTGAAATCAGACACTGATACTATATGCCATATTAGGTATCCAATTATTTATTCACACTACCAAATATTGCATTGGTTTCTTCCATCCGTGAGCCTTATAGTTGTCTTGAGGAGGAAAGATGTGGTATCTTGATGGAGGATTGCTGTTGAGGTTGATTCCATGATTGTAGCTGATGGAAGTATTATAGAGTACAAGGATAGGGTTGTTGGATTCTATCGTACCGAGGGAGTTTCCCTTGATGTTACACTTGTTTGGGGATTCTCTTGGGATAAGGAAGTTGACCTAGTTTAGGATGTTTCAATTGTTGGGGGACTTGAGTTGCATGACAGGGATTCTCATGTTCATTGGTTGATAATAGCCTTGCATGGCTTGTTGCTTTTACCATGAGCTTCATATTTCAAGATTGTTAAGTTGACTTGTGCAAATTTCCATTTTTTAGAACTTGACAGATGTAATTCACTTATCATGATCCTGTATGGGGATGCAATCATCTTTATAGGATGTCCTAGACAACATATGACATGAAAATTAGAGATTTTGGCCCATGATCGTGACTTGAGGGATGATGGAGTTAGCTACATGGCTTATGATCTAGGGTTATGTTCCTTTGCATCCACAGATGGTCAATATTCTTTGGAGATTCGAGGTGCTATGATAGCATGGATGTTGGCTTCTTTATAGGAGACAATGGTTCATTTGGACACTGCAACAACTATAGATTTGTGGGTGATCTAGATTTATGAAGGAACGAAATGAAATATAGATATAAACAGAGACACAGAGCTACAACAAAAACAAAACTTCAATTCATTAATAACAAAGTACTGAAAACTGTTTACATGCAGAATGGAAATAAACTAGCTCGGGCAATGGTAGCTTATCTCTAAGAAGAAATGTGGCAGTTGCATGCCTTTTGCACTGCATTATAATGAGGCTCAAAGGCCTTTTTTATCATAAAGAAGAAGTGTGAAACCCTAACCCTAGGAGATGAAGCGCCAACGGTTTGCTGCCCCGTCAGGGTAAGTTGGACTGCCAACATCTCGAGGTCGTAACTTAGGCATATGATCTCCATTTGGTTATAATAATACCTTGTTTCGAAAGTCTCCACGAGGAGGCAAAAATAGAATTTGTGGAACAAATTTTGACCCTTTTTCGGTTTCTCAGTTTTCCTTGAAAACGTCTTTTAGTACCTCAAAACGGCTTTAGAAGTTTAGGACCCAAAAAACTGCCAAAAATAGAGAGCTGTGCTAGAATTAAGGAAACTAAAAGGAAACAGTGTTGGAGGTCCAAGTGGAATAGGCAGGTGGCCACCAATATCCACCTGGATCAGTAGGCGGCAAGTGTTGATGAAAAAAATTCCTCTTTACCTTTGTAATATACCTAACAGAAATAAAGAATGATAAACAAGCAAACATAGCAAAAACTCACATGAAATTTACACACAGATCAGACACCATAAATTGAGCCAAAAACTTTGCTGCTCTGAGCCATTTTATTATAAAATCACGGGGTTACAATTTGGTGTTTGGAAAGTGTGCACCTGGGCTTGCTCAAGGCAAATTAGCAAAGCCCAAGTGATGAAAGCAAGTCCCCAAGTGCTGATGGCTGCAAGAAATGGCTGCTAGGGCCTCCTCTGATGCTTAGAAAATTCCGACAAATTAACCCCAGGCTCTCCTCCAATAACCCACAAAAACCCATGAAGGAATTGGCCAAGTGTTGACCTCTGAATTTCCGCCCAATTTCCCCTAGCTCCTCCAGCTGCTGGGTATTTCGACCCACCTGTAAGTGTTGCTGCTGAATGCCCCCAAAATGGCTGAAATCTTCAGCAAAACTCCTTCCAGAACTCTTCCACAAATCTTAGCCACAAGTTCCTCTTCCCCTTGTGTCCTACGTGTGCCATGAAAAAAATAACTACGCAGGCCCTGCGCAACCACTGTTGAACCCCCTCCACACAAACACTGCAATGCCCCCAGATCGATCTAAAGATGATGGAAATTCCCACCTCGGGCTGGCACTCGAAGTCCACCGAAGTAAGGGTGAGATTCTCACCTGAAAATCTCTTGTGCTCAACAACACATGCAGACTTGGCCTCTAGCTCAAGTGTGCTAGTCAAGGTGAATGCTCAAATGATCAAAGATGCCCAAAATGAGTGCCTCCTCCTATTTTGTCATTGTGCCTCCCAATTGCCCATGTGGGGCCCAACCATTGAACCTCTCATCTTTTCCCTCCAAGGAATGCGTATTTCCAAGGGGGGCTATATTTCCTCCTTGGAGTGGTCCCCACCATCCACTAACATTTTGATTTTCCCTTTTCTCCTAAGTTGGGCCTTTCCTTAGCTCCAAAAACTCAAGTGGGGTCCCACAACCCACTTTTCCTAAGTGTAAGTGCAAAATATGACAAAATTGGCAAAATTGGTATTTCCCCTTAGCAATATTGCTAAGTGGGAATATCACAACGTCCTTTTGGGGTTACTCCAAGATGTTCACACCATATAATGGGGTGCTTCATGAGTTTTGGAGTAGATGTTGTATGCTCAACCCATTGATGGTTTGTGATGGATTTGTGCTGCTTACTTAGTGGTTGCTTGACCTTAGTTTGGTGCTTGCATCATATTCCTCTCTAGGGCATTGGAGATCTTAAGATAGGTTGGTGTTCTTTGTGATGGCCACATGGACATCATTATTTGCTTGGAGAATACCTTGCATTAGAGGAGGAATACTTTGCATCTTGGAGGAGGGCATTGGGCCCTAGATAGCATGGTGTAAGTTTGGATGCTTTCATGGAGACTTGGAGTTGACTTAGAGATGCCTAGGTTGCAACAATGTTTATGTAGGGGGAGTGGACCCAATTGAGTACATGGCTTAGGAGGTTCGATGGAGTCATTTAAGGCTTGTAGGAAGAGTCTTAGAGACACACATCGTGGAGTGCCTTTTCATTTGGAGTCTTGGTTATGAATGACATCACCTTGGAGCTTGACATGTGTACCCTTGGAGAATAGCACTCCACGTGTTATTCTAGTTTTTTTGTAAGCGCATAGGCACACATATGTATTTTTAGGATCGCTTACCTCTCATATATATAGAAGAAGGAGAAAGTCCTTTATTCACTTATAATTCTTGTTCATTCTTGTGTTAGAGATATGATCAAGATGAGTGCAATAATACCTCTCATATATATAGAAGGAGAAAGTCCCTCATTCACTTATAATTCTTGTGTTAGAGATGTGATCAAGAGGAGTGCACTAGTTCTTCTCTCTCTCTTGGATCTTGTATTGTACTTTATCTCCCTCTCTCTTGGCATCACAAGGGTTTCTTGAACTTATTGGAGCATCTTGAAGGCTTGGGTTAGGGTTTCATCCCTTGGATACTTGGAGAGTCAGGTTTTGAGATGAAAGTTGAAACCCTAGGTTGTACTTGTTGAAGTGAAGAAGAAGAAGAGACATCTTGCCTTGGAGGACATGCTTGTGTGACACATGCTTGTTGGATCTCCTTGGTTGAGCTAGGATTTTCATTGTTTTCCCTAACTATGGTTTTGGAGAGTTGTAGGATTGTGCTAGCCTTGGGATAAGGTTATGGTACGCACATGATCTTCATCTTTATGCATAATAATCAAGTTTCCACGTGTCCAATGCTTGTGTGATCATAGATTTGATTTATAACCATCTATTTCTTCATTGTTTTGTAATCTCCACCACTAATATATCTTGCTAATTTAACATAAGTTGGCAGTGGGATAAGGTTATGGAATGTACATGAGCTTCATCTTTATGCACATTAATGAAGTTTCTAGGTGTCAAATGTTTGTGTGATTGCAGATTTGATTTTCAGCCATCTATTTCTTCATTGGTTTGTAAACCACTCACATGTCTTGCTGATTTAACATAAGTTAAGGGTGACTTTGACGAGTGATTTAACATTATAATTGAAGGAGCCACCATAATATATTTGTATCCTTACAATAAGTGCTTCTAGATAATAGTGTTGAGGTTGTAGGTGCTGATTAGTGGTTGGTTTGAGGATGTTAGTTCTGGGTACGTTTTAGTAACTTGGTGAGGGCTGACTCCTCCACTTGTGTACTTCAATTGCCAAAATATTTTGAGCATTTGTTAGATTGGCTTGGTTCTTGAAGTAAGCCTCAAGACTAGGATCCAACAATATAGCTTGTCCCATTAAAAACTTCATTAATTTATGAGACAAATAACTTGATGCTTGGCTTGAAGTATAGTTGGACAATGGGAACAGTTAAAGGTATAGCATGTAGCTAACACAATTGTTGTTGTTGTAGAGTTTGTTGTTGGGTGGCCATCAATTTCTGGAACACAGTCATTGTGTCCTTCATAATCTTAGCTTCAAAATTGTTGTTTTGTCTTGTCTTTACAAAAAGATGCTCCATTAGGATCTAGCTTTGTTGGAGTTGTTATAGATGTAATCACCTAGAAATAGGTGAATAACATTAGAGTCTTTGGAGCTTTCTGAGTTGCTAGGGGCCTGTAGTTCCATAATGCAGAATTGAAACTCGGGTTTTCCCATGGTGACAATTGTGGTACCACTGAGGGAATTATGGTAAGGACTTGTAGTTATCATAGCTTTGATCCATAAATCCATAAGTAAGGTTTTGGTTTAGAAATACATGGTAGTAATATGGCAATAATGTCTTAGATAAACTTGTGGTACAAAAGGGTGTGAATAATTAATAGTATTGCGTCTGTGGTAAATTTGCTTAAAAATTATGAAAAAAATGTGAAAAATGGATGGAAAAACTAGTGCAACATGGTGTTACCTATATGTTGGTAATGCAAAAACAAGAGAAGTGGGTATTGCATATTGTGGATCGCTCAAGCAACTAAAAATGAGAGTTTGAGGAGATTCACTGATTGGAGAAATCCTAAGGAAGCTAGATTTGTGGAACCAAAATGACCTAATTGTAGGCTTAGATACTGATTGATACAAACAAAATTAGCCAACAATGCAAATACTCACATGCAAGGAGAATGCATGTACTAAACAATATTGCTACAATAATGTTATACACTCTATGGTCCATTATATATATATATATAGGTTGTGTTGCCGCCTTAACCTACACCTGGGGTTATCAGAGATAAAATATTTAACTCCACTTGGTGTGGATTTTGGGGCAAGTTTCGAGTTCTGTCACTCAATTCTCAACTCCTCCGTCTAGGCTTACTCCTAGCGAAGAGAAAGGGGTGAAGCCTAAAAATATCTAAGGTTCGACTAGCTCAAAGCTAGCAAGTTAGTTTTCTAGGAGTTAATACAAAATGTGTAATATCCCTAACAAAAATTAACAGTAAATATGCAAAGCAAACATAGACAAAAACACTATAAAACAGTGACAAACAATCAGATCACAAATTGGCACCAAAACTACGCTGTTGAGCTCTTTTTATTAATGAAAATGGGTGTACAATAAGGTGTTGGAATTGGTGCACCTGGGCTTGCTCAAGGCAATCTAGCAAAGCCCCAAATGTCAAATAAGACACCCTCCTCTGATCTGTTGCTATGCTGATCAAGCTTTGCGCTATAGCTGCCCAGAAATATGTTGCTAGTTGAATGGATCTGCTGATAGTGCCCTCTCCGGTGCTTAAAAAATTCTAGGAAATTAATCCCAACCTTTCCACCAAATACCTAGAAATACCCACAAGGGAATTGGCCTTTGCTTGACTTCGGAAATTTGTCCCTATTTCTCTTCTATGGACCAACTGCTGCATAATTCGACCCACCTATAATTTCTGCTGCAAATGGTCTCCAAAATGGCTGCAACGCTCCCCAAAATGCCCCCAGGCCTTCAATCAAAGTTTCAGACCATTCCCCAACTCACTCCTCCACCTCCCGGAGTGCTCTCACAAAAGACTGCATAACCCTTGCATTGTTGTAGCTGCCTCTTAGAAATTCAACCCTCCCTTCTGGTAGTACGAAAATGGCAAGGTGAAACTCCTTCCTTGGGTTGGCACTCAAAGTCCATCGAAGCAAGCGTTGAGATCTCTGCTTGGAGACACTCGTGTGCTAAACAACACTTGTAGACTTGGCTTCAACTCAAGCATGCTCTTGTCTTACACAATTTTGTAAATGATAGATGAATGAGCAAAATGCAAGTCTCTTCCTCCTTTTGTCAAGCTGCCTCCAAAATTGCCCTTGTGGGCCCACATCGAACTCCTCACACCAATTCCGCTCCAATGAGAGCGTACTTCCCATGTGGGCCGAAATTCTCTTGTGGTGGCCCCCATGCTCCACCAAAGTCGCAATTTTTCCTCTAGCTCTAATGTTTGAGTGCCTCTTACGCCAAAAGTCAAATGTGAGTCCTCTAAGCCCACTTCTCCTAAATGCATCCGCGCAATAAACCAAAAATGAGCAAAATTGATATTTACTTAGTAAAATACTAAGTAGGAATATCATAGTTCTCCTCGCCAAAATGTTTTTTGCCCTCAAGCAACTTTAATGAAGGATGCTGGAGTATCTGCTCCCCCTCCAAGGTGGCATCCTTATCCGGCAAATCCCTCCATTGTATCAAAAACTCCCTGATGACCCTGTTACGCAGATGCCTCTCCCTGGTATCCAAAATGGCCTTTGGTTCCAACACCAAATGCCCCTCATCGTCCATAGGGGGTAGCTCTATAGCTGTTGTAACCTATTGTCCTAGTGCCTTTTTAGGCAAGACACATGAAAGATGTTGTGCACCCAGCTCCTTGGGGGTAGCTCTAGCTCATATGCTACCATCCCCACCCTCCGAGTGACACAATATGGTCCATAGAAGCGGGGTTTGAGCTTCTCGGCCCCTTTATGTTTGAGTGTAGACTGCCGGTATGGTTGAAGCCTCAAGAATACCAAGCCCCCTACTTCAAACTGCCTCTCAACTCTACCCTTGTCTGCATAAAGCTTCTGCTCAGTGTTACTTGGGAGTGGGAGTGAAAGCGGGGAGCGGGAGCGACATTTTTAGAAGCTCCCGGTTTGGGAGCGAATCCCGGAGAGATTTTTAAAAAAAATATATATTTTTTTATAGTTTTTAATTTTTGATACATATATGTCAACAAAAACATGTAGAATGATGAATTAAATATAAAAAACATAAAAAGACATAGATTTATCATTGAACCATATCACATCAATCATCTAGAAGTTATAATCTTCATCAACCATGTCCACAAGTTAGTAACATACATATTACAACTGCAACATATTGAGTCTCGTGAATCATGATTCATCAAATTCAATCTTAAAGTTTCAACTTCAAGCTTTCAAAATTGAAAATTCAATATATAACATTTATCATCATTGATCACCAAAGTTGTACTTGTAAGCTAAGTTTAACCATTACAAGAAATAATATCTTAGATATTTCTAAGTTCTAACTGTTTTTTTTTTTTAATTAAGACTAACCTAAGTACCCACGGGGGATTTGAACCGGTGACCTATCACAAGGAGTGCCTTAACAGCGCACCCATTCATCGTCAATCCAAAGCCCCGTGGGCTCTAAGTTCTAACTGTTAACATGAAACGAAATGTTATTAAAATGAATTATGAATAATGAAATGAAATGAAACAACTTTAGTCTTTCACGAAGCATCATATTCATAATTCACAATCATTACCAATGAGTTATAATTGCCAACTTCAAACTTCAAACTTTCATTGTCACAGTCATATATTGTTTACAAAAAATATCATTATGATATGAAAGAGTCAAGAGTCAAGGACTCAAGACTCAACAGTTATGAAAACTAATAGAAACTAGAAAAGACAAGTAAACTGTAAATCTACATGTGGCCCTTGCCACGAGAGTCTCCTGTATGAGCAGGTCGTGGTGGTCTTCTAGGAGTCTCCCGCACAGACCGACGACCAGAACTAGAAGGCACATGCCCTCCACGTGAGGGTGTAGATGGAGGTGGCGACAGCAAAGGAACAAGACTCGGAACTCGAGCACTGCTACTGGATGGTGGAGGTGGCATGGCTACTGCAGCTGCTTCATCTTCATCCCTTATAAGTTCCTCTTCCAGTTTTTTAAGATGTATAGTGCCATCCTCCAAATTGTCATCCTCTGGGTGGTTGTCCCAAATTTTATATGTGGGATCCTCATAAGCCCAATCACAGTAATGACTCAACAACCTCAAGTTGTAGTGCACATAAACCAAGCTTTCTGCCCGGTTTTCATTGAGTTTGTTTCTTTTCACATTATGTATGAAGTTATAGGTGCTCCAACACCTCTCTGCAGAAGAAGTATTTACAACCTGTGATAGAACTTTTTTTGCCAATTTTGGCAAAAGTCCCTCGCTGCCATATGTTTCCCACCATATGAGAGAATCAAATCTGTTTCTGTCTTCCATTGCATGGAAGGTACCAAAAAAACCAGAGCCACTGAAGTATCTGCCTATTTCAAGGCGCACATCTGCACATTCCTCCCTGTCAGGTATCAACTTTTCTAATGCATCCAAATATTCTCTAGTTGCCTCTGCATCTAAATGGGGTTTGGTCCTAATCCCACTCCCTGGTGCAGGTTGGCCCAACCAAGATGTAGAGTAGTATTTTGGTGTAAGGATATACGCCAAGCAATGTAGTGGAAGATTAATTTTATTCCACCGTACACACACAATCATGAATCAATTTGTACAAGTCAGGATCTTTGTTATGAACAATATCTTTTATTTGCCCCAACATGGTATCCATCTGCTCATACACCTTGCCAATCACTGGTTTATCTGTATCTGCAAACCGAATCATGTGATAAATGGGCTTGGTGAAATCCAATACTTGCCTCACACTTGACCAAAACATACCATCAAGAGCGGCCTCCTCCACCAGTTCAAAACCTCGCCTATTAGCTGCATTTGTAGCCCTTTCCTTTAATACCTGCCAGTGTGGACTTGATACCATGCTAGCCAATGACTCTCTTACCTTCAAAAGGTGCCTGAAGATGAGGTAATAACTACCAAATCTAGTCTTCGCAATCTTCAACAACTCCAATCTTGAGTGACTGCGGAAAAGGCCATGGGTATTGCTATGATTTGTAATAAATTTTATTATTTGTTTGCCTTTCTTGTACAAATCACCAATCCATTTGTATTGTTCATTTTTGTTCTTAACAACATCATGCATCAAAAGGTTCAATGTGTGAACCAAACACCCAGACCAAAATATGTTGGGGTATTTATCCTCAATAATTGCTCCCACTGCCTTACAATTAGGAGCATTATCAGTGATGACTTGGATGGCATTGTATGGCCCAATACGGTCAATTGTTTCAAGTAATGCTTCTGCAATGTTGATGCTGGTCTTGAACTTCTCTGAGTAATCATATGCATTTAGAAAGATGGAAACACTAATAGACATAGCAAGAACACTAATCAATGGCTTGCCATTTACATTTGTCCATCCATCAGATGCAATGGACACCCCATGGTCAGTCCAAGAACTTGTCATTCTATTCAAAGAATGTGATATTTTTGCTTTTTCATGGTCAAGTCCAACGGTTCTTGCCTTGTCATACCCAGGGCTCTTGTATCCTTTAGGGGCATCATTTATGGCAGAAACCATTTCGTGCCAATAAGGTGAGCAAAGAACATTGAATGGTATCCCACATGCATAGAGAAACCTGTAAACTTTTGAATCCACATCATTCCTACACCCCTCATCAAGGAAATCTGATATGGTTCTACGCCTTAAAGCTGGTGACCCTATGCCTCCATATCCATTGCCTTGGGAGGATGCTGAAGGAGTTCTTTGTGCTTGTGATTGTGAGCCCTCCTCTTCCCTTATGTATTTGGCTCTATCTGCTGCTGACATAGCTGCACAAGTTTTGATTCCTATTTGTTTATCTCCATCCCATGGCCTTTTCCCACAGAGGTGTTTTCTGGCACGGGTGTATGAACCTACGTAATTATTGTCGCAATGGGGGCAATGAAATTTAGTGGTTCTACCCTCTTTCCCTGCTTCAGGCCTGTTAACATATTTTCACAATGGGGTTTGGTCTTGTTTAGTTTTTTGAGAGTCATGTTCACCCTCCTCCAGCTCCTCGTCACAGATGTTTTCATCAAATCCACTTTCTCCAGCTTCTTTATCCCCTTCTTCAATTTGGCCCCTCCGTTTCCTACTCTCCAGCACCATAATAACCAGAAAAGGGACCGAGAAGAAGAAAATGCCAAGAAATATAACCAAGTCCATGATGTTTGATATTTGTAGGCTTTTGAATCTGCAAAATTTAATGGGAATGGGAATGAGAAAATTAATTTAATTTATTTAGATTCATGATTCATTTACTAAATAAGTTATATATTTACTAAATTACTAACTAAACTAAACTAAATTACTAAGTAACTAAAGTTTAAACTACTAAATTATTAAGTTACTAACCTCCTTGCAGGCTTGCACCTTGCTCCTCGACGCTCACTCCTTGCTTCTCCTCGCTCCTTTGCACAATCTCCTTGGCTCTCCTCAACTCATTCAAGTCACAATGAAATAAAAAATGCCCCCCAAGCCCTTTTAAAACAATTTTTTATTTTTTATTTTTATTATTTTATATATATATATATATATAAATTTTGTTTGTTTGTTTTAAATTAAATTTTTTTTGGTGTCTGCGATTTTTTTTTGCGCTTTTTGCCCCCGGCAGCACGCGCGTCGCTCCTGGAGTGAAAATTAAAAGCTCGGGAGCGATCGGGAGCGATCGCTCCCTGATCGCTCTCGGGAGCGATCGGGAGCGATCGCTCCCTGATCGCTCTCGGGCTTTAATTTTTGCGACGGGAGTGATGCTCTCAAGGTCGCAGGGAGCGCAAATTTTTTTATCGGTAGTGCGCTCCCGAAATCACTCCCATTTGGGGGCGATTTCGGGAGTGCGCTCCTGACCTGCTCTCGCCCGGAGCGCAGATTGGGAGCGGGTTCGAAGGGGCGGGGATGCTCCCCCACAACTCTGCTTCTGCTGGTTTTGGGCCATCCACATGTTTAAAACAGTGCGAAACACGCATGTAAAAGAATATTGAATGAATTAATTCACCTGGAGCAAACAGCTCAATGATAATACAAAGATATTTACAATAATAGAAACATCAGGTTTCTATGTAGAATATAGAACAAACAGTTTCATCTAAGAAACTGCTAAAAGAATAAAAATAGAAACAGCAAAAAGACTAAGCATTACTAAATAGAGATATAATCTAATACCCTCCCTTAATGCTCAATCTATTTACAACACCAATAGACCCGCGAAATTTTACAAATTTATCAGGACCAAGAGGCTTGGTGAAAATATCGGCGGGCTGCTCTGTTGTGGGAACATAGTGCAACTGAACTGAGCCGTCTTCAACCAGCTGTCGAATGTAGTGGCAGTGAGTTTCCACATGCTTTGTTCGTTCATGAAAGACTGGATTCTTGGCAAGTTTGAGCACTCCCTGATTATCACAAAACAAAGAAGTAGGCCCTGTCTGAAAAACATGCATATCTGCAAGCATACGACGAAGCCAAACTGCCTCACAGGCTGCCTTAACTGCTCCCCGATACTCTGCTTCTGTTGAGGAGAGAGCCACTGCCTGTTGCTTCTTACTAGTCCAAGTAACAACACCAGATCCTAGACTAAACACATACCCAGCTGTAGATTTACGGTCATCAACCGAACCGGCCCAGTTAGAGTCAGTGTAGCCACTGAGAATAGGATTGGAGCTGCGAGTATATAAGAGGCCATAATCAGAAGTACCACGCACATATCGTAGCACCCGCTTTGCTGCTATCCAATGATCAGCTTTAGGAGCTGACATAAAGCGAGAAATGTAGCTTACTGCAAAACTGATGTCAGGTCTGGTAGTAGTAAGATAGATGAGACTGCCCACTAATTGCCTGAATAAAGTTTCATCCACAAGAGGAGAGGATGACTGTGCTGAAAGTTTGAGCCCTGGTTCCATAGGAGTCGTGCCGGTTTGCAATCCTGCATTCTGAACCTTTCCACAAGATTTTTGGCATACTTGGACTGAGAAAGAAAGATCTGATTTTCAGTCTGCCACACTTCAACCCCCAGACAGTAATGAAGAAGTCCCAAGTCTGTCATCTCAAAAGTTCTGCATAGATCTTGTTTGATCCCATGGATCAAATGTGCAGAGCTGCCAGTAATGATAAGATCATCCACATAGACAACTACAAACAAGATATCATCACCAGTATGCTTGATATACAGGTTTGCATCAGATGGACTCCGCTGAAAACCCTGATCTGTCAGGTACTGATCAATTTTCATGTACCAAGCCCGAGGAGCTTGTTTCAATCCATAGATTGCTTTAACTAACCGACACACTTTCTGTTCTTGACCAGCAACCTTGAATCCTGGAGGCTGCGTCATGTAGACTTCTTCTTGGAGATCACCATTTAGGAAAGCACTCTTTACATCCATCTGATGAACTTTCCAATTGAACTGAGCTGCTAGGGCAAGCACAAGCCTTATGGTACTCATCTTGGCTGTAGGAGCAAAAGTCTCCTCATAGTCAATGCCTTCCTTCTGTGAGAACCCTCGAGCCACAAGACGAGCTTTATACTTGTCTATGGTTCCATCAGCTTTGTATTTCACTTTATACACCCCTTTTGCAGCCTATGGGTTTTTTCTTTGCAGGAAGATCAGAAAGTGTCCATGTATGATTCTTTTGAAGACTTTGGAATTCGGCTTCCATAGCCTATTCCCACTCAGATGTACCCTTAGCCTCTGAATAGGTTTGAGGCTCAAAAATACTGTGTATGTTAGCCATAAGAGCAAAATTGACTGTAGACTGTTGTCTGTTCTTATGTCTAGAAGTTCTACCTTCAAGGAGCTCATCATCCCGGAGATCACCTATGGTTTTAGCCCACCATTTAGGCCGAAGAGAAGAAGAACCAATATCAGGAGCAGAGGAACCAATATCAGAAGGAGGTGGAGAAGGCTCAAGAGCAATAGGGACAGCAAGAGGAGGGTTAGCTTCTGGAGGAAGCTCAGATAGAGTATTATCAAATACTGATGCTACATCATCCCTCCCATTAGGTGGACCGACTGGAAGAAGAACACTGTGAGGCTGATCCTCAGAACATTGCTGAAAGAATCCTCTGTCCTCATCAAAGACTACATCCCGACTGAAGCTAAGACGACCAGTGGCTATATCTATTAGCCTATAGGCTTTGTGATGATCACTGTACCCTGTCATCATGAGTTTCTGGCTTTTGGAATCCAACTTAGAGCGCTTAGCAGCTGGAATCCAAACATATGCAACTGAGCCAAATACTTTGAGATGACTGACTTAGGCTTACGGCCAGACCAAACCTCTTCAGGAGTCTTCCCTGTAACAGCCTGAGTGGGTGATCTGTTAAGAAGGTAAACAGCAGTAAATACTGCTTCAGCCCAGAATCTGTTTGGAACACTCCTGTGTTGTAACATGGAACGAGCCATTTCAACAACCGTGCGGTTGCGGCGCTCGACAACACTATTCTGCTGAGGAGTGTAGGGTGCGGTTAACTGATGTTTGATGCCATGAATATCACAGAAATTGGCAAAAGCTGAAGAACAAAATTCCCCCCCATTGTCGGTCCTAAGAGTCATGATGTTACAGCTAGACTCTTTTTCAACTAAGGTTTTAAACTTCTGAAAGGTACTAAGTGCATCAGATTTATTTTTTAGAAAAGCCGGAAATTCAAATATCAGTTCTTAGAAAAGCTAATGATAGTAAGCCGACAATGCTGCCTGCTTAAAAAACTTCTTTCAAGATGACTGTATCAAATCTTAACAAATTCTGTTGTGAAAGAAAGAGGCTTGCACACAGAAAATTACTCAGAAAATTAAGAAGTACTAAACTTCCTTGTACTCACAGCACCAAGCCAGCGGCCAGCTTTCCACTTTCAACTCTTAAAATGATGCCCACGACTGCAACCTCTATACCTCAAGTAGTAGGAAGAAGAATAAATTGTAGAGGCTCTGCGTGATCAATTAGCACAGCAGAATGACCCCACAACCTAAGCTGTGGACTGAACTCGTGAAAATCACTTTTACGTGAAAATGCCAAATATTTTCAATGCCGTATTACTGTGATTCTTATTCTGGTCCCACTGCTTCAAATAAGATCACAATAAATTTTAATCCAATTTCTAATCAAAAAACCGAGAAGCTGGAAACTACCTTTATGTAACACTGCCGTCACGTTATCTGAAGAATCTCGGATCTGTTAAAAAAACTTTATTTCTCAGCAAATAAATGGTGACTTACGTGACACTGCCGGCACGTTATATGAAGAATCTCTGTCTGTAAAAAATTTCTTAGCAAATATATGGAGGCTCTAATCTCGTGATGCACGTCCTTCACGATTCAGCAGGAGCAGGTCACGAATTTGGCGGTCGGATCGCGGCAAAAAAGCTCAACAGCGGATCTGAATCAAGTGCCGGAATCAAATTATAGTTACGGCTGACGTCCGAATCACGTCCCGTGGAGACCCTACGTCACGTCCCGGCAAAAATTGGTCACGATTTTATGCAGAAGGGTGCCACAAAGGTTCGTCACTGGAGAATGCCGTCACTTGAAAAATGCGTGAGCCAAAAATACGTGGAAATGCCGTCACTGAAAATGCGTAAAAAAAATGTTTAACTGTAGCTTCGACTTTAAATGCTTCGGCTTTGGACGCAGATTCTTCAACTTTGGTTTCCGCTCCAGTCACAGTCGATATCACAGTCGAAAATTCCGCTCCACTTATCAGATAAAAAAAATGACACAGAAGCCCGCAAATTGATTTACTGCGGTTGAATTTGAGATTCCACGCTTGTGAAAGAAACCTGCAATTCGATGCTATACAAGAATAGCGATGAAAACCTAATGATAAACCGTCTAGCATGGGCCGAACAATAGCTTTCAGATCTCAGACCAATCAGACCATGAACAAGCGTTCTTTGTAAATGGAGACGCTAACAAAAAAATCCAGATCCCTAAAGAGCAATTTCGAAATGAAACAAAATTTTTCAAACAGTGAAAAATTATTTCGAAAGACACCTGTGCTCTGATACCATAAAACAGTGCGAAACACGCATGTAAAAGAATATTGAATGAATTAATTCACCTGGAGCAAACAGCTCAATGATAATACAAAGATATTTACAATAATAGAAACATCAGGTTTCTATGTAGAATATAGAACAAACAGTTTCATCTAAGAAACTGCTAAAAGAATAAAAATAGAAACAGCAAAAAGACTGAGCATTACTAAATAGAGATATAATCTAATAATGTTTTTTAGAGCCCTCAATGTTAGAAAATTATATATTACGGAGCAATGGAACACATAAAATATTGCAGAAATATAAACGCAGAAAACGCACAAAACAAGAGAGACACAGATATACGTGGTTCACCCAGTTTGGGCTACGTCCACCCCGAATAGCCAGTCCTTCCTTTCTATTATCCAGCAAAATGAAGAGACACAACCTACAGCAAATCCGCTGTAATATCCTCTGTTTTCTCTCACAGTCTCACCTCTGTTTCTCGCTCACAGAATACACATCTATTTCACAGCCTAAAATACAATACCCTCATACAAAGAGAGGGGTTGCCTTCTAGGGCAAAAAACCCTAAACTAAACATAAGTTCTACCGTCAGATCATCCGCCTAATGAACGGCCTAGATTGACTAGAAATTACTATACTTTTACAAGGAAATTTTACATTTGTTTTTAGCTTGGAGGGGTGTACAAACTTCCTGGGGTATACATCCAGCTGAAACAAAGACCTCTGAACAATCATGCTCCACACACAACACTCAAGATGTCTTGGCTCTCCTGTATCTAGTTCTTCACTCGTGGGGCCCTGTTGTGTCCAAACATAATGTCGGCGAAAGACAATGCATCATAAACATACAAAGCTCAAAATGGTGACATATATATGGGCATGTGGTACATAGTGTTGTAGCAGTATTCACTCAAGTGTAGCCACCATGTCCATGCTCTCTGCTGCCCTGTCACATAGTTATGCAAGTAGCCCTCCAAACACTTGTTAACTATCTCTGTCTGCTCGTTTGTCTAAGGGTGATAACTGGTACTCAAGGTGAGCTCAGTACCCACCAAATGGAATAGGTCCTGTCAAAATCCACCCATGAACTGGCTATCCCAGTCACTGACAATGGTCTTTGGGAGACGATGTAGCTGAAACACCTCCCTAAAGAACAATTCGGCTACCTGTGAGGTCGAGTACCGGGCTGAGATGGCAAAGAAGTGAGCAAATTTCGTCAAGAGGTCCACCACTATGTAAACGCATTCTTTGCCCTATACTGTGGGCAACCCGATAATGAAATCCATCGATATGCTCTCCTATATCCCCTCCGGAATGGGAAGCGATTGCGATATGCCTGCAGGGTGTGAATGCTCACCCTTGTTATGTTGGCATGTGTCACACTCTTGGATATCCCTCAGAACATCATCCTTGAGGCCCCTCCATGCAAAGCGCTCTCTAATGGCCTTGCATGTCTTCGTGAACCCCTGGTGCCCTGCTAATGGTGAATTGTGGGCAGCCTGCAGAAGCTTCTCCCTTAGTGGGGAGTTGGGTACCAAGTAGATCTGGTCTTGATAGTAGATCACCTTGTTCATCACCTTCTACCGGTCATCTGTCACCAACCCATCAAGGACCTCACACATGAACCGGTCCTTGGAGTACTCCACTAGTAGCTGCGCTCTCCAATCTGGGGCAATGCTCATCAAAGAAAGAGTGGTTGGCTTCCTAGAGAACACATCAGCCACTACGTTGTGCTTCCCTTTGACATACTCAATGTCAAAGTCATATGCTTGGAGCTTGCTCACCCACTTTTGCTGCCTCTCCTGCAACTGTTTCTGCTCCGAGAAGAACCTGAGGCTGTTGTGATTTATCTTGACTTTAAACCTGTTCCCCACTAAATACTGCCTTAACTTGGCCAACGCATGAATGATGGCCATCATCTCCTTATCATATATGGAGTACAGTAGCTCATGGGGTAGTAGCTTCCGACTCTCGAAAGCTATGGGGTGCCCTCCCTGCATCAACATGACCCCCAGAACCACTCCTGATGCATCACACTCCAACACGAAAGGCTCAGTGAAGTGAGGAAGTGCCAACAACGCACATCTACTCATGACCTCCTTGAGGCGGTCAAATGCCTCTTGCACTGTAGTGGTCCAGTCAAATTCCCCTTTCTTCATCAAGTCAGTGAGGGGTGTTGCTAGTTGGGAGAAGCCCTTCACGAACTTACTGTAATAAGTACAGATGCCTACGAAATCCCCCAACTCGGGCATAGTTTGGGACTCTGGCCAATCTCGGATAACTCTGATCTTCTCCTCATGTATTCTCACACTGTCCACCCCAATTATGTGCCTGTAATATCCCCAATTTTGATTTTTTCATTTTAGGATATTAATGAAGTTTATTGGGGAGGTGCTAGGCATAGCACAATTTTGTAGTTCGAGTTTCAAATATGATTTCGGCTTGAGGAGCTTGGGTGAAAAGGCAAGATTGCAGCTCATTGGCAAGTGGGGGCCACAAGAGAGACAAAAAGGGAATGCACACTTGTGGAGCAAGAGAGAGAAAAAGAAAGGGGATGAACTAGTGGAAAGTGGGGGCCACCAAGGGAGAGAGAGGCCAACAATTATAAATAGAGAAAGGAGGCTCTCATTTGGGAAATCTTTAGTCATTTTACAATTTCAACATTAGTTCTCTTGAGCTACTTAGCCAAGACAACCGTGCTGTTCAACACAAGGAATTTCTGAGCGGGAATTCCACCTCTACCTTCGGTGAACTTCAAGTGTCACCCTAGGGGAGTAAGAAGGAGTCCATCGCAAGGCTTCTCTTGGAGCTACGTTGCAGACCATTTCTAGTTGGAGCATGCTTCTCTTAGGGCGTAGAAGGAAATTTGAAGAGGCTGAGAGAATGTGGCAAATATTGGAGTTTTGGCTAGAGAATTTGCATAGGTTTATCCATAGGGAGGGCGAGTTTTTCCTTGGTGATTTGTAGGGATGAGATTACTTGCATTTTGGAGCAACAATTCATCATGTTCGGCTACAGGTGAAGCATTTTGGTATTTGAGGAGGGCCAAGCCTATTTGGGGTCGAATTTGGAGGGTCAAAACTAGAGAAAACCATTTTTTGGCTTTTCTGGGTTTTTGACAAGGACCCCATCCCCAAATTTACAAAATTTTATGGGCAATTTTGAGGGGCCAAATCAGGGTGCCAAGTCAACCAACAGTGAGGAAAAATTGGGTCAATGCAGATTTCTAGAGGGACAAACTATTGCAGTAGTTGGGCATTGGGAAATTGATCACTTGGGGCTTATAGCTTGCCTTGAGCAAACTCAGGCACACTCCTTCCAATTTTATTGTACTCCAACAGTTTATTTATAATAAAAATTGGCCATTTTGGGTGTTCTAGAGCATTTTTATGTTCATGGGTGTTTGCTGAAATTTATTGTGTTGTTATTTTTGTGCATGTCTTTGATTATCTCTATAAAATTTCTATTTGGAATATTATAGTGGTATCAGAGCATGATCTTGGCCAGTTGTGGGGGAGCCAACAAGATCATGGAGGATTTGGCCATGCATTCATAGTGACTAGTGAATTTATGGGCACTCTGATGACACTGAAAGAGAAGAGTACAGAAGGGATCATGGAGGAGCTGATGAGGGAGAACCGATTGTTGAGGAGGCAAAACCAACAAGTCCTAGAGAGGATGCAACAAATGATGGGGACGTTGAGACATAACCAGCAGAGAAGCCACACACATGCACACCCAGTGCAGTAGAACAATACCCCTGGCTAGCGCAACTGACCTACATGCCTCATTTTCTGGGTGAACCGAAGAAGGAGAGGGAACCAGACACCTTTGCAGATTTGATGAGGCCCTCCATGGATAGGATTGATGAGTGTGAGGCGTTGGATCCTAGGATCAGGAGGGCTTTCTCATTTGAGGAGCATAGAGGAGGACAATTAGAGGATGAGACCGAGAGACACTTTTGTTGGTGGAGACCTGGCTTTAGATATCAGAAGCCTGAGGAGGAGGGCGAGCATGAGATCATGGGCACATAGGAGTGCGAGGAGCATGTCGCTAAGTTGGACTGAAATGGATATGGGAACGGATACGGATACAGGGTTTGAAACAGATACAACAAATTTTCAAAAAATCAGGATACGATACGACAAGGAAACGATATGCATATATATATATATATATATATATATATATATATATATATATTACCATTCATCGTTTAGAATCTAGAATCTATATCTAAAAATACATAATCATCGTCATGAATTCAACATAAACAAATCTTCATCATCAATTCAGCATAAACATAGTCATCTTCATTAGTGATTATTATAACATTCAACATATTATCATCATCCTTAGTAATGTAATCAGAAATGCTATAGCCTTTGTGCTTTTGGGTCCAACTCCTTCAAAGAACGTGTTAGGCATGGCAAATGATATCTATCTTCCTTGCATGGCAGTTAAAAGGCCCATGGGATCATTGGGATATTCTGTCAAGACTTATTTGAACATTTCAATCTTCTCAAAGTTAGCTTGGTCTCTTGACTATATGCAGGCAAAAGATTGGCTAGAGAAGATTTGTAACTTATCCATTATAACTTATTTTGACCATGGTCCTTATATTAGCCATTGGTCAATTTATACATATTATTTTAATTAAATAATTTTATTTTATTAAATATATATACATAATTTAAATAAATATAGGAATTACTAACCATTAATTTGTTTATTTGTACCTAATTCACCTTAGTTCTATGAAATTAAAATAGTAAATATTAATGATAATTAATATATATTAATTTAATATATAACAATTAAATTAACTTTTATACCAACCTAGTATTTAATTTATTAATCCTAACCTTTTCTTATCATTCAATTATTATTATTTTAATTAAGATTTATATATATATATATATATATATATATATATATATATATATATATAAGTAATATTTTAAATACTAACCGTTAATTCATTTTTACTTGGTTATAAATAATAGTAATAATATTAAATTAATAAAATAATAATTAAACCTGGGTTCTAGAGTCAGAAATTAGCCGTTAATCTTTTGTAGCCGTTGGAGTCTCTGCTTGGACTATTTATCTTGCTAGACTGGATCTGTTTCTTCAACTTGTCCTGACGATGAACCACACTAGTTGGTTCGAAACGCGTCGACAAATGAGATTCCATGTGATTTTCGCCGAAGAATCTTCTCTAAAACTGATATGGATCACAGAAGCCTTAACTCTAAGATTTGTTATATTGGAGGGATTTATGAAATCAAGAGAAAAATCAATGACAATTAACAAAACCTTAACCAAACTGAAAATTAATCGCTCAAATAAATCTCTTTACGAAGACATTCATCAAATCCTTTTGTTTGCATTTTTGAACATCTATCTTTTTCTTAGTAAAAATCCTTGATAAATATATGGAGTGTCGTTGTTTCTAAAGATTTAGAAGAGACGTTATGAGACTGTGTTTATAGTGAGTTTATTTTAAAATCTGATTTCTTCATTTTTATTATTTATTTATGGCTATACAAATTTTCATGCTTTTTAACATTTTAAGGGTGGATTGCAATCACGATTTTCGTGGATCTGTTTCTAGATGATCCAAAAAAAATTAAATCCCTTGGAAACATATCCAAAACATAAATCTGAAGTTTTCAATTTTTTGAAACGACACAAAAACGTTTTTACAACCGTTTCAAACAAGAATCGTATCGGTTTCTGTATCGGAAACAGGGATCCGTGTTTCCGGCAAATTCTTCAGGCGTTTCCGGTAACTTAGGTGTGTCAATGTGTCCGATGTGATGCATGAGTCACCCTTGTTGGAGATCCCTTCGGTAGCTCCGGTTGACACCCTAGTGGAGAGAGTAGAGCATACACTCAGTGGGCCATTTGTTGATGAGGAGCCACCCATGGATGAGATGTCGTCCATTGTTGAGGGATCCATTGATGAGGTGTCCAGGGCCATGTTTGAGTTTTCAGGTGATAACAACACACAAGAGGTTGATGAGGTACCAAGAGACATATCCACCGTTGATGAGGAGTCGATAGGTATAGAGGCATTTGTGACAGAGTTTCCAGACGGTAGCTACCTATCACTGATTGTTGAGGATGTTATGCATGATGAGCTATATTTGGAGTGACAGTTAGTGGCTCATGTTGAGCCCATGGTGGAGGAGGATGAACATCCATCCTTAGAGTCGGCCATCGATGAGGAGCAGTCAGATGCATTGAAAGCCAACATGGATGTCATACTTTCATATGACAGTCCCTTTCAGGCATACATCGATGAGGCTTGCGCATTATTGGGCCACCTCTGCATGTTGGTGAGAGAGAGGCCACATTACCTAGGCAGATTACATGGATTTGCCAGACTAGTGAGATGGGGTGACACGAGCTGCACAGGGTGCAACATTCGCACGATGGAGGACATGTTCCGTGTATGGTTGTTCATGCATTCGATCCCTCTCTCAGGGTTGGATGGCGAGAGATATTGAGTTGGTATCTAGTGGAGCTGGCTAGGAAGTTAGATGCATCCATGGCCACAGTTCAACAGAGGCTGTGGATTACCAGAGGGGCTCGAGAGCCAAACTGTTGTTGGGATCCAGGTGGGATTCTCCATCACATCGTGGAGTCGGTAGGTGATGGTAGTAGTTGCATGATGGACTCAGTGGTTGGACGCACACACCTTTTCATATCCCCTTCAGAGTTCTTGACAACACTAGTGACATGATGGATTGATAGAGGAGTAGGAAGATTTCATGAGTTGTCATGGCATGTTGGGTTGACATGGGATTGTAGGATGATTAGACTACTCTGGCAGGAGTTGGTAGGAGGAGGTGGCATCGTCAGGCCACCAAACAGGGCATCATATGGAGACAATGCTTTCTCATTGATGTATTGGGCACTAGAGCTACTGAGGTTTGACATGGTAGCGTTATTCCCGATTGCATGTGAGGAGTTGGGCCACATAGGTGTACCTGGGCAGATGAGGAGGTGTAGATCACATCATGGTGGGTGTACTAGCAGAGTGGTGGATGCATGGGCACATATGGGATGCCCTATGGTACATGGTGGCATGGCATTGAGTTTTTGTATCCAGTTGTGCATAGAGTTGTGCCACGGAGTTCAATGCTATGCAGAGGAGTGTAGGGGTACGTATTTGAGTGCAACAGAGGATGATGATGCACGATAGGTTGTTGAAGTGTTTTCGCCAGAGAGATCTCCTAATGAGGGCATCAGACACACCATTGGGTTTGGTACACTCAGATTTGGAGAGTGAGTTGATGACAGGGTCGACTGTGAGCTTCCATTTTTCACTCTCCAACATTGCACACTGACACAATGGACTTGGATATCGTCTCTTGATGCTCGCATCATGAGAAATAGGACCCTAGAGGATGGTCTAAGATAGTTGGACGGGACACGGTGCATCAGGAGAGAGGCTTTCCAACTGTGGCATATGGTCAGGCGCGAGTTGGTGGATGCATGCTTGGGGGTAGTCCAATCTTCTGTAGAGGTAACACTTGCACCACCCTTGAGCCCACACTCAGGGAGACGCATGACCCCCTTTTGGCAAGACATTTTGAGGTGTCTCAAGAGCATCTACAATGGTTGGTGGACCTTACTTCCAGACGAATGTTTAGACTCCAGGCAGTGTTTGGGAGCGCTTTCAGGAGGCAGGATGATAGATCCCACTACGTGGTATGGCCAACGAAGGGAAATTTCGCATGCACTAGATTGGTTCGTGATGTAGGGAGTCCATATATTGATTGCATGCAGGGACTTGAGACATGGTACAGGTTGGTGCCAGTAGCTGTCAGGACTATGCTGCAATCGTTATGGCTATGGAATCCGGGGAGTTGGTTGGTTGATGGGACACTTTGTTTTGTGATGAGTGGGATCCAGACATAGGATAACCCAACTCACACTTGGTTTGACATGTGGGGGAGCGTTGAAGCCTTTGTCGCATGGCAAGGTTGGTTTTCCTTGTTGCTGCTACGGATCAAGGTGAGTGTTGTATGGGTAGGTCGTGACATCGTGAAGATTCCTGGGCCAGATGCGTTTGGGCTCTATAGATATTTTTCCATTAGGTCCCAGGAGAGGAGGACTGTCATGGTCGGAATTGTGCAACGACAACATGGTGGAACCCATTTTAGACTAGCATGGGATCCGGGCATCATAGGATTTGGTAGTAAAACTACCCTTGGGGATGAACCGATTTCTACAGGGAGAGATCATTCAGATCTTCCATTGGGATTCAGTGATTCGCTGATGGCGTGGGGGACTTCATCAGCATGGCAAGGGCATCAACAGGAAGATATCAAGGGAAGCTCATGTGAGCGAGACTTTATCTCTGCAGGGATTGGGTGGTATCTTCAGGAGTTTACTCTTGGAGTGTATGAGATGGACCACTCAGTAGGGAAGCTTCATGAGGAGTTGGATAGAGTGCTACATTATCATGATTCCCTACTCATTTATGGCATGTAGAGGGCTTATGGTACTTATACATGGCAGGATGGTGAGTGGAGCAAGGGGAGCTTCACGTTGGACATGATGGCTTGGGATCCTGGTATTGAGGGATTCATTCATGACAGGACAATGCAAATGTCAGGGACGATTCAATGGCGTATTTGGGACCCTGGCATAAGTTTGCAGTAACAATGGCGATCAATAACTAGAGAGGGTGCTTGTTCAGGCATTGTTTGGGGACAAGCAATTTCTGGCGGGGAGGACTGTAATATCCACAATTTTGATTTTTTATTTGAGGAGATTAACGAAGTTTATTAGGGAGGGGTGCTATGCATAGCACAATTTTGTAGCTCGAGTTTCAAATATGATTTCGGCTTGAGGAGCTTGGGTGGAAAGGCAAGATTGTAGCTCATTAGCAAGTGGGGGCCACAAGAGAGACAAAAAGGGAATGCACACTTGTGGAGCAAGAGAGGGAAAAAGAAAGGGGATGAACTAGTGGAAAGTGGGAGCCACCGAGGGAGAGAGAGGCCAACAATTATAAATAGAGAAAGGAGGCTCTCATTTGGGAGATCTTTAGTCATTTTACAATTTCAACATTAGTTCTCTTGAGCTACTGAGCCAAGACAACCATGCTGTTCAACACAAGGAATTCCCGAGCGGGAATTCCACCTCTACCTTCGGTGAACTTCAAGTGTCACCCTAGGGGAGTAAGAAGGAGTCCATCGCAGAGCTTCTCTTGGAGCTACATTGCAGACCATTTCCAGTTGGAGCATGCTTCTCTTAGGGCGTAGAAGGAAATTTGAAGAGGCTGAGAGAACGTGGCAAACATTGGAGTTTTGGCTACAAAATTTGCATAGATTTATCCATAGGGAGGGCGAGTTTTTCCTTGGTGATTTGCAGGGCTGAGATTGCTAGCATTTTGGAGCAACAATTCATCATTTTTGGCTACAGGTGAAGCATTCTGGTGGTTGAGGAGGGCCAAGCTATTTGGGGTCGAATTTGGAGGGTCAAAACTAGAGAAAACCCTTTCTGGGTTTTTGACAAGGATCACATCCCATATTTATAGAAATTTCTGGGCAGTTTTGAGGGGCCAAATCAGGGTGCCAAGTCAGCCAGCAGAGAAGAAAAATTGGGCCAGTGCAAATTTCTGGAGGGACAAACTATTGCAGCAGTTGGGCATTGGGAGATTGATCACTTGGGGCTTATAGCTTGCCTTGAGCAAACCCAGTCACACTCCTTCCAATTTTATTGTACTCCAATAGTTTATTTATAATAAAAATTGGCCATTTTGGGTGTTCCGAAGCATTTTTCTATTCATGGGTGTTTGCTAAATTTATTGTTTTGTTATTTTTGTGCATGTCTTTGATTATCTCTGTAAAATTTCTATTTGGAAATTACAGTGCCCTAGATAGAGCATCTCCGTCAGCCCAAACTCGCACTTGGACAGTTTGGCAGAGAACTGCTGCTCCTCTAGAATGCACAGTATTGTCTCAAGGTGTTGCAAGTGCTCCTCCCAAGTTCGGCTATAAATTAGTATGTCATCAAAGAACACTAGCAGGAACTTCCTCAACTGCCCACGAAACACTTAGTTCATGCATGACTGGAAGGTAGCTGGTGCGTTGCTCAGCCCGAAGGGCATAACCAAGAACTCAAAGTGCCCATAATGGCATTCGAATGTTGTCTTCGGGACATCTTGGTCCCTCACTTGGATCTAATGGTACCCCGATCGTAGATCAATCTTTGAAAAGAACTTTGCCCCCCTCAGATTATCCATCAACTCATCTATACGTGGGATGGGGTAGCGGTTCTTTAGTTTCTTCTTGTATAGGGCCTGGTAGTCTATGCACATACATAAGGACCCATTCTTCTTCTTCACCAACAAAACCGATGAAGAAAAAGGGCTAGAATTGGGCTTGATATGCGCAAGTGATCTGAAAATGGGGCACTTAGGCTTCTTGTCTAAGTTACAAGAACCTCTCCCACTTCCAAAGCTTTAAATATTCCCAAGTCTTATTGATCAACCAATGTAGAATTAAAAATGCTTAAAGATATAGGTGTATGTTGGTGTTTGTTTTTAATTGATTATATGCTTTAAATTCTGTTGTTGTGCTGTAAGTTGATGTGCTTGAACTGATATATAAATACATATAATAGTAAATAAGTAGCAGAGACAATGCAACAATAAAACACACATAGAACAACGACATTAATTAGGAGTTCACCCACAACTCTTGGGCTACGTCTTCGTGAGCTCTAGTCAACTCGACTAGGCTCTCTGGGATTATGGTATAAGTCCTTTTTACAAGCTCTTGGCTCAACTCCTGCTGTTTTACACAGAAATAGTGGGTTCAGACACCATCTTATCCCTTGGCTTTTGAAGCTCTTGGCTTTCTGGCTCTTAGCTCTTGCTCTAGTTATTGGCTCTGGCTCTTGGCTCAAGCTTCTTCGGCTCTCTGTTAGTTTACAGCCCTTTGGCTTTCCACTTGAACTCCAAGTTTCTCCCTTGGCTGCGTTCGCTTCTGCTTTTTGCTTTCTGCGCTGCTTGTTTTGTTGCTGCCTTTTTGCTGCCCTCTTACGCCTTAGTGATCTGGAATTTATCCAAGACAAAGAATTAAGGTATTACAGACTCATGTGCATGGATATGCCTATGTTACTTTATGCAATGGATTGATAAGATTGCATACATGGACATTGACGCAGTTAGAGAAAACACACCAGGAAAACATGTAAATACAACAAGTTTAATAAGGAGTTCACCCATTGCTCTTGGTCTACGTCTCTTGGTCCAACCTTCAGTGGGGCCCTCTCTATTATGTTTTCAATGCAGAGTTTTTACAACAGTGAGCTCAATTTGAGTCTCACTCAACAGATATGAATTAGTAGGATTGGAGTACACAGACTCTCCTTACTGAAACTTGACCTCTACTGGTCAGAGTAGTATGAGCCCAATCTGAGACTCATACATGACAGGCATATACAAAGGAGTTTGCTTGAACCTCTCAAGCCATCTCTGGAGTGCATAGACTCTCTGACTCTCTC
This sequence comes from Pinus tabuliformis, assembly GCA_031772625.1. Taxonomy (NCBI): domain Eukaryota; kingdom Viridiplantae; phylum Streptophyta; class Pinopsida; order Pinales; family Pinaceae; genus Pinus; species Pinus tabuliformis. Next base: position 715,429,262 of record CM062820.1, read on the forward strand.
TGGCTCTATCTCGATACTGCCTTTGCTCTGCAGGTCAGCTCGACTTACTTTCTCTGTTCTCTACTCTCAGCTTTCTTACTCGCTTTTCTCACTGCTCTCTAGCTGCTTCTGTCAGTTTGTGGCTTTAAAGCCAGTCTGCTTTCTGACGGTTCGTTTCCGCTTCCCGATGTTCTGGTTCTTTTGCCTCTGTCCGTTTGAATTTTCTTACTCGCTTTTCTCACTGCTCTCTAGCTGCTTCTGTCAGTTTTTGGCTTTAAAGCCAGTCTGCTTTCTGACGGTTCGTTTCCGCTTCCCGATGTTCTGGTTCTTTTGCCTCTGTCCGTTTGAATTCCCCTATTCTGCGTCATCATCACTGTGTAACGCTTCACAGGGAGGTGGCCACCTGTTTCGTAACGAACTGAGTGTTATTTCTCTTGGAAATGTTTGAACGGTCGTTATTTCCGTTTAACTCCCAGATTGCCCGTGAACATGATTCCCTTGCCAACTCATTGTTCATGCCAGACTTCAAACTTTATACACTCGGCCTGTTTACCCCGTTGAATTCGGTCATCCGTCGAATTGCATGTTCGCCGCCGATCTGGAGCTTCCAGATCCTACGGTCTCCATCCATATCGGGTGGGTAAGTTGCATGACGTTTACTCGTCCGATGTGAGTGGTTTTCTCTCTCTTCCTTCAGACGCGTGGCACCTAGTGTGTGGCATCGGGCGGGACTCGGTTGAAACCACTTACCACTTGAAGCCCTTCTGATATCCTGCCGATTTTCGTGTGGGACCCGCCTCTGACGGAATCGACGAATTCTGTATGGTTTTTGACTTTCCGGTTCCGATCGCTCAGGGTTTTTCCTTCTTTGAGGGGTTTGCCTGGCGATATGTGATTAACGACTTGTCGCTAATCACATATTAGAAACCTCCCCCGTTTCTCCAAAAAACCTCTCGTTTTGTTGTTTTGTGGTAGTGTGTTACCATGGGCCAAAGGTCTGCGCGCTTGACTGAGGGTCCTCGTTGCTCACAATTACAACTGTTCCGAGGGTATTCCTGATAAGCTCGACCTTTGCAAGTCTTTGAAACTTTGGCATGAATTTTACAGAGTTATGAAAACTTAGAGAGTGTTTTTAGGATCCAATTCGGATCACGACCTTCCCACTAAAAAAGCTTTTGGACCACCAAAAGTTGGTTTTTAAGCATCCATCAAGTGAGGGTACTGATTCCTCGCTTGCCCAATTTCTATCCATTTTGCACTGCTTGGTTTCGAACCTTTGAGTCCAATCTGCGCGTAGTTCTCACCTTCCAGTCTAGAATTGTATCTTCCTGCAGTTCGTTAAGATATTTAGGCAACATCTCATTAATAGAAGGCAATTGACTCTGCTCTTCGGGATCTTCAATCAATGAAGGTTCAAATAGTCTCAAGCTGTCTGCATTAACAATTGAGTAGATGTGCATGTAAGCTGGTAAATCAAGGCGAAAAGCATTCTCACCAATTTTCTCAAGTATCTTGAAAGGTCCATACCTTATTGGCTTCAGCTTCTTACCTTCACCTTGCATTCTGTCTTTGCTGATATACAACCAGACTTGATCACCAACTTGGAAACTATGCTCCATCCGATGCTTATCATGCCTTGCCTTGTACTTGGCTTGGCTCTTTTCCAACTGTTCCTGTATTGCCTGGTGAATCTCTTGGATTTGTTTGATGAACTTGGTTGCCTTGTCCATATCACTGTGTCCATCAACCGCTATGTTTTTACCAAAGACAAAATCCAAGGGAGACCTTGGTGTGAAACCAAAACAGGTCTCAAAAGGAGATCTCTGTGTAGAAGAATGTTTAGCTCGGTTGTAAGCATGCTGCACATAACATAAATGTTCATCTCAAAGCTTGGGATGCTTGCTGCAATAGCCTCTGAGCAACTGGATCACTGTCTTGTTGACCACTTCTGTTTGGCCATCTGTTTGCGGATGAAAGGCTGTGCTATTTTTCAGTCTGGTGTCCATCAATTCCCACAAACTTGACAAAAATTTCCCTAAAAGAACAACTTTGCACAGCTAAAAGAACAACTTTGCAGTTTGTTCAGCGGTAATCTATTTGTTACAAGGTACTAAAATACACATTTTGCTGAACCTATCCACAACAACATAAAAATAGTCATGACTTTTCCTAGATTTAGGCAGTCCCCCAATGAAGTCCATGGAAACACTTCCCAAGGATGAGAAGGAACTGGTAGTGGAGTGTACAAGCTTAGTTTTCTATTGCTGGGTTTGCTTTTAGCACACATGGTACAACCTCTTACATATCTAGAAACTATCTCATTCATTTTTGGCCAATAACAAAATCTTTGCAGCTGTGCAACTGTTTTACTTACACCAAAATGACCTGATATTAGAGAAGTGTGTGCTTCTCGAATTATCTTTACTCTTTCAGTTTGTAGAATGCATAACTTTCCAAAATGATACAAGAGTTGGTCCTTTACATGATAATCCAATTCTTCTACTTGTTTGCCATGACTTAAAGTTGCATATACATCTTTAAAATCTATATCTTGAGCATACTGTTCAATGTAGCTTTCATGCAATACTGAATTATGCTTAAGTATAGTAGATGCATTTATGATTGGTCTAGACAACATATCTGCAACTTTATTGTGTATGCCCTTTTTATATCTGATGACTAGATGAAACTGTTGTAGAAAACCCATCCATCTATAATGTCTTGATTGCTGCAACTTAGCTTGGGAGTGTAAATATTGAAGTGGTTGATGATCAGTATGTATAACTGTCTCTTTGCCCATCAAATAATGTTTCCACTTTTTCACACTCTGTACTAATGCATACAATTCTTTATCATATGTGGGATAGTTAACCACTGCAGAATTAAATGTCTCAGAATGATAACATATGGGTTTACCGTGCTGCATCAAAACTGCTCCCATGACATAGTCACCGGCATTCGTTTCAATCTCAAATGGTCTTTGAAGACCAGGCAGTGCTTGTACTGGTGCTGTACTAATCTTTTATTTTAAGGTGTCGAAGGCTTTCTGCGGTTTGCCTCCCCACTGAAACACCTTGTTCAATCCTGTTAAAGCATGTAAGGGAGATGCAATTAAGGAAAAGTTAGATATAAACTTTCTCCATTACTGTGCTGCTCCTAAGAAGCTTCTAACTACTGTAGCAGATTTGGATTTAGGCTAGTTTACAATGACTGCAACCTTAGAGGGATCTATCTTCAATTCACCACCCCCTACAATATGACCCAAATAATTCAAAGATGTTTTGCCAAATTCACATTTTGAGAGCTTAACATAAAGATTTTCTCTTTTCAAAACATCTAGACTCTGCTTGACATGCTTTAAATGTTCTTCCCATGTTTTACTGAATATAAGAATGTCATCCAAATATACAATGACAAAATCATCAAGAAAAGGTCTGAGTACATCATTCGTTACTCTCATGAAAGTGGCAGGAGCATTAGTTAAGCCAAAAGGCATAACCAACCACTCATACAATCCCTGCTTTGTTTTGAAAGCAGTCTTCCATGCATCTTGCTCTGCAACTCTGACCTGATGATAGCCACTATGCAAGTCCAACTTGGAAAAATAAACAGCTTCTTTTAACTGATCTAATAGATCATCTATGCGAGGAAGGGGATAACGATTTTTGATCGTTATCTTATTCAGTGCTCGGTAATCAATGCACATTCTCCATGAGCCATCTTTCTTTCTCACCAAGACAATTGGAGACCCACATGGTGATGTGCTAGGTCTGATGAACCCCTTCTCGAGCAGCTCCTGTACCTGCTTCTTGATTTATGCATTCTCTAAAGCGGACAACCTGTACATTCCGATGTTAGGCAATGGAGCATCTTGCTACAAATTAATATCATGTACTATTTCCTTTTTGGGTGGCAGACCTTTAGGTTCTTGAAATAGTATATCATATTCTGAAACAACTTTTTCTAAATCTGCTTGCTATTTAGCATCACAACCCTCAAATACATTGATTTTATCAGGTTTCTTTTCCTTTACAACCATTAGTAAAAATTGTTTGCATGAATTTACAATCATTTTCATCTGCCCTGAGTTTATGAGAGTATAATTATTCTTGAGTTTATGAGCTCTTACAATATATTCGATTCCATCTTTAACGAGTTGATACTTATTCTCAGCTCTATAGAAAATAGCTTTCCTATCATACAAGTAAGGACTTCCTAAAACAATTCCACATATATCCAAAGGAACTATATCTAACTCAACCTCATCTACAAATGCTGACCCAAGAGAAAACCTAAGTTTACATTATCTAGTCACTTGTAGCTGTGCTTTATCACATAACCAACCTAATGGATATGGCTTTTTGTGAGGCGTGGTTAGTAATCCCAACTTCTTTACAATTGCTTCAGAAATTAAATTTACTTGTGAGCCACTATCAAACAAAGTATCAATATTTTGATGTTTGGAAATAACTCGAATATGAAAAAGCTCATGTCTTTTCCTCTCATTTTCTTCATTATCAGTAGATTGTGCAGAATTACTAGTAGATGCTTCAAAATTTTTACCTTTTATACCTGTGGCTGCAATTGTTGTTTCATCTCCTGAGTCTGACCCCAAATCCTTTTGAATAGCTGCAACAGTCTTCTTCTTTTTGCCCTCGAACTTCTTGGGTCTCAGCTCCGGATGCAGGATCCAGCAGTGTTCATCATCATGCCCATCCTTCTTACAGTGAGTGCATGAAGACTTGGTCTTTTGTACAGTATTTGCCTTCCTCTCTTTCCATTTCTGTTTTCTCTTTTCCTTGCTTTTGCTTGCAGTGGGTTTTGATGATCCCCCAACTTCTGGGTTCACATTCTTGCCTCTAGCCTCTAGATGTGTAGCCTGAACAGATACCTCATCTATGCTAGTGGGATTAAACATGAGAATAGTGTGCCTTAAGTAGCTGTGTAGACCACCTATATACTTCAGCAGAGTTTCAGGTGAGTCTAAGGAAATTCCTAGAATCAAAGCTCTTTTCCTAAATTCTTGAGTGTAACTTTGTACACTTTGCCCTTTTAATTGGCGAAGAGTTTGCCAGCTCATCATGGCTTGTTGCATATAGGCTAGTGGATAGAATTGCTTTTTAATTGCAGAAACAAATTCACTCCAGACAAAAAGAATTTTACCATGCTTCTTCATGTCAGCTTGTGTCCTGCCTTCCCATTATACCAAGGCAGTGCCTCCAAGGCATATGCTGGCCAACTAAATCTTACTCTTGTCTGAATCAATGCTCTGCACTCTACAATAAACATCAATCTGTCTAATCCAATTATCCAGCTTTTCTGCATTCAACTCTCCATCATATATCGACAAATCAAATTTAACATCTAATTTAATCAAAGATGTTTTCTTTTTGTTTTCAGGGCTACTAGGAGGTGTGGGAAGTTTTTCTTCTTTCCCTTTGCCTTTAGAGTGGTCATGGAGGAGAGATTCTTCTACTCCTTTATCTCGTTTGGAGTTTGATGGATCTCCTTCTCTACTTTTCTTAAATTCTCTATACATTTCCTCTACCATGGCTTTTATGGTCATGAAACCATCCATGAACTGGGAGTCTGATTCCAAGGGACTTTCTTCTGACATTTTCCTCTTAGGATAGACTCTTCCAATTTCAGGGTTAGCTTCAACCAATTCTTCTTCTCCTAATTTAAGCTTTGATCTAGTTAGCATTCAACAACAAAATCCAGCACAAGCTTGTGTAACCTTAGTAACCTAGAGCTTTGATACCACTTGATCTGGAGTTTATCCAGGACAAAGAATTAAGGTATTACAGACTCATGTGCATGGATATGCCTATGTTACTTTATGCAATGGATCGATAAGATTGCGAAATACATAGACATTGAAGCAGTTAGAGAAAACACAACAGGAAAACATGTAAATACAACAAGTTTAATAAGGAGTTCACCCAATGCTCCTGGGCTACGTCTCCTGGTCCAGCCTTTAGTGGGGCCTCTCTATTATGTTTTCAAAGCAGAGTTTTTACAATAGTGAGATCAATTTGAGTCTCACTCAACAAATATGAATCAGTAGGACTGGAGTACACAAACTCTCCTTACTGAAACTTGACCTCTACTGGTCACAGTAGTATCAACCCAATTTGAGACTCATACATGACAGGCATATACAGAGGAGTTCACTTGAACCTCTCAAGCCATCTCTGGAGTGCACAGACTCTGACTCTCTCTGGCTTTGTCTCGATACTGCCTTTGCTCTACAAGTCAGCTCGACTTACTTTCTCTGTTCTCTGCTCTCAGCTTTCTTACTCGCTTTTTTCACTTCTCTCTAGCTGCTTGCTAGCTGCTTTTGTTAGTTTGTGGCTATAAAGCCAGTCTGCTTTCTGACAGTTCGTTTTCGCTTCCCGGCGTTCTGGTTCTTCTGCCTCTGTCCGTTTGAATTCCCTTATTCTACGTCATCATCACTATGTAACGCTTCACAGGGAGGTGGCCACTTGTTTCGTAACGAACTGAGTGTCAGTTCTCTTGGAAATGTTTGAACAATCGTTACCTTCGTTTAACTCCTAGATTGCCCGCGAACATGATTCCCCTGCCAACTCATCGTTCATGCCTAACTTCAAACATTATACACTTCGCCTGTTTACCCCGCTGAATCCAATCATCTGTCGGATTGCATGTCCGCTGTCGATCTGGAGCCTCCAGATCCTACGGTCTCCGTCCATATCGGGCGAGTAAGTTGCATGACGTTTACCCGTCCGATGTGAGCGGTTTTCTCTCTCTTCCGCCGGACATGTGGCACCCAGTGTGTGGCATCGGGCGAGACTCGGTTGAAACTGCTTACCGCTCGAAGCCCTTCCGATATCCTGCCGGTTTTCGTGTGGGACCCGCCTCTGACGGAATCAGCGAATTCTGTATGGTTTTTGACTTTCTGGTTTCGGTCGCTCGGGGCTTTTCCTTCTCTGAGGGGTTTGCGTAACGATATGCGATTAACGACTTGTCGCTAATCGCATATCAGAAACCTCCCTGGTTTTTCCAAAAGAGCTTCTGTTTGATTGTTTCGTGGCAGCGCGCGTTACCATGGGCCAATGGTCTGCGCGCTTGACTGAGGGTCCTCGTTGTTCCACGCTGCTCACAATTACAACTGTTCCGAGGGTATTCCCGATAAGCTCGACCTTTGCAAGTCTTTGAAACTTTGGCATGAATTTTATAGAGTTATGAAAACTTAGAGGGTGTTTTTAGGATCTAATTCGTATCACTTAGCTTCCTGCTTTGGCTTTGCTTTCGGCAACAACTCCAACAACAACCTTCATCCATCCTTGTCTCTGTCGTTCTGTGGCTTTTTAGGCCAAATCGGCGCTGTCGGTTCATTTTCCCTCTCGAGCTCTCTGGCTTCCTGCTTTGTCCCGCTCAAATCCCCTCTTTGAGCGTTAAATAATCATTGCTAACGCCTTTAGGGGAGGTGGCCACCAGTTCTACAACGGAAGAGTGCATCGGCGCTTGAAATCCCCTAGAAACAGTCGTTCCCTGTTTACACAGAGAAATGCTGTAAAACACGGGAAAAATCGCCAAATCTCTGTTTATTGGACTTCAAAAGTCCTTAATTCCGCTTTATAACACTATTGGGTCCGCCTGAAATCGCTATCGCAAGTCACAATGCCCATGTTTCATGGTTTCGCCTTTGTATTTCAAAATACATTAAACATTGCAAAATCCCATCAAAATGGCTTTAGCCGGATTTGAAAGATTATATGTTTTCATTCGCAAACCCTTTCGGGTCCGTTTCCATCGCATATCACAATTGCTTCGGCGGCATGGCCAATGGCCAAAATCCATTAAACGAGAAATAGAAAGGAAAATTCGAATTTCCGGATTTGAAATTTTATGAAATTGGGCTTTTAAACTCCATCGAGTCTGGTCCTGATTGCAATCGCAAGTCGCAATGGCCCGGGGGCTTCCCCTTTGGTATCTTTGATGCCGATCTGCTGATATCGGCGATCACAGTCGCAAGTCGCACGACCCGGGGTCCTTCCCTTTTGGGATTGCCGACAACGATCCACCGATATCGGCAATCGCAGTGGCACTATCGAATTAGCCCGGGGCCTTTGCCTTATGGGTGCATATGCCTGCCTCCGACCCAATCCGTCGATCCGATCATCGGAGATCGTTGATTGGGGCCCCTTCCGTCCGACCTTAAGTCCTTCTCTTTGCCTTATGCAATGCGATTTCCTCAAATAGCCTTTTAGGCCATTTTTAATGGAATTTGCCCCTTTTTCAAAGGATAAAGGGAAACTTCTTCCTGCGATAACTTCTTCATCTGAAGTCCGTTTTCGCCCATTCAAGTTGCGTTGGATTCAGAATGAAGAGATCTCTGCAATGAGACTATTTCCAAGAGCAGCCTGCGACTTTCATTTTCCTCTGATTTACAAAGGTTTTGTGCCATTTGACACTTTTTACCTCTTATATGAAGTCTTTTAGACTTAGAGGTTTATCCAGGATCCATTTTTGGATCACGCCTTCCCACTAAGAGAACTTTTGGTCTCCAAAAGACTGATATACTGATTTGAGCAGTAAATGAGAGTGACTCACCCTCTTCTTTCAGCCTCCCTACACTTGCCTTGCATAGTGCCTTTGAACCAAAGTTTCTGACCACTTCCCTTCTGGACGGGCTGGTCTTCCTGGGGAGCGCAGTCTTCCTCCTTGCCTTCCTGCAGAAATTCTGCTGAAATGGTCATAGAAGGTAGTTTGAACTTCTCTGCTTTGATCATTGATCCAAGGTGGCTCAAACAAATGTGAAGTACATTTGCTCCACAAAACTTTCATTTGTACCTGTTGGATAAGCTGTCAACAACAACTGTTAACAACAGAAACACAGACAACAACTGGATGGGCTAAACTTCTGCTTCAATAAAAGAAACAGATTTTCACATCTTGTGAACACCTCCATGTCTTATATCTTCATACAAATGATGGATTAGATAACAAGCCCACAAAACATGCCTTTAAACAAATGACCCTTCAAGTCAAGCATGTAGAAGAAGACCATTAGGACTCTTTTTCAAAAGATGAAACACTTCATCATTATCTCCATTTGGAGACCAAGTTAACTTCTTCCCAGTCAACATTACATGCATGTTTAAAGCAATCAACCCTGCAAGTTAATTGCACATACATGTTCAAAAGCAAGGAAATCATCAACATCCCTGTGTTCATGCATCTCCTGCTCATGCATGCATTTCATACTTCAACTTTCACTTAAGCACACTGTACTTTCGAAGTTGAAATGAAATATAATGTAGATGCATCAATAGACATGCAATCTTAATTGGATAAGTACTCTAACCCTTCTTTACCAATCCCTTTCAAAGGTACTACCTTTGTCTGCACATTAGCATCATCATGTGAATCATCCTGAGACACATCATTCATGGAATCTTCCTTTCCATTTCTGCCATCTTCTCTTTCCACTTTCTTCAGCTTTTGTGGAAGCATTGTCAGATCCAACATTTTGCAGCAAGATGTCCTTGCTTATGGCAGTAAGTACATTGCATGTGCACCCTCTTGATAGCGTGATTTGCCTTGTCCAATGGACCTTTGGCTTCTTGCTTCTTTTCCTTCAAAAGTTTCTAGTATGTGGCCATTCTCTTCCAACATATAGAAACATTATGGTTATCCAACCCACAAAAGGAACATGCAATTATTTTCCCATACCTATGTGGAAATTTATCATGCTTTGCAAAATCAAAAGGAAAATGTTTGGAACCAGATTTATACCTTTCTCTTTCACCTTTATTGCCTTCATGAGGAGGTGAAGCAAATGAAGAGGTGGCTCCCTTTGCAACACCATCAATCTCTTCAAGGCTGTTGGAGTCTCCCGAACTCTCTGGTTCAAGTGTGTGCTTCTGAACACCTGCATCCTGCAAATGATGTTTCAAGCTATTGCATTCCTCCTAAATACTATCTTCACACTCTTGAAGACCTGCAATGCAACTCTTTCTTGGAGCTGTTTCAATGGCCTTCATGGCAGCGTGGAACTTTCTCCATAAGCTTGTCCATAGCCAAGACCCAAATACTTAGGCCTCTCCTAAATCATTATTGGCTCAACAATACCTTGTGCATGTCTACCCAAGCCCTTTCCTTCATAGCCCATCTTGGACATTAGCTTGGACACCATGCCTTTAGTATGTTTTTCAAAAGAACCAATATAAGCATCCTTAGAGGAATTTGAAGACAAACTGGAATGGTTTACCTCTTCTTCAAGCTGATACTTGACTAAGGCTTCTTGGGCAACAAAGAGCTGTGTCTCCAACTCATGCATCCTTTTCAGGTTCATATTTGCAATATGAAGTTGCCTCTCCATTTCCTGCAATTTGTCAGAAAGCAACTGCTTCTCTTCCTTCATGGAATTCAATTGCTCTCTAAGCATGCTGCTCTTCCTTCCATCCTCATACATTTCTCTCACCATATCCATCATGGTGGACAATTCTTGCTTCATGTCTTCATCAAAGAATCTTGTGAAGAAGGCAGAATTTGAGGACCCACTTGTAGAAGTTGTCATTATGTCAATGAACAAAAAAACTTCAACAAGATAAATAAAGAGCTTATTCAACAACCTTTTGCAACAAACCTCTTGTGCTCCAAAGATTGCCTTGAGGTCCTTTGGGATAAGAAGAGTGCCTTCAACTCTCTTTCCTTCTTGTCCTTCCTGGACTGAGCTATCAACAACTTTCCCTTTACCTCTGCAAACTCAGAAAATAGTCAGTCTGCAACACAAGCATACAATCAACCTCTGACTGTTTAAACACCTTTTCGACAAGCAATCTTTGCTCTGTCATTCAAGCATTCTGATATAACCTTCTTTGAAGGTGGGGTTAACCAAACTTAAGCTTTGATACCACCTGATCTGAAAATGGGGCACTTAGGCTTCTTATTTAAGTTACAAGAACCTCTCCCACTTCCAAAGCTTTAAACATTCCCAAGTCTTATTGATCAACCAATGCGGAATTAAAAATGCTTGATTTTGCCGCTTCCTAGAATTTTCTGAAGTGTGGTGCCGAAGCGCGATTCCGAACCTCTGAAGTGCGCTTCGTACGACGCTTCGGGCGTACGAAGCGTGGCGCTTCGGAGGGCGAAGCGTATGCTTCCCGTACAGTTCCGTACGATTCCCGTGGGTCCACCTTGGGTTAGGGTGAGGAATGTGAAGGCAAAAAAAATAAAAAGAAAATATAAATATAGCAGATGCTCCCTCATGGTAATGTTAAATTCTTAAAGTAAAAGTGACATTCTCCTTTATTTTTCATTTTCATCCTTCTACTTAAATTTTTAACATTACCATGAAATGAATCAGGATGTTTGAGAGTGGTTCCAGCCTCATTGGACTTCATATGGAGAAAATAGAATTTCATATCCTCTTTAAAATTCAGCAGACTTAACAGTTTTCAGGAATTCAGGATAAATGGGATTTTGGCATTTCATTAGATTATATCAAGTATGAAGGTATGCGATTAGCATTTAATCAAGAGTACTAAGCCCTATATGTACCCTAGTGTTGGTGGTGTTAATTTTGAACTCTTTTGTCACGCCCTTAGCAAAAAAATTACCTTTCAAAGTCAAAATCATTGATCAAGCATGTTAAGCTTTTTCTACCATATTTTGAGTCTTGAATTAGGTAGTTTGATCAAAATTGGGCAATGTTGACTAATATCCCTAGACAATCGAGGTAGAGGCAAAGGCTAGACAATCTAGATTCTAGATGGTTGATGCATCTAAGTGGTTGATGCTTGAATAATTAATCATTAATGTACAATGGATGCTATATCTATCTTGATTTATGCAAAAATATGCATGTTTTCATGTCTTCTACAACTAATTTGGTATTTGGGATGTTTGTTTTGAGTATAAACGCAAATATATATATAGCAGACGCTTCGCTTCCTAGATTTTCGGAAAATGACGCTTTCGCGTTCCCGCTTCGTGCAACATTTGTCACGACAACTCTAGCAATCTGTTGGTTACCGTAGATCTATCACCTACACATATGATAGATGAAAAACACGGGTTAGCATGCTTTTGTGGCGTCTCATTATTGCACATGCTATATGTTAGGCTATAAAATCAACGGAAAATAAAATATGCAAATATGCATCTATCTACCATGAGAAATATCATATGACTTTAATTCTAATGCGGAAATGAGCAAGCAATGTATCCTACCCTAACATGGATGTGACGAAGCTATTATCAAGTGTATTCATAAAGCCAGTGCTGTTGAAAAATGTGCAACAAGAAATGTTAAATTTAGAATGTGCTAAAAATAGACTTGCTAAAAATAGCATGTCTAAAAATAGCAGTTTGGCCAGTGAGGTCATTGGCCACATTGGGTGAGAGGTGAAACTGCTAAAAATAGAAAGTTCTAAAAATAGCATTTCTGGGTCCCTTCCTATTTATAGCAGTCCCTAGTCTATCTATAGGAAGTAAAATTAATTTTGGTCTTAACAGCAGTTGGAAATATTAATTAATTAATTTAGTTGAGTTAATTAGTTAAGGAAATTCGAATTTGAAGTCTTTGTGAGCATGCACATGAGTTGTCCCATTGGTTGAGGAATTTATCCTTAATTTCCTCCACTGATTGAAGGAATAAGTATGAGTTTTATAATGAGAGAATTAGTTGACTTAGTTCTAACTAGTCAAGTCTAGTTAGATTATTTTAACAAGTTGTTAAAATAATAAAAATATAGTTTGTTAATGCTTGCATGCATGTGACAACTATTATTTTAGATAACTTGGATAACTGTTGCATGTTAGTTCTGTTAGAGACCCAGTTGAGATCAGATGTGGGACAATGTACTATTAGATGCTTGACTATTTCTAGTAAGTAGTTTTTGCATGGTTGAGGAACTAGTTTCCTCAAGGATTGCGTAGTTGGACCATGGGTTAACTTGGTATGTTTGGAATTAATTGCATATGCTTTTGCTATTATTTCCTACGCAAATTGCGCAAGGAACTAGGGATTGGACCATAGGTAAAGCCTTTATATACAGGGCTTGGTTGGTTTATGAGACATATTTTCATATCTTCACAGTTCATTGAAAACTGGATAGCTTGAGAGCTGATTCTTTTTGTATTGTGAAGAGGATTTCCACTTGATTGATAATACATGGTTGGGGTTTTATGCTGGTGCTTTCCCCTGGATATATCGTGTTATGTGTGATTATTTCTCTTGATCAGTTATGCATGTTTCTACTTGATGTTGCCCATGAATTCGATTATGCTTCCGCTTAATGTTTTGTAAAAGTAGAACAAGTATTATGCTTTAGGACATTGCATATATCAGTTTGTTCTACAGGTGAAATTTCTACATGGTATCAGAGCACAGGTGATCAAGCAGGAACAATGTACTAGCAGGAGAAACTCGAAGTTTATTATTCGGGATATAGATCTGAAGTTCTTATCACATCTATTCATCGATGGCATTCTATGGTTTGAAGCTTGAGTATGCCCTTGATGGCAGCTCAAACTATATAGCTTAGAAGGATCGCATGGAGGCAGTTTTGGAAGATAATGGCCTTAAGGATTTCATTGATCAAGAAATTTCTAAGCCTACTGACAAGACTGAGCAGGTGGAATGAAGTGTGTGGCTAGAGCTAGGAGGATTCTCTTGGAGGGAGTGCAAGATCACATTGTCTCGAGCCTCCATGGCAAGGAGACTCCGAATGCAATGTGGAAAACATTGAAAGATTTATATCAGAATAGCAGTGATCAGAGGAAGCTGGCACTGAAGGACAAACTTCGAAAGATCAAGTAAAGGGATGAGGCGATCTCTATGTATCTGACCAAGCTCATCGCATGCAGGGATGAGCTTGCAAGTGTAGGGGTCGTGACATCGGATGAGGATATGGTGAGTCTAGCACTCCTTGACCTTCCTAAGAGCTGGCATAGCTACCAGGACTCAGTGAATGGAAGAGAGAAACTGCCAGATTGGGAACGTCTATGGTTGGATTTGATGCAGGAGGAGATCAGACGGAGCACCAGAGATAGTTCTTCATCCATGCATGATGAGGAGAACTGTGCCTTAGCGAGTAAGGCGAAGAAGGGGAAGGAAAAGGTTTCTCTTTCCGAATCCAGTTTTTCCAATGATGGGAAGAAGGTTGACAAATCGAAAGTGCGATGCTTTCGTTTTCATGAGGTGGACCATTATGCTGCAAATTGTCCACGGAGGAAATCCAAGAAGGGATCTGCGTAAGGATCTGAAGGTGAGGCACTTGCTTCACAGTTTGAGTTGGATTTCACACTCTTCACATGCATGGTTTCATCCATGGTGGGAAGTGGTTGGTTTCTTGACAGTGGAGCTTCTTTCCACATGACCGACGACAAGAGTTTGTTCAATACTTTGGAGGAGAAAGATCTTCAGATACTCATAGCAATGGGTAGTGATGAGAAGTATAGTGTCTCAGGTGTAGGCATGGTTATTTTTCAGAGGGAGCATGGATGTCGCCTTACCTTGACCGATGTCAAGTATGTACCAAGACTAAAGAGAAACTTGGTGTCGATCGCGATGTTGGAAGACAGAGGCTATGATGTAGTCTTCAGTAAGGGAAAGGTTTTCCTTAGACACATCATCACTAGACAGGTGAAGCAGATAGGTTCACGGGTCAAGAACATGTATGCTCTTGAGGTTCAAGATGCATGCAAAGCCTTGAGCAGCAAGGCAACTGATGGAGACTTGTTGGTTGAGAGGGAGAGTATATTACCTCTCAACATGCAGAACTAGAAGAAGCCTCAGATGATTGTGGAGGAGCCACGATTGGTGCAGCAACTTCAGGAGGTTGTGGAGCAGCCACAACAGGGGAAGCTGAGTGGAGATCGAGTAGATACATCTACTCATGCAGAGACCTCCAGTAGGGGGAAACTTTGAGCCAGGTGGGCGGAAGGATCACATGCAGCCATACCTCCAGGTAGGAGGTGGGGCGATATAGAGTGATCGTCCCAAGGAGGAGGGGCAGGATCTTTGAGGTACCCAACCTCTTGGATGAGACCTTGTTACGGGAGCCTTGCTGTGGAGTAGCAGGAACTGACTGGTCGGGTAGAGACAGTTGTGGATGGAGCGGTAGAGAGGGTGACAGTGCAGGGAATCCCAAGACAATGCATAGCTAGCAGGTTGCAGCAATGCGAGAGGCACAAGTGTTTTGCACAGTGCTAGGTGGCACAGAGAGGTGTGCAATGGTGTGAGATGCATGGAGATGTTGCGATAGTGCAGATGTCAGAGAGGGAGTACTTGTCAGCAACAGGTAGAGCTTCAGCATCAGAGTATGTTCCTAGCCCAACAGAGTGGTCAGTTGGGAGTGTTTTTGTTCCAAGTGTTGTTGGAGCAAGTGGCCCAGGTAGATGTGTTGCATGGAGAACAATCCAGAGTTACAGGATCGGGTTCGAGAGAAAGCCTTTCTTGTTGAGAGGGAGTGTTGAAAAATGTGCAACGAGAAATGTTAAATTTAGAATGTGCTAAAAATAGACCTGCTAAAAATAGCATGTCTAAAAATAGCAGTTTGGCTAGTGAGGTCATTGGCCACATTGAGTGAGAGGTGAAACTGCTAAAAATAAAAAGTTCTAAAAATAGCATTTCTGGGTCCCTTCCTATTTATAGCAGTCCCTAGTCTATCTATAGGAAGTAAAATTAATTTTGGTCTTAATAGCAGTTGGAAATATTAATTAATTAATTTAGTTGAGTTAATTAGTTAAGGAAATTCAAATTTGAAGTCTTTGTGAGCATGCACATGAGTTGTCCCACTGATTGAGAAATTTATCCTTAATTTCCTCCACTGATTGAGGGAATAAGTATGAATTCTATAATGAGAGAATCAGTTGACTTAGTTCTAACTAGTCAAGTCTAAAATAATAAAATATAGTTTGTTAATGCTTGCATGCATGTGACAACTATTATTTTAGATAACTTGGATAACTGTTGCATGTCAGTTCTATCAGAGACCCAGTTGAAATCAGATGTGGGACAGTGTACTATTAGATGCTTGACTATTTCTAGTAAGTAGTTTTTGCATGGTTGAGGAATTAGTGTCCTCAAGGATTGCGTAGTTGGACCATGGGTTAACTTTGTATGTTTGGAATTAATTGCATATGCTTTTGCTATTATTTCCTAAGCAAACTGCGCAAGGAAATAGGGGTTGGACCATAGGTAAAGCCTTTATATACAGGGCTTGGTTGGTTCATGAGACATATCTTCATATCTTCATAGTTCATTGAGAACTAGATAGCTTGAGAGCTGATTCTTTTTGTATTGTGAAGAGGATTTCCACTTGATTGATAATACATGGTTGGGGTTTTATGCTGGTGCTTTCCCCTGGATATATCTTGTGTTATGTGTGATTATTTCTCTTGATCAGTTATGCATGTTTCTACTTGATGTTGCTCATGAATTCGATTATGCTTCCGCTTAATGTTTTGTAAAAGTAGAACAAGTATTATGCTTTAGGACATTGCATATATCGGTTTGTTCTACAGGTGAAATTTCTACAAGTGCAACTAACATATCATCACCTCAATATAAATATGCCTGCCTATATGATTACTCATGTAGCATGTCCCAAAGCGAATGCAAACCCAAACACATGGAGGATGCTATGGGCAGGAGGTGGGAAAATATGATGCCCACATATGGATGATTATGTGAGAAGAGGTAAGAAAAGGATGTAATCTAGTCCATGAGATCTTCTCTTGCAACCAAAATATAGAGATGTCAACAACCAAGCTCATAAAATATTGATGGATGGCAACCTCTGGCATATCACTTCCACCATTGTCCCTATTATTTATGTCGTGGTTTATGGCCTTCATTGGGTTATGGTTAGTAGGAAAGGGAGGTCAACAAGACGAGGAAACACAAGTAGGTTGCACATGATGATTACACTAGAGAGGAGAGACTATGGAGTGGGTTATTTGAAGGGAGACCGAGATTAATTTCTCGGAATTTTCTGAGCATTGAAGTAGGGCCAAACAATAGATCCTTACAAGCCAACAATGTAGTTTTTTAGAGCCAACACAGAGCATTGAGGGGGATATCTTTCCAGCATCCGGGCACATTTTTTCTCCACTTGGGACTTGTTTAGCTTCCCTCTGGCAAGCCCAGGTGCATTCACTCTATAATTTTATTGTACCCACTGATTTATAATGAAAATGGCTCAGCTTGGCGCAATTTTTGGAGTATTTCTGGGTGTTTAATTTTATGTGTGAATTTTGTGTTGCATGTACTGTTGATGCTTTGTTTATCACTGTTAATTTTCCCTTAGGAATATTACAGTGGTATCAAAGCTCTGGTCTTGGCTCAACCGTGGGATTATTTCTATGAACCTAGAGGACAAGTAGAACGTTACCTACTAAAGGCAGAGGTACTGAAGCTGGGAGAGAGAGTTGGAAATCACACCTGACATTGAGGCCCTAGAACAAGAAGTGGAGGAAGTAGACATGTGGGAGCCAAAGAGCAAAGAGGAGGCAACTTTTGAGAGTCTCTTGAAGGTCCATGGTGACTTGGCCAAGGGATAGAAGGAGATGTTGGAGGAGATCAAGCAACAAAACCGGGACAAGGGCATTCACCGAGATTTTCTATTTGGGGAAACTTTAGGGGCTTCCCACCAGTGCAAACACTATTCCCCTCTGAATCACCCACATGCTTTCAGTGGGCCCACCAGAACCACATTGCCCACATTTTTGCCCTCAGGACTAGGTGAGCAGGTTGGACAGGATGAGATGCCCAAGGGAGACTACTTTCGGGAGTGGCAGTCTATGGGGGAAGATTTTAGACCTGCACTATCCTTTCGAGACTTTTGCCAACTCAAGCAAAATGAAAAGGGCAAGGCCGCGGGGGGTTCAGGCATGCAGAACTCGAAGATACAACACACGATTTGGAGGATGTACCTCACCACATTTTATCGGTCTTCCAAGTGCACAACTAGGGGTTAGGTGGAGAAGCTGGACACATACTTTTAGCTTAACTAAATCACTGAGGTGGAAGCCATCAAAATGGCTACCATACACTTGGAGGGGGAGGCACATGATTGGTGGTTCCATGGGTTGACCACACTAGGGCATGCCAGCGTGACTTCTTACGAGGACTCCACATGGAAGGTTGTGGAGCGTTTTGACAAGAGGGACCTGGAGGCGCACTTTAGAGAGTTATCTCAACTCAAATAGATTGGCAACCTCGAGCATTACATATCAGATTTTTTGAGGGTATCAGTGTGGTGCCGAACCTATCTGATGCCAAGAGGGTCTACAATGTACTCTTTTGTGGAGGGTTTGCTTGAGCCCTTGCGTGGGTTGGTTAGATCTCACAAACCAACCATGTTGCAGGAGGCAGTGATTTGTGCTGGAGATTTTCAGGATTAATCCCCAAGACTAGGGCACCAATTCGGCTTCGAGCTCCTTTCCCACCCAGGGGCCATGACACCAGGGCCCGACCGTAGAGACCTATCCAAGGGTGTGGATAGTTGGATGAGGAGACTAGGATAGACCTCTAGAGGAGGAAGCTATGCTTCACCTTCTAGGAGCCTTAGGAATTAGGCTATAGATGCACCAAGGGCAAGGCCCATTATATTGAGGTCTTCTTTGATAGCAACCGGGAGGATGACGTAGAGCAGGGGGTAGATTTGGGTGACAGTGAGCCGCATGTAGCAGGGGGACCACCTCGGCCACCACCACCTGGGGGAGCACCTTTCGCACCTGCTTGAGATTGCATGGGGTTCCTAGATATTTGACCTTGAGGATCTGAGGCACTGTACAGGGGCAACGTGTCTCAGTATTGGTAGACAGTGGGGCCACCCACAACTTCATTGATGCGCATATGGTACAGAGGAGGGGCTTCACCACAGAGGCTTTTGAGGGCTTCTCAATACTTATGCCAGTGGACAGTTTCATGCAGTGCACCCGATATGTCCCCTCTTTGACTGTGACCATGGGGAATTATTCAGTGACTGACCCCTACTTTGTGGTGGATTTTCCACACACCAATGTGGTGATGGGTGTCCAGTGGCTCTATTCTCTGGGGCGAGTTACCACAAATTCGCGGAAGCTGGAGATGGAGTTCATGGGGCCAGATGGGAAGTTAGTTGTCCTAAGGGGAATGCACTCATATCCATCATAGACGGTCTCAGCACACCAAATGGAGGTCGACCTGAGGTATGGGAACATTGAGTGGGAATGGAGTTGAGGATTTCTGAGGTAGGGGGCTCGTTCTAGCCACCACATCCAGATATTCAGGCCCTCCTAGACAGGAGTTTTGAGCACACCATTGAGCTAGAGCTAGGGGTAGAGGTAGTTATCATGACCCCATACGAACATCCCAAGGCCTATCAGGATGAGATTGAGTGGGCTATCCAGTAGTTGTTGGCATTGGGGAACATTAGGCCCAACTCTAGCCCTGTCGCTTCATTAGTTGTCCTGGTGAAGAACAAGGATGGTACGCTATGGATGTGCATTGACTACAAAGCTCTTAATTAGAAGACCCTGAAGAACCGGTACCCCATTCCCCGCATAGATTAGCTTATAGATGAGCTTAGAGGAGCCAAGTACTTCTCTAAGATCAATCTACGTTCGAGGTACCATCAGATTCGGGTGAGGCATCATGATATCCCTAAGACAACCATCAGGTGTCACTATGACCACTTCGAGTACTTGGTTATGCCATTTGGGTTGACCAACACTCCGACTACTTTCCAGTCTTGCATGAACCACGTGTTCCGCAAGCAATTGCGCAAATTTGTGTTGGTGTTCTGTGATGACATATTCATTTACAACAGGACATGGGAGGAGCACCTGCAACATCTACAGGAAGTGATTCGTATTTTGGAAGGGCAACAATTCTATGCGAAGCTATCTAAGTGCGAGTTTGGGTTGACTGAGATGCTCTACTTGGGGCATATTATTAGAGAGGATGGAGTGCGGGTGCATGAGGAGAAGATTAGAGCCATCCGGGATTGGCCAGTTCCCCGGAATGTGACTGAGCTAAGGGGATTTGTGGGCATTTGCACGTATTACAGGAAGTTTGTAAAGGGCTTCTCACAGCTAGCGACACCCCTCACAGATCTGACCAAGAAGGGGGCATTCACATGGACAGATAGGGCACAGACAACATTTGAGCACCTCAAGGAGGTGATGAGCAGTTGTCTGGTGTTGGCTTTACTTGATTTTACATAGTTGTTCACCTTGGAGTGTGATGCATCAGGTGAGGGCATTGTCGCTATATTGTCACAAGGAGGCCACCCGATAGCTTTTGAGAGTCAGAAGCTCCTTAGCCATGAGAGGCTATACTCAATCTATGACAAGGAGATGTTGGCCATCATGCATGCATTGGCCAAATTTCGACAGTACTTGGTGGGCAACAAGTTCAGAGTGAAGACTGATCATAACAGTCTTCACCACTTTCTGGGGTAGAAGGG
The DNA here is from genome assembly GCA_031772625.1 of Pinus tabuliformis. NCBI lineage: Eukaryota > Viridiplantae > Streptophyta > Pinopsida > Pinales > Pinaceae > Pinus > Pinus tabuliformis. Next base: position 715,449,670 of record CM062820.1, read on the forward strand.
CCTCAATGATAGACAACAGAAGTGGGTCAGCAGGATTCGAGCCTACAATTTTGACAGAGTATCTCAGGGGCAAACAGAACGTGGTGGAAGATTCCCTATCCAGGAGGCTCGTGACACTTTCACTCATGAGCATTTGCCATGATTGGAAAGCACAACTTTTGGTGGAGTACTCCAAGGATCAATAGGCGTGTGAGATCTTGGAGGGTACTCATGGGGATGAGCGCTATCGGGTGATGGCCGATGTCATTTACTACAAAGGGCGCATATATTTGGTACTTGGTTCACAGTTGAGGGAGAAGATTCTCCATGCAACACATGATTCACCACTGTCAGGACACCAGGGGTTCCTGAAGACTTATAGGACAGTCAAGGAGCGTTTCACTTGGAAGGGCCTCAAGGGGGACGTGTTGAGGCATGTGCAGGAGTGTGAGGCCTGCCAGAGGAACAAGGGGGAGTTGACCCATCTTGTTGGGTTACTACAACTGCTCCCCATTCCGGAGGGGAAATGGGAGAGCATCTTGATGGATTTCATCACAGGACTTCCCATGGTGCAGGGTTGTGACTACATATACATAGTGGTGGACAGATTGACGAAGTATGCCCATTTCTTTGCTATCCCCACCAGGTACTCTGCTTCGCAAGTTGTGGTGTTGGTTTTATAGAGATCTTCCAGTTGCATGGTCTTCCCAAGACCATAGTCAGTGACAGGGATAGTCGTTTCATGGGGGCATTTTGGCAGGAGCTCTTCAAGTTGGTGGGCACTGAGCTCACTCCCAGTACCAGCTACCACCCTTAGACGGATGGGCAGACCAAGATAGTCAACAAGTGGTTGGAGGGATACTTGCAAAACTATGTGACAGGGCAATAGCGAGCGTGGATGAGGTGGTTGCACCTGGGAGAGTATTGCTACAATACTACCTACCATATGTCCATCAGTATGTCACCTTTCCTTGCTTTGTATGGGTATGATGCTTTATCTTTTGCTACCCTTGTGTTTGGAGACAGCAGGGCCACAAGGGCCAAGGATTGGATTCAGAAGAGCCAAGACATCCTTAAGGCTCTCAAAGACAACCTGCAGACTGCTCAAAATCAACATAAAATGCAAGCAGACATACACAGGGTCGAGAGGCACTTTGTGCTAGGAGACTTTGTCTTTTTGCGCCTCCAACCATATAGATAGTGCACACTGAAGCAGAAGCGGGCCCAGAAGATACAAGCCTACAACCACGTTTCTATGGGCCCTACAGGGTGATTAGGTAGATTGGAGAGGTGGCATATGAGCTGGAGCTTCCACCTGGAAGCAAGGTACACAACGTCTTCCATGTCTCATGCCTCAAGAAGGTATTGGGGCAACATGTGACAACTAATGAGCTACCCTCGTTGGATGATGAGGGGCATTTGGTACTTGAGCCTGAGGCCATTTTGGAGACTAGGGAGAGGAGATTGAGGAGCAGGATTATCAGGGAGTATTTGGTGTGATGGAAGAACTTGCCAGATGAGGATGCCACATGGGAGGGTGAGCATATTCTACAACACCCGACATTACAGTTGCTTGGGGACAAGCAACATTTGGGAGGGGAGGACTGTGATATCCCCTCTACTTAAAATTGCCAAGCAACTACACCAATTTTGCAATTTTGCCTAAGTATATTAAATTTTGGCCCACAACTTAGGAAAGGTGGGTAAAGCCAAAGAAGATTTAATTTTTGGTAAAGAAGGGACCCCACTATAGAGAAAAAGGGAAAATCGTGGAGCTAGTGGAAGGTGGGGGCCACTCCATGAGGGAATACACACCCCTTGGAGAATTTGACATGGAGAGAGAGGAGGGAAAAAGGAAGAAAGGGGCAGAAATTACAACTAGAAGGAGAAGCACTCATTTTGGGACTTTTTGCTCATTTGACAACTGAACTATTGTTTGTTCAAGCTGCTTAGCTAGGTCAACAAAGTGCTGTTTAGCACACGAGATTTCCGAAGGGAAATCTCAACTCCTTTGGTGGACTTCGAGTGCCACCCTAGGGGAGCTCTACTACACATTTGAGGCTATTTCAAAGGGATTCTATAGGTGAATTCGAGCTATTTTGGAGCAGACTGGGCGTAGGAGAGAAACACACACTTCCTGGGAGAGTTGGTTGTGGAGCAGCGAACTTGTTGGGCTTTCTGGGAGAGCATTGGGCCATCCTTTGCTGAAGATTTGGAGTGTTGGTTGGGCACATTTATGTGGAGCTTTTGCTGTAGCATTGACACCAATTCAGGGATTGCGTGGGCCTACGTAGAGGCAATTTCTGGGCCACACGTGGGAGCTGGGTGGATAGACATTTGGGGCTGCATGGAGTTGGGATTTGTAGAGGCATTCGGTGGGGAGTTTTGCTAGCATTTGCCATCATTTTGGAGGAGCTGAACAATGTCATTTCCAGGTGGGTCGAATTACCTAGCTATTGGAGGAGCACGTGGAAATTGGGGGTAAATTCGGAGGTCAGAACTAGGCCAAACCCTTTCTGGGTTTTGGTGGGTTATTTGAGGAGAGACCGAGGTTAATTTCTCGGAATTTTCTGAGCACTAGAGGAGGGCCAAACATCAGATCCTTACCAGCCAACATTGTAGTTTTCTAGGGCCAGCGCAGAGCATTGAGGGGGATATCTTTCTAGCATCTGGGCACTTGTTTTCTTCACCTAGGACTTGTTTAGCTTGCCTTTGGCAAGCCTAGGTGCATTCACTCCATACTTATATTGTACCCCATTGATTTATAATGAAAATGGCTCAGCTTGGCACAATTTTTGGAGTATTTCTGGGTGTTTAATTTTATGTGTGAATTTTGTGTTGCATGTATTGTTGATGCTTTGTTTATCGTTGTTAATTTTCCCTTAGGAATATTACAACTCAAATAAATCTTCAATCCATTGCTGGCAAATCTGTGGGCGCCCCAAAGGAATTTCGACTAGCTTACTTGGTCATTTTTGGGCTTTAAAGAACAATCAAACATGGTCTCATTAATGCTCAAGACTTGGTGATGAAGTGGCTGCCAAATCATCCTTCTAACTTGCCCTTTGACTTCACTTGGATGGCCATGTCACTTGCTTTGACTTGGTGATTTGGAAAACAACTTTAATAGTCCACCATTTATTAATTTTTTGAATTTTTTTGCTCCTTTTTACATTAAAATTAGGGAGAGTGGGTTTTCAAGGGGGGATGGTTGTTTTTTGACCGCCAAAGGTGGTATTAAGATAATGTTGGGTTCCTGGGCGTGAATTTCGAGTACTCACATGCCACCAACATATCCTAGATCCACTTATTTGCAACTTTACATAGAAAATTAATTAAAATCCTGTCATGTAGGAAATTTTAATTAATTAAAAAATCCTATAAAAACCTAGTCAAATTCTGTGACACTTTGGATATGACCTAGCATGGTAATATACATCGACCCTAGGCATTAGGACGGACCCAAGGCCCAATCATTAAGCCGCACTCCAGCTTTGGAGGTATTGAGTGAAAAAACTCAACTAATTATTTATCGTTGAAGAGCGAAAATAATTGGTCGAGTGAAAAAACACTCTAGAGTGGACTCACTTAATGGCCGGGTCCCAAGTCACCTAAGCCTATTACAAAATTCATCATGGTAGCAAGATTATTACAATTCCCTCATAGGGGTTGCAGAATTTGAGCAAGAGAAAATGTAGAGAGAAGAGAGAAAATGGGCATAAGTGCCTTGTTGACTTTTGATCTTCAAAATTTTTTAGGAGTGCCTCCTCCATTGGGTAATGAAGTCCTTGTTCCCTGCCATGTGCATATGAGTAGGTAACATTTGGCTCCACATGGGGACATGTGCTTGATCTTCAGGAGAGCATGCAAGAATCTAGAATCTGCAATACATAAACATCTTGCCACAAAACATTAGAAGCACATGCACCATATAAAGTCATTATTAGTTTATTTGCAGAAATAAAATGCTTGAAAAAGGAAATACTGAAATCAAATGTTGAAAAAACAAGAATAAAGACAGAAATACGTTACAATATGCCCCTTGGGCATAAGATGTTTTTGGTGAAGTCCATCTTGAGAACCTACCTACTCACAGAAAGATCCATAGGCTCCTTTTCTGATGTGCCTTGTCCAATCTTGACCATTTTGGGACTTTGACTTGTCCCAATGCTGACTTGTTTGTGGCCATCAGATTTATTCTGCATTTTCCTTCTTCTTTTATGAGTGCCAATCTGTTGATGATCAACTTTGTTGAACACCAATGATCTAGCATTGACATTTTCCTTTTTTATTTTTTGTGTTTTTGTCTTATTTTATGTAAGCTGATGTGATGCCGCAACACTTTTCAATCCATCTGCCTTGCCTGCCTTACTGTTCAATGCCTTTGATGCTAATGAATGACTTGATGTGTCAAAGTATTTTGCAGAATGCCCAACTTCTTCACCCTTAACCGATCTGTCATAGAAGCTGGAAAATTCGTCAAAACTACATAACTTCCTAGCTTGTATGAACCACAGATTATCTCGTTGTTTGGTTCTCTTGGGTTTTCAACATGATATCTCCACTCTAACTCCCGATCAAGCTTGAAAAGAGTGTTGTTTAGCGTGGGGATGGTGGCATAGGATAGGTCCATTTGAAGGCTACCACCCAAATCAACTGCCCATTTCCTTGATAAGAGCATGCCCTATGCATCAGGTGCATCTATCACAACAATGTCCATAGTAATCATTATCTCTGAGTATGCCTCTAAGTGAACTTGTGAATCCTTAATTAACCCACGCACTTCAATCCTTTTTGAGTCCATGGCACATATGTTGTGATAGGGTCTAGCCACATATGTTGTGATAGGGCTTAGATTCCCTTAAGTTCAGTTGCTCCATGACTTTCTTGGTCACGACATTAGATGAAGCACTTGATTCTAGCAGGCAATTGTGTAGGAGATGGTCATTCACCATCAAAATAATGAAGGGTTGATGATGTTCATTCCCTAAATAACTATTCATATTTTGTAGTATAATTGGAGCATCAACTGGTACATCCCTAGGCATTTTTGCACTGACTTCCCCTTGAGATACTTCAATGGCCTTCAACAACTTTGACCTTTGAGATGATATCTTCAATAGTTTTGATAGTTGGATGAAAACCTTCACATTGTTTATTCAATCACCCAAATCAAATTTTAAAACATACGTGGGAGGAAAAAAAACATTGGGAGCACTCTGATCTTTGTCATTCCTTTTTCGGTAAGTCACGCCCTTTTGCTTAGCTATGGCGAGTACTTGTTCTGATGTGGTCTTCTCCCCAAAAAGCTTGGTGACATTATCATTTATACAAATCATGCTATCAACCCCACAAGCATCAACCACCTCATCAACAACCTAAATCCTTTCCATGTTTTTAACATTTTGACTTATTTCAATCGTTTCCATCCAATCCTCCATGGAAAGGGTGAGCATGTTTATTTGCTCAGTATTTCCAGTACAACTTCCTCCACCCATGCGACTTTTAATGATCCTTCTAACAATTGGGCAAGTGGACTCCTCGTGGAATGTGTCACAAGGCCTACAATAAGGTGGGGCTTGATCTATCATGTTGGTTAATTCCAAGGGGTTGGGTGATCTTTGATCTTGTGATGACCCCTTCTTCTGCCACCTATCACTTGGCTTAGAATGAAGCTTTTGTGCTTGCGACCATTCCATAGCCACCAGTCTATTTTGTATGTCATTTATCTAGTTGGCATGGTTAAGTTCCATAGTTTTAATTAATTGAGTAAGCTCTTTGATTGGGTCACTAGAAACCTCCTTAACTTCTACCTTGCCCCTTGACTCTGAAGATTTTCCTCTTCTGAATGTTGGAATGTTTGATGTCCTTGAAGCTCTTTTGAATTTCCCTATCTTTTTTGCTGTGGTTTGAGCTTCCCTTAAAGTTCCAGGCTTCTTACCCAACAACTCATATTGATATTTACTATCTAGTGTTAAAAGGCTCAATATAAGAAATGGGGATATTCTTCTCCAGGGGTTTGATATCTTGGGGTAAGCTTTTGACTATGTCATTGTATTTTTTATTGAACTCTTCCATTGTTTTGTTTTCATTCTTCTTAATTCCATTTAATGCGGCCAAAATATGGTGATCATCTTTCTTTTCCCCCACTTGGTGTTGAAAGTAGTTATTATTCCAGCAAAGGTTGTGAAAGTATTGGCATTATGTTCCAAGAACCAATCCATGACATCCTCCTCCAATGATAGTACAAATAGCTTGATCTTTACATCTTCATGGTTGTAATTTTGTCCGCTACACCGCTTGACCACACAAAGGTTGAAATTTCTAATATGTGTCTTGGCTCTTATGGCATTATTGCCTTGAAATGTAGGCAACTTCTCAATGTCCTTGTTAGGCAAGGCATGAGGATAACCCTGGATGTTAAAAAAGTCATTATATACATCATCCATGCCTATGACAACATGGTCAATGTTAGCTTCAAAAAGAGATGGATATTAGAAAGTGCTTCTTGTTACCCACCACTTTGTGGGTGATATCCCTAGGAGAAATTTCTCCTCCAAGATGGTCCTCAGCCAGCAGCCAACACTACCTTGCAGCGACCAACCAGCTTGTTGTGCCATTTTCTACGCCACCTGAGCTAGCCATGTGGTCCCTCACCCATCTGTAATGATCTTATGTTTGAAGGCGAGCCTCTCGAACTTAAAGGTATGCCTTGTAATTTGGTAATTGACTATTGTAATTTGCTTATCATGGACACTTTTGGGCATGGATTAATGGGGGGATTCGGCAAAAAGAGTGGGCTGGGTTTGTGCTTTTGTCCCCTAGAACTCTTTTGGATGTTACCCTTGGATCTGAGTCTCGTGGGCTCCTTTATTGACCATTTGGTTTTAGGTTGGTGCTACATGGGAAACCCCGATTTTGGGTGCGTGGTCCCGCTCCCTCATCCACATATGTCACTCCCCTTTCGTTTTTTTAACCCCATTCATCATCTTTCCTATCCGGGTCCAAATTTCCTCATTGGGTCCACATAGGGTTAGCCTCCCTTTTCCCTTGCCCCCACCTTGGGTCAGGCTTGGAATGATGCCCCTGAGGTTGAAACAGCTGAAAAGAAAAAGCAAAAGCATAAATGGCCACATTCAATAGGAAAATGTACCACGGGATGCAAAAGATGGCCAGGACAAATATATTTAGCACGTGGGCAAAAGCCAATACATGAGCTCTACCCCATATCCATGGCCATCACCTTGGTTCCATAGGCCCTAGATGAGCCTCCTTTATCATTCAGGAACCCATGATTGTCCCAAACCCTGGTGGGAAATGAATCGCCCTACCTTAAAGGGGGTATTCACTGCTATATCTTACACATCATGCTCTTATCCTTTGAGCCTCGAGCAATTAATCAAAGAAAAATCATAAAAGGCAAAAAGCATATAAAGAAGGGTGGAAAAATCAAGGCTGGGGCACCTCATATACCATGATTTCTCCCTCCTATACACTATATACCCAGGTGTGGGCTTCCTTTTCTTCTAGCTACCCTTGTGCCCCGATATGTGGCCTAGGATTGCCCCTCTTCATTCCCTATTCCATTCACCTCTTTGTCACATGCCACCACCATTTGAAGGGTGTACCTTGGACATACTATCCCCTCTAGAGGTAGAAACCACCTAATAAGGTACTTGGTTAACCCCCTTTGGAGCTTGGAGACATTAGCACATGCCAAAGCCCACTATGGAAGGGCATGCCATTATGAAGTGTCCACTTGTTGTCCATGGTTTGTAAGCTCTTTTACTTATTTTAATGACTTGTTGTGCTGGAAGGCTAGGGGATGCATTGGATCTTATGTAGGATTGCAGATGGTTTCCATTCTGAGTTTGGTCTCCCTATATAGGGTCCTAACTCTCCAGAGGACTACATTGGTACATGCAGGGTGTGTGTAGAGACCCATGGGTCTCCACAACAGTAGATAACACTCCATGGATCCCCAAAGATGGTCAGAGATTTCTCGAGGTTCACCTATTGGACGAGGAAGATGCATCTGGTTCATCATGCCCAACCGACCCCACAATTGTACCATGAACTTGGCAGATGACTCGGGACTTGTTTGCTGATGTGGCATCACTCATATTATCATCAGAGCCCTTTATTATGCTCTTGACCTGCGAGAAGATACCAGAATACCAAATATGCGAAGAAATATACCTAGAACATAGAACAATAAGAAATAACATGTATTTTATTATTTAGAAAGGAAAGCAATGTTCACTTGCCTCTTCGAGGGGGCAACCTCCAATAGAGCTGGGCTCAATTACAAAATAAGACACGACGCTCCTTAAGGGGAGTCTCTATCCTTTATATAGGATTCATACATGCAATACCATGGGTCAGTACCATGGTTCTTATTAATACCATCTATCTAATACCATGGCCCATTTGCAACTAACTGTGGTCCCTTATTTAAATGTGGGTCAACCAATTACAATTATTAATATGGGCTTTATTGACTCTTTAACTAACTATAACTATGACTCGACCCTATTACATAAATAAGGGGGTTAGGGTTGGACCCTAACATGCCCTCCCCCATAAAAATAGCCTTGTCCTCAAGGCTGAAGCTACGGAAACTGCTAAAGAACAGTGGCTGGTTCCCAGGTCGCATCTTCTGGAGAGGTGTCTTTCCACTTGACGAGGACTTCCTTGATCGTGCGGCCGCGTAGGTGCCATTCTCGCGTGTCAAGAACCTGTTCAGGTTGGAGCTAGATTGAACCTTCTTCATCCAATTCTGGTAGACTGGTTTGAATTCTGCAATGGTTCCCAACCACTTTCTTGAGGCATGAGACATGGAAGACGGGATGGATTTTTGTAGTGGGTGGCAAGGCTAGCTTGTAGGCTACTTCTCCAATGCGCTAAAGTATTTGATACGGTTCGTAGAATTTTGGAGATAATTTCTGACAACCCTTGTCTTTGAGTGATGTTTGCTTATATGGTTGCAGCCTCAAGAATACCTGATCTCCTTCTTGAAATTTGCGCTCTGAATGATGTTGGTCTGCCTGTTGCTTCATGCGATTTTGAGCTTGATGGAAATTCTCTTTGAGGTGGGCTAGCATGGTTGCACGGTTTTGTAGGAGTTGACCCACTGCTTGTACCTTCGAGCATCCCTGGATATGAGAAGTAGGTGAAGGAGGGAGTTGACCATAAACTGCTTCATATGGAGTCATTTTGGTGGTGGCATGATAGTTAGTATTATACCACCATTCGGCTAGAGGTAACCACTGTACCCATAGATGTTGCTTTTCTGAAGTGAAACACCTGAGGTAGGTCTCTAGACATTTGTTGACTGCTTTAGTTTGACCATCAGTTTGGGGATGATAGGAAGTACTAAGTTGTAGTTGGGTACCTTGTAGCCTGAAGAGTTCCTGCCAAAAGTTACTGGTGAATATCGGGTCACGATCAGACACAATGGAAGTGGGCATGCCATGCAATTTGAAGATTTGGTCCATGAAATATTGAGCCACCAAAGCTGGTGTAAAAGGGTGGGGTAGGGTGCAAAAATGAGCATACTTAGAAAGTCTATCCACAACCACCATGATGACTAACTTGTTGCCTGACTTCGGAAGACCCGTAATGAAATCCATAGAAACCTCTGTCCAGATTGAGGCAGGGATGGGCAATGGCTGTAATGTGCCTGGGGATTTCACTGTTTCTCCTTTGTGGCGCTGACACACATCGCACTCAGCGACAAAAGTAAGAATGTCCTTTTTCATGCCTTTCCAAAAGAATGAACGTCGAGTGCGAGCATAAGTCTTCTGAAAGCCTGAATGGCTTGCAGTGGGAGATGAGTGCAACTCTGCCAAAATGCGACTTTTGAGGGTGGATGTTGGTGATATCACTACTTTGTCCTTGTAGCAAAGAATCTCATCCTGCCAAGAGTAGCCGTTGTGGAATTTGGATCCGCCTGCAATTTATTAATGAGTTGAGAGAGCAAAGGATGTGAAACCATTCCTTGTGAGCCTCTTCAATTCACTCTGGAATGGGAAGAGAGATTGCTAGCAGGGTGCTTTCCTCCTCAAATTGGCGTGATAAAGCATCCGCTACGACATTTTCGTGTCCTTTCTTGTAAATTATCTCATAATCATATCCCAACATTTTGGCTAGCCATTTATTTTGTTGTGGCGAGGATAGGCGTTGCTCCAAAAAATATTTAAGGCTTTGATGGTCTGTACGGATTTGGAAATGCCGCCCCAATAAGTATGGTCGCCAGGTATCCATTGCATGTAAGATGGCTATCATCTCCTTCTCATAGGTAGATTGTCCCAGATTTGTGTCACTTAGTTGTTGGCTAGTGAAGGCCAAGGGTCAACCTTCCTGCATTAAGACAGCGCCAATACCCATACCTGAAGCATCACATTCAATCACAAAAGATTTGGTGAAGTCGGGTAGTGCCAATACAGGAGTGGAACACATGGCATGTTTGAGAGCTATAAATGCCTGTTGCGCTTCATCATTCCAGAGGAATGAATTTTTCTTGAGAAGGTGAGTGAGGGGTCTAGCAATGTGACCATAATTGCGGACAAATTTGCGATAGTAGTCGGTGAGACCCAAAAATCCTCTCAAGCTCTTCAAGGTCTTTGGTTGAGGCCAATCCTGCATTGCTTGGATCTTTTTGGGATCCACCCTGACACCTTCACGCCCCACAATGTGGCCCAAATACTCAACTTCTTCCATGCCAAAAGAGCACTTGGACAATTTGTCAAATAATTTATGCTTCCGGAGCAGATGCAAGAGCAGATCTGCATGCTGAAGATATTTTTCCCAGGTGAGGTTGTAGATGAGGATGTCATTAAAGAAAACAAGGACATTCTCTGAGATATGGTTTGAGCAGGTGATTCATGAAGCTCTGAAAAGTGGATGGGGCATTACAGAGACCAAATGGCATGACCAAGAATTCATAATGGCCTTCATGAGTTCGGAAAGCAGTGTTTGGAATGTCTTCTTCTTTCATGCGAATTTGGTGATAGCCCGAGCGAAGGTTGAGCTTAGTAAAGAATTGAGCCCCATTTAATTCATCCAACAAATCATCAACCATTGGGATGGGAAATTTATCTTTGACCGTCAGCTTGTTGAGGGCCCTGAAGTCTGGACACATACGCCATTCCCCATCTTTCTTGAGCACCATGACCACAGGCGATGAATAAGGACTAATGCTAGGACGAATGACACCGACTTCCAGGAGTTCCTTGATGATTTTTTCAGTTCCATTCTTTTGGGCGAAAGGATATCTATATGGGCGCACATTTGGTGGTTGTGCCCTGGGACCAAAGTAATGCTATGATCATGTTCCCCTCTCGAGGGTGGAAGCTCATGAGGCTTGTCAAAGACCTGTAGATTGTTGTTTAAGACCTGTTGCATCTCAGGATGAATATGAAGAGAAGTGGGTTCGAAGGCTTGGATGGCATTAAATTGGGCTATAACTTCATGGTGACCCTTTTTTAACAATTTTTCCATCTTATGTGAGTTGATGATGGAAGGAGAACCTGCCTGGAGTTCGCGGAGGGTATGTGTGTGGTTATTCTGCTTAAAGCTCATATATAACTCTTGGAAATCCATTGTGATTGGGCCGAGTGTGTGGAGCCATTCAACACCCAAGACAATGTCACACCCACCCATGTTGATGGCAAACATGTGGGTCTTTAGGTGATAATCTCCCATTTGAAGTTTGGCATTTTCACAACGGCCTTCACATTTCATTGTCCCCCCATCAGCAATCTGGACCTGGAAATTAGAGACTGCTCTGACAAAACAATGCATTGCTTCAGCGACTCTTTGATGGATAAAGTTATGCGTATTGCCACTATCAATCAAGACTACTACAGGGCAATGCTTGATAAAATATCTAATTTTGAGAGTTTGGGGAGAAGAAATTCCTGCTAAAGCATGAAGCAAGATAACTGGTCCTTCAGGTGTATCTAGGAGCTCATTGTCCAGTTGGTTGTCCTCATCTTCCTCCTCTGGTCCCTCAAATGGTGGGGCTTCCTCAGATGAATTGTGATCAGTAGCATCAATTTGAAAGAATTTGGGTTCCTTGCATTTATGCCCCGGGGAGTATTTCTCATCACAGTAGTAACACAATCCTTGCTTTCTTCTTTCCGCCATTTCCGCTGGTGACACCTTTTGAACCTTAAGTGTTTGGGTAGTGCTCGGAGCCTGGGTGGGGCGTCCCTTGGCTATGAAATTTGGACGAGTCGACTGGGTCGCTAACGCACATTCTACTTCACGAGCTATCTTGCAAGATGCCAGCCATGAGACTGGGTGTTGCAGTCGGACGTGGGCTTGTATGGCGTCTTTGAGACCACTGACAAAACATTCCAAGTAGAATTCATCTGCTAGACCTCCTATGCGGAAGGCTAATGCTTCAAAGGCTTTAATATATTCTTGCACTGTGCCTGTTTGTCAGAGCTTAGTAAGACGACCCAAAAAGTTAGATTCATGGTCAAAGCGATCAGAAAGGGCTTTTGAGAATATCTGCCAAGTCATTGGCCTTGCATAGCAGTGTTGATGCCACTGCCACCATTGCCATCTTTCTTGGTCCAAGTACAGGCTTCCCACACTTAGCTTAGTCGCATCATCTCTGATGTGATTCAATGTGAAATATTGCTCCATTTGTGCTAGCCATATGGCCGGATGAGAGCCATCAAATTTATACATGTCCAGCTTGGGTGGTCGAGGCTGGGACTGTTGGTGGTTTCCATAGAAGTGAAGAGAATGGCTAGACTCACCCTCAAGGTTTTCATTAAAATCATATGCCTCCAATTGTTCCCCCGACTTGCCTTTTGTGATTGTGTCATTTAAGGTCTAGACCTGCTTCGTTAATGCCTCCAACTTTTGTTCAAGGGTGTCTCTCTTCTCATTGGCCATAGCTTGAGCTCTGGATTGTACCCTGCACCAATCCGGTGCACTTGTCATTACTATGGAAAAAAAATTGGGACCACTCGAAATTTTGACGCTGATAAGTGAATGGTACCACCTTGCTCAGCCCGTCGACCTGATTCTTATGGGCTAAGTCTCCTATAAGCGTCCTGGGAGGGTCTCGGACTCGTTTTTTTTTTTGCAACTCCGAAAGGAGTTTTACTCGCTTTGGAATACTGCAGTAGCCGATTCCTAGAAAAGTTAATTTTGCCCAATGTCCTGCGAAAATCACGCCCAGGTATAGGAGCCACACAAATAGTCAGATCTGTCTACGAAACCCTCAACTGCAAAGTACGAGTAGGAATGTGGCAATGATCGAACCCCTGCTGCTAGATATGAATGGTGGATCTGATTGTTGCGACTGCTACAAAACCCAAACTGCTGGATCTAAATGGCGGATTTGATAGGCGGATCTGATAGATCTGAATGGCGGAACTGATTGTTGCGGCTGCGACAGAACCCAACCTGCTAGATCTGATTTGGCAAAGATGATGCGTGATCTAGAGAGAGACAAGGGAACTATGGTCTCAAGGAGTGTCAGGTGCTACAGATCGCAATATACATAAGGGTCCGACAGTAGTACTCGACCCAATCTTTCAGGGCACTAACCAAGGAGGATCAACCGTACCCTTAGCCGTACAACCCGACTACCCTATCGTATGCGTGAGTAATCTCCCCGAGTGCTGTTCTTGGTGTACTGTAGCAGAAAGACGGCCGATGGTTTATCTATGGCGAGGTTTCAAGAGAGCCTAGGGGGCTTCTGATATACCCAAAGGGTACTTGGAAGACAGTTCGTGCGCGGTTCTGTCTAATGCGCTACTACTCGAAGGAGTACCCTCAGGGGTTACAAGGGAGTCCAACAAGTGTGGCCACCTCTTGTATTTCTTGTGTGCATGCCTTCCCAAATCCGCAGGTTTATGCGTTCAATGACATATCCTGTGGTTTAAAGACGCTGGAACACGTCTCTAGCCAAAAAAAGAAATTTCTGCTAAAAATGGAGATCCCACCGGCCCTGGAAAGTGCTCTAATACCACTTGTTATGCTCTTGACCTGCGAGAAGATACCAGAATACCAAATATGCGAAAAAATATACCCAGAACACAGAACAATAAGAAATAATAGCATATATTTTATTATTCAGAAAGGAAAGCAATGTTCACTTGCCTCTTCGAGGGGGCAACCTCCAAAGAGCTGGGCTCAATTACAAAATAAGACACGACGCTCCTTAAGGGGAGTCTCTATCCTTTATATAGGATTCATACATACAATACCATGGGTCAGTACCCGGGTTCTTATTAATACCATCTATCTAATACCATGACCCATTTGCAACTAACTGTGGTCCTTTCTTTAAATGCTGGGTCAACCACTTACAATTATTAATATGGGCTTTATTGACTCTTTAACTAAATATAACTATGACTCGACCATATTACATAAATAAGGGGGTTAGGGTTGGACCCTAACACTCTTACTGATGGTCTGCAGACATCTTTGATCTACTTGGCTACTCAAGGGGTTACTTGGATGCCCCCACACCCATAGGGAGCACCACAGATTTATTGTTTGGAGGACAGGGGGCCACCCCTTGTCCATCACTTTTGAGAGTCCTATTCATCAGTATGGCACTTATGGACTTCATTAGGCCTCTCGGAGGGCCCAACGACATGTATTACTCATCATCTAACCTCTTGAGAGGCTTATTATTTTGTTTTTGAGCTAGTTTGGTGGGCTTGTCACCAAAAGTTAGTTATTTTGCACTTTATTTCATTAATGTAATCTAATTAGGCAATTCAAACTTCTAAGAAGTGTATAAATAGGAGTGATGTGAATTCATTTCTAAATCGTCACTTGGATTGGATCATTCTCTCTCTTGAGATTTTCGCTATTCCTTCTTGGTGGACGAAATTGGAGTATGGATGAATTTTGATGTTTGGATTACATTTTCTTGTCTTGGAGCTTCTTGATTGGCAAATCTATTGATGGTTGGATATATTCTCTTACATGTAAGTACAAACTTAATGTTATTTTCTTTTACTTTGTCACATGCATTGATAATGGGATTTTCGCTATTTTAGGGCTAATTGCTGCATGCATTTACTGCTAAATTGTGGAATTATGTTTCTATATAGCATATCTCTATGTATGGGCCATGTATGTTGAACAAATTTTCCTAGAGATCAAATTCATCTTGATAAGCCATCTTGATTTGCAAACGAAGTATAAATGCTTTAAGGTCACTTTCTTTTTGCCCTAATGCCAAACGAAGTTGTCCTTAGAGCCTCCTTGAGTTAGAAACGAAATCCATTCTCATTATTCATCTTGACTCCATATCCCCAAAGGAATTAGGCATTGGTCCACCATAAGGTGATCACCCTAAAACCATTTTTCTTCACCTTTTCCTCCTTCTCTCTAGGTCTAGCCACGTTGGGTCACCTAGGGCATCATTTTCCCGACAAAATACCCATAGAAAAAGTTCGATCTCCTGGCCTCTCTTGCGCTGGTGTGTCCTCAAGGTCTCCTCCAAATTTGAAGAAATTCCGACGGTGGGATTGTGAGATATCCCAAGCCCTAGCCCTAAGATCAAACTTTGCCCTAGGTTTCCCTAGGCTAGCACCTCATAGGATCATTTTGGCATCTTTAAGTGAAAATTCTTTCTTTGATCCTTTTCCCCTCCTTGTTTAGGTTAAAATCATCATTGGTTGCTAAACTCCCTCCTCTTAACCTAAGCTGGGTCCACTTGGTCTCGTGTGGTCCCATTTCTCATCAAAGTCAAAATATTACAAAATGTTGTTTTATGGATTTTAATAATTAAAAAGTAGTTTAAGAATAATGAAAAGTGTTTGTAATTATTAGTTTAAATATAATATTAATTTGATTTGATTTTTTTTTTTTTTTTTTTTTGTAGTCATTTCAAATACCAAATAAAATAAAATATATAAATTATTAAAAAAGAAAATTGACAATTTCAATTTTGTGTGAAATACGACCAATTGTTTTGAATTATATATATTAATGTTAATATTACAAAATTTGATAATTGGGGTGTTATAAATATTTGACATTAACTATGCTTTCATTTGTTAGTTAGTTCTTTTTTTTTGAATATTTAGTATTGAAGAAGTTATTAGAATAATTTAGTTAAAATGTATAGGTTTAATTTCTATGACATCGTTTGTTATTTTACTTGTGCTTATTTTAACTTGTTTTAGAAAACATAGAGGCATTCTTGCTAATCTTTCCTTAAACTCTAGAAAACATTCTTTGTGGTATGAAAGAATTAAAAAAAAAAATTCCTCATAATCACTATCAAACATTGATGGTTCATAGAGTTTTAGGATTTCAACATTGAAAACTAGATAAATACCCATACAAAAATGCAAATCCCTCTCCCATCAGAGAAGCATAAGTCAAAGTACACATCAATGTCATGCAACTATACCACCACCTTCGATGATCATGTTGGGCTTTCAGCCTCTGCAAACTATCACACAAGGTCTCTTGACCTTGTTCATGAATCTTCTTTTATGGTCAATAAATCTTATGACTTGCCCAAGTGAAGTTGCTTCCTTGTTGCCTCAAGCACCCAACCCAAATTAGCAAATGGCCTCCATTAGTTTTGAGCTCAAGCAATTAAAAGATGACTAAAAGATCACAAATGAAAATGTAGCAAGAGGAATGGATCATCCTGAGACATCATAACAAATGAACTCAGAAAAGGCATGTTAATTCCATATTACTAGTTGTAATTCTTCAATTAATATTAAGATAATTATAATGCTAAGGACTTAGAGGATTGCAAAAAATATTGAAAGGGTGGTTAATGAAGGAAAAAGAGTTACCCAAAGAAATATAAATATAAAAGTGAGCACGACATTAAACTTTGGCAGAGTTTATATGCCACATTTCATGACTAGGAAAAGCTGTGATGGTAGAGACATATCAACGACAAGGTCGACCGACAGCAGCTCTGCTACCATTATCACCATCATCGCCACCATCACCACTGCCTCTGCCATCACCAAGACCGTCATCAATACCAACTGCTTCGACACCTCAATTAACCATTATAATGCGCCAATTAGAAGCAATTTTGGAAACACTAAAAGGGACGCCTGTTGAGATTTGTAGCTTGGGAGGTACTCCAAATCCAAGGCTTGAGGTTTGTGGAGGAGTTGGCACACAAGTGTGGCTTGTGGGCTTGAAATCCAAGCTTGGGGTTTTGTACCCATCGATGTTGGGGCCATAACCATTGAGAGAATCTGGCATGCGAGTGATGGAGATGACAAAGCACTCCAAGAGCAACTAGAGGCAACAAAAATCATCAAAATTCGACGTGTAGAAATGGAGATATTAATTTTTATGTGTAGTTGTTGGGTTTGCTCATGAAATGTCAAGTGGGCTTGTGTTAAAGTAAGCCCAGAAGGGCAGATTCCTTTATCGGTTTAGATGCATATAAATAAAGGTGAGTGTGGATGCTTATTGAAAAATTCAAGTGCAAGGAATTCAAAGGAAGACATCTGAAATAGGCCGTGGCCCTAGGAGACCAAAGAAAAGAGGAGCACGAGCATTTTTGTGATTGTTTTGGTTTTGTTTTGGCTGTAGGGAGGAGCAAACCTCAAGCGAAGGATAGGAGGACGGATTCTAGTCCTTCTAGTGACTGTTTGAGGGCCGAGATATTCTGTGAGCAGGGTCGAGGCTTATAGGAAGATTCTGGGCTGGTTTTGGTATTGTTTAAGGGTGGTTTTGTTCTTTGAAATGGAGCCACAAACCTGAGTGTGTTTGGGTGACGACCGAGCCCTGTTCTTGGGTGATAGAAGGGGCTATTAGGCCTAATCTAGTGCAGGAAGCAACCTAGACACCAACAAACACAAGCAACCTCAAGTAGGAGATAAGCCACAACTGTAGAAGGAATTGTTTGAGGATTTGAGAGGGTTGACGTGGACTGAAGGAAGCCCTAACCAGATCATAGGTTTGACAACAATAAACACCAGCTTAGACAAAGGTATGGATTGATGTTTTCATGTTGAATTGTGTTGCTAGGGATGAGGCTGTTCCAAAAGGAGTTTGGACAACAGTTCTGAGGACATCTAAAAGAGTAATTACATCAGCAGTAGCTAATGTGTCATGTCAAGAGGAGCAGTAGAAGATTGCAGAACAAAAGGCATGTTTGTCCTCTTGAGCTGATGTGATTTGCAGTTGGATGGGTGTCCTAGAAGAGGATAGTTTGTGTGGAGTCTATTAATAGCCAAGAGGAAAGTTCTTCATAGGTGTTGGATGCCCTAACCGGGAGCAGATGCTACAACAAGGATTGCTCACTCGTGGTCTGTTGGAGGGCAGCGTGAGAGTGGACCAAGTATAAACAATTGATTGGGCATTTATGGTTTGTTGGAGGGCAACGTGATAGTGCCTAAGTTGGAGCCTGGTGTGCAACACTTTGATGGACAAAGGTAGTTGCTAGAGTGGCAGTTGTTGAGCTCAAGGGTCTGATAAGCCAGGAGTAGTTTGAGTAGCGCTAGACTTGCCGTGTGGAGAAGGACATCTATAGTAGAAGATGGGTAGTCCTCCTAGCTCGTGTTCATTGTGAGAGATGGGCATCTTATAGTGATAGGTGGCAACCCTTCGTGCCCTATGTTAGCCTTCATTGGAGCAACACAGGAAGACTATAGTGGGCTGAAGTCTCTAAGTAGCTGAGGAGCCGCATGTTGATTTGGGGTAGCATCAGATGTGCTCTAGCCACGAAATTTGGTGTAGAGGTTGAGGCACATGAGATCTCCAGTACTTAGAAAGGGTTTGGGCAGATTCTAAACATATCAGGAGATATCAAAATAATTAATATTGTTAATGGAGTCCCTAAGTCTAAACCTAGGGAAAATAAAATATTAATGTGTATTAATATGAATCTGTGTTAGAATGGTCCAAAAGACATGGATCAAGCCAGATCTAATCTTAGCCGTTGATTAGGGACTTAATCTCGGCCGTTGAGATGTCAACAGGAAAAGTATAAGAGGAGGCTTGAGGGTCACTTGGAGGAGTACACCAGATGATCAGTGATTCTATTCTCTAGAGCGGGGTTTGCTAAGAGAGATAGAATCAGTGATCGGGAGAGTAGCTGAGGGGCATTGAGTACAGAGAAACAGAGAAGACATAGATTGTGCCAGGAGAGCAGCGCAACAACCAAGGAGGGTGATGCAAAGCCAGCAAGGGCTCATGTAGGGCCACGCAGAGGCAGCTAAGTGCTGCGCAGAGCACCAGAGGGGCCAGCGCAGCTGATGCAGAGGCTCCCAGAGCTGGCGCAGGGCCTCTTGGGGCTAACACAGGGCCTCCTGGGGTTGACGCAGGCCAAGAAAGGCTGACACAGGGCCAATGTGAGACAGAGAGGGGCTGACGCAGGCCAAGAAAGGCTGACGCCGGGCCAATGTGAGACAGAGAGGGGCTGACGCAGTCCAGATTGGGCAGAAGCTGGGGTTGCAAGAGCAGTTTTGTGTTGAAGAGCTGCCGGAAGGAATTTCCAGGGTTTCAGCCAGGAGATTTCTCTCAAACTGTGAGGTATAGTTGCTAAGGAAATTCTCTGTTGGGTAGGCCAGTTTCGGCACTCAGATTGTACTATGATATTGCTTAATAAGAAAACCCTCAGATAGCTGCACCAGTTTTCCCACATTGGGCTTTTTCGGGGACATTGGTCCAAAAATAATGGTGTCATGTGGTGTGTTTGTTGTTGTTTCTTTTAGTTGCTGATCTGTAATATGTTGAGCATGCACCAGTGTTTATTTTCAGTATTTACTTTATAAATAACTTGTTAAAGAATAATAACAAGTAGGTAGGAATAAATCAAAAAAAGTGCATGAAGGGTTTCTAAACTAAGTAAAGTTAGAAACTTCAACACAATAGTAGGCATTTGTGAGTTGTTTAGAAATGGAGTTGTGAACAACTCAACATGAGTCTTGATGTGTTGTGCCCTTGATGGTCTAAGACACAACTAGAGAGTAGATTGGACAACCAAGGTTTAGTGGCTAGATGGACTTGGATCGTTGATAGAGGCAGTGTTGCGGATCGGGAGCCGAAGGATTGGGAAGGTATAGGGTATGATCGAGAGGAGCTGAGAGAGCGCGCTACAGCCAGATGGTCAGATTATCTTGTTGAGGGTAGATTGGTTGTCGATGGACTGACACAAAGCCCTAGTTATTGTATTTTGTACTAGTGGATGTATGAGGGCCATTATCCCTGGTACGAGAGCCCTAGACTGTTGTATTATTCAGGTTGATTAATATAACGAAGTTGGGTTATTGTACAAAATTGTGTAAAAAGTTGTGTATATTTTGTGCACTAGTAGATTTACTGTTGTTTATATTCCGTTGTGCAAAGTAGCTTCGTTGTGATTCTTGGTTTGGTAGCATCAGTGATTTAAGATTCTATCTTAGACACCAGGATCGTGGAAAATCAATTGACAGTTGATACCGAGGAAGAGCAATCTCACCTTGAGGAAGGAAATGTAGAACGACCTGGAAGGTCTAAACTTAGACAACCTCCTGAGGATATTTCTTGGGAGCTACAAAAGATTAAGCTTCCAAAATTTTCAGGAGGGCGAGCAAGAGAGCACGCTAAAGCATGGCTGGAAGGAATGACAAGGTGTTTTTCACTAAGAGAATATTCCTCTACCTCCAAGACAAAGATCACTATATTTCAGCTAAGAGGAAGTGCTTTGATTTGGTGGGGAAATATAGAAACAATTGCATCTCACATTGGGCAATGTTGCCTGGGAGTTGTTCAAAGAAAATTTCGCGCAAAGTACTTGCCACCCTAGTTTCGAGACCAGCAAGTCGGAGCCTTCCACCCATTAATCCAAGGTAACAAAATAGTGGAAGAATATGAAATAAGGTTTATGGAACTCGTAAAATATGTCCCTTATCTGGATACTGATGAACGTCGAGCTGAGCGTTTCATGTATAGATTAAACCGTTGAATCCGAGCCATGGTTAGAATATGGAGGCAGCTGAGTGTGCCTGCTATGCAAAGTTGATCTAGGGGTCTGTTCGACTATGTTAAAAGAATATGTCACAAGTTTTGAGCTCGTCATAAAGATGGATTGGTTGGAAGCTCATCAAGCCTGAGTGGATTGGTATGGATAAAGAATTCTCTGCATAAATGATGAAGGAGAGTTGATCCAAATCCAGGGTATTAAGAGGAAAGTATCTTTATGCTTCATCTCAACAATGCTAATGAAGTGTTGCTTAAGAAAAGGTTGTCAGGTATATACAGTAACGAAAGTAAGCAAGAAAAAATGGCCATCCCTAGAGTGATTTCCGGTGTTATCTGAATTTCTGAATGTTTTTCCAAAGAAACTCCTAGGATTACCTCCTAAAAGGGAGCTTGACGTCACAATGTAATTAAAACGTAGTACAAAACCAATCTCTAAAACACCCTACAAAATGATAGCTCCGAATCTTCAAGAGTTACAAATTCAGTTGAAGGAATTATTGTACATAGGACACATCCAACCGAATATTTCACCTTGGGGGGCTCCTATAATTTTTGTTAAGGAGAAGGATGGTTCCTTGCGGCTATACATAGACTACCAAGACATCAATCGAGCCACAGTAAAGAATAGGTATCCAATGCCTTGAATTGATGACAAATCTGCACAAATAGGTGAATCAGTGTTTTAAACTCAAACTTCCAATTTTTATATTCTGAGAAATATACACTACTATTATTAAGGCGACTTGCGTATGTATGCTACTTTAGAGAAGGAAACCCGCACATATCCAGTTTATCGATTTTTTATGTATTTCATTAGATGAGTGCATCAGTAGAATAATTACTTTTTAGTATGCAATAAAGAACATAAAGAAATCACACCAAACACACATAGAACACCAGGATTTTTAGGTGGAAACCCAATGTGGGAGAAAACCACCGTTGCTGCTATCTCTGTCTTCTTTCTTATGATATAAAGAAAAATATTACATTTGTACTGATGCAGTCTCTTGTCAGTACACAGGCACCTACTTGTAAAAAGCTACAATCTTCTCTCGTTCTCCAGCACCTACTGGAAGGGAGCTCCAACTCCCTGATCTCGTTTACCGAAAGGGAGCTCTTACCCCCTTTTTGAAGGCTGCAACCCTTAACTTCTTGTGGACCACTTTTCAGAATATTTCAGACAGGATCCAACTGTCAAACAATCATCACACCTCCTATAGGCCACCTTTCATCACATTTTCAAGCTGGACCCATATCAATCATAAACCTAAACAAACTGAACAATTGAATTTGAGATACTACACTTCAGATCAACTGAAATTCTGAAGTATCAATCACTGAATCCAAAATCCAACCAGGGATAACAAATATCAAATTCTATACGCGACTGTACTGAATAAGACTCGTGTATATACGCGTTTCCTCTGTATAGGACCCGCATATAGATCTCAGAACACTAAATCACCAATCGCTGAATCATATATAGATCATTTATCAGTCACAGATCACTTGAACCAATCATTGATTTACTGAATCAAACACAGATAACCATACTGTAGCATCATCACTAATCAACATTCATACCCAACTCAAGCCAACCAATACTGTCCAACACAGATTATCATGATAGAGACATCATCGACAGACAACAGCGAACATAACATAAATGATCAAATATCATCAACAAGCCATACTGCAAAACCTTGGAAAATATACGCGGCTTCCCTGAAGTTGATCTGCGTTGTACGCGCTTATAATTCACAACCCCTGCGTACAAATTTGTACAAATCGATCTACGGTCAGGTCATCATCAATTAAGAATTAAGAACAACGATTTTTCTAAGACTACATTTCAAACACTCTTCAGGCATTACGAGTTCATGGTGGTATCATTTGGGTTGACCAATGCACCAACAATATTTATGAATTTTACGAATAGTGTTTCTCGTAAGTACCTCGACCACTTTGTAGAAGTCTTCCTGGATGTTATTCTCATCCACTACAAAAAAGAGGAGCATGAAGAACATTTGCAGATAGTATTATCTTGCCTTAGGGAGCATCAGTTATATGGAAAACTATCCAAGTGTACCTTCTTTCAAAAGGAGATTCATTACCTCGGACATATCATGATTCATATCTAGTGAAGAGATCTTAGTAGATCATGAGAAAGTAAAAGTAATCATGGATTGGTCAATACCTGAAAATGCACATGAAGTGTGTAGTTTTATGGCCTTAGCCGTATACTGTCGAAGTTCATAGAAGGGTTCTAAAAAATTGTAAAGACTATCACAACCCTCCAGTGCAAAGGTGTTAGCTACGATTGGACTGAGGAATGTCACATCACATTCACTAAACTTAAAAGATTGTTGACCAATGCACCAATATTGCAAGTAACTAACACAGACAAAGATTTTATTGTATGTACCAATGCATCCAAGCAAGGATTAGGTGTAGTATTAATGCAAGACAAAGGAGTAATAACGTATGCCTCAAGAAAGTTAAAGCCTCATGAGGAACTCTACGCCATTCACAATTTAGAGTTGGCCATTGAAGTATTAGCTTTAAAGATATTGAGACACTACTTGGTAGAGAGAAGCTTTGTGCTCAAAAGAAATCACCAAAGTTGTGATATTCCTACTTGGCATTATTGCTAAGTGAAATATAAATTTTGGCCAATTTTGTCTTAATTCATATTTGCACTTAGGAAATGTCGGTTTAGAGGGCCCACATGCATTTTTGATTAAAACAAGCCCTAAACATTAGAGATGGAAGGGGACATCGAACCTCTAGTGGAGTGTGGGGGCCACCTATGGAGAATTGCGGCCCACATGAAAAGTAGGCATGCATTGGAGGAAATTCAGTGGGAGGAAATCGAGTTGGGCCCACATGAGCAACCAGGATGTCCCTAAGATCGCTTTCAGGTGTCACTATGGGCACTTCGACTCCCTGGTTATGCCTTTCGGTCTAACCCATTGTTTTAAAATTCGGCCGAGTCGAATTCGAAACGACCGAGTTGATCCGAGTCACTGAAATTTTTTATGACTTCGCAGAAATACCAGTTCGGGGCCAGTCACCCAAAAAAAGTTTCTAATTTTTTTTAACTTTTTAACATTTAGCTGATTGTTGGGGACTCCAAAGGGGTTTATGAATTAGTTCGCTGGTCTTTGGTGTCCATTCCCCTCTCCCAAACCCTAGTATTTGATCATATTTCCCTACTAAGGCTATGTTATTCATGGTAATGTTAAATTCTTAAAGTAAAAGAGACATTCTCCTTAATCTTCATTTTCATCCTTTTACTTAAATTTTTAACATTACCATGAAATGACTCAGGATGTTTGAGAGTGGTTCCGGCCTCATTGGATTTCATATGGAGAAAGTAGAATTTTAGATTTCATTCAAAATCCAGCAGACTTATCGGTTTTTCAGGATTTCAAGATTGGGGGATTGCAATGTTTCCATTGAATTTTGTCATGTATTAGGGTATGGAACTCGTATTTAATCAAGAGCACCAATCCCTCTAGGTACCTTAATGTTAGTGACATTGGTTGTCAAACTCCTCCGGGATTCGCTCCCAAACCAGGAGCTTCCGAAAATGTCGCTTCCGCTCCCAAGTAACACTGAGCCAGACGATGTTGGCATCTCTAGCAGTAGCCAGTAGTACTGGTCACAAACTTTTTGTTGTAGAGGCCATTTCTAACCTCCTTGGTTATGTGTTTTTGTTTTGATCTCTATATCATCATCGTGTATGTATTGGACAGTGCACTGGGTGCCATTTTAATATAATGGATATATTCATGTGCCTACTTTGATCATATGTTGTCGTCTATCTATATTCTAATGCTGTGTGTTTGGAAACATGAATGAAAATCTTTAAAATTATGTGTTTTTATATATAATAAATATTTAATGTATTTTTTACAACGAATGAGTCATTGAAATCGAGCCGGCTGAGTCGATACCGAGTCGGAGTCGGAGTCGACCCTCGGCTAAGTCGGAGTCCGAGTCGGAGTTTTAAAACATTGGTCTAACCAACACACTAGCCACTTTCCAGTCCTGCATGAACCACATGTTTCGTGGACTGTTGCAAAAGTTTGTGTTGGTGTTCTTTGATGATATCTTGATTTACAACTGGACATGGGAGGAGCACTTGCAACAGTTAGAGACAATGTTGCATATTTTGGAGGAGCATTAGTTCTATGCAAAATTGTCTAAGTGAGTTTGTCTTGACAGAGATGCTCTACCTAGGCGCATCATTGGGGAGGACAGTGTGAGGGTCCATGAGGAGAGGATCAGGGCCATCCGGGATTGGCCAGAGCCCCAAAATGTGACGGAGTTGAGGGGATTTGTGGGCATTTGCACTTACTACAGGGAGTTCGTAAAGTGCTTCTCTCAGTTGGTAGATCCCCTGACTGATTTGACGAAGAAGGGGGCCTTTGAGTGGACAGCTACAACACAGGAGGCTTTTGAGTGCCTCAAACAGGTCATGACCAGTTGTCTTGTATTGGCACTTCCAGATTTCACCCAGCCCTTTGTGCTGGAGTGTGATGCATCCAGAGAGGGTGTAGGCGTAGTTTTGATGCAGGGAGGGCACCCCATAGCCTTCGAGAGTCAGAAACTATTGCCCCACGAGAGGCTGTACTCCATCTATGACAAGGAGATGCTAGCCATCATGCATGCACTAGCCAAGTTTAGACAATACTTGGTGGGGAACAGTTTCAGGGTCAAGACAGACCACAACAACCTCAAATTTCTCTTGGAGCAGAAGTAGTTGCAAGAGAGGCAACACAAGTGGGTGAGCAAGCTCCAAGCGTACTACTTTGACATTGAGTATGTCAAAGGGAAGCACAACGTGGTGGCAGATGCGTTGTCCAGGAGATCGACTACCCTTTCACTGATGAGCATTGCCTAGGATTGAGGGGCGTAGTTACTGGTAGAGTACTCCAAGGACCGATTTGCATGTGAGGTTCTTGATGGGGTGGTGGCAGATCATCGGTACAAGGTGATGAACAAAGTAATTTACTTCAGAGACCAGATTTACTTGGTGCCCAATTACCAATTGAGGGAGAAGATTTTATAGGCTACCCATGAATCATCACTAGCAGGGCACCAGGGGTTCACAAAGACGTATAGGGCCATTAGAGAATGCTTTGCATGGAGGGGCCTTAAGGATGATGTTTTGAGGCATGTCAGGGAGTGTGACACATGCCAGAGGAACAAGGGCGAGCAATCACACTGTTATGAAACCAGTTCAAGAAAAGATAGAAAAGAAAGATCAACGCCTTAGAATTCAGCCTCTTTGAGGGGGCAACCTCCTTTACATTACATAAATGAACAATTCTTGGATGATACAAATGACAAAACCTCCTTTCTATATATAGGAGTCTAAGGAGTCACAATATAATCCAGCCGACCTAACAATAATAATATAAAGCCACAAAAATAACAATAGAGGGATTCTATGGGGCACAGAAATAACAATATGGGGGTAATAGGGGCACAACAATATAAATAAGGGGTATAACTACAATAGTAATGGGGTAATCACTAGTATTATAGGGACCCAACATGCCCCTCTCCTTCAAAAAAGTGTTGTCCTCAACGCTTGAGTAGTTCTGGATACTTCTGCATAAAATTCTCATCCTCCCATGTGGAATCTTCAGCGGATAAGTTCTTCCACTTGATAAGATACTCTGAAATTGATCGATTTCGTAGCTGTCGAGTTCTTGTTTCTGTGACTGCTTCCGGTTCCAATATAATTTTTCCTTCCTCGTCAAGTTCTGGCAATATTGTTTGAACTGGGAGCTTGTCGCCTATAACCTTCTTTAAACATGAAACATGGAAAACTGGGTGCAATCGAGAAGCTGCAGGAAGCTCCAATTTGTATGCCATAGTACCAATCTTTTGCAACACCTTGTACGGACCATAATACTTTGGTGATAATTTATTATCCTTCTTAGCTTGCTTTAGGGACATTTGCTTATATGGTTGTAGCCGTAGGAATACCCAATCACCTACATCAAAACTTCTTTCACTGCGATGTTGATCTGCCTGTTGTTTCATTCTATTTTGTGCCAACACGAGGTTATCCTTTAAGAGTTGGAGGACTTGTTGTTGATGTTCGATGTGATGTTCCACTGCCTGAACCTTAGAATTTTCTCTTAAATATGATGTGATGGATGGTGGTTGATACCCATAAAGTGCCATAAATGGGGTCATTTTTGTTGCTGTATGGAAGGAAGTGTTATACCACCATTCAGCCAGAGGCAACCATTTGACCCATTGTGTCTGTTTATCAGATACAAAGCAACGAAGATATCCTTCCAAACATTTGTTTACTATCTCAGTTTGCCCATCAGATTGAGGATGATAAGATGAGCTATGAGCTAACTGAGTACCAAGACAAGAAAATAATTCTGTCCAAAAATTTCCAGTGAAAATGGGATCTCTGTCACTTACAATAATCTTTGGGTTTCCATGTAGCTTTTGAACTGTTTCCATAAATGCAGTAGAAACTGTACTGGCTTTAAATGGATGTGATAATGCACAAAAGTGTGCATACTTGGTAAGTCTGTCAACTACCACCATGATGACACTCTTTCCCTCAGACTTGGGTAAACCTGTGATAAAATCCATTGAAACCTCCTCCCAACGTTGGCTTGGAATGGATAAAGGTTGTAATAGACCCGGTGTCTTAATTGTTTCAACTTTATTTTGTTGGCAAACCAAACATTCCGCCACAAACTTTTGAATATCTGATTTAAGGCCATCCCAAAAAAATTCCTTCTTAACCCTGTGGTAAGTTTTTAAAAATCCTGAGTGCCCTCCTAAGGGAGAAGTGTGCAATTCCATAAGAATCTTTTGTTTTAGCTGGGAATTCTTACAGAGGTATAAGCGATCTTTGTACCATAACGAATCATTTTGCCAGCTAAATGTATCAGAAGTACTGGAATCTTGTTGTAGCTTTCGAATAAGTGCCCACACTTCTTCGTCATTCTTCCATTCCTCCCTTGCTTCGTTTATCCAATCTGGTTGGATAATAGAAATGGCACACAACAATGCTTCCACATCCTCATCCTTTCTTGAGAGTGCATCTGCCACCACATTTTGCTTCCCTTTTTTGTAGATGATTTCAAAGTCATAACCCAACATCTTTGTGACCCACTTTTGTTGCTCTTCAGAGGATAATCTTTGTTCTAAAAAGTATTTAAGGCTATCATGATCCGTTTTTACCTTGAAGTGTCTTCCCATTAGGTAGGGTCGCCATTTCTTAAGTGCATGGAGTATTGCCAACATTTCCTTCTCATAAATAGCTTTGCTTAAAAACTTTCCCTTGATTGGACGACTTTCAAAAGCAATGGGTCTTTCATCTTGCATTAGAACAGCACCAATTCCATTTCCTGAAGCATCACATTCCACAATAAAGGTTTTTGTGAAGTCCGGTGTAGCTAAGACCGGTGCTTGGCACATTGCCTCTTTAAGATGTTCAAAGGCCTTTGTTGCTTCCGGAGTCCATGAAAATGAATCTTTCTTCAATAATGTTGTTAGAGGTGCTGCTATTCTCCCATAATTCTTAACAAACTTGCGATAATACCCTGTCAACCCAAGAAATCCTCGCAGATGCTTTATGGATGTGGGGATTTTCCATTCCTTAATGGCTTTAATTTTGCTAGGGTCTACCTTAACTCCTTCATGAGATACAATATGACCCAAATATTCCACCTCCTGGACTCCAAAGAAACATTTGGATCTTTTTGCATATAATTGTTTCTCCTCCAATAGTTGTAGCACCTTGTCAACATGTTCAACATGATCCTTCCAAGACTTGCTGTAGATTAGTATATCATCAAAAAATACTAACACAAATTTTCTAAGGAATGGTTTGAAAATTGAATTCATCAAACCTTGAAATGTTGAAGGTGCATTGGTAAGGCCAAAAGGCATGACCAAAAATTCATAATGACCCTCATGAGTTCTAAATGCCGTTTTCGGAATGTCTTCAATCTTCATTCTGATTTGATGATATCCCGAACGAAGATCCAACTTGGTGAAGTAAATTGATCCATGCAATTCATCCAGTAATTCATCAATGACAGGAATGGGGAACTTATCTTTAATAGTGAGCTTGTTGAGCTCCCTATAATCTGGACACATGCGCCATGATCCATCCTTCTTGTGCACCAATACTACTGGAGCTGAGAAAGAACTTTGACTCGGTTGAATTATACCAGCCTCTAGCATTTCTGCAACCATACGTTCAATTTCACTTTTTTGGACATAGGGATATCTGTACGGCCTGATGTTTGGAGGAACACTTCCTGGAATCAGATGAATAGCATGATCATGATCACGCATAGGTGGGAGACCTTTGGGAGTCTCAAATACCTTGGAATGATTGTCCAGGACTTTTTGGAGATCTGGAGAAATAGATGATTCCAATGTGGAAACATCTAGCGAACATAATTGTGCAATTACACCTCTTTGCTCCTTTTTTAGAAGCTTTGTCATGCCATTAGAGCTGATTATCTTTCCTGGTTTCCCTGCAATACCCCTTAATTCAACTTCCTTTCCTTCCATAGAAAATTTCATGAAAAGTTCTTGAAAATTAAAAGCTATTGTACCCAAGGATTGTAGCCATTGGACTCCTAGTACAACATCAGCACCTCCCATTGGAATGGAAAGCATTGGGCTAGTCAATACATATTCTCCCATGGATAGCTTGATATTATGGCACTTTCCAGAACAATTTATTGTTCCTCCATTTGCAATCATCACTTGACACTCTGGTGCTGGATATAGGAAGCAATTCAATTCTTTTGCTACCCTACAATGAATAAAATTGTGGGTGCTTCCTGAATCAATCAACACTATTACCTTTTTCTTCTTGATTTGTCCTTCTATCTTGATGGTTTGAGGAGTGGTAATTCCCGCCAATGCATTACAAGATATGGTCGGATTTATTTGTTCTTCATCTAGGCTTTGTTCCTGGAATATATCCTCTTCTTTTGACCTTTCTTGCTCCTTTTCTTCTTCCTCTTCACAATCTATGTAGAATAATTTCTTCTCAGCACACTTATGACCTTTTGTGTATTTGCTATCACAATTGTAACAAAGCCCTTTTGCTCTTTTTTCTTCCAATTGTTGTGGTGTCAACCTTGTAGGTTGTGGAAGACTATGGGCAACAACACTTCCGTCTTTATAGTTGTGAATGGTATGCTTCCTAGTTGCCATAATTTTGCTTTCCATTTTTCTTGCTAACCTGAATGCCTTCTCTAATGAATCAGGTTCCCAAAGGCGCACATCATGTTGGATATTATCCTTTAAAGACCCTATGAACACATCAATCCTATGCTCCTCTGGAATATCTTTTACCCTTATGTTCAATTTTTGGAACTCCTCAATGTGCTCCATTATTGAACCCTTTTGTTTGAGACTTATCAATTGGCTAAAAAAAGTGTTGCTTTTTGTATCCTCATAATGTGCTATCAATTCTTCCGTAAAAATTGCCCAAGTGATAAATTGTTTACGAGAACAAAGCCATTGATACCATACAAACTGATTTGGTTCCAAATATAAAGTTGCCATACGTACCTTTTGTGTGTTTTGCACATTATTGAGATCGAAGAATTGCTCCATCTGTAATATCCATGTGGCGGGATCCTTGCCATCAAACTTCCTCATATCGATTTTTGGAACATGGTGAGTCTTCGATCCAACATTAGAGTCTATGGAATCATGATTAACATTTCTTTTGTTCTCATCATGAGTTTCCTTTACTACTCTTTCACCATTAGTGACTATTTCTTGTAGCAACTTATCCATCTTATCATCCATGCCATCAATTTTAGCGTCCATGCCGTTCACCTTAGCTTCCATGCCATCCATCTTAGCTTCTACACCTTTCTTTAAACCATCCATCTTAGCTTCTACATCTTTCCTTAAACCATCCATTTTAGATTCTGTTGCTTTTTGTGCAGGTGACATTTGTTGCACTTGTTCTTGTAATTTTGATATATCATGTAGCATTTCTTCTTCTTCTTCATGAGTCATGCTAGAGCTTTCAGGTTCCTTACTAGGTGTTTGCATTTTCTTTCCTCGGGGCATCAGTTACCGATAATAATTCTCTACTATGCCCTTTGAATTCCTTCAAAATAAATTTTCAAACCAAGCTTAAGCAAAAATTTAAGAAAATCTACACACCTTTTTTCACTTTGTAGGAGCTCGATATTGCCTCTGATGTATCTCTGTACTTTCTGATCATCTAGTTCTGAATTTGTGACCTGTAGTAGCCCTCTGTGTCCTCTTTCCAATGCCACAAGTCTGACCCAAATTGGATTCTCCAAGGAAGAGTTATGCGAAATCTCCCACAGTGACTTGATTATAGACTAGTTCAGTAGAGCGAACTTGTACGACGTGCCACGTGTCACTGTTTCAACCTTTGACTCTGAAAAATATATAAAAGAAAACTACAGTCCGTCCTCTTTCTGTACCTTACGAAATTTCAATCCGATGCTCAGAAAGAAAGTTATGACGATTTTCCCCAGGTCACCTGTTTTGAATGTAATTCAGGAGTCTGCAAAAAGACCAACTTCCTCAGATCATATCTCCGAAAATATCGCGCGAAAAACTCTGAAATTTGGACCCAAGGTTCAACGCGATTTCTTCTCAAATGGGTTTTTTTTGCGACTTCTGAAACGTCACAGAAAAAAAGTTATAGCGAAAATGCCACGATGACCTGTTTGGAGCAGCGAAACCCTAGAATCCAAAGCTCTGATACCAAATGTTATGAAACCAGCTCAAGAAAAGATAGAAAAGAAAGATCAACGCCTTAGAATTCAGCCTCTTCGAGGGGGCAACCTCCTTTACATTACATAAATGAACAATTCTTGGATGATACAAATGACAAAACCTCCTTTCTATATATAGGAGTCTAAGGAGTCACAATATAATCCAGCCGACCTAACAATAATAATATAAAGCCACAAAAATAACAATAGAGGGATTCTATGGGGCACAGAAATAACAATATGTGGGTAATAGGGGCACAACAATATAAATAAGGGGTATAACTACAATAGTAATGGGGTAATCACTAGTATTATAGGGACCCAACATAGGGTTGCTATAGCCTCTTCCTATCCCTCAGGGGAAATGGGAGAGTGTGTTGATGGACTTCATTATCAGATTGCCCAAAGTACAGGGCAAGGATTGCATTTACGTGGTGGTGGACCGGTTAACGCAGTTTGCACATTTCTTTGCTATCTCAACGTGGTACTCAACATCACAGGGGGATGAATTGTTTTTCAGGGAGGTGTTTCAGCTACATGGTATTTCGAAGACCATTGTCAGTGATCATGACAATAGGTTCATGTGGGGATTTTGGCAGGAGCTATTCCGACTGGTGGGCACTGAACTCACTTCGTGCACTAGTTATTGACCCCAGACAGACGGGCAGACAGAGATAGTTAACAATTGGCTAGAGAGTTACTTGCATAACTATGTGACAGGCCATCAACGAGCATGGATACGGTGGTTACAGTTGGGCGAGTACTGCTACAACACCACATACCACATGTCCATAGGTATGTCTCCATTTTGAGCTCTATATGGTTACGATCTAAGAAACCGGATTCGTCCTCCCCCCCTCGTGTCCCAAATTGTAATGTTCCAAACTTAAACAAATAGTGATATACAAAAGCAAATGTGATTCATACACAAAAAAATTAAACGAACAACACATGCTTAATACACAACAGAAATGAGAACGAGCTGAGCCATTTTATTATTGGAGTGGAGCAAGTATAATAGTGCAGAAAATGCACCTGGGCTTGCCTCAAGGGCAAGCTTGACATAACCTAGGTGTCAAACAATAATCTCAATGCTGGAAAGAACTGCTCCTCTAATGCTCTACGCTATCTCCCAGTTACTACAACTGTTTGCTGGAAAGTTGCTGCAATAAACCCCGCCTTTGGTGCTCAGAAAGTGAGGAAACTTTAGCCACAAACTCCTTGGCCAAAACCCACAAAAACCTAGAAATGGTTTGGCCCGATTTGGACTTCCCAAAATTGACCCCCAAAGGCATTGTGCATGCAATCCCCAACAGTTCTATACTGGCTGCTGCAAAGATATGGCTGAAAACCCCACCTCCAGTGCTAAGAAAATTTTGAAACTTTATATTTGGGATCCTTGTCAAAAACCCAGAAAAACCTAGAAATGGTTTGGCCAGATTTTGACCTCCCAAATTCGACCTCTTCTATGGCCCACGCCCTCCAAACAGCGCCAGAAATACGACCTGCAAGGAATGACCACAAATTCCTCCTCCAAGCTCTGAACGGAAGCAAACCCCACTCCAAATATCTCCTCTAACTTCCATGGCAAGGCTTAGCCTCAAGGACTGATACCCTACCCACCAAATGAGCTCCCACACACTGCCTCTGCGCTGGCCTAGATAGTGCGAAAGTCACACTGCCAAACCAGAAGCTCAATCAGCGCCCAAACTCTCCTAGAAGTTGACAATCCTCCCTAGCCTCCCTCCTCTCTGGAAAATCTCACATCAAATCTCCACTGCTAAGCACCACCAATGAACTCGGCCTCCTCCCCACTAATACACACAACCCGGAAGGGAATGCTAATGCTGGGAATCAAAATGTGATCCTCCTCTTGAAGAAATGAAGAAAACCTTCCTAGGGTGGCACTCGAAGTCCCTTGAAGAAAGGGTGAGCTCTTGGCCTGAAGAACTTGTGCTAAACAACCAATGACTTGGCTAAGCAACTTGAACAACCAAAGCGAAATTGATATACTCCAATAAGATGGTTGAAATAAGAAGAGTTACCTTCCTTATATAGATTTCTTGGAGCGCTTTTCCCTCCCATTTTACCTCCATCGTGGGCCCTCACTTAACCACCTACATGCAAAACTTAACCACCTCCATGCAAACCGAACTAGGGAGTGCATATTCTCCTAGTGTGGGTGGCCCCCACGTATAACTTAACCGCATCAAAATAACTTCTAGCCTCCTTATGAAATTGAATGGGCCCCATCACCTCCAAAATTGGCCCCAAAATGTAGAAATTAATCATGTTCTAAAATAATTTAGGAAATTACACGAATCCCACGAATTGGATGTGATTCTTTGGGATACGTGTCCGATTCTCGTGTCCAATGTGTCCTGTAGCATGTCTAGTGTGTCATAGAGAACTTCCATCTATCATTGTTGAAGATTGCAGATACATGGTTTTCCTCTTCATTCATCATGTTGAAGAGGTTGAGGGAGGTAAAGACCACTCTTGGGGCCATGGTTATTTCAAAATTTTGGTCTTTTTGGAGAAAGATGGATCAAGCAGTCTCAAAAAGAGTCAAGGACATAGTGTTAGATGATGCTTGGTGGGTGAGGGTAGACCTCACTATTAAAATCATGGACCCTATCATTGCTTTGCTACGATTTGCAAATACAAACCAACCCATCCTAGGAGAGGTTTATGAGGGATGGGATTCCATGATTGAGTCCTTGAGGGCCATTATCAAATGCCTTCTTTACCACCATACAGGATATTCTTGTCAGTAGATGGGACAAGAATTGCACACCTTTGCATTGTTTGGCTGACTCATTGAACCCAAAATACTACAGGCATGACTGGCTGAATGGTGGACCTTCCTGCAAATTCCCTCTTCACATGGATGGTGAAATTTCACAGGGGAGGAAGGATGTATTGAGGCGGATATTTCAGGATAGAGCACCCCTTAATGAGGTGGAGGATGCCTTTGCAGAGTTTTCCACCAACACTGAGCGATTTGCAGGCTATGATGTGATTAGAGACAGGGGGCTAGGAAACCCTATTCTTGGTGGGCAACTCATGGGGCAACAAGCCCTCCTCTACAACAGTTAACCATGAGGCTCCTCTCTTAGGTGACTTCATCCTCTTGTTGCGAGAGGAATTGGAGCACATATGGGAATTTGTATAATGTCACGAAGAACAGGCTTGAGCAGTCCAGGGCAGAGACAATGGTGTATGTGCACAACAACCTTCGTCTTATTTACAAGCATAGGGATGAGTGGTTGAAGGGAAAGACAAAAATGTGGGATGTCTTTCCTGATGATATGGGTTTGGACAATAGTGTTGAGTTGGCATTGGCCAACTTGGATCTTAATGACCTAGTGCTAGAGCTTGTCACTTTTGATGATGGTGATACTCTTGAGGGGTCATCCTCCACACCAGTAGATGCATAGATTACATTGGATACAAAGGAGGATACAACTGAGGAGAGCAGTGGTGACCATGACAGTGATGCTGATTTTGATGATGATGATGATTGATGACTCATGAGCTACCTACTACCTTGTAGTTGTTTTGTATTTGCTATTTCTATTTGCCATTGGCATTGCTACTACGGTCTACCTATGTAACACATTTTGATTTTGATGACTTAATGAGAAAACTACAGTTTCTTGTCTTTCTCCTATTGGATCATTGATGAATCTATCACAAATGTATTTGTATGCATAATGTTACATTGTATAACTTACAAATTTAAAATTTACAATGTAGAATATGAATCTATGTCTGAATTTGTATCATGAATGAGAATTTGTGTAAGAAATATCCATTTAGTATTAATTTTTAATATATATATATATATATATAAATTAATATATAACATGTCTTGTTCCAAGGGGTTTACGTGCCTGTGTTGGACACTCGAATTTTCATGTCCTGTGCGTCCCGTGTCCCTGTGTCAAGTGACTTAGGTTATGATGCATTGTCTTTTACTGACGTGATGTTTGGAGATAGCAAGGCCCCTAGGGCCAAGGATTGGATATAGGAGAGCCAAGAAATTTTGCAGGCTTTCAAGGACAACATGTGGACGACCCAGAACCAGTAGAAACTTTATGCAGACAGGGGCAGCATTGAGAGACAATTTGAGGTAGGAGATTTGGTGTTCTTGAGGCTTCAGCCGTACAGACAATCATCACTCAAGCAGAAGGGGGCCGAGAAGCTCAAACCTCGCTTTATGGGCCATACCGAGTCACTCGCAGAGTTGGGGAGGTAGCATATGAGCTGGAGCTACCCCCGGGAAGTCGGGTGCACAACATTTTTCATGTGTCTTGCCTGAAAAAGGCACTGGGGCAGCAGGTGACAACAACTACAGAGCTACCCCCTATGGATGATGAGGGGCACTTAGTTCTGGAGCCAGAGGCTATTCTGGACACCCGGGAGAGGCATTTGCGGAACAGGGTCATCAAGGAATTTTTGATTAGATGGAGGAGCCTACTAGATGAGGATGCCACTTGGGAAGGGGAGTAGATACTTTAACATCCTTCATTACAGTTGCTTGAGGACAAACAACATTTTGGCGGGAGGATTGTGATATTCCCACTTAGCATTATTGAGAAATATCAATTTTGGCCAATTTTGTCTTAATTCATATTTGCACTTTAGGAAATGTGGGTTTAGAGGCCCCACATGCAATTTTGATTAAAACAAACCCCAAACATTAGAGATGGAAGAGGACATCAAACCTCTGTTATGAATATACCTAAAATAAAATGAATATAAATAATGTAAATAATAAATAATCAAATATTGATTATGCTAAATAGTCATTAAGTTAAGTGAAAAGGCATGTCTAAAAGACATGCCCAGTCACGAAAGGACACGTGCCTAGGTATATATATGCAGGTCCTCATTGTGACATTTATCACTTGTACATTTTTATATATAATAAATTATTATTACAAAATACCTCTTGTGTATTTTTACATTAAAGCCAACAAGCTATAAGTTTTGTTGCTTTAGTGGTATCAAAGCCATGCAAGACTTTGAACACTATCCACCGCACAATATAACCATGTGAGTCTTTGAACGTTGTTCACCGCACAATATGCCATTACGTTTATGTCCTGAATTCATTGAGCAGTTTAGTAAAATTCAAGAAAAACTTCAGCAATGGGAAAAATCATATGTAGAAGTTAAAGCACGTCTAAAGGAAATCGATAATAAGGAAGATGATAGCGATGGAGAAACAAAACAAGGTGAAGCAAGAGAAGAAGATTTTGATCAGAATGATGATAATGAGAATAAAGATGTAATAAATAATGATGAATATGAAAATGACGTCGATGAATTGATCAAGATGATGATCTAGTAATTTTTGATACAGAATCAAGAAGATTAAATGCAAACTTAAATTCCAAAGATGATGAGTAAGGCAATAATGATGAAATCATAAAACAATCAGAAGCAAGCAAGGACACATACAACAGCCTCCCACTTTGTGATTTTTCTTCACGAAGGTCTATGCAAACTGGGGGGCTCTCTCCTACTGTCTCTCTTTACATAGATACAAATTTGTATCAAATTATAGAAGTCCAACTCCATTCATAGATGGCTGCAGAAATAATCTCAAATGGAGACATACAAATTCAGGCCAAATTCAACAGTACAATGTTTGAGGGTTCTCTCAACTAGGGCAACATCGATTCCCATAACATTGATTTCTCTGCCATGTTGGGAGAAAAAGAGAAAGAGAAATCTGTGCCATAATCCATTCCACTTGGAGGCAGAAGCAAAAGAGAAAAAGGAAAGACGGAGAGAAATTAAAATACGATGGAGCAAAAGCCGTCGTCATCTTCTTGGCCCTCTGTTCAAGAATCCCGACAATACCAACCAAAAAGGGTGGCGCATCCGGCCAATGTTTATACTGTCGCAGAAGAAGCAGCGCATGGGAATCAACGTGGGAGAGGCAGAAGCAGCAGCAGAGGCGGCGGAAGGGGCAGGGATGGTGTTGGAACAGGTGGGGGCAGAGGAAGGCGCAGTGACACTGACGATGACATCATGACCAAACCGCTGGGCAGAGGAAGGGGAAATGGAGGCATCGATCCTTCTTCGTCGTGGGCTGATATTGTTGATAATCCAACAGAAGAAGCACAACCAGAGGTGGAGGAGGAGGTTGTGATTGAGGAACCAATTTACAGCTGCAAAGTTAATGTTGGAATTTCTAAGTCTAACCTATTAGAAACCCTTCATGCACTTTACTGATTTATTCCTACCTGCTTGTTTTGTTAATTAACAAGTTATTTACCATGTAAATACTGGAAATAAATACAAGTGCACCACTCAACACATTACAGATCATCAACTGAAAGAAACAGAAACAAGCACATAAGTGACATTGTTGTTTTTGGACCAATGTCCCCGGAAAAACCCAATGCGGAAAAACTGGTGCAACTATATGAGGGTTTGATTTATTAAGCAGTTTTAGAATACAATCTGGGTGCCAAGTCCAGCTCACCCAACAGAGAAAAATCTCGGCAGTAGTACCTCTCTACTCGGAAGTAGATATTCCGGTTGAAACCCCGGATAAACACTCCGACAACTCCATAGCTCCAATCAGCCCCACGAAACCCCAGCGTCAGCCTCTAGGGACCGCGTTAGCTCTCTCTGGCCCAGCGTCACTCTGGCTTGGCTTGCGTTAGCCTCTGGAGGCACTGCACCACTCCTCTGGTCCTCTGCGTCACTCACGTTGGCCCTCTGAGGCACTGTGCAGCTCCTCGCTGCCTCTGTGTGAGCCTTAGCTGGCTCTGCGTGAGCCCTAACTGGCTTTGCATGAACCCTTGGCTGGTTCTGCGTCCCTCTCTTCGGCTACTGCGCTGATCCTCCCAGTGCTATATCTGCATCTCTACTTCTATATTCACTGCCTCTCAGCTCCAAATCTGATTACTCTCTCAACTTTCTTAGCAAACCCATCCCCAGAAAGTCGAAATCTTGATCTCTTGGTGTGTTCTCCAAGTGACCCTCAAGCTTCCTCTTATACTTTTCTCGTTGACAAATCAAAGACTGAGATTAAGTCCCTAATCAACGGCTGAGATTTGATCTGGCTTGATCCATGACTTTTGGACCATTCTAACACAGTTTTATATTAATTCACATTAATATTTTATTTTCCCTAAGTTTAGACTTCGGGACTCCATTGAAAATATTAATTATTTTAATATCTCCCAAACTGTTTAGAATCTGCCCAAACCCTTTCTGGGTATTGGAGATCTCATGTGCCTTAGCCTCTCCACCAATTTTCGTGGCTAGAGCACATTCAATGCTACCCCAAATCAACACTCCCTCTTAGCGAGGACTGTGCTCTAGCAATACTCCTCACTAAGTATCACCCTGATCATCTGGCATTGGTCCCTGTGCTGATGCTAGGCCTGTTGCCCTTCATCTGTGCTGTTGCACCCTGTACTGCTACCCATGGCCTTGTCATTGCCACTGCTGCATTCGTACTGCAACTCCCTCTGCATCAGTATTGCTGCCCATGGCCCTGCCACTACCACTGCTGCATCTGCACTGCAACCCGTCTCATCATGCTGCCCATAGCACTACCACTGCTAACTGCTGCACTGCAACTCAGTTACTAAGAAGTAAGTAACTGATCTCCCAACTCTGACATCTCTGTCAGGCTAGAGACACCCTCGATGCTGAAACTCCCTCTGTCGCTGACAAGTGCTCCCTCTCTGACCTCTGCGCTGCTGCAACAACTCCATGCATCTTGCACCATTGCACACCTCTCTGTGCCATCCTGCACTGGTGCAACACTCCCGTGCTTCTCGCATATCTGCCTCACGCTGTCCTGGGAATCCTGCACTGTAGCTCCCTCTGTCGCTCCATCTGCATCCGTCTCTACTGACATCTGCCAGTACTGCTACTCCTCTTCGGGGCTCCTGTAGCAAGGTCTAATCCAAGAGGCTGGGTACCTCGAGGATCCTGCCCCTCATCGCCTGTAGTCCGTCTGACTACAACTTGATGTCTTCCCACTTCTGCTCAAGTGGTGTGTGCACTCATGGCACAATCATCGTCTGTCTCCACTTCCTTCTCTGCCCTTGCTGGCGTAACCTTGGTCTCGCAGGCCTCTCCCTTGCTCTTCTTCCTTGGACACTGGGTCGCATAATGACCCAGCTCCCCACAGTGGAAGCATTTGACCTTGGAGAGGTTCTTCTTCTTCCGTTTCTCCTGCGTTCCCTCAGATGCTAGGGCAGCATCCACCTCCTCCTTCTTCTTGATTCTGATCCCCTTGCCACTGCTTCCTACCTTGCTCAGCTTTCTGATCTCTTCTCGGTGAAGAGCAGCCCACATTTCCTCCTAATCTGGAAGGGTCGCCCTGCACAGTATGCTCTGGACAAACACCTCCCAGTCTTTTGAGACTGTGTTCAAGGCTGTTCTCACCATCAATTCTTGATCCGGCGTGGCCCCTATGGAAGTCAGCTGATCCCGGATCTCCTTCAATCGATCGAGGAAGGGGTCGATCTGTTCTCCCTTCTGCATCTGGTATGATCGCAGTTGATTTTCTAGTAACATCCTTCTCTGCACAGAAGTATGTTGGTACAATTTCTTTAGGGCCTCCCACATCTCATTTGCCGTTTCCTTTTCGGCAATATGTGGTACCACATGGTCCTTCACCCCATCAAGGATGATGCTTTTGGCCTTCCCATTGCCTCCTTGTACTTGTCGTTATCAGCTGGGTTAACTGGGATAGCTATCGTCCTCAAGGCGAAGTGCTTGACATGATTCCTGTCTAGAACGAATAAGATTCTGGCCTTCCAGACTACGAAGTTTGAGCTTCGTCCAGTCTGTCCTGGTTTGTTACTCCGTTCACTGCCATCTCGCTGCTCCTCTACTTCCCTCTTGGAAGTTCTTGGTGTGACTCCCTCTGAGCCTCGATTTCCCTCCTGGAAACCCTTCTGCCAATGTCGAGATACCCCCACTCCAATCACTAGTGCAACTGCACCACTGATCCGGATTTCTCGGCTAGAAATCCTCGGTAGAAACTCCCTCCTCCTTCGGCTTGCCCTGTTAGGTACTGTTCTGACTACAATACCCCACCAACTCCACTTTGCAACTTACCCACAGCCTCCTAAACCCTAGCAAATTGAAGGTTAGAGCTCCTAGGCTCTGCACATTCCCGACATCGGCAAATCAGCTTCCTCAGCCAACTGCGTCAGCCCTCCTGGCCTTTGCGTGAGCCTATCTTTGCCTCCCTCAGCCTCTGCACTGCCTCTTCCTGGCTCAATCTTGATGACGGAAGAACTGCGTCCCCCCTTCCTACTTTGCTAGGAACAACTTCTGTCACTCAGGACAATTGTTTTCTGCTGCCACTGCTTTGCTCGACTGATGTCCTCAGTTTTCCTGTGATCTGCAACCACGAATCCATGTTGGAATTTCTAAGTCTAACCCGTTAGAAACCCTTCATGCACTTTATTGATTTATTCCTACCTACTTGTTCTGTTAACTAACAAGTTATTTACCATGTAAATACTAGAAATAAATACGAGTGCATGCTCAACACATTACAGATCATCAATTGAAAGAAACAAAAATAAGCACACAAGTGACACCGTTGTTTTTGGACCAATGTCCCTGGAAAACCCAATGCAGGAAAACCAATGCATCAATCTGAGGGTTTGATTTGTTAACCAGTTTCGGAATACAATCTGGGTGTCAAATCCGGCGCACCCAACAGAGAAAAATATCAGCAGTAGTACCTCTCTACTTGGAAGCAGATATTCTGATTGAAACCCCGGATAAACATTTTGACAGCTCCATAGCTCCAATCTATTTCACGAAACCCCAGTGTCAGCCTCTAGGGACTGTGTTCGCTCTCTCTGGTCTAGTGTTATCCCAGCATCACTCTGGCTTGGCCTGCGTCAGCCTCTGGAGGCACTGTGCCAGTCCTCTGGCTCTCTGTGTCACTCACGCTGTAATATTCTTAATTAGCCATGGCTAATTGGAATATTCGATTTTGCTCAATTTTGCCTTCTATAGCTAGTTATAAATAAAAAGGTGAGGAGAGGGGGGACATACTCACTTCATTAATAAAGACACTCCCTTGTAGCACAACGTTGTAACTTAAAAGGTGAGCCAAGGGGGGCCAAGGAACCACATAGAGGAGGGGCCCACGTAGACACTTGGAGTGACTGCGCAGATGGTGAGAAACACGTGGCAAGAGGAAAGCTACGTTTGAGGAGGTGAGCCTTGGGATTGAGAGAGGCCACTGCTATAAAGGAGAGAGGAGCCTCTTCATTTTGGCATACGATTATGTGCATTTGAGCTAGTCACTTCGACTTAGAGCACGCTGGCTGTTTCGCTAGTCTGCAGCACTGTTTAGTGCATTGAGTGTCTCCGTTCGGAGATCTCACCCTTAGCCCCGGGGGACTTCAAGTGCATGCTCGGGCAAGGTATTTCCATCAGTATTTTTGCAGTAGTTTCATCAGCATTTTGGCAGGAGGATTGAGCATCTTGGATGACTGCACAGTCTTGAGGGGGATGACGTAGTTCTTTCTGGCAGGAGTTCTGGATTGAGGTTTTGCAGGGGGATTTGTGCTGGGAAGTTGAGCAAGGGATCGACCCTTGCATATTGGAGGATTTTGGCTGAGTTTCAGGCAGAGTTGTGGTGGGTTTATTTCAGTAGCAGCACATAGCCTTGAGGGATTACGTGGGTCCTCAAGGGGGCGATTTTTGGGAGTCGGCCATCTCAGAAAAGCTTTTTGGGTTTTTCTGGGTTTCTTGAGTAGAGTCCGATTCTAGAGTTTCAACATTTTGTGAGGAGGGGATAGCCCCAAATCCTCATTTGATTTCTAGCAGCAACAATAGTACGACAGTTCTCCAACAGCTTGGACGCAGTTCAAAGAGAGGCCATTCCTTTGCTATTCTGAGTGTATTTCTTCACTTGCCTTGTACAAGTCGAGGTGCCATCTTTCTGATCACCTCCTGTATTCTTTCTATTACTCAATATAATAAAATGGCTTAGCGTTTCTCTCTGCATTTCTTGAGTATCTGCTTATCGTTATATTGTTATATGTTGCACCATTGTTATTTTTATTTCTTTGAGCTTCCCGGCTACTATACCACTTGTGTGTTTTCTCCTGTACTCTTAGATAGAGTCTGGAAAGGGCTAGGTAGCCTCCAGAGCATGTCCTCTTTTCAGAGGCGACATATCTGGTAAATGCCCTCCCAGTCCATCTCTGGTTGGAGTCTACTTGTGTTTGAGTAATATTCCGGATAAGGGATATTACCGTGGTATCAGAGCATAGATCTGGCTTAGCCTGTGGAGTTAGTAATCTATGACACCGGGGGAAAATCCCTACATTTGTTACAGAGGTAGGAGATACAGAGACACTGGGCGTAGGTTGGAGAACAACTACGGAGAGGGAGACTGTGTTCCAGTAGTGGACGCAGAACATGAGGAGCCTGTGGTGGACGCAAAACAGAAGTAGCTTGTGGTGGACGCAGAGCAGGAGAATCCGATGGCAGATGATGACGGGAAGAGATTTGCGGACATGCTCCTCAAATCAGTACAAGATCTATCGAGGCAGATTGAGATGATGGGGCAGAGATTCACGACAGTAGAGGCTAGACAGCGTGAGAGCCTACGGGTTTTCCAGGTTGTTGAGGGATCCGGTGCATCCCACCATTTGCGAGAGCAGCGTGATACTACTCAGCAGGTTGCCTCACATGCCCCTACATGCTCTACCATGTCCACTTTCTTAGGAGCAGACACGGGGGTCGGAGCCCAGCAGGAGGCATAGCCTGGTCATATGGGCGATTATTTTGCAGAGTACCAGGCCTATGGGCAGCAGTTCAGGGAGGCTCTCTCATTCAGAGACTTTGTTCAGCTCCAGTGGGATAGTAGACCCCACGACCATCACAAAGGGTACCGGCATTATCATGATGGTGACACCCACCGTGCAGCGAGTAGATTCCACTTGCCTATGTTTGAGGTTCATCAAATAGTTCGTCAAAGTCTTGGGTGGAAAAGCTGGACATTTACTTCTAGCTTAACCAGATGTCAGAGACAAAGGCCATCAAGGTGGCGACATTACATTTGGATGGTGAGACCCAGGATTGGTGGTTCCATGGGATGGTTACACTCGGACACTCCAGAGTGACGACATATGCCGAGTTCACCAGGAGATTGATGGAGAGGTTTG
This sequence comes from Pinus tabuliformis, assembly GCA_031772625.1. NCBI lineage: Eukaryota > Viridiplantae > Streptophyta > Pinopsida > Pinales > Pinaceae > Pinus > Pinus tabuliformis. The sequence continues at coordinate 715,493,564 of CM062820.1, forward strand.
ACCGGAGGGATCCGGAACAACACTTTGTGGAGCTGACGAGGCTCAAATAGACTGGGAGCCCAGAGACCTACATTTTAGATTTCTTGAGGGTTTCAGTGATGGTGCCAGATCTGTCCGCGGCACGGAGGATCTACATGTATGTTGAGGGGTTAGCAGAGCCACTTTGGGGTCTAGTCAGATCCGCTAGACCAACCACCCTTCAGGATGCTATTAGCAGGACCTGGGACTTACAGGATGTCTTACCCAGGACCCGGACACCTTACCCCCAGCGACAGGCTTTTCAGCCTAAGGGGAAGGATATGAGGATTCCACCTTCGAAGAGGAATTTGAGACGAGTACAGATTGATGATGATGCTAAGAGGGAGTTGAAGAAGAAGCGATTGTGCTTCAACTGTCAGGAGCCGTGGGCACCGAGACATAGATGTGCTGTTGGCAAAGCACATTTTATTGAGGTCTTCTCCGAGAGCAGCGAGGAAGAGGATGAGGAGGATGATGTGGAGGCAGAAGGTAGTCATGCTGCGCAGGATCGTTTGCAACCTCCACCACCAGCAGCAGGTGGTGCAACTTTTGCACCTACCGGAGGAGCCCTTGCAGCATTGCGGGGAGTTCCCAAGTATTTGACGTTGCGCGTACGGGGGACAGTACGTGGTCGACGAGCATCAGTTTTGGTTGACAGTGGGGCAACCCACAACTTCATCGATGCACAGATGGTTGAGAGGAGAGGTATACAGACAGAGAGCTTCGATGGGTTTTCAGTTTTGGTCCCAGGAGATCAGACCATGGTGTGTGCACATTATGTACCAGAGTTATCCGTGATGATGGGCACTTACACATTGACTGACCACTTTTTCGTGGTCGATATTCCGGACACCAACATGATACTTGGTGTTCAGTGGCTCATCACTCTAGGGATGGTCATGACAGATTGGAAGACCCTAGAGATGGAGTGGGATGATGAGAAGACAGGGAGGCATGAGAAGATACAGGGACAACATACATATCCGCCTCAAACTGTTTCGGCTCATTGGATGGAGGCAGTGTTCCGAAAGGGAGACATAGAGTGGGCAGTAGAGCTGCATGCATCAGAGACAGGGACTATAGGGCAGACAGTGCACCCGGAGATACAGTCCATCCTTGACCGGTATGCCACAGTATTTGGGGAGATTCCGTTGGGACAACCACCGGACCGGGGGTTTGAAGACACCATTGAGCTTGAGCAGGGCATACAGGCAGTGATTACTACCCCCTATAGGCATCCCAAGGCCTATCGGGATGAGATTGAGCGGGCCATTCAGGAGTTGCTAGCTCTTGGGCACATTCGGTCGAGCACGAGTCCTTTTGCTTCTTCCGTGGTGTTGGTGAAGAAGAAGGACGACACATTGAGGATGTGCATTGACTACAGGGCCCTGAACAAGAAGACCCTGAAGAACAGATACCCCATACCCAGGATCGATGAGTTGATGGACGAGTTGAGAGGAGAACTGTTCTTCTCAAAGATTGATTTGAGATCTGGGTACCATCAGATTCGCGTGAGGGAATAGGACATTCCCAAGACCACCTTCAAGTGTCACTATGGGCACTTTGAGTTTTTGGTGATGCCCTTCGGGCTAACCAATGCCCCAGCTACATTCCAATCTTTCATGAATCACATCTTCCGCAGTCACTTGAGGAAGTTTGTGTTGGTATTCTTTGACGATATACTCATTTACAACAGGACTTGGGAGGAGCACCTCCAGCACATTGAGACAGTATTACGCATCTTGGAGGAGCAACAGTTCTATGCCAAGCTCTCCAAATGTGAGTTCAGGTTGACGGAGATGTTATACTTGGGACACATCATAGGAGTGGATGGAGTGAGGGTCCACGAGGAAAAGATCAGGGCCATCAGAGATTGGCAGGAGCCAAGAAACGTGACGGAACTTCGAGGATTCATTGGCATTTGTACTTACTACCGAAAGTTCGTCAAGGGTTTCTCACAGCTTGTTGCACCCCTGACAGATTTGACGAGGAAGGGGGCATTCAGTAGGTCGGATACAGCGCAGCAAGCCTTCGACAGGCTCAAGGAGATTATGAGTAGCTGCCCAGTGCTTGTGTTGCCAGATTTTACTCAGCCATTTGTTTTGGAGTGTGATGCGTCTGAGAGGGGATCAACGCAGTTTTGATGCAGGGAGGTCACGCTATAGCCTTTGAGAGCCGGAAGCTCCTTCCGCACGACAGGTTGTATTCTATATACGACAAGGAGATGCTGGCCATCATGCATGCATTGGCTAAGTACCGACAGTATTTGGTGGGTAACAGGTTCAGGGTGAGGACTGATCACAACAGCCTCAAGTTCTTTTTGGAGCAGAAGCAGCTATAGGAGAGGCAGCAGAAGTGGATCAGCAAGATCCAAGCATATGACTTTGACATTGAGTATGTCAAGGGTAAGAACAACGTGGTAGCAGATGCCCTTTCACGTAGGCTAGCCACGTTGTCTCTTATGAGCTTGGACGCAGACTGGAGGGCTCGGCTCTTAGTAGAGTATTCTAAGGACAGATTTTCATGTGAGATTCTGGATGGGCAGGTGGCGGATGACAGGTACAGGGTGGTCAATGAGATCATCTACTACAGGGACCGGATCTTCTTGACTAAGAGATCTTAGCTCAAGAAGAAGATACTTCAGGCATCCCATGATTCACCATTGGCAGGCCATCAGGGGTTTACCAAAACATACAGGGCCATTAGAGAGAGGTTCTCATGGAAGGGCCTCAAGGAGGACGTACTCCAACATGTCCGAGAGTGTGACGTTTGCCAGAGGAACAAGGGGTGAGATGAGCCATCCCACAAGATTATTGCAGCGTCTTCTCATTCCGGAGGGGAAATGGGAGAGCATTTCGATGGACTTCATCACAGGGTTGCCCATGGTGCAGGGCAAGGATTGTATCTTTGTCGTCGTTGATCGACTGACAAAGTACGCACATTTTTCGCCATATCCGCACACTACACAGCAGCACAGGTGGCCGAGCTGTTCTTCAGAGAGGTCTTCAGGCTACATGGTCTTCCTAAGACCATCATCAGTGACAGGGACAGTCGTTTCATGGGCGGGTTTTGGCAGGACCTTTTCCAGTTGGTGGGGACAGAGTTGACACCGAGTACCAGTTATCACCCACAAATGGACGGGCAGACAGAGATAGTTAACAAATGGCTGGAGGGCTACTTGCGTAACTATGTCAGTGGGTAGCAGAGAGCATGGCCAAAGTGGCTGCATCTGGGGGAATACTGCTACAACACTACACATCACATGTCCAACGGTATGTCACCATTCTATGCTTTGTATGGATATCATCCTTTATCTTTTGCTGACGTGATGTTTGGTGCTAGCAAGGCTCCAAGAGCCAAGATTTGGAGCCAAGAGAGTCAGGATATTCTCTGAGCTCTCAAGGATAATATGGTTGCAGCGTAGAACCAGCAAAAGCTGTATGCTAACAGGGGTTGGGTGGAGAGACAGTTTGAGGTAGGGGACCTGGTCTACCTACGATTACAGCCATACCGACAGTCGTCATTGAAGCAGAAGGGCACTGAGAAGCTCAAGCCTCGCTTTTATGGGCCATACAGGGTGATATGCAGGATTGGACAGGTTGCATATGAGTTGGAGCTGCCCCAAGGCAGCAAGATTCATAACATTTTTCATGTATCGTGCCTAAAGAAGGCATGGGGCAGCATGTGATAGTGATAGGTGAGCTACCACCCACGGATGATGAGGGGCATTTGGTGTTGCAGCCAGAGGCTATTATTGATACCAAGGGGAGGTGGTTGCGGAGCAGGACAGTCCGGGAATTCTTGGTGAGGTGGAAGAATTTACCGGATGAGGATGCCACTTGGGAGAGTGAGAAGATCTTGCACCATCGATCACTTCAATTGCTTGAGGACAAGCAACATTTTGCCGGGGGAGACTGTAATATTCTTAATTAGCCATGGCTAATTGGAATATTTGATTTTGCTCAATTTTGCCTTCTATAGCTAGTTATAAATAAAGAGGTGAGGAGGGGGGACATACTCACTTCATGAATAAAGACACTCCCTAGTAGCACAACGTTGTAACTTAAAAGGTGATCCAAGGGGGGCCAAGGAACCACGTAGAGGAGGGGCCCACGTAGACACTTGGAGTGCTTGCGCAGATGGTGAGAAACACGTGGCAGGAGGAAAGTTACATTGGAGGAGGTGAGCCTTGGGATTGAGAGAGGCCAACGCTATAAAAGTGAGAGGAGCCTCTTCATTTTGGCATTCGATTATGTGCATTTGAGCTAGTCACTTCGACTTAGAGCACACTGGCTATTTAGCTAGTCTGCAACACTGTTTAGTGCATTGAGTGTCTCCGTTCCGTGATCTCACCCTTAGCCCCGGGGGACTTTGAGTGCCTGCTCAGGCAAGGTATTTCCATCAGTATTTTTGCAGTAGTTTCATCAGCATTTTGGTAGGAGGATTGAGCATCTTGGATGACTGCGCAGTCTTGAGAGGGATGACGTAGTTCTTTCTGGCAGGAGTTCTGGATTGAGGTTTTGCAGGGGGATTTGTGCTGGGAAGTTGTGTAGTGGATCAGCCCTTGCATATTGGAGGATTTTCGCTGAGTTTCAGGCAGAGTTGTGGTGGGTTTATTTCAGTAGCAGCGTAGAGCCTTAAGGGATTGCGTGGGTCCTCAAGGGGGTGATTTTCGGGGGTCGGCCATTTCAGAAAAGCTTTCTAGGTTTTTCTGGGTTTCTTGAGTAGAGTCTGATTCCAGAGTTTCAGCATTTTCTGAGGAGGGGAACAACCTTAAACCCTCATTTTATTTCTAGCAGCAACAGTAGTATGGTAGTTCTCCAGCAGTTTGGATGCAGTTCAGAGAGAGGCCATTCCTTTGCTATTCTGAGTGTATTTGTTCACTTGCCTTGTACAAGTCGAGGTGCCATCTTTCTGATCACCTCCTGTACTCATTCTATTACTCAGTATAATAAAATGGCTTGGCATTTCTTTCTGCATTTCTTGAGTATCTGCTTATGGTTATATTGTTATATGTTGCGCCATTGTTATTTTTATCTCTTTGAGATTCCCGGCTACTATACCACTTGTGTGTTTTCTCCTATACTCTTAGAGTCTGGAAAGGGCCAGGTAGCCTCCAGATCTCGTCCTCTTTTCAGAGGCGACATATCTGGTAAATGCCCTCCCAGTCCATCTCTGGTTGGAGTCTGCTTGTGTTTGAGGAATATTCCTGATAAGGGATATTACACATGCTGTCCCTCTGAGGCACTGTGCAACTCTTGGCTAGCTCTGCGTGAGCCTTGGCTGGCTCTGTGTGAACCCTTGTCTTGTTTTGCTTCCCTCTCTCCGGCTACTGCACTGATCCTCCCGGTGCTGTCTTTGCCTCTTTGCTTCTGTATTCACTGCCTCTCAATTGCAACTTTGATCACTCTCTCAACTTTCTCAGCAAACTCAGCCCCAGAAAGTCGAAATTTTGATCTCTTGGTGTGTTCTCCAAGTGATCCTCAAGCCTCCTCTTATACTTTTCTCGTTGACAAATCAACGACCGAGATTAAGTCCCTAATCAATGGCTAAGATTAGATTTGGCTTGATCCATAACTTTTGGACCATCCTAACACAGTTTTATATTAATTCACATTAATATATTATTTTCCCTAAGTTTAGACTTAGGGACTCCATTAAAAATATTAATTATTTTAATATCTCCTAAATTGTTTAGAATCTGTCGAAACCCTTTCTGGGTATTGGAGATCTCATGTGCCTTAGTCTCTCCACCAATTTTCGTGGCTAGAGCACGTCCGATGCTACTCCAAATCAACAGTTAAGGAGCTTCGGCCCAAACCATGAGCCACACTGTAACCATTAACGTCATCAATTCCACTCCCATTTCAACTGTTGGCGCTCTTCCTGTAGCTAATAAAAGTGTTGTCGATTTGTTGAAGAAAATGCCTATTTTTAATCCTAACAAAAGAATTAACAGTGAAGTCGCACTTCAATATGAATGTATGGCTGAAATCACGGTGGACGTTCTGGCTTGGAGACTAAATCTAAACCCCAATGAGGTTGAAAAATTAAATAATGCGATTCCTCGACCTGCTGTGTGCTTCCACTGTCCTGTCCCACAGCCCACGCAACACCGGTCAACACGCTTTCTGTTAAATTGGCAACTAGGGCCAAACTCCATGTGGGTCAGCTTATTTATGATAGCTGATATTTTTATTGGATCCCTCTTGTGTATGATTGATCCAAAGATCATCCGATTCCGATAAGTATTTATGAAGATATGAATTTGTTTTGATTATGTAATTATTATCAAGCCGACCAGCTCTCTCATAGGCTCAAGAAGCCCAAACGTCATGTCTATTCAACCTATACGTTTTTGGTATAAATAAAAGAGGATTTGATGTCATTTGAACACAATTCTTGAGTGATCTCCTCCTCTCCATGTCTTGGGTTTTTGGAGAAGGAGTGAGACACCAAGAGTAATACGCTGGCCTTACAAATGATGCCCTAGATCTAAAACGCAGGAGCATTGGTCATGAAGAATTCTATTCCAGCAAGGGGAAGGGTCTATCCATAGCCGCAGAGAAGACTCTCCATACGAAGCTGCAGTAATGGTAATAAGCCCTAGCTGCAGTGGCCGTAGTGAAACCCTAGCTGCTGTAACCGCAGTGAAGAAACCTCAACCCTAGCCATAGTAAGCCGCAGGCTTATGAGGAAATCTTATACGCTGTCCAATAGCACTTAAACGCAGTCAAAAGATAGAATCTCTATACGCTGATACGCTGTAAACCCTATACAACATACACGTTGTTCATAAAAGACTCATACGCAGGGTATGGTGCAGACATGGCACACAGAATTGTTGACACTCTCAATGTATGTGGATCTGGCAGCGTAAATCATATACGGAACCCACAGATTGAAATGCAGTTATATATGGAACACTACAGCCAAGGTATGAAGCCATCAGTTTGGATTATATATGGAATGCAGATCATGCCATAACCCTGGATCCGTTGTCACATGGAATCATTACACACAGATTCATGGACAGTCAACGTGATGCCTGGAACAACCGCCGTCATAAAGTTATTAACACGCATTCAACGTTGTTCATGTTATACACGCTGTATATATACGTTGTTCATGAGAAATATATTCACGGTCAATGGAACGCAGCATGATACAGGTCATATTCATTATGGACGCAGTTATATTTATGATGGATGGAATGTTGATATATACAAGTCATATTGATTATGGAACACGGTCATCATGGATATATATGTTGGTCCAGAATGCATATATATACACAGCAGTGAAGAGAATGCACAACTACATGAATTCGTTGGTCAATAAGACAGTAATACGCTGTGTATACAGACATATATATATCTATATATATACGCAGGTCCAGAATGACATAGTAACGCTGTTATGAAAAAGTACTAGGAGCTACTGTTCATACGCAGTCCTAAATAAGACATACACTGCCTCTATACGCTATATAATGAAGTTATAAATAGAGCTCTAACTGCTGTCAAGAAGAAGATATAATCTCATCTATACACTGTTTGATGAAGCCTCTATCTGCCCTGATCACAAGAAGGTTCCGGTCACTGATAACAAGGTCTCAAGTATTGCTGTAGGGGACAACATGAAAATAGAAGGATTGTTTAAGATGGAACTGCGTGGAACTATAGCCTAGCTGCTTTGCTAGGCTGCAAGCCATAGCAAGCAGCTAAGGCTGATATTAACAGAGGCAAATTGTTGCAGCATGATGAAGCAACAAGAAGGCAGAGGCAGCAGCATGGTGGGTAGCACTATGAGATCATGTGCATGGGTAGTACAATGATACATTAGCAGGGGCAGCAGCATGATGATGATGCACATTAGTTTGAGCAGCATTATGATGGATAAGATCATGGACATGGGCAGCAGCATGGTGCAGTATGCAGTGGTGCAACTAGAGGACCAGATGCAGCATGATGATAGGTATCAGTTGAAGCAGAATGTCTTCAACTGATCTCATTGTTATAGGAGATGATCTATGCTTAGATCTAGACAAGTCAAAGTGTTGACTTCTGTTGTAAATGTACTATCTCTCTCTCTCTTTCTCTGCTGAACTTTGAAGATAAAAGAAGATTTGATCAAAGGGTTTCCCCACACATTGTGGGGTTTGTCCCTGGCTCGCGCCACATCTTGTGTCCTCTTGTCTTGGCTTGTCTTCTGCGGTTATATATATGATCTATCTACAGTTTACTTTAATACTGATGTGATTGCTAACTGTGAAAATTTAAATAAATTGCTCTAAGCATAGAACATACCAAAAATTAACATGGTATCAGAGTTGAGGTGAAGACAATGCCCAAGCAAGAGTGAAAGAACAATCACCAAATACAGTTGCGACAAGACGAAAGGATCAATGGGTTCCTCATAATTCACATAGGGTGAAGTCGAAGCATAGCATATTATCAGAATGGCACAGCGGAACTTCTGTTGGCCTACCTAAAGATCACTTCATTGGGAAGTTCGGATCTAAGGGTGGAAGGAAAGGCAAATGTCTTGGTTATAAGTTCGGCCCTTATGCGAAGGAATGTCCGAATGGCAGAGATGCAGCTCATCAAGGACACGGTCGACTCTTCAAGGAAGCAAGGAACCCCAGGAATGGAAGTCGACGTTTTGAAGGTGGCATTCGTTGATGGAAAGATGGTGACAGGGAAGCCTGAATTCAAAAAGAGCATGAAAGTACATGTCTGAGATGTACCAAAGGAAATTCTTACAAGGGGACCATTCCCCTTATGTAGCAGAACCCACAGTTTGAAACAACCCGTGGAGGTTGAGATTCATAAACGAGAATCTCATGTATACAGGTGGAAGAAAGCCCTCTATAGCTTGAAGCAAAACACCTCGGGCATAGTATGAGAGGACTGATAGCTGCTTGATGAAGCTGAGATTCACTAAGGAGTGAAACTGATTCAAACCATTATCCGAAGGTTGTGGATGATAGACCTCTCATACCAGCACCTAATGCGGACGAACTATTTCTGACAGTTGCAGACCCTCTCATTTGCAGAAGTAAGAGGGAGTTGGATTCCGGATGTGAAATGATAAACTGCAAGCCTGTGACTACCTCGAGGAAGTTGTCTGGTAGTGATGTTGGACTAGACTTGGGAAAGTTCTTGGTGAACTTCCGTCCAGACATATGTTTTGCAGTTAGCACGGGGAGCTCATATTTGGATGAGCCTCACTGGATTGTGCCAAGAATCTTCTAAGATGTCTTCAGGGAACAATCTCTCATGGATTGAGATACACTGCCGGAAATATGAAATTGCATGATTATTCGAATGCTGATTAGGCAGGTAGTGTGGAGGATCACTGGAGCACTTCTTAGTGTTGTTTCTCTTTGGATTCTGCTTCGATATAATGGATGAGCAGGAAGCAGAAGTGGGTTGCCATAAGCATCGCCGAGACCGGATACATATCTACGAGTATGATCTCGTTTGAAGCTGCCTGGTTGGGAAGCTCTTCAGTGAGCTATTTGATCACATACCACTGTGATTCTCTGTGACAACCAGAGGTGGGATTCGATTATTGAGGAATCCCGTATTCATCGATTGCTCCAGCAGATAGACATCATCTGGGATATGGTAAGTCGATGAGCAAGGAGGCTCCATCACATTAAGATGATGTACAGGTCGATACACCTTGTCAAAGCCCCGAGGAAAGATCTAATCTGTGATTTTCCCAAACGACTTGGAGTCGTCAAGAAACCCTTGTACAAGGGTCCTGCATGTTGCATACATTGAGCTCTGGGAGCTCTGAGGGCTTGCGGTTCTTACTGGAGCAACATACGACCACAGGGTGACTCACCCTCCCCTGGTGGTGCGCACTGGAACAAGATGATTCGCTCTCTTGTGGGACAAGATGATTCGCTCTCTTGTGGAACAGGATGATTCACTCTCCCGTGTAGTAGGATGATTAGTTCTCCTGTGAGGCCTGGATTGATGTGTTCTCCATGGCGATTGTAGCAGGATTGATGTGGTCTCCTATGAGGCCTAGATTGATGTGTTCTCCATGGTGGCTTGGATTGATGTGTTCTCCATGGCGATTGTAGCAGGATTGATGTGTTCTCCTGTGAGGCCTAGATTGATGTGTTCTCCATGGCAGCCTGGATTGATGTGTTCTCCATGGCGATTGTAGCAGGATTGATGTGTTCTCCTGCGAGGACAGGATTGATTAGTTCTCCTGTCGAGGCATCCTACCCATGCAGTCTGGGACTCATCGGAAGTACCTCTCATCTGATCAATGAGCAGGGAAATGAAGTTAGGGACCATAGTAGTACCAATGGACGCATCGCTGTATCTACCGTACTCCGTACACTAGGATGAACTCCATTGATTTGGGATCAATGATACTGCTTTGGGACTAGTGGTAGGAGTTGAACCAAACTATGACACTGACTTCGGGTCGGTTGAGACTGGTCTAGGACCAGTGGTACATACTCTGAGACTGACTTCGTGTTAGTGCAGTACTAGTCTGGGACCAGTGAGAGCGGTACATACTATGACACTGACTTCAGGTCGATTGAGACTCATCTGGGACCAGTGGTACACTCTCTGAGACTGCGATACTGGTCTGGGACCAGTGGTAGGAGTGGTACTTACTATGAAGCTGACTTCGGGTCGGTTGAGATTGGTCTGGGACCAGTGGTACGCACTCTGAGATTGACTTTGAGTCAGTGGAGGGTGATACTAGTCTGGGACCAGTGGAGTTGCACTCACTATGACGCTGACTTCGGGTTGGTTGAGACTGGTTTGGGACCAGTGGTACATACTCTGAGACTGACTTTGAGTCAGTATGATACATCCTTGATCATTTCTTCTTCTTCATAGTTCAACAAATCTGAGTAGAGCTGAGCAGAGCTAGCAGAGCCAACAGAGCTGAGCAGAGCAAAGCAGAGCTAGCAGAGCCAACAAAGCTGAGCAGAGCAGAGCAGAGCTTGCAGAGCCAACAGAGCTGAGCAGAGCAAGAGTAGAGCCAACTGAGTTGAGCAGAGTTGGGCAGAGCAGTGCAGGGCACTGATGACATAGATAGTACAATCGAAATTATGGATCAGCGGATGGAGTTCTCCCTAGTTGAGAGGGAGTGTTAAATTGGAAACTACGACCAAACTCCATGTGGGTCAGCTTATTTATGGCAGCTGATATTTTTATTGGATCCCTCTCATCGAGAGGTGTAGGATTGATCCAAAGATCATCCGATTTCGATAAGTATTTATGAAGATATGAATTTATTTTGATTATGTAATTATTATCAAGCCGACCAGCTCTCACGTAGGCTCAAGAAGCCCAAACGTCATGTCTATTCAACCTATACGTTTTTGGTATAAATAGAAGAGGATTTGATGTCATTTGAACACAATTCTTGAGTGATCTCCTCCTCTCCACGTCTTGGGTTTTTGGAGAAGGAGTGAGACACCAAGAGTAATACGCTGGCCTTACAAATGATGCCCTAGATCTAAAACGCAGGAGCATTGGTCATGAAGAATTCTATTCCAGCAAGGGGAAGGGTCTATCCACAGCCGCAGAGAAGACTCTCCATACGAAGCTGCAGTAATGGTAATAAGCCCTAGCTGCAGTGGCCGTAGTGAAACCCTAGCTGCTGTAACCGCAGTGAAGAAACCTCAACCCTAGCCACAGTAAGCCGCAGGCTTATGAGAAAATCTTATATGCTGTCCAATAGGACTTAAATGCTGTCAAAAGATAGAATCTCTATACGCTGATACGCTGTAAACCCTATACAACATACACGTTGTTCATAAAAGACTCATACGCAGGGTATGGTGTAGACATGGCACACAAAATTGTTGACACTCTCAATGTATGCAGATCTGGCAGCGTAAATCATATACGGAACCCACAGATTGAAATGCAGTTATATATAGAACGCTATAGCCAAGGTATGAAGCCATCAGTTTGGATTATATATGGAACGCAGATCATGCCATAACCCTAGATCCGTTGTCACATGGAATCATTACACACAGATTCATGGACAGTCAACGTGATGCCTGGAACAGCCGCCGTCATAAAGTTATTAACACGCATTCAACACTGTTCATGTTATACACGCTGTATATATATGTTGTTCATGAGAAATATATTCACGGTCAATGGAACACAACATGATACAGGTCATATTCATTATGGACGCAGTTATATTTATGATGGATGGAATGCTGATATATACAAGTCATATAGATTATGGAACGCAGTCATCATGGATATATACGCTAGTCCAGAATGCATATTATATACGCAGCAATGAAGAGAATGCACAGCTACATGAATTCGTTGGTCAATAAGACAATAATACGTTGTGTATAAAGACATATATATACGCAGGTCCAGAATGACATAGTAACGCTGTTATGAAAAAGTACTAAGAGCTACTGTTCATACGCAGTCCTAAATAAGACATACGCTGCCTCTATACGCTATATAATGAAGTTATAAATAAAGCTCTAACTGCTGTCAAGAAGAAGATATAATCTCATCTATACACTGTTTGATGAAGCCTCTATCTGCCCTGATCACAAGAAGGTTCCAGTCACTGATAACAAGGTCTCAAGTATTGCTGTAGGGGACAACATGAAAATAGAAGGATTGTTTAAGAGCTACGCTGCAAGCCATAGCAAGCAGCTAAGGCTGATATTAACAGAGGCAATTTGTTGCAGCATGATGAAGCAACAAGAAGGCAGAGGCAGTAGCATGGTGGACAATGTTAGAGCTTGAAATTTCACCTTAGGCTGAGAAAGGTAAACCTCAAGGCAACATCAAACCATTTAGCCTCGTAGTTAGCCCTACGGGGCAGGAGAAGGCTCTCTCCGGTCTATCTCGTAAAATCTTCAATAGATGAGATGACCAATAAGGTAACACTGATATTAGGCCAGTAAACTGATCAAAGAGTTTGGTTTTGGTTTTTGGGGTTTTTGGTGGCAAATTGAGGGGATGGCAATTTTGGGTGCGGGGATTGGACACAGTTTCTGCAGGGGGTTCCTTGGGGCGAGGTAGGAGACAACGTTGATGCCTTTAACTGAGGTGAATGGTCAGGAAAGAAAGCTGAAGAGCTAAAGAGAGCAAACAATGACTTTGAATTCTCTTTAGACAGTAGAAAACATTGAAATTAAAGTAACTTAAAAGCAGAGCATGGCAGGCATGAATTCTTACTTTAACACTTCATTTGTTTAATGTGCAGAAGTAAAAGAAATGAAATGAATCACATAACGAGCTTACAAGTACATTGAGAAACACACCATCAACACATGAGTCCACAAGAATCCCAAAGAGGACTGCAAAACCCTGGTCTTCCTTAGCGAAAAATTGCAGAGATACAGTGAAATAATACAATGATAGCTTCTCCCTCAAGAGTCCAACTATGAAAATGAGCAAAAAAGTACATAATATAGATGATCTAACCTCTTTCCCTGCCTCCATGGGTCGAGCTCACTATCCTAGGAGCTGTTTCAACCACTTATAAACTAAGCACTACAAATTAGGCAGTCAAAACAACTTGCCTCTATAAACTTGGAAACCAATTCATTCACTTAACATTTACCCTTTTCATGAATGAATGTGCTAGAAGTGTTACATAAGAGTAAAAGTGTCTAAAAAGTACCATAATCACATCAAAGAGAATCACATTTCATCCCAAAAAGTCAAACTGAGTCAAATCTGCTTTTTCTGGGCTGTACAGTGCATTTTTGGAAAATTCTGCCTGACGGGTCGCGCGCCTTTGGAGCCATGTTTGGGGCACTTGCAGGTGGCCAAATTGAGCAAAAGTGGGCTTGTTGGAAAGGTCTGTGAGTCTACTTTCCAACCCAACTGGAATTTCTGAATTTGGAGTTCATTTGCCCTGTCAAAACTCAAATCTCCCAAGACTGCTTTCTGCAATTCAAAAAAGTGGCAGAAAGTCAATTTTTGCTAGTTTTTTGACTTTCTGGAGGCCCAAAACTTCACCAAATCTCAAGTCCATCCATGAGCATGTGTAACTTTGCATGAAAAATCTGGAAATGCTGAGTTTTTGTCAAATGGAGTTGCCATGATGAAGGGTCGCGCGGGGGGTGAGACCCTTCAATGGGAAAAACCTGCAAATTGCCTAAAAATGCCAAAATTCACCCAAAATTCTCAAAATTTCTTGGGATTTGTGCTGTGGCTAGGCTATTTAGTGCCTTGATCCTTGAGTGAAGCCTCAGCCAAGATACGGAGGGGATTGAGCCTCTTTCTCCGTTTTAGTGCCTCGGTCAACTGCCTTTGAAACATTTTCATCTTTGCCTTGCACACATGCATCCTTGCCCAATAATGGTTCTTCATGTTCCTCAACAATTTCTTCTCTTGGTTGGCCTTAGCCAACAGCCTCTCCAAGTGTGCATTTACCCGGATGAGCATGGACTCTCGGTCAGCGGGCAAAGGATCACCGGGTCTTCTTCGGTTCAAGATTCGGTCACTACGAATCCTCCACAGCTCATCAAGTGCTTTCTCCTCCTCTAACTGTTTGTTGCGCTGCTCCAGGTATGTGATCGTCCATTGTGCACCCTCTAATCTCCTCTGCAAGGCATCATTTTCAGCTCTGAGATGCTGAATGACCTTCTTTGCCTCTTGGCTCGGAGAAATGGCCTCAAGATCAACAAGCTCAATATCTGGAATTCCCGATGGCCCCTCATCAATCTTGGGCTGCTTGCCCCTCTGTGCTGCCTGTGCTGCTGAAGAGAGCGAGGCCCCTTCCACCTGATGTGGAGATAACACTCGCTGAGCTGATGATGAAGGCGAGACCCCTTCCACCTGCTGTGGAGATAGTACTCGCCGAGCTGCTGCAAACAAGGCCCTCGGGCCTTTGTGATAGGTAACCAGAGGTGAGGAGCTGACATGTCTAGTGACAGGGATGTCATGCTGCTGGGATGGTCCTCCCTCCTCGTGAACAATCTCAGGATGTGGCGAGGGTGGTGCTGTGAAAAACTCACGAGAGATGAACTCCTCCGATGGGATGCCCTGCTGTTTTGACTGTTTGAGATGCTGTTTCAAGGGGACAAATAACACAAGGGAGAAGTTAGGGAGGGGGACTTTTGAGGGGACTTAGGGAAAATGGATGTAAGAGGGAATTTAGGGAAGAAATTTTGACATATACAACATCACATAATCATAATATGCAAGGGTTTTATGGGAAGTAGGGTTTAGGGTTTTTAGTATTTTTGGTAGGGAGATTGGGTAAAAATGATAAGGGAGGTGGTAATGGGATGTGGGGAAAAAGTGGGGATGAAAAGGATGACCTTGAGCATAGCAAAACAAAACCCTAGCTTTACTTGCACTTTGACCTTTTTGAGCACAATACACATGAATTTCCCTTTTCATCTTGATGGCATTTGACACATCTTCCATGCTCATTTTTTCTTTACCAAGAAAAATCACCATGATTTAGAGGCCTACCTGAAGAAATTTAGGAGAAAGAAGTTGATTTGTGGCTCACTGGAAAATTTCTGTGGAGAAATCCCCAACGGGTCGCGCGCCCTCAACGGGTCGCGCCAGTGTAATTTTTGCACTGCTGGAGGTGCCCTGACGGGTCGCGCGCTTTTGCAGGAGTTTTTGGAGGCCTTCCTGGTGTTAGAATCGGGTGCAGGATACCTCGTTGGAAAGGTCTTTGAGTCTACTTTCCAACACAACTGGAATTTTTCAATTTGGAGTTGATTTGACCTGTCAAAAATCAAATCTCCCAAGACTGGTCAAAAAGTGCCAAATGAGGCTGCCTCAAGGAAGAGTGCTGTTGCAGTCAACTTTTGAATGCCTTCCTCAACCCCAAATTGAGCTCATGATAGCTCATTGGAAAGCTCTTTGTGTCTAGTTGTCATTTTACCCATCAAGAAAATCATTTGGCCAACCAAGCTGGGAGAAAACTTGATTTTACCAAGGTCAGTTCAGAGGTGTCTTTGATTTTCCTGAGGCAACGGTATTTTTGACATTTCTCTCAAACCATGACACCTGTGCAAAAAGTGAAGGAGGTTTTTCTTCTTTGGCATGTTGTGGACAAAAACCTCTCTCAGTTTTGCAAAATTCATCTTTGATTGCTCTGAAACATCATTTGAGTGAAACTTGCCCCGATGTGTGAAACAAGGAATTTTGTCGAAATGAAGCGAAATGAAGGGGATAGGGGGCTTCTAAATTCTTGGGGAAATTTTTGGGAGTGGGGAGGGATGTTAGGAAGCAGGGGAAAGTGGAATCTCAGAGATTGAGCGAGGGGAAGGGGTCCAAAAGGGCAAAACACAGGCCAAACCTAGAAAATTGCCAGGTTGTAGCTAGAAACTAGGGTTTGTGCAAAAATGAGGAATTTGGGGGATCTAAGGGATGGGAAGCATTTGATAGGGTATTTTAAGGATAGGGGAAGGTGTATGAACATCTGGATACAAGTTTTGCCGATGACTTGACCGTCCAAGAGAAATTGGCTTTCAAAACCCTAGGAGAGGGAAATGACCTTGCCAAGGCACAACTGAAGCATGAACAAGGTGTACAATGGCTCATTAGACACTGAGATGATAATGACAACCCTATAAATGATGATAGACTCAGCTGAATGATGACATGGACTGACATTTGGACAACTTTAGAAAGAGTGAAAGACCTAATGTCTAGTGACCAAATTTTGCTTGAAAACTCTTTGAAATGACAAAATTTGACCTTGATACTCTGAGACCACTTTGTAAGAGCATATTTGATCACTGGAGGAAGGCTGGAAAGACTGACACTAACAGACAACACTGTGAGATCATGTGCATGGGCAGTAAAATGATACATTAGCAGGGGCAACAGCATGATGATGATGCACATTAGTTTGAGCTGCATTATAATGGATAGGATCATGGACATGGGCAGCAACATGGTGTAGTATGTAGTGGTGCAACTAGAGGACTAGATGCAACACGATGATAGGTATCAGTTGAAGTAGAATGTCTTCAACTGATCTCATTGTTATAAGCGATGATCTATGCTTAGATCTAGATAAGTCAAAGTGTTGACTTCTGTTGTAAATGTACTATCTCTCTCTCTCTTTCTCTGCTGAACTTTGAAGATAAAAGAAGATTTGATCAAAGGGTTTCCCCACACATTGTGGGGTTTGTCCCTGGCTCGCGCCACATCTTGTGTCCTCGTCTTGGCTTGTCTTCTGCGATTTATATTTATGTTCTATCTGCAGTTTACTTTAATACTGATGTGATTGCTAGCTATGAAAATTTAAATAAGTTGCTCTAAGCAAAGAACATACCAAAAATTAACACTTTCTTCGCTCCCGCATATACCACGTTGGTTTAACTACTGTCAGTTGTCCCAACAATCCATCACATTTCTCGATCAACAAGAACCATCCCATCGTGTCAACACCATTCGGTTCGGTCGATTCAATCCCATTCGGTTCAATTGGTTCGGTCGATTCACATGGATTAACTTCTGAATCATTAACATACGATTCATATAATAAATTAGTTTATATAAAAAGCCATTAATATAATTAATTTAATTATAATTGTTTACTTATATATATATATTAAAAAAATAAGTAGACATAACCGTGGGTTTAAAACAGAGTTACCAGTGGATTATACAAGTTGAGTTGCTAGTGACAACGAGTTACATATGCCGAGATGACAAAATGCAGTGAAGAAAATTGTTCGGGATTAAGGTGAAGGAAATTGCTAACAATGAGCTTTGAGGACAAAGCTTTTGAAGGAAGGGGCAATGTTACGAATATAAATTACCTAAAATAAAATGAATATAAATAATGTAAATAATAAATAATCAAATATTGATTATGTTAAATAGTCATTAAGTTAAGTGAAATACATGTCTAAAAGACATGCCCAGTCATGAAAGGACACTTGCCTAGGTAGATATATGTGGGTCCTCATTGTAACATTTATCACTTGTACATTTTTATATATAATAAATTATTATTACACAATACCTCTTGTTTATTTTTACATTAAAGCCAACAAGCTATAAGTTTTGTTGCTTCAATCTCTAGTGGAGTGTGGGGGCCACCTATGGAGAATTGCAGTCCACATGAGAAGTACACATGCATTGGAGGAAATTCGGTGGGAGAAAATTGAGCTGGGCTGACATGAGCAACTAGGATGTCCCTAAGACCGCTTTAAGGAGAAGATCAAAGCTATCTGGGATTGGCCAGAGCCCTAGAATGTGACTGAGGTTAGGGGTTTCATAGGCATCTGCACTTATTACAAGAAGTTCATGAAAGCTTCTCCCAACTAGCAGCACCCCTCACTGACTTGACGAAGAAAGGGGCATTCGAGTGGACCACTACAACGCAGTAGGCTTTTGACTGCCTCAAGGAGGTCATGAGTAGCTATCCGGTTTTGGCACTTCCTGACTTCACTCAGCGTTTCGTGTTGGAGTGTGATGCGTCAGGAGTGGGTGTGGGGGCCGTGTTGATTCAAGGAAGGCACCCCATAGCTTTCGAGAGTCGGAAGCTACTGCTCCATGAGCTACTGTATTCCATATATGATAAAGAGATGCTGGCCATCATGCACGCGTTGGCCAAGTTCAGGCAGTATTTGGTGGGGAACAGGTTTAAAGTCAAGATAGATCACAACAACCTCAGATTCTTCTTATCGCAGAAACAGTTGTAGGAGAGGCAACAAAAGTGGGTGAGCAAGCTCCAAGCCTCTGCCTTTGACATTGAGTATGTCAAAAGGAAACACAATGTGGTGGCTGATGTGTTGTCCCAGAGGCCAATCACTCTTTCTTTGATGAGCATTGCCTCAGATTGGAGGGTGCAACTACTAGTGGGGTACTCCAAGGATCAGTTCGCGTGTGAGATCCTTGACGGGTTGGTGATAGATGACCAGTACAAGGTGATGAACGAGGCGATCTACTTTCGAGAGAAGATTCTATAGGCTGCCCATGACTCACCACTAGCAGGGCACAAGGTGTTCACGAAGACATACAGGGCCATTAGAGAGCGCTTTGCATGAAGGGGCCTCAAGGATGATGTTCTGAGGCATGTCCGAGAGTGTGACACATGCCAACAGAACAAGGGTGAGCAGTCACACCTCGCAGGTCTATTGCAACGACTTCCCATTCCAGAGGGGAAATGGGAGAGCATATCGACGGATTTCATTACCGGGTTGCCCACACTACAGGGTAAAGACTACATTTACGTAGTGGTGGACCACTTGATGAAGTTTGCTCATTTTTTGGCCATTTCAGCTCGGTACTCGGCCTCACAGGTGGCCAAATTGTTCTCTGGGGAGGTGTTTCAGCTATATGGTTTCCCAAAGACCATTGTTAGTGATCGAGACAGCCGGTTCATGGGTGGATTTTGGTAGGAGTTGTTTCGGTTGGTGGCTACTGAGCTCACTCCGAGTACCAATTATCATCCTCAGACAGATAGGCAGACAAAGATAGTTAACAAGTGGCTGGAGGGCTATTTGTGTAACCATGTGACATGACAACAAAGATCATGGATACGGGGGTTGCACTTCGGTGAATACTGCTACAACACTACGTACTACATGTCCATAGGTATGTCACCATTTCGAGGCTTGTATGGTTATGATACATTGTCTTTCGCTGACGTTATGTTTGGAGACAGCGGGCCCCAAGGGCCAAGGATTGGATACAAGAGAGCCAAGACAACTTGAGGGCTCTTAAAGACAACATGTGGATGGCCCAAAACCAACAGAAGCTTTATGCAGACTGGGGTAGAGTTGAGAGGCAGTTCGAAGAAGGCGACTTGGTCTTCTTGAGCCTTCAACCATATCGACAGTCTACACTCAAACATAAGGGGGGTGAGAAGCTCAAACCCTGCTTCTATGGACCATATCGTGTTACTCGAAGGGTGGGGGAGGTAGCATATGCACTGGAGCTACCCTTGGGGAGTCGGGTGCACAACATCTTTCATGTGTCTTGCATGAAGAATGCATTGGGACAACAGGTTACAACAGCAATAGAGCTACCCCCTATGGACGATGAGGGGCATTTAGTGTTTGAACCAGAGGTCGTTTTGGATACCTGGGAAAGGCATTTGAGAAACAGGACCATCAAGGAGTTTATGATCTGATGGAGGAATCTGCCACTTGGGAGGGGGAGTAGATACTCCAAGATCTTTCATTGCAGTTGCTTGAGGATAAGCAACGTTGTGGTGAGGAGGACTGTGATATTCCTACTTAGTATTTTGCTAAGTAAATATCAATTTTGCTCATTTTTGGTTTATTGCACGGATGCACTTAGGAAAAGTGGGCTTAGAGGACCCAAATTTGACTTTTGGCTTAAGAGGCACTCAAACATTAGAGCTAGAGGAAAAATTGCGGCTTTGGTGGGGCGTGAGGGCCACCACAAGAGAATTTCGGCCCACATGGGAAGTACGCTCTCATTGGAGCGGAATTGGTGTGAGGAGTTCGATGTGGGCCCACATGGGCAATTTTGGGGGCAACTTGACAAAAGGAGGAAGAGACACTCATTTTGCTCATTCATCTATCATTTACAAAATTGTCTAAGACAAGAGCACGCTTGAGCTAAAGCCAAGTCTGCAAGTGCTGTTTAGCACACGAGTGTCTCCGAGTTGAGATCTCAGCCCTTGCTTCGGTGGACTTCAAGTGCTAGCCCAAGGAGGGAGTTTCACCTTGCCATAACAAGAGGATCGAATTTCTGGGAGAGAGGCAGCTACAATAGTGCGGGGGCTGTGCAGTCTTTTGTGGGGGCACTTCGGGAGGTGGAGTGAGTTGGGGATTGGTCTGAAACTTTGAGTGAAGACTTGGGTGAAATTTTGAGGAGCATTGCAGCCATTTTGGAGACCATTTGCAGCAGAAATTACAGGTGGGTCGAATTACCCAGCAGTTGGGCCATAGAGGGGAAATAGGGCCTAATTTCCGAAGTCAAGCAAAGGACAATTGCTTTGTGGGTATTACTGGGTATTTGGTGGAGAGGCTGGGATTAATTTCCCAGAATTTTCTGAGCACCAGAGAGGGCCCTAGCAGTAGATCCATTCAACCAGCAATGTATTTCTAGGCATCTTCAGTGCAAAGCTTGAGCAACAGATCAATCATCAGAGGAGGGTTTGTTATTGACATTTGAGGCTTTGCTAGCTTGCCTTGATGCACTCATTCCAACACCTCATTGTACACCCATTTTCATTAATAAAAAGAGCTCAACAATGCAGTTTTGGTGCCAATTTGTGATCTGATTGTTTGTCACTGTTTTATGGTATTTTTGTCTATGTTTGCTTTGCATATTTACTATTAATTTTCCTTAGGGATATTACAGGGGATTTTATATAAGACAGTGGAAGAATACCGAACAGGGGGAGAAGAAACGAATAAAGCAGAGGAAATTGGAAGAAGGATACACCATTGAGGAATTAGTCTGAAAATTTGGGTAATTTGAGCTAACAGTTCTTGGAATTTTGGTCACGGGTGCCAGAATTCTTCAATTCCGAAGTCTTTTGGGTATGGGAACCCGGGAGGTTGATCCTAGATAGGCTGGGTGGATTCGGTTGGTTTGGTAGTAGGTGCAGATTGGGAGCAACGAAAGATGGAATCAACTCCAAACAGAATTTCCAAGTAAGTATTTTGTAACAACCCATTAATAAAATTTTGGACCTTAAAATTTTATAAATATATATCTATGTATTAAAATTTATAAAGTATGTGGTTAAAACCTTATAATATGAATTTATAAATTATATTAATTAATTTTATATCATACATAATTTAAATATTATAAAATATACTTATATCATATATAGTTTAAACATTATGAAATATACTTTACATCATATAGTATTTAAATGTTATAATATATATATACCTTAAAGCTTTATAGCATGTATAATATAAACGTTATACATTATGTTATTAAAACTTTATAAACATCATGATGAAAGTTATAAAGGTATCAGTTTAAAAACGTATAACGTATGCTGAAGTGTGATATTCATAAATGTCGGCTGCCCTAAAAATCACCTTATCCCAGCCATTAATAAAGTCGAGGAATCAGCTGAACATTGATTGCTAAACGCAGAAGTCAGTGGAAAATATCCGAGAACCTTGAATGCAAGAAAGGCGGTGGCTGCAAGTGGGAGGGCGGCCACCGCCAGACCGGGGTTAAATAGAAGGGTCTGAACCTGAAGAAGGGGGGAAAAAACCAGAGAATTAAGGATTCATCAGCAGGAAACCAGGAGAAGTAACTTTGCAGTGGAAGAGTCTTGAGTGATCTGAGTTCTGGGCACGGAGGGACAGAGAGCCTCTGTGGAGAGCTTCTCTGGATTGAGCAACCAGGTTGCTCTGTCTGGTAGGGTGGTATTGGCCATCTCGAAATTGAATCAAATTAGTCAGCAGTTCAGGATTACCAGTTCAGCAGCGGAATCAGAAGTCAGCCAGCAGCTCAGGTAGGTGCAGATTACAATTTTATGCATTACTGATTTCAAATTTCATATGAGTGTTTATCTGGTTACTGTAAATTCGAAATTAGGGCACTACACATGGTATCAGAGCGCAGTTTTAAACTCTGCGGCACCTTATTGGCCTACACCTGTAAAAGACGCTCTTGAAATCTCAAATTCTTGCAATTTCTCATCACGGCCCTTACAAATCCGTATCTGGCATCGATTCTATCGTTTTCTGGCGGAATGAAAAGTTCCTCGTCCTGTAATTCCCACGCATCGATTTCTCCCTTATCAACTGATATGGAGATACAATGATCAGATATGCCTCCTTTCTTTACGAGAAACTCAGCCTTCAGCTCCTATAGTTGATTGATATGACCAGCAGTTAGGATTATAACCTGAACTTCACCTCTATGGGGGTCCAGACAACAATAGTTTCTTAAACTCGGCCCAACAAGAATGACTTTCAGATATAACACGTCCAGCCAACATAGGAGGCTCACGGCTTTGTTTTGTCAAGGAAATCTGCTCCTCTACACCCGAAACTTGACCACCGCGTGTGTACACACCCTGAAACAAGTTTGGCACTGATTTCGACCTCTGCTCTGCTTCTAAAATCGAACCACAATCTGAGGATGAACTATGGCTTGACTGGAAATGAAACTCGTGCTACAGGATTCCAGAACTCGTCCCTTCTTTCTCCTTCAGATTCAACATTAATTATAATGAATTCAACCTGAAAAATGAGAGAGAGTAACTCGTCCTCTCTATGCCGACGCTACCATCGAAACAGGCTTCGGGAGATCGAACCTCCAAGACCACAATATCGTCGTCTAAATTCGAAGAGGAAGCGGCTATTACGGAAAGGAACAGGGGAGGGTGTCACCACGGCTCTTACATTTATGAATATGCTGTAGTGGTCATGACATCGGTCTTGAAATACCCTCGGGAGTGACGGATTGCTTCTTTTGGGATATTTCGGAAGTTCACGATCATCGATTGACCCCGCCCTTTCCAGCAGCTGGATCCGTCCAGACTCATCGTCAAAAGTAGAATATAATAACACAAGCATTACAGGTTTTCCAAATTGGGGTTTATTGGGTATCTCCAATATCACTGTGTCTTACCGTGTGACTGTCTTCAGATTTATTTTGCCGTTATGCATGCTAGGGTATAATATGCAGTTGGTTGGTGAACGTATTTGACGGTTACAATTTCAGTTTCTTTTATTGCTGCAAATTCACTAAATTAAGTTGCTAGGATATATAAAGGTGACATGGCGGCAGGCCCATCCGAACTCCGCAAAACCCAAAACTATAATGCCGCTGTCAGGGCAATAACCTTAGATCTATCCTTAGTGCTTTTCACAATCGATTCTCCAGTGGTTATCTATGTCTATTTTATATGCGTGGTAAATCTATATATATTGACTTTCAGCTTTCTCTATTTTCCTTCAACATAATTGTATTTACATGTCTATAAATCTGGTCATCTATCCATGCCCCCTCCAAGACATAGAGGAGCCGTCTACATTAAATATCTGCTGACCTTCATGATGCGTGATGTTCGATATGATGTACTGTTGTGAATGTATTGAGCTAAATTTGAATTTCAATGAAAATAATTGAATAAACTGGTGTTTGTATAAAAATATGACTATGTTTATATTACTTACGTAAAGTTAATACCTCAATTTTAACCTACAGGAATGGATGGCTAGCCCTGCACTGTTTACAGTCAGACATAGGCATACCCATAAGTTCATAACACGTGTGTGTACATGCGTGTTTATTCTGTGCACACATATACAAATGTAGATGTTGAAGTTAATTCAGTGTTACAGAAGTATCTGTGTGCACTGTGAAAACAGATATAGTGTATAGGTGCAGTGATGATGTGCAGTCATGTAGCACTGCCATATATAAAGTACAAGGTAAGGATCATGTGATATAGACATGCCCAGTCATGATAATTATAATTTATACTTAATATTTCAGTAGGCAATATTATTTTAGTTACTAAGTTAGGAGTTAGAAATGCAAAACTCTGTTCATTATTGGAAAATCATAGTCCATAGCTGTAAAACTCTAACCAAGAGAAATAAACTATCCACAAATCATATCCTCTGCTCAAAGAAAGAAACAATGCACGCAAGCAAGCAGTTGTCCTCTGTTTAAAGGTTCACTGCCTGTGCTCTCCATCAGAGAGAAATACTGTTAACTCCTTAACTGCATGCCCTAGATTATTCGTTCTTTTCATGAAAGATAGTTAAACTTTTAAATAAATCTAAGCCTCCTCTTACAAGTCAGTTTCCATCACAGTTACACCACTGCTGCACCTTCACTGAAATCATCCCTATTGCACCTTCATTGAGGTCACCATTGCTGTACCTTTATTGAGATCATAACAATGTGGTCTTTATGATAGCTACACCGAGATAGGGATCAGGACCTTGTCTTCATAAAAGAACAAGATCATGACTGCTATTTTTACCAAGATCTTGACTGTGTCTAGAATGCCAAAATGTATAGCTGTGAGGTCACAATCATACCGAGATTGTGACTGTGGAATGCTAGGAGTGCCATATACTTAAATAAATTAAGTTTAACAATTAAATTGAGTATGCATAATGATAGCCATTAAAAATTATATGTTATAATAGTGGTCCATGTTTTAATCCATAGCCAGCTCATATCACTCATTAGGCGCTTAATATTAATTTATATATATCAAACTGTTGTGAAAAAATATATTTTAATGTGCTATAAAAGTACCTCAAATTCCTCTGCCCAGAGCAACTGTAGCGTTGATCTGTGCAAGCATTAAAATCAGTGCTCACCTGTATAAGGGTGTGACATTCTGCCCTTAGGTTTTTGTCATGGCAGGAAACCATAAGTTAGCACACTTCCATCACCTGAAGGATGAACTACTTCTGAGTTGATTACTTCTGACTTTTGGAATTTCAATTAGCTAATACATGCTCCAATTAGTGGAGGCACCGGCATGTTAGAACCAATAGCAAACTGCTTGCAATTTATTGCCAAAGTTGTCAATGTTGGTAATCATACAAGCTAAAGATTTAATCCATACCCTTGTAATTTATTCGGGGTATGGATACGGATGACCCCCTTAAATGTTATAGCCAGGTTGAGGTATGACAGTTATGTTACCGATGTACATTGTAAACGAAAAGCTAACGTTTTCGTTCTGGGGATGTTATTAGGTAAATAAACTTTGGATGTCTTACCTTAGGGGCTAATAACCATACACTTCTGCATTATTCATTTTTAGAAAACCCTGCATTAGGACAAGGAGGTCGCGTGGCCACCCTCCTTGACCTCGGTACCAGTAAGATCCGCCTAGCGGGTAAAAATAGCAAAACTATACCCGTTTTAAATGTGAAGTTGCAAAGAAATTGGTGTGTTAAAATTTGGTTATCCGCCTCAATTTTCTTATATATATACATTTTATTTGTGTTCAGGGACCATTACTATGGTAAAGACGTATGAGCGACGACGACGTGATCAGGCAGCATCATCACCATTAATGCCGCCACCGTCGCCATCGCCATCCCCCTCACCCTCGTCACCACCAAGGCAACCGTCAACATCAAACGCTCCAACGCCAGAGTTGACTGTGATAATGAACTCTTTGGAGGCCTTGTTGGAGACATTAAAGGAATCAACTAAGGCTAAAAACAAAGAGGAATTTCAGCATGTAGCCACCAGTTCAGCGGAACCACATAATTTGGAGCCCAGAGGATCGAGAGAAGACATCTCTAGGGAGCTTCAGAAAATTAGACTCCCAGAATTTTCGGGAGGTCGAGCTGGTGAACGCGCTGAGGCCTGGTTGGAGGGGATGAACCGGTGCTTTAGGTTAAGAGAATATTCGCCTTCAGCAAAAACAAAAATTGCCGTGTTTCAACTAAAAGAAAGTGCCCTGATTTGGTGGGGAAACCTGGAAAAGCAGCTACACCTTACATCAGACAACGTCCCTTGGGATCTGTTTGAGGAAAGGTTCCGCGCGAAGTATTTACCTCCATATTTTCAACAGCAGCAAGCCAGAGCCTTTCATACACTAATTCAGGGAAGTAAAACGGTGGAAGAGTACGAAATAAGGTTTATGGAGCTGGTAAAATACATTCCCTACTTAGACTCTGATGAACGTCAAGCTGAACGCTTCATATTTGGGTTAAACCCTCGCATCAGAGCCTTGGTAAGTATGTGGAAACCATCATCTGTAGCCGAGGCAGTCGAATGTAGCCGTTATGCAGAAGAGCACCTTGGAATCAAAAAGGATATGGGGCCAGCAGGGCCTTTTCAATCTGGGTTTCCAGGGAAGGCTCCCCGGAACGTTTTCAGAGGAGGTAGCTCGAGGCCACCTTACGGTAACAGGTTTACCCCAAGTATGGGGACAAGAGTTCCCATGGCTGTAAACACTATAGCTGCAGAATCGTCCAGCACCAGACCATGGGCATCGCGAGGGACTACCGGTAGAGGAAGGGGTGCGAGGGGAACCAACATGGGAGGACGCGGCTCGTTCTCTAGAAACTCACACCTTAATTCAAGAGGATCAGCGCAGCTCAATTGTTGGGGATGTGGGGGGCCGCATTTCCAGCGTAACTGCCCAGAAGCGTCATCGGACATATTGCAAAGCACTGGGAGGGAGCCGATATCAGCCAAGCGAAGTAATCATAGAATTCATGCAGTAGTCAACCGCGACCAAGCAGCCCATCAATCCACTGTAGTGGAATCTTCAGGTATTATCAATGGTGTAAAACTCAAAATCTTATTTGATACTGGTGCCACAGATAGTTTCATTTCGTCATCTGCATTAAACAAATGTGGGTTGGCAGCTTGTAGACAAAATGATTTCCACCAAGTGGAAATGGCCTCAGGAGAACTCCAAACCGTGGGCTTGAGTGTGGATCAATGCAAAATTGACCTAGGGGTCTGTTCGACTAAACTAAAAGTCTACGTCACCGCCCTAGGGACGTATGATCTTATCATAGGTATGGATTGGCTGGAAGCTCACCAGGCGTGGGTAGATTGTTATGGAAAAAGGATTTTGGGCTTAAATGATGAGGGAGAAGTAATCCAAATTCAAGGAATCAAGAGAGAAATTTCTTTGCGCTACATTTCGGCAATGCAGGTGAAGCGTTGTTTAAGAAAGGGTTGTCAGGCTTATGCAATTCACGAAGTAAGCCAGGAAAAGGGACCGTCCTTAGAACAATATCCGGTGTTAGCCGAGTTCCTGGATGTATTTCCAAAGGAACTACTTGGATTACCCCCGGTAAGAGAATTGGATCTCACTATTGAGTTAAAGCCAGGTACCCAGCCGATTTCTAAAACGCCTTATAGAATGACAGCCCCAGAACTTCAGGAATTGCAAATCCAGTTGAAGGAACTACTCGATATAGGGCTTATTCGGCCCAGTACCTCACCTTGGGGCGCTCCTGTAATTTTTGTGAAGAAGAAAGATGGATCCTTAAGATTATGCATAGACTATCGGGACTTGAATCGAGCTACAGTAAAGAATCAATACCCTATGCCGCGAATCGATGATCTTTTCGATCAAATGAAAGGAGCTTCTGTCTTTTCAAAAATTGTTCTTCGATCAGGGTATCATCAGCTAAGGATTTCTGAAAATGATATCTCTAAGACAGCATTCCAGACACGTTTTGGGCACTATGAATTTACTGTGGTACCATTTGGGTTAACAAATGCGCCAACCGTATTCATGAATCTTATGAACAGTGTTTTCCGTCAGTATCTTGATAAATTTGTACAAGTCTTTTTAGATGATATTCTCATCTATTCCAAGAATGAAGAAGAGCATAAGGAGCATTTGCGGTTAGTATTGTCCTGCCTTAGAGAACGTCAGTTATATGGAAAACTGTCCAAGTGTTCCTTCTTTCAGGAAAAGATTCATTATTTGGGTCACATCATATCAGGTGAAGGGATTTCAGTAGATCCGGAGAAGGTAAAAGCGATCATGGACTGGCCAATACCGAAAAATGCACATGAGATACGAAGCTTTATGGGCTTAGCAGGTTATTACTGGAGGTTCGTGGAGGGGTTCTCCAAAATCGCGAAGCCAATCACAACCCTCCAGCGTAAAGGTGTTAAGTATGAGTGGACCGAGGAATGTAATAATGCATTCTCTGAACTCAAAAGACTACTCACCAGCGCACCAATCCTAAGGGTCCCTGATATGGGCAAAGACTTTACAGTATGTACTGATGCATCCAAGCAAGGGCTGGGTGCAGTATTGATGCAGGATAAGGGAGTGATAGCTTATGCTTCCAGAAAGCTAAAACCTCATGAAGAACTCTATGCTACTCACGATTTAGAATTGGCCGCTGTGATGCTAGCTTTAAAAATCTGGAGACACTATTTGGTGGGACGAAAGTTTACACTTAAAAGCGACCATCAAAGTCTACAATATTTGTTCACCCAAAGAGACTTAAATGCCAGGCAAAGGCGATGGAGTGAATTCCTAAGTGAGTATGACTTCGGAATATCATATATTAAGGGAAAGGAAAATGTGGTAGCCGATGCCTTAAGCAGGAGACCCCAGATATTTTCTCTCATACCCATTAAAGTGGACTTAAGACAACGAGTGCTGGACCGTCTTATAAAAGACAACTGGTATTTAAAAGTGAGGGCAAGTCTTGAGGGGATTAAGGCAAAAGAATCTAAGTTCGAGGGTTATGAATTAGAAAGCGATGGGATCTTGCGATTCCATGGAAGGATGTACATTCCTGATGATAAAGATCTTCGAGATACCATCCTCAGGGAAGCTCACAAAGCCGTATATTGTGCTCATCCTGGAGTAGGGAAAATGTATGCGGATACCAAGAAACTCTTCTTTTGGGCAGGCATGAAGCGTGATATCGCTCAATTTGTTGCAAAATGTATGGAATGTCAGCAAGTAAAGGCAGATCATGGTCACCCAGCGGGTTTCTTACAACCCCACGACATACCTATGTCCAAATGGGAGACCATCTCTATGGATTTTATCACTGGACTACCTCTTACTTCTCAGAGACACAATGCCATTCTGGTAGTGGTGGATAAATTAACAGAAAGCGCCCATTTTATTCCGGTAAGAGAGACTTATGATGTTGCTGACGTGGCTCGAGTATTCATAAACGAAATTATCAGATATCATGGAGTACCTAAGAAGATTATATCCGATAGAGATTCGCGATTCACTTCCAGATTCTGGACGTGCATGCAGACAGCCTTAGGTACTCAGCTAAATTTAAGCACTGCCTACCATCCTGAGACTGATGGGCAAACTGAAAGAGTAAATCAAGTACTTGAAGACATGTTGCGAATGTATGTAATGGATCAGCAATCACTCTGGGAAAAGTATTTACCCTTGGTTGAATTCTCATACAACAACAGTTACCACAGTTCAATTGGGATGCCTCCATTTGAAGCTTTATATGGCAGACCGTGCAGAACACCGTTAAGTTGGGACAGGATAGAAGATCGAGTGATAATAGGACCAGAATTAATCCATGAAATGGAAGCGCAGGTCAGACAGATTAGACAGCGGTTAAAGGAAGCACAGGATAGACAAAAGAGTTATGCTGATGCTCACCGATCTGATAGGAAGTATGAAGTAGGGGACCAGGTCTTCGTCCGCATCAAACCAAACAAAAGTACTATTCGATTCGGGAAAGGGACAAAGTTGTCACCCCGATTTATAGGACCGTTTAAAGTCATGGAAAGAGTTGGACCTGTTGCCTATCGTCTTGCCCTGCCACCCCACCTGCATAGAATTCATAATGTATTTCATGTTTCTGTATTAAGACATTATATAGCTGATCCATCTCATAACCTCCAGTGGAAAGAATTGCAAGTATCGGACGAGGGAGTCATAACGGTCGAACCATTACATATACTGGAACGTAGAGTTCGACAGCTGAGGAACCGCCTGGTGGACCAAGTTAAGGTCCAGTGGGACAAGTATAGTCCTGGATCAGCGACTTGGGAGGATACAGAGGACATATGTCAGAGATACCCTAGTTTATGTCCATTTTGAAGAACTTTACACTATGTTTAGTATATATATTTACTTCACCTCTGTCAGAGAACCAAAAACATTTGAATGATTAGTGATAAACATGAAACTTTGCGGCATAATATATGTTTAAATTCCTGCTGGTACATGGACACCAAAATAATATATGTTTAAATTCCTGCTGGTACATGGATACCAAAATAATATATGTTTAAAATTCCTGCTGGTACGTGGATACCAAAATAATATGTGTTTAATTCCTGCTGGTACATGGATACCAAAGCAATATATGTGATTA
The DNA here is from genome assembly GCA_031772625.1 of Pinus tabuliformis. Classification (NCBI taxonomy): domain Eukaryota; kingdom Viridiplantae; phylum Streptophyta; class Pinopsida; order Pinales; family Pinaceae; genus Pinus; species Pinus tabuliformis. Next base: position 715,524,339 of record CM062820.1, read on the forward strand.
TATTACTAAATTATAAATGTTGAAGTAAAGTTAAGACCGTCAAATGATTTTACTTCCGGTAGGAATTGAAACAATATAAATCTGTTTTATTTTATGCATGTCAAGAAATGAACAACTGAAATAAAAGATAGGAAGTGAATACATCCTATAGAAAAGTCAGAATACATGCATAGAAAATAACAAAATTCTGTTATGCTATAGTATCATATGTAGATAATACATAAGTTATTTCGAATATGCTGATGCACATTTCACAAATGCTGGGTAAGTGTAAGATTGCAGATAAACTATGATTGCAGATAATTGATCCAATTTTCGAGATGACCACGTGATGACAGAACTCAGATCAGTTAAAGCTCAAAGTGATTCTATGATAGGGTAGTAGCCCTGATACTACTGGAGGGGTGGAGGTGTTACCCACCGTTTATCCTCCGGAACCTGGAGTCATGGGAGGACTGTGCGAGTCACGCTCCCCTAGACGTGTGATGATGACTGCCGGATGCCTACTGGGAATCAGGTCGGTATAGCCGACGCTGTTACCTTTGTGTTATGAATGGTTAGGTCAATAAATTGACGCCATGGCATACTCTAGTAGAGGACGGATAGGATGGGAGCAGAAGAGATTAGGGAGGATAGGATGAATTTTGAATAGCTTGGGGTCCGGGATAGAAAAGGGCATGTCCGTTAAAACCTTGAACCTAAAGCTCTAACTTCGGGACGAAGTTTTCAGAAGGGGGAGTGTATGTAACAACCCATTAATAAAATTTTGGACCTTAAAATTTTATAAATATATATCTATGTATTAAAATTTATAAAGTATGTGGTTAAAACCTTATAATATGAATTTATAAATTATATTAATTAATTTTATATCATACATAATTTAAATATTATAAAATATACTTATATCATATATAGTTTAAACATTATGAAATATACTTTACATCATATAGTATTTAAATGTTATAATATATATATACCTTAAAGCTTTATAGCATGTATAATATAAACGTTATACATTATGTTATTAAAACTTTATAAACATCATGATGAAAGTTATAAAGGTATCAGTTTAAAAACGTATAACGTATGCTGAAGTGTGATATTCATAAATGTCGGCTGCCCTAAAAATCACCTTATCCCAGCCATTAATAAAGTCGAGGAATCAGCTGAACATTGATTGCTAAACGCAGAAGTCAGTGGAAAATATCCGAGAACCTTGAATGCAAGAAAGGCGGTGGCTGCAAGTGGGAGGGCGGCCACCGCCAGACCAGGGGTTAAATAGAAGGGTCTGAACCTGAAGAAGGGGGGAAAAAACCAGAGAATTAAGGATTCATCAGCAGGAAACCAGGAGAAGTAACTTTGCAGTGGAAGAGTCTTGAGTGATCTGAGTTCTGGGCACGGAGGGACAGAGAGCCTCTGTGGAGAGCTTCTCTGGATTGAGCAACCAGGTTGCTCTGTCTGGTAGGGTGGTATTGGCCATCTCGAAATTGAATCAAATCAGTCAGCAGTTCAGGATTACCAGTTCAGCAGCGGAATCGGAAGTCAGCCAGCAGCTCAGGTAGGTGCAGATTACAATTTTATGCATTACTGATTTCAAATTTCATATGAGTGTTTATCTGGTTACTGTAAATTCGAAATTAGGGCACTACATATTTGCATTAATTTTGGTATCGGTTAAATCTAAAATTTAGGGCTAGCTTTCAGCTAAATTTTTGGTTAAATTAAAATAAGCGTTAAATTTGGTATAAGTTAAATTGCTGGTTAAATCTAATAATTAGGGCAGTAAAGGCATTAAATGTAGGTGGAGGACCGGAGGTAGGTGAAGTTAGGAGGATGTAGGGGCGGTATTTCATCATTTTGGCAAGCTTCTCTCCTCTCTCTTGCGACTTGTCTAGTATAGTGCTTTGTTTTCCCAACACTAAGCTGAGATTAATGAGAAAGTGCAAAAGGAATTAGGGAAGCTTATGAGGGTTTTAACTCGTGGTAAAAGGCACCCCTCCCTAGTGTTCCAGGAGTTGGATCAGATGCACTACATCTAATTGGATCTTCTGCACTTGCATTTTAACTAGTGGTATACCTTGGTGACCATCTTTCTTGGTCACTTTGGCGCGATACTATTCTCTTGGTCACTTTGGGTTCTAAGCTAGCCATTATACACTCTCAGAGGCTATATGAGGGGAAGCTAGGCTACTAATGGCTAGCAACAGCCAATAACGTAGGAAAGGCACTTAGTAAATGTGGTGAAACGACCGTAACAGCAGGAGGATGCACGGGTCATACTCAAACCCTCAGGTTATCTCAACTGACCATGTCTTGTTGTTGCACACTTTGACCAATTTACAATGCAAATAGATTGAATAAATCAGTCAATTATGCATTATATAATAGAAACCATTCAAGCAGAGATTTCAATAAAAATGATATGAGGACATCTCATACTCAAGAAACACAGTGGGCTTTTGCTCAATTGTTACTAAGGTGTTTATTGCTATGGGATATAAGTAGCTTCTTGGTGGTTATATCTCCCACTTTGATCCAGTGCAACATTGCTTTGGCTTTTGCTCCTCTTGTTTTTCTTGTTGATTGCATGTTAATGGAATGTGAGGCTATAGCTGTTTGGCATGCAGGTTCTGCAAATAGATAGATTAAATCATCCAATTGTGCATTATATAATAGAGTTCATTCAAATGGAGATTTCAATAAAAATGATATAAGGACATCTTGTCCTAAATAAATCCAGTGGGCTTTTGCTCAATTGTTATTAAGTTGTTTATTACTATGGGATATGTGCATTTGTTTGGTGGTTATATCTCCAACTATGATCCAGTGTAACCTTGCTCTGACTTTTGTTCCTCTTGCTTTCCTTGTTGATTGCACCTTAATGGAATGTGTTGCTGTAGCTGTTTTGGCATGTAGGTTCTCATTGACAAGGTCAGCTTCATGTTTGATGTTGAGCTAAACTAGTTTTATTTGAAGTCATTTCCTGCCTTTCTTTTGACTTTTGATACTTGGTTCCCACAGTATTTGAGGATTTGAACTGTAATTCTACTAGTTTACCACAGGATGTTTCCCTTGGATCTTTACACCAAGTCCAAATATGCACCATCTTGGCTGTTTTGGATAAGTATATACTCATCAATCCCATTGCTTTTCATGATTGCTCATTTATGGAAAGAAATATAAACTGTTATTCCTGTCAAAAAATGTTTGGTATTTTTGAGAAGGGCACTTATGGCAGTGGGAGATGCCAAGATATTAAAATATTGTTTGGGATATGTTGCATTCCTGCAGGTTGGCATGACTAAGACAGATGCTGCTGCTCAGACACTTGCTGAAATTAATCCAGATGTTTTGATTGAGGTAAGAACTTATCCAAGTCAAAGTTACTAATGTACCATCCATATCGAATACCAACGAGATAAATGTAATTACAGAAGCACCCATTCATAGGATAGATAAATATTTTACTGAAGTAGCATCCTTCAGCAATATTTTTGAAGAATTTGTTGATTTCCCATGGAACCTTTGTGTTTGTCTCTCCCTCCTTTTCAACTGACAAATTATTATTTAATCCTAGATTATTGAAATGGGGAGTTGACTCTTCATTATCCATTAATCATTTTTCTGGGAGGATTCTAGGATGTAATTCACAATAAGTGGTATGAATTGGTTTGAAGTGGACACTATATCTATGAATACATAAAATTGAATGAATTCAGTAAAAGTCATCAAAGATAGCATTATTTGCAAAGGAGCCTTTGTACATAGATGTTGTAATATTTGCAAACAGAACTGCAATCATGTCTTCCCTTGCAACTCATCAAAGACATAGAACATGACACTTCTGAGAGATGGGCAAATATTTCTAGTCATCAATTGCAGAGATTGGTTTAACCTATTATCATTTATGTGTTTTAAACTTTTAATTTCAGAGTCTAAAATAAATGAAGGTATTATTGATACATCTTAGTTACCATAATGTGAGAGTCAATTTCTTCCTAACAGATTTCAAAACTTTTGAATATGTCATGGAAGTGAGGGATTTGGGTCAATTACCAAGGAACATGGAAAGTGAATCAAAGGGTGGAGCTATGCTCTGATATTCAAGGATCATAATTTTGCCAAAATATGACTCCACCTATACTATATGGAAGCTTGGCAAATCAATAAACATATCATATGGCCAGACTGTGATGCTTCTCCTACCAAAGTTGCACTGAGAATCAGTTTTGCTGTTTGAGAAAGTTTGCTTTATAGCAAATCATGACCATGAAAACAAGTTGTTTGGGAATAACAAGTGATAAGAAGTGGTAATAAAAGTTTCAGTTTCATATGACATAATATCATAGGAATTGAACTTTCTATGGGTTTGCTCGGTAGTACTACCAGTGTTGAGAAAGGTGGCCACATATTGCCTCTGGACCTTGCAAAAGGGTTGTATGCGGAATAATATGCAATGAGAAAGGTGCCAAAATTTTCAGGTCCCTGAAACCTTGGCAGGTGGAATGGTTGAATTGCAGATTATTGAATGAATAATCTGCACCTACTCTACATTTTTAAATTTGCAATCTCTATATATGCTCTGCCATTTCAATATTGTGTATTCTATAGTGACAAGATTAATTTTAACAGATGACTTTTGAAGCCTGTTTTCTTTCTGTCACAGAGCTACACATTGAATATTACAACAGTGAAGGGTTTTGAGAAATTCATGGAGACTCTGACCAACCAAGTTATTGAATCCACAAGAGGTCGACAAAGTGGAGTTGATTTGGTGTTAAGCTGTGTAGATAACTATGAAGCTCGCATGGTTGTGAATCAGGTAGAGTTTCTCCTACCATCATGAAAGATATATTGAAGCTTAAACACTCCTAATTATCAAGATGCCTGCTCCAAATGATGGGCAGGAAATGACTGGAAAGTGCAGAGTTTAACGGGTTTGATTATAACCATGTAATTCTGAACTTGTTACTGCATTTTATAGTACTATGGGATTTAAGATTTGATATTGCTGCAAGATCTCTCATAGTTGTCTTCCATCCCTGCAGGCTTGCAACGAGCTAAACCAAATATGGATGGAGTCAGGTAAGGGTTTAATACAATTATTTGTATCATTTGTGTTGTTTTTTTTCTTGGAAGGTTTTGTTCTATGTTATGTTGATGCAAAGAACAATGATAATTTAAGATTTTTCTTTTTGTTTCAACTTTCAGCGATGAGAGTTGATGAATAAATGAGAAACATTAACAAACATCATGGCACACGCGATAAATTTTTTCATGAGCCTCAAGTCAGAGTTTATGACTATAAAACAGCCTTCAACTCGATCAGAATGCTGATATGTATTCACAATGAAGGAAAGGGCTAGAGAGATGTGATAGAGACATCAAAAGTATTCTCAATTGTACACACAATGGACACCTTTTTTGTATTAAATGAGTACCTATTTGCGGTGTGTTGCCGCCTTAACCCACACTTGGGATTATCGTGGATAAAATCCTTAACTCCACTTGGTGTGGCCTTAGGGAGCGAGCTTCGAGTTGAGACTGTCACTCAATTTTCAACTGTTTGTCTAGGTTCGCTCCTAGTCAAAGCCAATGGGGGTAGTCTCTAAAAGATATCTAAGGTTCAACTAGTCCAAAGCTGTAGAGTTGAGGCTTCTGTGATCCATAACAAGTTTATGATAGATTTTTCGGCGAAAATCACACGAGAAACCATTTTTCGACGCGTTTCGAACCAACCAGTGTGGTTCATCGTCAGGACAAGTTGAAAAAACAGATCCAGCTTAGCATGTTAAATAGTTAGAGCAGAGCCACCAACGGTTAGCTGGGCCAAAAAATTGCTAGCCCAAAGCTAGCAAGTTAGTTTTCTTGGAGTTAATACAAGATGATCAAGACACACTTCAAATATATAGCATCCAATTACATTTACAAGTGCAGTGATTACATACATCCACAAAATAAATATTGCGAGATAAGACTGTTGCCCAGATGTAAATACTTGCTAAAATATTTCAAGTAAAGATACACTTCTGCAAAAGAATTGCTAAAATATTTCAAGTAAAGATACACTTCTGCAAAAGAAGAACTTGAAATAAAAGTGCCACAAGAGATAAATGCTTCCAAGGTAATGTAGCAAATGATACCTTTAACAAGTGCTAACTTGGAAGATGCTTAAGTGCTAGATATGATACTTGAAAGTAAGGCTTACTCAAGATAAATGACCATTTCCAAACAAGAGCACATGAAACACAAGTTCAAATATTGATGATGCTTTGTAGTGTGATGAAATTATCTAGGTAAATTTTAAGTTAGTCCTAAGTTGTGAAGCAGATTCAAAATAACTCTGTTTCCCTAGACCTCACCCTTGCCTGTGCCCTAATCTCAGAATGAGGAGTCAATAGGGGATGGAGGGTCCCTAATATTTACTTCAACCAACTTAAGTTGGAGGTAGATTTGTTAAGAGTGTTATGTATAAATTTATTTAATTTAATTTCTAAACTAAAGGGCACGATCAAAGATCATGCCCCCCTCAAGTAATGGCTCCTGGGATATATTTAAGCCAAGGCCTTCCATCTTTGTAATCATCATTCAAGAATTAACATATATATATATATATATATATATATCTCTTTCTGTAAATTACTGAGCTTTTACGCTACATCTGGTATCAGAACTTGAAATGGAGTCATTTTCACTGAAGTGTGGTAAGTGGAATTGTACCACCATTCGGCGAGATGTAACCATTGTGGCCACTTATTTTGTTTGTCTGTTGCATAACAACATAGGTAGGCTTCTAAACATTTATTGACAACTTCTGTTTGACTGTCTGTTTGAGTATGGTATGCTGAACTCATGTTGAGGTAGGTTCCTATATGCTTGAAAGACTCTTTCCAGAAATTGCGTTTAAATTTGGTGTCTCTATCACTAACAATGACTTTGGGAAACCCATGTAGTTTGTATGCAAAATATCTTAGTGATTTGCTTTGCTGGATCTGATTTCTTCATTCCTATGAAGTTTGTATACTTGGTGAGTTTGTCGACTACTACGAGAATTTTGTCTTTGGTAAAATACATTGATATTTCTTCCCACTTTTGGTTTGGAATATTTAAGGGATGGAGCAGACTAAGTGTCTTTAAATTTCATTATTCATTCACTTCCATAAAAATGATTGGTGTGCATTATAGTAGGCTTTAAAGAAACCTACATGTCCCACTGACAGTGAATAATGGGGCTCCTTGAATTTGGATTTAAATTTGGAATTTGGCCTTTGGAAAATTCCTCCCTTGTACCACAAAATATCGTTCTTCCATTCAAATTTTGAATTTTGAGGAGGGTTATCGATTATAGCACTTGTTTTTGGATCTTTTGCAAACTCACTTCGAATTTCATTAAACCATTCTGGAAATACAACCGAAATTGCAAGTAATGACGATTCCTCATATTTCTTGGATAGAGCATATGCTACTACCTTGTCTTTCACTTTCTTATGTAATATATCCATGTCGAAGGTGGCAATTTTTTCGATCCATTTTTGTTGGTTACTATGCATTGTTGATCCTGTAGCGTACTGATAGATCTCCAAATGCTACAATCACACCCCAATCAGCCAAATTTTGGAGTTTATCTCTCCCTTTTCCCTTAGAACTTGCATAAAGTATTTTCTACTGGAGGACGTGTTAAAGACTATTATGGTCTGTTCATATTAAGAACTTACTTCCCAAGAGATATTGCCTCCACTTGGCTACTCCATGCATAATGACGAGCATTTCCTTGTTGTTGGTAGACTTGAGACTTTCTCGCTTGTTGGGCTCCCTGCTTTCAAATGTGATTGGATGGTCTTCTTGCATCAACACTGCTCCAATTCCAAAACCCGAAGCGTCACATTCGATTACAAATGGCTTTGAAAAGTTTGGAGTTGCTAATACAGGTGCATTAGACATAATTTCCTTAAGTTCCTCAAAACACTTTTCTGCCTCCTTATCCCAGCGAAATGAGTTCTTCTTTAGAAGGTTTGTTAAGGGTGTTGTGAGATGAGCATAGTTTCGAGGAAACTTTCGATAATATCTAGTCAACCCTAAGAATCCTCTTAACTTGGTGATGTTAGTCAGTTTGGGCCATGCTTTTATCGCTTTGATCTTATTAGGTTCTACTTTTACTCCTTCCTTGGATATTATGTGTCTGAGGTACTCTACTTCTTCCTTTCGAAATGTGCATTTGGACATTTTTGCATAGAATTGATGTTCTTCTAATATAGTGAGGATTTGCTCTAGATGTTGTAGATGCTCCTTCCACGTTTTACTATATATTAGAATGTCGTAAAAAAACACTAACACAAATTTCCTTAGATATGGACGGAATACCTCATTCATAATTGTATTTGATTCATTCTGTATGTATTGGTCAAAATAAAGAAAAATAAGTTTTATAATTATTATAAAAGAAATTGGCTTATTAAAGCATGGGTTTCATGCTTGGTTCAATGGTTCTTAGGTCAAAGTGTCCATTGTAGGCTTCCTAGGGTTTATGTCAAGTGTCCTTGTCCATGTCATAATGTAAAAGACACTCCTTGGGCTTGGTCAATCAAGAAAGAAATTTAGTTTTATGTAAAATACGTCATTTAGGCCTCCTCCACCAAGTCGGCCTCAAGCTGGACAAGTTGGCCTAATTAGAGAGGCAAAAACTACTATAATGTTAGAAAATGTAACTATGTTCGGTGTTCAATAATGCACTTGAGTCATTATGTAATGTACTTGTCAAAAGAATAAAGAAAATAATTTTTATTATTGTAAAAATGACTTATTAAAGCATGGGTTTCATGCTTGGGTCATCATTATATTAGTCAAAGTCTTCATTGTGGACTTCTAGGATTAATATTGAGTCATTGTACATTCGAGAGACACTTCTTGGGCTTTCGAATCATGTAAAAAGGTTTTGTATCAAGTCAAATATGAATTATGTACCCTCCACATCATGTTGGCCTAAGGACCCTCATTCGACCCACAAGAAGCCTATATATACAAGGAGGTCGAAGTCATTTGGATCATTCACTCTCAAGCAAGTTCGATATCTCAAGAAGAGCTGGAGAAGTGCAAAGTCTATTGTCGAGAGGTGGAAAGAAGTGCGAGTTTGGGGAAGTCTTTAGAGAAGAAGAAAATCAGACTTTTGGTGCCTCCCTCTCTCTGTTTCGTGGTTTGGGTTGGGAGATCGAAGTCTCCGAAGATTTCATTGTTGCCGGAAGCTGCATGTTTCCAAAAGTTGCTGCCTATTCGAAGTTGCTGGAAGGGGTCAAAGATCTTGGAGGCTGACATGCTATGGAGGGAAAGTCTCGTCCTGGTCTAGGGTAAAGAGTCTCAAAGAGTACTATTGGAAAGAAGAATTATCTTGACTGGGTTTTTCCCTCGAAGGGGTTTTTCCCTGACATGTGCCTATATCTTGTGTCTCTTGTTTTGTGATCTTCATACACATATAATAAGGTAATTACCTGATGAAAGAAAAGATAATAAAGAAGTAAAAGAAGCCAACACACTCACAAGTAATTATCAATAAAGAATCAAACCCTAATATAATATCTTTGATTTTCCAACATGGTTTTAGAGCTAAGTTCAAGAGAAGTCGAAGATCACTTTGTTAGCATGGATTCTCCCTCTATGGTGAACTGCATAAGATTGGGTTACAACATTGTTGGAAGATGGATCAAGAAGGTCATCTACTACTTATTCAAAGGTCAAGAGTCGAGGATTCTTGGTTGTCCTTACAGGTTCTCTTACTGATGACAATGCATGGATCATTAATAGTGGAGCATCGAGACACATGATAGGTGAAAGCAAACAACTTCACACACTATCAAAGGATCCATCCTCTCATGCAGTGGAGTTAGGTGACAACAAAAGCTATGCTGTTAGAGGCATGAGATCAACGTCATTGAAGCTGGATAATGGATCGAAGCTGTTAGGATATTCCGACACATAGGAAATAGTTAAGTACAACTTGTTCTAGTATAGAGTTAGGTATAGAGTTAGGTAAAGTGTGTTTCTTTATCGTTGTACATTTTGTAACTTACAATCCGACGGTCATGATATGTAGTGATCCGACGGTTCATTCTCTCCTCGGTATTACCGACACTTGATCCGTGGCTTGACACCCGATTGGTCCATGATTTCTATTTAAAGCGCATGGAGGGTCATTTGTAGGGTAATCCGTGCATGAGAGAAACATATGTAAATTTTCATTCTTTTATTAATAAATTGCCTGAAGTGGCCGCGTTGGCTCAGGCCGTGGACTGTTTCCCTCTTTGAGGGTTTTAACCACGTCAAAAATACTGGTGTATTGATCTGCGATCTGGTTGTGAGCGGTGTCCTTTGGTGTTCTGTCTGAGGAACTTACCCTGTAAATTCCTACATGGTATCAGAGCTATTTGAGGGCCGCGTCTGTTGGTGATCCAAATTTGAAGCCGGTAGAACTGCATCCGACAGCTGTTTCCTAGATCTGTTGTTTCTGACTGCTTTCGGGCCGAGAGGACTGCTCTGTTGTGTTGGGAGCATCTGTTCCAGTGAGGAACCCCTTTCGTTTCACGCGAAAAGGTTTCCGGTAGCCCTAGCTGCGTCATTTTTAAGATCTGGAGGTATACAGTGTTTATTTGCAGTATACTGTTATTTTCTCTCTGTTTATTTTGGTTTCGATTTATTTAGCTTTTTTTATTACTGGATCTATACCTTTCATTTCTGCGTATGCTCTTTGCCCTGCGACTCTGTGCGATCTGGGCAAATCAGAAACAGAAAGGAAGGATTTTTCTCATGCGTATGCTCTTTTCCCTGCGCCTTAGGGTGATCTCGGAAAATCAGAAACATTGAGGAAAATATTTAGTTTCCGGCCAAAGCTAACTTTGAGTTGCAAGGTTCATTTTTGAAAATATTTAGTTTTTTGGCTAAAGCTAACTTCGAGCCGTAAGGTTTGTTTTCTTTGCATGTCCGTGTTGGGTTTTGTAGGGAAAAAGAGCCTTCTCAAAGCAAGCACGCAACCCAAAGCATCAACCCGCACCCCCCCCCCCCCCCCCCCTCCTCTCTCTCTCTTTCTCTCTCAAATTTTTTGTATAGCTCAATTGGTTCAAAGCTATTCTAAGAGAGTAGAGGTCTTGGGTTCAAGTCTCCATTTTGTGGGGGTGGACTTTTTCATTTCCGCACATTTCCGCACCTCGTCGGCAACTTCAACAACTTTTTTTCAAAAAGCCATAACTTCTTTATTCGGAAGCCGTTTTCGGAGCCGTTTTTTTTAAACCAGCCTAATTTTTCGAGATCTATCCATTGGAACACTTAGTTTCAGCATCTTTAGCTTCAGTTTCCGTTGAAATGGAAAGTCAATACCAAGTTACCCTTGACAGCACCAACTACTTCCAATGGTTCGCCTACATTGAGGATTTACTTAGAAGTAAAGGTCTCTACAGAATAGCCTCAGGCCAAGAAAAGAAACCGAAGGATGAAGATAAGGCTGCTAAATGGGAAAATAGGCAAGATCAAGCACGTGGATTGATAGGGATGTCTATTTCTCCAGATCTTAGATTCCATATTGCAGAACTTGATACTCCTGATGAAGCAATGAAACAAATCAATAAAGTTTTTGGGATTAAAAATGAACTTAGAGCCCATCAACTTGAAAATGAGTTGCTTACATTGGACCCTAATAATATTTCTTGCATTGAAGATTTCTTGTCCAAGTTCAAGACCCTTAGATATCTCTTGGAAGGTGTTAAAGTTAAGAAAGAAGATAGTAACCTTATCTATTCCATTCTTACAAAGTTGGGACCAGCCTACTCTGTGTTTGTTTCCACCTTCCATTCTACAAGAGAAGCCTTCATTTCTCAAGGAACAGACTACAAGTCCCCTTCCTTTGACTCTTTTTGTGATTCTTTAATAAGAGAACAAGAAAAACTCTTACACCTTGGTCTTCTTAATCTTGGAAACTCTTCCAAGAAAGCGTTAGCTGCCCAGCAGCAACCAAATTCAAAGAATCCTAAGAAGTCATATCCTAAAAAGAATGGTCCTAAACCAAACAAGGGTCCTAAGCAATTTCAGCCCCAAAATGAAAAATCATTTCAACAAAATGATAAGACAAATAAAAACAAAGGGAAGAAGACTGATAGACATTGCAATTTTTGTAATCGAGATGGCCACTTAGAATCAAAATGCTTTAAGAAGATGGAAGCCTTGGAAGCAGCAATGAAGAAGCATAACATCCATTTGGGGCAATCTTCAACTTCAACTTCATCTTCAGGAATGGCACTTTCTGCATGTGGTTGTCAAGCATCTCGGTCTGGCTATGCATTAAATGTATCTTCTTCTTCTCATTCTCATGAGTGGCTCATTGATTCTGGAGCTTCTTATCACATGGCCAAAAACAAAGCCATGTTTTCTTCTTTAAATGATTGTAACACCAAAAATATATATGTTGGTGATGATAGATCTCTTAATGTTGTAGGGACTGGAACTGTTCATCTAGACAATGGTCAGTTTAATGATGTATTATGTGTTCCAACCTTATCCTGCAACCTTCTATCTGTATATCAGATAACTCATTCAGGTGAAGGTAAAATCGTTGAATTTTCACCTCATGATGTTGTAATCAAGGACTTAAGAGATCCTAAACAGATTTTGGCTACTGGCATTGCTGATGATTCTACAAGGTTGTATAAGTTTCACAACTTTGGGTCATCAAATCTTCCCTCAGTATTTGTTGCTCATAACGATGAAGTGAGCAAACTTTGGCATGAGCGATTTGGTCACTTAAACTATCGCTCCCTTCAGCATCTATGTAAAGAAAATATGGTGACAGGTCTTCCTATGGTATCTTGCAGAGATGGTGTTTGTTCCGGATGTGTACTCGGAAAACATCATCGGGACAGTTTTGAAAAACGTGCCTCTTGGCACGCCTCAACCCCTTTACAGCTTGTGCATAGTGATTTATGTGGTCCACTTCCAGTTGTGTCATTCTCTGGCTGCAAGTATTTCTTAACTTTCATTGATGATTTCTCCAGACGCACTTGGGTATACTTCTTAAAACTCAAGAGTGAAGTATTTAACACTTTTTTGGCCTTCAAGGCCTTTGTTGAAAAACAATCTGGACATCAAATTCTTAAGTTAAGATCTGATAATGGCGGAGAATATGTTAAAAACACATTCATCAACTATTGCACTGAGAATGGAATTCAAATGCAACATACTGTTCCATATACTCCACAACAAAATGGTGTAGCTGAAAGGAAGAATCGCACCTTAAAGGAAATGGCTAATTGTATGCTACAATCTAAAGGACTTGGTCTTAGTTTTTGGGCAGAAGCAATTAACTGTGCAAATTACATAATAAATCGCACTCCTACTAAGGCTTTAAAGAATATCACTCCAGAAGAAGCATGGAGCTCAATCAAACCAGATGTAAGTCACTTTCGTGTTTTTGGAAGTGAAGCGTGGGCCCATATTCCAGATGAAAAGCATAAAGCTTTAGAACCTAAGAGTGAAAAATGTACTTTTGTTGGATATTCTGAAGATGTCAAAGGCTATAGACTTATTCCATTTAAGTCCAAAAATGTTATCATTAGAAGAGATGTAAAATTTGATGAAAATATATCGGCCTGCGAGCCTAGTCCGGCGGATGTGCCACCTCTCCCTATCTCTTCTACCTTTGAAAACATTTCTTCTTCAGATGATGAAAGTGAGGATGACAATCCTCCCCCACCATCTCAGGATCCTCCTTCAGCTCCTGAGCTTCCAAAATGGGTTTGTGCTACTCGAGATGCAGCAGGTGATCTTGCCGGTGATCCTACAGATCAGCGACGCACACGTTCTCAGTTCGAGAGAGCCTCTTCTTTACTGGCTCAAGCTCCAGTAAATTATGATCCTGACACCTTTGCAGAAGCTTCAGGCCATCCAGATTGGGAAGCAGCTATGAATGAAGAATATCATTCATTATTGGCAAATGATACATGGGATCTTGTTCCTCTATCAAAGGGACGAAAACTTGTTAGATGCAAATGGGTTTACAGAACCAAGTATGGACCAGATGGGAAAGTTGATAAACATAAAGCTCGTCTTGTTGCTAAAGGTTTTTCACAGGTTGAAGGCATTGACTACACTGAAACCTTCTCCCCTGTTGCCAAAATGAACTCTATCCGCCTTGTTCTTTCCCTTGCTGCCTCTTTCAAATGGGAAGTCCATCAGATGGATGTTAAATCTGCCTTCTTGCATGGGGACTTGCATGAAGAAATCTATATGGAACAACCCATTGGTTTCATACAAATAGACTCCAGCCTTGTATGTTGACTTAAGAAATCCCTTTATGGTCTCAAGCAAGCTCCTCGGGCTTGGTATGCCAAAATGGATAGCTTTCTTTTAGAATCTGGCTTTTCTAGGTGTCATTCTGACAATATTGTCTACACCAAGAAAGTGGGCAACTCTCTTATCATCCTTGTTCTTTATGTTGATGATCTTATCCTTACTGGTAGTGATCCCAACCTTATAAACCATGTGAAGTCTAGCCTTAAAAGGAAATTTGAAATGACAGACTTAGGACACTTACACTATTTTCTCGGTCTTCAAGTCTTGCAATCCAAGGAGGGTATTTCTCTTTCCCAGTCCAAGTATGCTGTGATATTCTACGCCATTTTCACATGGAAGACTGTAAGCCAGCCCCTTCTCCCTTTCAGTCTGGAGTCAAACTTTCAGTCACTTGTACTTCTCCTGAAGTTGATGCTACTTTATACCATCAACTTGTAGGAAAACTTTTGTATCTAACCCATACTCGTCCTGACCTTTCCTTTGCTTTTGGCCTTGTTGCTCGGTTCATGCAAAACCCCCGTGAAAGTCATTGGAAAGCAACTAAAAGAATACTTCGTTATGTTCGAGGTACAGTTCAGTTTGGGATTCATTACAGTGCCGAAGCATCTCCTCTATTGGTTGGTTTCACTGATTCCGATTGGGCTGGTGACCCTGATGATCGGAAGTCTACTGCTGGTTATGTGTTCACTCTTGGTTCAGGACCTATTACATGGGCTTGCAAGAAACAAGGTGCCATTTCTCTTTCATCAGCAGAAGCAGAGTATCGTGGTGCCGTAGAAGCTAGTAAGGAAGCCTTGTGGCTTCGTCAGATCCTGTCAGAGTTTGGCTTTGAGCAGCAGCATCCGACTACACTTTGGTGTGATAATCAAAGTGCCATTCAGCTATGCAAAGATCTAGTCCAACATCAGCGCAGCAAACACATTGAACTGCACATGCACTTCATCAGAAAGCTCATTCACGAGCATGTTCTTGAAGTGCAATATTATTCAACAGATAATCAAGTTGCAGACATCTTCACAAAGGCTCTCACAGAGACGAAGTTCACTAAACTTCGATTTATGGTTGGAGTTCAGGAAGTTGTCACTAAGGGGGGATAGGCTCTAGTGCCTCCTTCCTTCTCCTATTGTGTCATATTTGTAAATCCTTCAATCCTATTCCAAGTTGTTCTTAAGGGGGGATGTTAGGATATTCCGACACATAGGAAATAGTTAAGTACAACTTGTTCTAGTATAGAGTTAGGTAAAGTGTGTTTCTTTACCGTTGTACATTTTGTAACTTACAATCCGACGGTCACGATATGTAGTGATCCGACGGTTCATTCTCTCCTCGGTATTACCGACACTTGATCCGTGGCTTGACACCCGATTGGTCCATGATTTCTATTTAAAGCGCATGGAGGGTCATTTGTAGGGTAATCCGTGCATGAGAGAAACATATGTAAATTTTCATTCTTTTATTAATAAATTGCCTGAAGTGGCCGCGTTGGCTCAGGCCGTGGACTGTTTCCCTCTTTGAGGGTTTTAACCACGTCAAAAATACTGGTGTATTGATCTGCGATCTGGTTGTGAGCGGTGTCCTTTGGTGTTCTGGCTGAGGAACTTACCCTGTAAATTCCTACAGAAGCTGCATCTCAACAACGTTCTCTATGTTCCAGGTTTGAAAAAGAATTTACTTTCTATTTCTTGTTTAGAAGATAAAGGGGAAATGATTGCTTTTGTGGATGGAAAAGTATTGGTTTGGGGAAAAGACTCTAGCATTGATAATGCTAGGGTTATTGGAGTTCGTGAAGGAAGCCTTTACTGGGTTATCACACCATCTCCTCAAGCTTTGGTTCATATGGAAATAAGTCCCATTGAACCATGGCATCTGAGGTATGGTCAGTACAGGGTCATCCCTACTCTTAGTCAATTGGTTCATGGTATTCCTAATATGAAGTTAGATCATGAAGTTGTGTGCAAGGGATGCTCTTTGAGGAAGCATACTAGAAAGCCATTTTGTATTGGTGAAACTAGGTCTAAAGAAATATTAGACCTCATCCATTCCAATGTGTGCAGGCCCATGTCTAACAAATCACTTGGAGGTCATCTTTACTATGTAACATTCATTGATGATCATTCGAGGAAGACATGGCTCTACCTACTCAAGAGTCAAAACTAAAGATGAAGAATTTGATAAGTTCAAGGAGTTAGGGTTGAAGTGGAAACCCTAACCGAAAGAAATATAAAGACTCTGAGGTCTAACAATGGTGGCAAATACACTTCGAAAGAGTTGATTGCCTATTGTAAGGATGCATGTATTAAGAGGGAGCTCATTGTTCCCTACTATCCTAAACAAAATGGATTGGCTGTAAGGAAGAATAGGTCAATTGAAGAAGGCATTCGAACTATGCTCCTAGATCAAGATCTACCGAAGTTCTTATGTGGTGCACATTCAAAATAGAAGTCCTCATAGGAGTCTTGATAAAACTACACCTGAAGAAGTATTTACAGGGAAGAAGCAGAGTGTGGATCATCTTCGAATCTTTGGAAGTCCAACATGTATCCATGTTCTGAAAGACAAGCGAAAGAAGTTGGGCTTGACAAATATCAAGGGGCTCGACATGTATCAAGGGAATATTCGTTGGTGTCTTTCCTCAAAAGCATATAGAATTTACATAAAGGAAGGAAGACACATTGAAGTAAGCAGGGATGTCATATTCGATGAAAATCAAGCTTACAATAAATCAAAGGATTATCTTATTGATTCTGATCACAAAGAAGTTCCTATATTTGAAGAAGAAGAAGTTCATCATGACAACTCTATTACAAATGTTGAAGAAGAAGGACCAAGTGAGCCTATTCAATCGGTGGTTGTCCCAACCACAAGGAAGAGGCCAAATTGGTTGAAAGCTACATTAGAAGATGCTGAAGGACATGAAGCTGTGAAAGGTTCCTCTAGGGAAAGTAAGAAACCGAAGAGATATTCTAGCTATGCTACATATATGACAAAGTTAATTGAAGCCGAACCATCTACATTCAAGGAAGCTGAGCATGAAGAGGTTTGGAAGAAAGTTATGTAGGAAGAATATCAATCCATCATGAAGAATGGGGTTTGGGAGATCGTTCTTAGACCTAGTGACAAATTGGTTGTCACATCGAAGTGGATCTATAAGATCAAACATGTTGTTGATGGAAGTATATACAAGTACAAAGCAAGGTTCGTCACAAGGGGTTTCTCTCAAAAGGAAGGTATTGACTATGAAGAAACCTTTGCACCTACAACAAGGTACACTACCATTAGATTGTTGGTTTCATTGGCTGCTACAATGGGTTGGAATATCCATCAAATGGATGTTAAGACCGCATTTCTAAATGGGACCATTGATGAGGAAGTGTACATCGAACAACCCGAGGGATTTGAAGTGAATAGCAGGGACTCTCATGTTTGCAGACTCAAGAAGGCCCTATATGGTTTGAAGCAAGCACCAAGGGCATGGTATGCAAGAATGGATGCATATCTACTTAGAATTGGGTTCGTGAAGAGTTTTGTTGATCCGAATCTATACATCAAGGTTGTGAATAATGAGCTCGTCATTATTCTACTATATGTGGATGATCTATTCATCATAGGTGTAGAACGAAGAATTCAAGAATGCAAGAAGATGTTGGCAATTGAATTTGAAATGAAGGATCTATGACTGATGCACTACTACCTAGGTCTAGAATTATGGCAGAGACCTGGGGAGATATATTTGGGGCAAGGAAAGTACATCATCAAGTTATTGCAGAAATTTGGGATGATGGATTCCAAGCCGATGACTACTCCTATGATCACCAACCTCAAGAAGTTGAGGAGCTCCAACTCTAGTCTCGTCGATCCTACCCCATATCGAGATTTGGTGGGTTACCTGATGTATCTGGTAAATACTAGGCTAGATATATGTTTTGCAGTGAACATTCTTAGTCAGTTTCAGTTGGAGCCTCGTCATGATCATTGGATGGCTGCCAAAGACATATTGAGGTATCTTTGTGGCACAGTACAAAACTGCCTAAAGTATGATAGTAAGGAAGTCAAGGTAATTGGCTTCAAATACTCTAATTGGGGTGGCAGTGAGACCGATGGAAGGAGCACTACTGGAGGATGCTTTAGTCTGGGAGCTGCTATGATCTCATGGATGAGCAAGAAGCAAGATCCCGTTGCATTGAGTAGTGCTGAGGCAGAATATGTGGCTGCATGTGAAGTAGGAAAAGAGGCTGTTTGGTTAAGGAAGCTTCTGATAGATTTGTTCGAGAAGTCTCTGGGTCCTACTGTGATTAATTGTGACAATCAAAGTTGTATCAAGATGTTTGGAGATCCCGTGTTTCATTCGAGGATGAAACATATCAATAATAAGTTCCACTTTATTAGGAACTTGGTGCAGGATGGGATCGTGAAGTTAGAGTATGTCTCGACAGATGAACATGTAGCAAACATACTGACAAAGGCTCTTCCTAATAAGAAGTTCGAATATCTAAGGAACCTGTTGGGTTTGGTAGATATTGGTGATTGTATTGATGATAAGGAAATGGAAGAGATTTGTTGAGGCTTTGCGAGTGAAGCATTGCCTGGGAGACATCAGGCCGACACTCTGTGTTGATGTCTGGAACCCGAAGTTGAAAAGGTGGTGTTGGTTATTGAGCTCTGTTTTGGATACACACATGTATGTTTGGGTTGGTGGTTAGCAAGTAAGCCTGATGGTACCTAGAGGGGCTCAAAGCTTTAGTCCACATTAGTCCCACCTGGATAGATTGCCTTGGTTAGGAATCTAGTCCATGGCATTGTGGTGCCTAAAAATTCTTCATATTTTTTCATATAGTTTGAGATCTTCCATTGTATTTGTACATTATGAATATCTCCCTAGTTAAGAGAGAGTGTTAGAAAATGTAACTATGTTCGGTCTTCAATAATGTACTTGAGTCATTATGTAATGTACTTGTTAAAAGAAGAAAGAAAAGAATTTTTATTATTGTAACAATGACTTATTAAAGCATGGGTTTCACGCTTGGGTCATCATTATATTAGTCAAAGTCCCCATTTTGGACTTCTAGGATTAATATTGAGTTTATAGAGTCATTGTACATTCGAGGAGACCCTTCTTGGGCTTTCGAATCATGTAAAAAGGTTTTGTATCAAGTCAAATATGAATTATGTACCCTCCACATCATGTCGGCCTAAGAGAGATCAAGTCGGCCTAAGGACCCTCATTCGACCCACAAGAAGCCTATATATACAAGGAGGTCGAAGTCATTTGGAGCATTCACTCTCAAGCAAGTTCGATATCTCAAGAAGAGCTGGAGAAGTGTGAAGTTTGTTGCCGGGAGGTGGAAATAAATGCGAGTTTGGGGAAGTCTTTAGAGAAGAAGAAAATCAAACTTTTGGTGCCTCTCTCTCTTTGTTTCGTGGTCTGGGTTGGGAGATCGAAGTCTCCTAAGATTTCGTTGTTGCCGGATGCTGTTGCCTAGTCAGAGTTGCTGGAAGGGGTCGAAGATCTGGGAGGCTGACATGGTGTGGAGGGAAAGTTTGGTCTGGTCTAGGGTAAAGAGTGTCAAATAATACTATTGAAAGGAAGAATTATCCTGATCGGGTTTTCCCTCGAGGGGGGTTTTGCCTTGGCATATGCCTATATCTTGTGTCTCTTGTTTTGTGATCTTCATACACATATAATAAGGTAATTGCTTGATGAAAGAAAAGATAATAAAGGAGTGAAAGTGGCCAACACACTCATAAGTAATTATCAAGAAAGGAGATTCAAACAACTCGACTCATTTAGAACACATCCACAACAAGTTCGATCTGCGGTTGCTAGAGGCAGAAAAGGGTGAGAAATTCAAGGAAGAGGAAGGAAACCCTGGCGAAGGAGAAGGAAGTCTTGGTCAAGCATAAGAAGTCGAATTTTCTCTCTCCCTGTCTCACACATGCGAAGTTGTTAGGTTGCTGGAAGGGCTAAAATTGCAGCATTGTAGCTGGGCTGAAATTTTGAAGTAGCTGGGGTCAAATTGCATTAATCGCAATTAAATCGGAAAATAGCGATTTTTTCAAATCGGAGATATTATCGGCTGATTAAATCGCAATTTTTTTTCAGCGATTTTTATGAAAAAATCGTGGAACAAAAAAAATAAAATAAAATAAAATTATGAGGAGGAGGTGACCCAAGCTACCCCTGTCACCAGTAGAGGACGTGGTCTACCTCCTGTAGCTCCTAGTTCTTCAGCTTCTAGAGCACAGCAGAGTCTACTGCCAACTCCACCGACATCTACATCTAGAGGGGCAAAGGAAATCAATAGTATTAGACTTTAGTTATTTGGTTCATTTCACTGTATATGACATTATGACTCATGATATGTGATACATTATTATATTTTTTGTTGATATTTTGAGGCTGAGTTGCGAGTCATGAGTCAGTACTTACTATTCAGGACATGATTCACTGTTATATGTGATGTGGCACTAGAAATGATATTAAACATATTATATATTAGTTTTTTTATCATATTTATGTGTCAATGTATTTATTTTATGTTGTAGATGCTTTAGATATTAAAAAAATTGAAAAACAATGAATATTTTTGTATGTTACGATTTTTTCCCGATTTTTACCGATTTTTACGATTTTTCCCGATTTTTTCCCCGCGCAGAATTAATCCTGATAACGATTAGTGCAACATTGGTCAAAATACTGGATTGTTGCTGGGCTAAAGCTGCTGGACAAGAAGGGACTACTGGAGTTTGCTGAATCATTTTGAAGGCTGAGTTGGTGGAGGAGGAAGGTCTTTTGGGTCTAAGGTCTTGGTCTATCTCAATTTGATTTACTAGTGGAAGAGTTTGACTGTGTTTTCCCCTATAGAGGGGTTTGAGCCCTGGTTGAGTGCCTACATCTGGTGTCGTTGATCTTCATGTTTTGATTTGATGATTGCTTGATGAAACCATGATAAAAGAAGAACACAACGAGAAGATAATAAGACTACAAGAATATCACAAGTAATTATCAATATAAGAAAATCTTTCTACCTTTCTGATTTTGTAACATGGTATCAAAGCTAAGGTGAAGAAGGAAGGAAAAGGTAGCTTGAAGGTCAATTGAAAGAAGAATTAAGGAGGAAGGAACAAAAGAAGGTCATTAAGGAAAGGATTATATAAGAAGAAAATCCTACTATCTATAGAGACTATGTCAACCTCAATGAAGACAAAAAACAAGCTAGAAGGAGCCTCCAATTACAGGGCATGGAAGAAGAGGATAGATCTTATTCTCGCTAAGCATAAAGTTTTGGATCTTGTTCAAGGAAAAGTTAAGAAACCTACAGATGATGCAAGAAAGGAGAAATTCAGGGAAATTGACATCTTGGCCATGAATCTAATAGTAGATGGAGTGAAGGACAATTTAATCCCATACATATCCAATATAGATTCCGCTCAAGAAATGTATGCATCCCTCTCCAAATTATTTACCGTCAAGAACATTGATCAAATAGCTAGCCTCAAGAATGAACTAAGGACAATAAAGATGACAAAATATGATACTGTGTCATCATATTTTGTAAGGATCTCTAGAATAAGAGATGAATTACAAGCTATTGATGAAGTTGTACCAGAGAAAGAACTTGTGATTGCTGCACTACTAGGTCTACCAAAATCATGGAGCTCTTTTGCATCAGGGATCAACAATTGGAAAGATACTCCTACTTTTGAACAAATGTGGAATGCATGCAGTCAAGAAGAAGCTCGCATCTCATTAGTAAATAACAAGCAGCGGGATGAAGAAGACAACATTTCAAATGGGTCAAGACAAGAAGAAGAGTGTATTCAAGAAGCTTAAAGAACCTAGAAAGAAAGTTGACCTATCCAAGGTTGAATGCTACAATTGTCATAAGATGGGCCATTATAAAGTCATTATCCTGAAAATCCAAGGAATAAGAAGAGAGAAAGAGAACATGTGAATGTTGTTGATGAAACTCCACCAAATAAGAACAAGACGAAAGAATCCGAAGTCAAAGACTTATTTGCTAGAGACTCTTAGGGATACTATCCCTTGCATACTCTACTTTAAGTTTTGCAATGTCTTCTTTTATGTTTTGATTTTCATAGTTCATAGATTCAGTATATTTTGTTAGAAATTCTTGAAGTTGTTTTGATAAGTTGTAGGTATTCCTCAGAAAGATTGGATTAAGAGGGATACTTCACCATTTTACCAAAAGATAAGTATATTGCTCTTTGTTTTATCTTTCATGATTGGTTTCCTCCTCATATTGATATTTGCTTGCATTGTATATTAATAACCTTTTCTTTATATTTTCCTTGATAGGAAAGCTTGTAGAATACACAAAAGTTATGGTAGAAACTTCAAAGGATAGACTTGAAGCATGGAAGTTTTGTTGCAAGGGAAGCCATTCAAGAATTGATGTCCTACAAGGTTTGTTAAATAACAACTCAAGGCATGTCACAGATTACAAGATTTGTTGCAAGGCTTTCTTGATACAAAAGGTATGATCATTTTTCTTTGGAAATTTATGTTATATTACTAACTCTCTTATGTGTAGGATTTTGAATCATAGAGATTCTTGTTAGGGTGATTAATCATTAGATTGAATCTACCCTTGTTACACTATCTCTTGTCATCTGATCTTTTATTTGAAACCCTAACGCTTAGGGATCATTGTAAAACCCAAGCCTCTTGATGCTAAGGGTATGTCAATGTTAATTAAGAAACCCTAGTCTTCTTAGGGTTTGTTAATAAAGTCTAGAACATATGATGAAATCCTATTCTTTTGAAGTTTAGGGTTTTGGTAATGTTTTGGAAAAAATCCTAGTCCTTTAGGATTTACTGTTAATGTCTAGGCTATATAATGAAACCCTATTTTTTTAGGGTTTGGTGACCTAGGGTTTATGAACAAAACCCTAGGGATTGATGGGCCTACCTAGAAACTGTCTTTCTAAATCCCTACGCTACCAATATCAATGATGTGATTTGGCAATTCTTATTTTAGTGGTTCAATCTCATGTCATTGATACATGTTCATATATGGCCACATTCAACAGGAAAATGTACGACAAAATGCAAAAGATGGCTTGGACAAACACATTTAGCGCGTGGGCAAAAGCCAATACATGAGCTCTGCCCCATCGTCATGGCCATCACCCTGATTCCTGCAGTTTTTATGAGCCTTCTTCATCATATATGAACCCATGATTGTTCCTACCCCTGGTGGGTAATAATCTGCCCGACCTTAAAATGGGGGTAGTCACTGCTATATCTTATACTTCATGCTCTTACCCCTTGAGCCCCGAGTAGTTAATCAAAGAAAATCATAAAAAGGAAAAAGGCTTATAAAGAAGGGTGGAAAAATCAAGGCTGGGGTACCTCATGTACCACGATTGCTCCCTCCTACACATTATAAACCCAAGTGTGCGCTCCCCTCTTATTAGCTACCCTTGTACCCTAGCATGTGACCCAGGGCTGCCCCTTCTCATTCCCCACTTCATTCACAGATCTATCACATGTCAACACCTTTTGAAGGATGTACCTTGACTATATTATCCCTTTTAGAAGTAGAAACCACTTAATAGGATCATTAGTTAGCCCCATTTGGAGTTTAGAAGATATTGGCACATCCCAAAGCCTATTATGGAAAGGCAGGCCATTATGAAGTTCCCAGTTGTGGTCTATGATTGGTAAGCTCATTTACTCGATTTCTCTAATGACTTGTTGTACTAAAAGGCTAGGGGATGCATTGGATCTTGTGCAGGATTGCAGATGGTCTCCATCTTGGGTTTGGTCTCCCTATACGGGGTCCTAATCCTCCATAGGGCTACATTGGCACATGTAGGGTGTGTGTTGAGAGCCATGGGCCTCCATAGTAGCAGAAAGCACTCCATAGATCTTGACAACCATTCAAAGATTGTTCGTGGTTCACTTAATGGACGAGGAAGATGCACTTGATCCATCATGCCTAGCTGGCCCCAAATTTGCAACAAACACTTGGCAAATGATTCGGGACCTGCTCGATGATGTGGCATCACCTACACCATCATCCTAGCCCTTGTAGGTGATCTACAGGGATCTTTGATTTGTTTGGAGACCCATGAGGACACTTGTGTGCCCCCACATGTCATTTGGAGCACTACAGGTTATTACAAGCGGCCAACCCCTTGTCCACTTCTTTTGAGGGTCCTATTATTCATTGTGGCACCCATGGACCTCATTAGGCCTCTTAGAGGGCCCTACGCCATGCATAGATTATTATTTGACCTCTTGAGAGGTTTACTCTTTCATTTGTGAGCTAGTCTGGTGGGCTTGTCACCAAAATTTGAATTATTAGAACATTATTTTATTTTTGGGGCTTATGTAGGCCAAGGAGGCTAATTCAAACTCCTAATTTGTATATAAATACAGGTGTGATGAGTTCATTTTCTCATCATCACTTTGGATTGGATCTCTTCTCTCTCTTGATAATTTCACACTTTTTCTAGAGGATGATTTGGAGCTTTATGGATGAATTTTGTGTGGATATTGGTCTATCTTATCTTCGAGTTTCTCTTTTGTCAATTGTGGATGGTTGGATATACTTTGTTACATATAAGTACATGATTTTAATGTTATTCTTGTTTACTTTGTCATATACATTTGAGTGGGATTTTTGCTATTTCTAGGGCTAATTTCTACATGCATTTATTGCTTAAAATTGTGGAATTTTGTCTCTATTATAACATCTCTCAATGTATGGGCCATGTAATATGAACGAAATCTCCTAGGGGTAATTCTATAAAAGAATTTGACCTTGATAAGCCATCTCCTTTGCACATCGAAGTATAAAAGCTGCAAGATTGCTTCTCCTTGACCTAGAAGGCTAGCGAAGTGATCTTGAGGTCTCCTTGACCAAGAATCAAGAATCCTACTCATTATTTCATCATAGACTCAATTCTCCCAAGACTAAGGTATTGATCTACCAAAAGGTGGTCACCAAAAATCACATCCTTTCACCTTCATTCAGGTCTGTCCAAGTTAGGGTACCTAGGGCATCAATTTCCCAACAAGCTAGCCCTCCAAAAAGTTCGATCTCCTAAGGACTCCTGCGTTGGTGTTTCCTTAAGGTCTCCTCCAATTTTGATGCCATTCTGGCAGTGGAGTTGGGAGAAAAGCCAAGTCCTAGCTCCGGGATCAAACTTTGTCTTAGCATCCCCAAGGCTAGCAGCTCATGGGATCAAATCAACACTTTCAAGTGACAATCCTTTCTTTGATCCTTTCCCACTTTGTCTAGCGTAAGGACATCATTGGTTGCCATACTCATTCCTCCTATCCTAGACTGTGTCCACTTGGTCCCGTGTGGTCCTGCTCCTTTGAAAAGACAATTCTTCAAGAACCGTCTGGCATACCAATTACAATAAGAATTTTAGGGATTAGGAAGTTCTTTCATAAGTTATATCTTATAAACCTAACCCTTAAAACCTCCCTTCCTTTCCCTGGAAGACATTATACCTTGCTTAGAAATCAAGCAAGCCTTATCTTTCTAACTTTTGTAGGAAAGGGATTATTAGGGTCACCCCTCATCATCTCATTGACTTACTTCATCGGTGACTCCATAATATACTGGGTCTTATCCCATCGGTGAAAGCCCGTAACTAGAAGGGAGCCTTAATTGAGGTGTCAGTGGGCTAAGTCTCCATTTGTTGCCCCTGGTCTAGCATTTGCCCTTTAGGTTCCCTGCTAGAATGAGTGGTAATAGGTCTTATGAGTGACATCATTGATTTCGAGCCTAGCAGTTATGACTCATGAGGAGGTAGTAGGCCTTTAGGTTTTGAAGAATGCCATGGTGGAAAAGTGTGCTTCCATCATGAAGAATGATGTGTGGGATATTGTGCCAAGGCCAAAAAGGAAATTAGTGGTTAGTTCAGGTGGATCTACAAGATCAAGCATGCGATAAATAGTAGTATTGAGAAGTATAAGGCTAGGTTTGTAGCAAGAGGGTTTTGCAAGGAGGAGGGAGTGGACTATGAGGAGACATTTTCTCTAATCACTAAGTTTACTTTTGTCAAGGCTGTTATATTTGTTGCTAGAGATGGGGTGGAGGATACATTAGATGGATGTGTAGACAACCTTCCTCAATGGAGTGATTGAGGAATAGGTGTACATTGAACAACCATAGGGATTTGAGGTGCATGAGAGAGATGCTCATGTATGTAGACTAAAGAATGCACTATATAGGCTTAAACAAACACCTAGAGCATGGTACTTGAGTATTGATTGGTATCTACTAGGCATGGGCTTCACCAAGAGTGAGAAGGATCCCAACTTGTATTACAAACTTGTTGGAGATGATCCACTCATCTTGGTGCTGTATGTTGATGATTTATTTCTTACAGAGTCATTGAAGCTCGTAGAGATGTGCAAGCATGTTCTTGCTATAGAGTTCAAGATGGAGGACATCGACATGATGCACTACTTTTTGGGATTGGAGGTGTGGCAACAGACAGGTGAGATTTTCCTGGGATAAGGAAAATATGCAGTTGATATCTTGAGGAGATTCAAGATGGTGGATTGTAGGCCTATGTCTACACCTATGATCACCGATTTAAGGAAGCTTAATGCTTCTAAGTCAGAGTTGGTGGCTCCCACTTTGTACAAGCAAATGATAGGTTCCTTGATGTATCTGGTCAATGCTAGGTTAGATATATTCTTTGGTGTGAATACCCTAAGCTAGCTTATAGTGAATTTGAGGAGGGTGCATTGGGTGGCAGCGAAGCATGTGCTTAGGTATTTGCAAGGTACAAAGGAGTATGGGTTGATAGATGTCAGGAGTGGTGGAGTACAATTGCAAGCTACACAGACTGAAATTGGGCTAATAGTGTATTGGGTAGGAAAAACACCTCAATGTCAAGGTTGCATGAAATGGGGAAACGGGTACGAGTTTCCGAAACGGGCACGGGTACGAAATGTGACCCCCCCCCCCCCCCCCCCCCAAATTTTGGAAACAGGGAAACACGAATATATATATATATATTAGGACATTTAAGAAATATGTGCAATCATAAAGCATATATGATACATTCTAATTTATTACATTATGATAAAATTGTCAATTGTCAATGCATAAACTATAAGTCTCTAAATTTACATCACATTTACTCATGAATGATCACATAATGAAAATAGAAATATCCAAAATCAGCCACGAGAAATTTCTAATTTCTTGTCTCGTGCTTGATTGGGAGTCTCCTCCTACATAGTCGAACGACCTTAGTGCTCTTGATTAAATACAAGTTTCATACCCTAGTACCCTACATGCTCTTGATTATTGGGAGTCTCCCCTGCATAGAGGGCTTGGTTCTCTTGATTAAATACAAGTTCCATACCCTAGTACATGATAAAATCCAATGGAAACATTGCAATCCCCCCAATCCTGAAATCCTGAAAAACAGATAAGTCTGCTGGATTTTGAGTGAGATCTAAAATTCTACTTTCTCCATATGAAATCCAATGAGGGCGAAACCACTCTCAAACATCCTAAGTCATTTCATGGTAATGTTAAAAATTTAAGTAAAAGGATGAAAATGAAAAATAAAGGAGAATATCACTTTTACTTTAAGAATTTAACATTACCATGAACTGCATATGCCTCAAACTTCTTGATGAACTGCATATCAACACTAGGGCAAAAGTTCACTTTTATAACTTTAGACAGGCATCTAGAAACAACTAGAACTAGAAGGCATTAGAAAACCTAATTAAAAATTAGAAGACAAATTAATTAAAAAAAATAAAATAAAAAAAGTCACGTTGCATGTGGAAATGATGTTGTATGGCCTAGAAACGCGTTTCTGGCCACACTGGCCATGTTTCCACCTCGAGAAACGTGCAAGTACGGCCAGAAACGCGTTTCTGGGCCGTACCGTACACATTTCCGTACGGAAATTCCTCCTCAGCTAGCGTTTCCTGCGACTTAGCTCAAGGTGCTTCTTCAATTTGGGATCAACAATGATCTTATATTTTAGCAAGACGTAGAGTTCAGTGGTGCTTTACAAAGTTCGTCTACTCAGAGGAATCCTCTGATACCAATGTAGTGAACAAAGTTCGTATATCAGAGGAATGCTCTGATACCAATGTAACGAACAAAGTTCGTATACTCAGAGGAATGCTCTGATACCAATGTAACAAACAAAGTTCGTCTACTCAGACGTATGCTTCGATACCAATGTAATGAACACAGTTCGTATACTAGTTAAATACTCCAGAAGACTTGGAATATGAAGATCTCCATTGAAGATACAAGAATATATATTAAAATGTATGAATGAGAATGATGATACAAATGAGAGTGAGGACCTGCTTATATACCCTAGGCAGGTACCTTTTCACGTATGGTCATGTCCTTAGAGACATGCCTCTTCATTATTAACTACTAGTTAATTAATTATTATTTATGTTTACATTTTTATTATTTTTATATAAATTATATCCATAACATGCTTAGTTTAGCAGAGGCCAAGTACATGGCAATGAGTTTGGCGAGTTGTGAGGCCATATGGCTTTGCAAGGTACTTACAAGGTTATTTGTTTTCGAGTTGGATAGTTATTCATTGCCATAATTAGAGTTGCAACAAATTCTTGAAGAATCTAGTGTTTCATGGCAGGTCCAAGCATATAGAGATCAAATACCACTTCATTAGAGACATGGTCCAAAGGGGAGCTGTGAAGCTCCAATATATCTCCACAAATGAGCAGGTTGCAGATATTCTCACCAAGCCTTTAGTGAAGGGTAAGTTTGTCTTCTATAGGGATAAGATTGGGGTGGTGTAGAATACATTTCTTGCTAGGAGGGAGTGTTGATGATGATAGCTCAAATAGGTGGTTGTGCATAGGCAACATGTCAAGCATGCAGATGATCTCCAAAAGCCTCTTTAGTTACATTCTCATGTTGAGTAAGTGACACTTATGATTTCTTTCCTTTGTTTAACTTAGGAAAAGAATATTAATTAATTAATTAATTAATGTTGGCTATTAAGCTAAGGTTTCTAATGAAAAATGAATTTAATTCATTTTAGTGAATTAGATCTAATCTCTACCATTGATCTAAGTGGATTAGGATTTAATCCTAGCCATCCATCACTTTGGAGATTGAGGGTTAGGGATTTGGCTTAATGAAAATTATAAAAGAAACCTAAGGAAGAGGTGAGGACACATCCATTCTTGGGAGAGCGATTTTCTTAAGCGAGTGAGAGACTCAAGACTAAAGAGAGTGAAAAGTGTGCAGCTACAGGATTTGTGTGAGCACAGGACTCGAGACTAAAGAGTGAAAAGTGTGCAATTACAGGATTCGTGTGAGCACAGGTTTGTAGGTTGAGGGCATAAGAGGAGGGCCAAAACTTATCTGTGGATAGGCCAAGGTTGTGCCATCTGGAGGAGGAGGGTGAGACTATTGAGGCTGAGTTCCATCAGGCAGGCCGAGAGTTTGGGGAGGTCGAGAGGGTTGATGCTAGACTTGGAGGAGGCCAGGTTAATACAGGGTTGCCAAAATTGTGGAAGACAGCTAGCACAAGTGCAAGCAAATTTCTGAGGGGGCTAAGTTGCCAGGTTTCATTGCTGTATTTTCTGTGTCTTCTCTGTGGATCTATTTCTTTGTTAAAGGAGCCCTAGTTTGCCTGAGTAATGGAAAAGTGAAGGAGAATTCGGGTAAATTTTTGCTGATATTGTGACTGATTTTCTGTTTTCAATTCCACTGCAAAAGATGTGAAGTTAAAATACCGGTGAATTTATTTTCAGCAGTTTTCAGAAAAAAAATTACTAGGTGAAATATTTTTCAGTATAAGATAAATTGCTAAGAAAATTAAATCAGATGTGGTATTAAAAATTAACATGGACAGCTGCTGCCTGGTGGATTTGCTAGCAGTTGGTATGATGGTGTACGGATGTCAGCAGATTGGCTTAGTCACTGGCAGCTGATATGAATGTATGGAAAATAGCTGTTTCACTGAATTGCTGGGTGCTGGCATAGTAGTTTACTGTAGACCACTGATTGCCAGAACTGTTTATGGGCTACCTGACCTGGTGCCCAATTGGTTCTCTGAAGACTGATACCGATGGTATAAGTATAAATGTTTATACTTGATAATTATCCTAATAGGGATAAATAATTGGAGAGATACCACATTAGATATTTGACAGAAATACTCAACACTTCAATCCCAGAGTAGGGATCATCATCAAGAGTTCATTGAGCTAAAGGGAATGTTTTGAATATCATATGTATTAATAATAATCCTCAACTAAGCATGTCAGGCGGTAAGGCTGACCGTATATATCGGATATCCAGGATTATTATTATTCTTATTTATTTTAGTTTATGAAGGACAGGATTTAAACCATTACCTCTGTTCAAGTTGTTCTCATTGAATTCATTTCTATGGCTTCCCATATCTTCCTTTTCCCATAGTGATCCATTCTTGGAATGATTTTTGCATCCTCAATGCATATATGGTAACTAGTATCATGGAAATGCTCAGCTAGAGAAGATCTTTTAATTCTGTTATGTCTCAGGTCCACGCAATGCTCATTTGATCAATTAGGAATTCCGAATGACTCTCATTTCCCCAGTGTATTGTTTACTACATGAGAATGGAGCTGAATATACACCTTTTTATGTTCTTGTATCAATAGCATCTTCCGCATGATCCAATAAATTCTTGATTGTGTTAGGCAGTGAAAAAGAGACCTTAATATTACCCTTCTTCAAATTTGTTGCAATTTTATCTATTGTACCTTTTATGTAGGCAAGTCTTATAGAATTCCCCTCCTTATTTCGACAATTCCTTTTGGTACTAGGTCCTTTCTTTATTCTTGAAATAGCCTAATCAAATTGTTTTTTACTATACCCGTTTGTTTTGAATACATTCTCTAGATGCTTCAATTCCAGCTCAATGTGATCCATATCTGATATTCTGAAGGCTCCAGTGATCAATGTACGCTGTAATGATAATACCACATTTCTAAGACGGGTAGTGATGGGAGTTTGCATGCAGATAACGATTGGTATGTGTCTTTTTATGATAGAATTGATGTGATAAAGATCCAATCATATTTCTTAGCTATTAGGACATCTAGGAAAGATATGCTATGATTTTTTTCAAGTAACTTGGCGAACTTTATGCTTTCAGATTGCCTGTTTAAATGCTTAAGGGATCATGCTAAATTTTCTTTTTTCATGTGGCCAAGTTATGTGGATATCATCAATGTATCTTCTCCACATTTTGGGCTTCAGAGGGGAGAAATCAATAGCTTTCTTTTCAAATTTCTTCAGATATAGATTGGAAATAATAGGACACTGTAATGTTCCTAAACAGGAATGTAAGTGATATACAAAGCATACAAACAGTCCAGCAATCAGAAAAACGAAATAGACACTAAGCACCCATGGAAACACTGGAAATAAAGAAGTGCTGAGCCATTTTATTACTTCTTCAGGAGAAAAATACAATAGTAAATAGAATGGTGCACCTGGGCTTGTCTCAATGGACAAGCATGACCAAACCCAGGTGAGCAATGGCTGAACTGAAGGCTGCTACAACTGCTGCACCAAACTGCACTGCATTGTCCAGAAAACTGCTTTGTCAGCTTGACTTCAAAGGGCTGGAATCACTGCTTCCCGTGCTCATAAAATTATGATATTTGAGCTCCTTACTCCTTGGCCTAAACCCAAAAAAACCCATGAAGGAATTTAGCTGGTTCAGACTTCTGAAATTCGACCCCCAAGGAGCCCAACTTCAGCTGCAACTGCAAAACTCGGCCTGCTGGATTCAAGCTGTAAAACCTCCTGGAAAGTGTCCAAAAACTCTGATATGATCCCTCCTACAAATCTCCTGACTTCCCGGATGAGTTTCCGGGCTGTAGCTCTTGCCCTCAAGACCCACGAAATTGTTGAACTGGCCCTTTGCGTTGTCTCCCAGGCCTGGAATTCGAACTGCTGGGTTGCTGGCTTCTTTGGGTCCAAAACTCTCACTAAATGCTGGCCCTATGCTGTCCTTCAGGTTCCTTGGCTCCTTCGGCAATTCGCTGATCCAAGGTGGCTCTATCTCCTTTTGCATGTTCTCACTGTGGCCCAGAAATACACACTTTCTGAGTGTAGCTGAGTGACTGTGCTGTGGGTACTTCCCGGAACTCCTGAAAATGCTTGTGGAATTGCCTTCCTAGGGTGGGTACTTGAAGTCCCCCGAAGGTAAGGTTGAATCTCGCGCTTGAGAGATTCGTGGTTGAACAACCAGTTGACTCGGCTAAGCAACTGAGCAAACAGTCAAGTAAATTCGATATGCAAGGTTGAATGAATGAATCAAATGAGAGCCTCCTCCTTATCTATTTGTGGGCCTTCCTTGCCTCATGTGGGCCTCTACAATTAGCATTTCGAATTCCCTCCAAGCCATTCGTATGGCCTAGTTCGAATTCCCACGTGGGTGGCCCACACCTTCCAGTAGCCATCTAATTAAGTCGGAATTCCTCCTAAGTCCCTAAGTCGAAACTGCTGGGTCCTTTCCCTTGGCCAAAAATGTGCAAAAATGTGTAGAGATAAACTTGTTACAAATGTGTTTGAGAAGGGATAGGACAAACACAGAGGAGAACCCATTGCCAAAGCCTCAAATTGGTCATAAATTTCTCCCTGAAAACTAAAATAAGTAGATTTCAAGTAGACTTTTACTAGTTTAGTTTTTGTCCTCATCAACGATTTTACTTATGGCTTTTATCGCATCATCTAATGGAATCTTTGTAAAGAGAGAAACCACATAAAAACTCAGGATACTATCCTCCTCACCTAGGCTTATATCTTTAATGTCTTTAATTAGATGCATGAAGTTTTTGACAAAGGATTGTGTTTTCCCAACTAGGATTTAAGTTTGGTAGTGAGGAACTTAGCCAACTTGTACGTGGGTAAGTCAATAGTGTTTACTATTGGCCTCATGCATGTTATCTTTATGCACCTTTGGCAAACCATAGACCCTTGGGGTAATAAGACTTTTTGGAAGAAGTTTCTCCTTTCTATCCATATCATGTGAAGAGTTCTTAATTGCTAGCAAAACTTCTTTCATAATCCTATTTGTTGGATCGCAATTTAATTTCCTTCCATTTTGTTATTGTAGTTGACTCTATTTAAGGTCAATATGGCGTTGCCCTTGTGTAAAAGAATTTGGTGAGAATATTCGTTTGAATCTGGTTGGTTGTATCCTATCATCCAAAGTGCAACCACTGGTTTGTGCTATCACCTGGAATTGTTGGTAGAAAAGTTTGCCAGCAACTTTGTTGGAAGGTCATCAATGTGATCAACGAGGAAAAGTGCCAATGTCATCTCACACTATCCCTGTCACTTCTAGATAGTGCCTTTTTTACGAAGGGTGGGAAGTTGGGGAGACAAGAGCATCCTTTCATCATTTTGAGGAGTATATAGGGAAACTACAGACAAGAGGGCCATCCTACACACAACTCTCATTTCATCACACACAGGACTATGTCATCTCCTCCATGACTGTGTAGTCATTGGAGTGAGACTCTTTGGGGCAGCACCATCCGGGGGAGTTTTGAGCTGGGGTGCTCGCAGATCATTTTGAGGGCCATTTGAGGTGAATTGTTGGAGTTGGGAGAGCAGAGATTGATAGGATCAGTCACAACAACAAAATTCAAAATTAGAGGAGGGCCAAGTTGTGAAGGGTCAATTTTTGAAGGTTGGAACCAAGGGAAACCCTTTTTGGGTTTTTCCAGGCTTTGGGCAAGGATCACACCCCTAATTTTATAGAATTTTCTGGGCAGATATGAGGGGTCAAACAGGGGTCCCAACTCAGCCAACAACTAGAGGAGCTAAGGGAAATTTGGGCCAAAATTCTGAGGTCAACATTTGGCCAATTCCTTCATGGGTTATTCTGGGTTTCTTGCGTAGAGGCTGGGATTAATTTCCCAGAATTTTCTGAGCAACAGTGAAGGCTCTCACAACAGATCATTTTAGGCAGCAACACCTTTCTAGGTAGTAACAACGTAGCTCTTGGGCCAGATTACCATCAGATTCGAGGAGGGTGTTCCATTGTTCATTTTGGGCTTTTTCTAGCTTGCCTACATCAAGCCCAGGTGCACACATTCTAGCACCTTGCTGTACACCTCTTTCCATTTAATAAAATGAGTAGACAACGCAGTTTGGTTGCCAATTCTGTGGTCTGATAGTCTGATTTAATTTTATGGTGTTGTTTCTATTGTTCGCTTTGCATAGCACTATTTTCCCTAGTTTGGAACATTATAGTGGTATGAGAGCATGATCTTGGCCCAGCTATGGGAAATTAGCCAAAAGATCATGGAAGCTTTGGGTATGAGTGCGCAGTTACGGGTGAAACTGGAGACAAAGCCATGGCTCAAGGGAAATCTAGTATGCAGAAATTATGGGGTAGAATTCATTGGGACAATGAGAGGTTGGCCCAGTTGAGGAGGGTGATAGACCATACCCATCCTCACCCTTACAACAGAGATGTTAGAGGTGAGCAGGTCGTGGGGGTGCAACCATATACATCATGTGGGGAAAGCCAACCAGATCAGGGGACCAGATCTCCTGAAAATGAACAGGCAGGGCAAAGACGGTTAGAGGGTCAGACTAGGGGGCGCTTTTGCTGGTGGAGACCTGGATTTAGTTATCAAGAGCCTGAGGAGGAGGTTAAGCATCATGCTAAGAGTCCATAGGATGGTGAGGAGCACATCGATATACCCAGTGTGGCGCAGGAGTCACCTTTATTAGAGACCTCTTTGAATGCCCTAGTTAACACGTTGGTGGAGAGGATAGAGCCTACACACATAGAGCCATTTGTTGAGGGGGTGCCACCCATGGACGAGATGCCAACAGTTGTTGAGGTATCTGGAGCCGTGACTGAGTTTTCAGGTGATCGATGCCCACGATGGTTCCATCAGTTTCAGGTTGACCTTCTAGCATTAAAAAGGAAGGTCGCATTAGTGCAAGAGGCTATTCTGTAGCAAAACGAGGAGCTGGAGGGCATGAGAGCGGTTTGTGCCAAGTCTAGGGCCAAATTGACTCACGTTGGGGAGTAGTTGGATTCGCTACTGGTGCAGCTAGAGTGCACGTTGGGGCGTGAGAGCAACCCTCTTCGAGCATACATAGATGGGGCTGGCAGCACTGTGAGGTTACCTTTACCCATTGGACAGAGAGAGACAAAGCGACCTAGTCAGATTTCATGTGTTGACCAGGGTAGCGAGATGAGACGACCTGAGTTGCACAGGGTGCATGACCCGCATGCTAGGGTTGTTCTATGTGCAGGAGTTCATGCATTTGATCCCTCTCTTGGGGTTGGATGGCGGGAGATTCTGAGTTGGTACCCTGGAGAGTAGGCTATGGAGATGGTGGTGGACTTGGGTGTAGCTCAACAGGAGATTCCAGGCAATGGGAATATTGACAACGCAGACTGGAATTGGGTTCCTGGTGGGACTACTTATCATTTCCGAGGTATACCTGTTGAGTACAACCGGGATGGTGCAGTTGACCTAGCAGTTGAGCGTGCACATCCGCTGGGGGAGTCTCGGTCAGCACCAGTGGCCGACCAGTTTATGGACAAACTCTTTTGGTTTTCTTGGTATGGCATTTGTATACGGGATCACTGGGTGATTAGCATATTCTGACAGGAGTAGAGGAGGTGGCATTGGCAGGCCACCAGACGATGCCTTGTACGGAGTTGGGGGCCCTTCACTTTTATGTAGGGCATAGAGGATGCAGAGGAGCAGAGAGTGGTGGCATCATTGCTGACACATAAGGAGAGTCACTTCTCGGATCCCTCAGGGGGTATTTGGAGGGAAGATCCATTCATCGTCAGGGATAATGATGCGATGGTGGTGGTGATGATACTGATTGGGTGTGGCGTGACACGTAGAGACATAGCTCTAGGCCATCACATCCACGGCTGTGTGGGAGCATCTAGCGTTGAGCAGTGGTCTACCGGTGGGCATGGAGATGCTTGGTGGTGTGCTGTAGTGTTGGACTACGTCGTCGAGTGGGGGTGCCTCACATTGCATTAAGTACATGCGGGGAGTGACAGGAGTAGTGACACAGGAGGGAAGCGGGACGATACAGGGTGGCATAGTTGTAGCCAAGGGTATCCAACAGTGTATAGGGGTAGGCCGCGGTGTACAGTGGCATGTTCAGAAGTACTGGGATGATCGGTGGTATGCAAAGGTATATGGTGCTGCACAACGAGGTCTTGGAGTGTTGCCTCCAAGGACACCCATGGACGGAGATGGCGGGCATACCTTTGGGTGTAGTTCACCCAGGATCGATGGGGACACAAATGAGCGATACTTGATGGTATTCGTGGGGACTCACACGCTTGACCCTCTTCTACATCAGTTACAGGAATGGGTGACCAAGTTGTTGTCCTTCGACACTCTGGGAACGAGCAGCAGGGGATGGGGAGCTCACCCAAGATATTGGATGGCACTTGGTGCGATAGAGAGGAGACTTCTCAGCGGGGGCATAGAGTCGGTGCGCGAGTTGACAACCACAGGTTGAGGGATTAGGTGATCGCCAACAGGGATGGCATATCATTCATCTCTAATCCTATGCCTGGGGAGCTGGTCATATGGGAGACATGTGTCACACTTTCCATAGGGCATGTTTGGACCATGCATGAGTAGAGGATACCGTGTACGACTGAGATAGTTGTCTAGTATATATTCGAGTTCCCAATATCGTATCGACACATTCTCCAAGGGGCGTGTAGTCGAACCAGTGGCGATGGTTGGCAGGAGCAGAATGGATCCGCATACGCTGAGTCGATTGCCTGTATCAGATACCCATCTATTGGTTGCATTTAGGGGGTAGCTATTTGGCACACGTGGTTTCCAGTGGTCGTCAGTACTACACAGTGGCAGACACAAGACAATTTAGCATGCCTCATATTAGTTCATGATGTATGGAGCCTATATATGGGTGGCATGGAGGAACTAGAGATGAGGGCCAGAGGGATTCCATCGGTTGTCAGGGTTATGCCTTAACAGGTTTGGCTATGGGATGCAGGGATTCAGTTGATCGATAGATCACTTGTGATGAGCGGAGTCGTGGCAGAGAGTGATATAGTTCGCTCTTGGGATGACACATGGGGGTTCACAAAAGGTTTCATCATATGGGGAGGCAGACATTTTCTGTTGCTGCACAGGTTCGGAGTTAGATTTGGATGGGTAGTCCTTGGCGCCATGGAGATGCCCATGTAGGATGTGTCTCGCCTCTTTTAGTATTCCACCATCGGGTTCCAGGAGAGGAGGATACTGTCTGCGCACGATGGGGAGTATGACATAGTCAGAGTAGCACAACGTCAACATGGTGGCACCACTCTGGGACTAGCAGGGAATTGGAGCATCACAACTCTTCACAACTCAATAACCTTTAGGGATGCGCCAACTACTGCAGGGGGAGATCATACAGATCGTCCATTGGGATTTAGCGTGTCGCTGATGGAGCAGGGTACATCTGGTACTTGCACCGAGAAGCTAAGTCACAGGGTTCGGCAAACCTGAAGCTTTAGGTTCGAAATTCGCCGAACCCGTAAAAAAATTTGAGGTTCGTTCAGGTTCGGCGAACCTGAAGGTCGAACCTCAAGCCGAACCTGAAGCCGAATTCGAACCTAAACGAACTCCGTCGAACTTGTCGAACCGAATCGAACTTAATTGGACCTAAACGAACCGAATCGACGAATTGTTGAGGTTCGATGGTTTTCTGGACGGTTTTAGAGGAAAAACAGTGGGCCGCATACCGCTTTTTAGCAGTTCTTCCAAGTTCCCGCCAAATAATTCTTTATAAACTATCCCGGGCTATCGTTTTGGCACACACTGTCGGGTTGAAACTTGATTGCTGAGCGTTTGTCTGTAACTTTGTAGTGAGCTTTGTTTGGAGTGAGTCTGGTGATTCGTGAGGTTGCAGATTCGTGAGTTTGCAGACTCTAGACGTTTGGGCACGCGTGACGCACGTCGCAGTGTGAGCTCGGCCGAGGCTTGCCGCTTGGAAGTTGGGGCTTTGAGCACTGGACTGAGGCACGACGCTGCAAGCAGAGTCCAGACTCCAGACCATCGACGCGGCACCAGTGTGCATGCAGCACCAGAAGTATCGTCAGATTTTGTATGCTCTCGAGTCTCACTCAATGCGTTTTCTTGTCAGTTGTCACTGCAATTTAATTTCAGTTTATAAAATGTTTACAGTTTATCCATGGGTTTTCCGTTTTTATTTCCTATTAATAGAGGTCTGATATTCGTTGATAAGTATTAAACCAATGCATTTCCTTCTCTGCGCTTGCACATCTTATCCAAAGCACAATCATACCTTAACTCTATTTTAAATTTTTAATAAATCATATAGCAGGAGAGCCAAGCCTGCTGTGCAGTTTTATCAATTGTGTCTCTCATATCTTAATCTCTCCACCTTGGATTGTAATTTGCAATGTGCATTCGTGTGATTCTATGAGATATCTAACTTCTATCACGTTATTATCTTATAAATTGCACTGAGTACGTGTTATTTGTGTACTGTGGCTGTGGCACATGCATATCGTATCAGTATGTATAGTGGGTATTACCTGCATTGTGCTTTATTGGGGATTTGATTTTTCCAAAGGGTGTAG
This sequence comes from Pinus tabuliformis, assembly GCA_031772625.1. Taxonomy (NCBI): domain Eukaryota; kingdom Viridiplantae; phylum Streptophyta; class Pinopsida; order Pinales; family Pinaceae; genus Pinus; species Pinus tabuliformis. Next base: position 715,563,306 of record CM062820.1, read on the forward strand.
CGTCAGTCTGGATAATTGATCCGCCCTTCTTTGACTATAAAATTTGCATTTTGCCCTATTAGCTAAACTAGAAGTAAATTCTTAATATCAAAACATTAGAGGGTTCTTTTAGTTTTCAGTCATTCAGGCTCATGTGGTCATTTAAAGTTTTTCTATGTGTTTGTATTCAAGGCTATTATAGTATCAGGCTTCGCCGAACCTTGTATTACGTTAATGGGATTGTCCCATTAACTTCTCTTTTGTTTAGTTTTTCATTCTAATATTCCTCGGCCTCCATTAAGATAGGTCACAGCCTCACAGGTGTATCACACTGTTATTATTAATTTACATTCACATGCACAGTGCACACAGGCTCACAGCATATAGAGGGAGGGGAAAGCTGAGACAGCATACATATTCTTGAAGCAATGGTCTTTCAAATTCTTCCAGGAATACTTTTTTGCAGCGTTTTAACTTTTAGCATTGCAAAAAAGTTGAGATTGTTAGCTTCAAGAATTTGATGTTCATCTTTGTGTCTGCATTGTCAAATTCAAGGCTAAGATAGATGGATCATAGATGTATGACTGCAGACATGCCACATTCAGCCCCACTTTCTGGACTTGCAAGAATTGCATGGTAATCCACAGTGGAAATTTAGTCATTGCAAGCTTAATTTGCAAAACTTGGTATTTATTGTATTTTGCTGGGAAACTAAGAGATATTTATATTAACGTGGTCCATATATGATATAGAGCAAAAAATAAATATCTACAAACTCTGTTGGGATTCTCGGAATAAGGGTTCTGTCCAGATCTCCCATCAGTATCCTCAGGGTTCCTCGATAAACTGAACCATACGACTTTTAAATGGTAAATACTATTAGAACAGATAAGCAGTGAATTTCATCTAATAACTAGACTTTCATTGTCTTGCACAAAAAAATGCCCAGAAGAATGGGTTACGGACTACACCAATAGAATGGATTATAGTAATTATAAATTTATACTATACACTGGATGTAAATTGATGGATTATAATTTATAATTTATACCAAGTACTAGATTCCTGAAATATGTCAGCTGATAGTGGAGATCGAGGGACACATATTATGCAGGGAGGGTTCACCATCAGGGCTACTTTGTCCTTCTCCTCTTTGATAATGAGTGGCCTGTGGTAGAGTTCTCCAAGGACCATGTACTTCCTGCACTCCAATCATTCCAGTCTCTTTAACCAGTTTTTGATGGTTTGTTAGTTCTCTTCTTTTTCTTTGTTGGCACATTCCAGCTTTTCCAATTTTCTTCACAATTATTCAACTTTGTCCGGAATCTCCAGTGAATCCACATTCCTATTCTAGCAAAACATGGCAGTTCTGGTTTGACCTAAGTTTTTTATTTTCCTGTCATGGTAATAGAATGTTTTTTAAAGCAATGTGGTTGGACTCAAAATTCCATGATTGCACCATAGAGCCAATTATCAATTATCTGTTGATGGTCTGCCAGAGTTCTCAAAAAAATTAAAAAAAATTACACCTCAATAAATTTAATCTTTCAGATTTTCGATATATCCAAGTTTAAGATGAATCTTGATTAACTTTGTTTTCTATATTTTATCTCTCACACCTATGTAAATAGTTATTTACTTTTTATTCAATTTAACTTTATATTATTTTAGATGGAGCCAACTTGTACTTTCTTTTAATGATAGGTTCATTATTGTTTATTTCGTTTATTCATTACTTCATGGCCATTTTTCATATACTAAGTGTAAAGCACCTCACCAATCTCCATAGATAATCAACCTCTATAACCATTCAATCTTTGAAATTAATTAGTGTGCTTGAAGTTATGGTTTCCGTAGCAAGATTATGAGATCATAATTTAATGAATTAATATGATGTAATATGCCGTTGCCCTCCATTTTGTTTAATGAACTTCAGACAATCAACTTGTACAGCTGCTATACCATTTAGTAACATCTTTGAGAATAAATTACACAAATGATATTATGTTTAAAACAGCAGGACTACTGGATTATAACTTGCTTGGTGAATATGATCCAATATGCCATCGCCCTCCATTTTGTTAAATAAACTTCAGAGAATCAACCTCTATAACTATTTATGCCAACAATTCAGCCTTACATGCCACTTTATTTCATTTTGCAGTCGTTTGGGCTGCTTTGACTTTTTAATGGAAATTCAATAAAGCTTGCTACCAATTTATAGAACTTATAGGCACAATAGGAAGTGATAATTACTGTTATTTAAATTTGAAATAATTGAAGAAATTGGAAAACTGAAATTTGAACAAGTTATGCATGATTTGAATGCTCATCAAAATATCAAGTTTTATTTGTATTTGAAAATTGAATTTCACTATTTTATCATTTATTTAAATTCGAATTTTAATATGCCATTGCCAACAAAAATGCAGACATATTTGTCATGGCACCTCCAAAGTCAACGGCAGAAGGATGGAAATATGTGGAGAAATTGGACGGGCCTCATGGGAGGCATTTGAAATGCAAGTTATGTAATAATGAATTTTTTGGATCTTTAACTAGAGTCATGGACCACTTACTGTCTGTCACTAATGGCAAAGGAGGTGGTGTTGAAGGTTGCAAGAATGTGTCTGCAGAGCTCAAGGAGACACTTCAGAAAGATTATGACAATATACAAAAGGCTAAGAAAGTGAATGAAAACAAAAGACAACGTATTCAAACAGAAATTGCAATGAATTACAATTCATTATCTGCACTTTCTTCAAGCACGGTTGGTGTTGGGAGTTCATCTCAGTCAAAGATCAGTAAATCAAGTGGGACAGCCACATTAAATACTCTTTGGAAGCCCATGCAGAAACAAGAAGTTGATGATGTTGTAGGTGATATGTTTTTTGAATGTGCAATTCCATTTAATGTGGCAAGAAGCCCTTACTTCATCAACGCATGGAAGATGATGGCAGGTTTTGGTAAAGGATGTCTCCCTCCTAGTTCTGAGACCATAAGGACCACTATTTTGAAGAGGTCAAAAGAAAGAGTTACAAACAATTTGCAGAAGATCAAAGACTCTTGGAAGGAAACAGGGTGCACAATTTTATCAGATGGCTGGTCAGATATGAATCATAGACCTCTTATTAATGTGTTGGTTTCTTGCCCTAAAGGGGTACTTTTTTTGAAAGTAGTTGATGCATTAGGGAATAAGAAGACCTCTGAATTTATTTTCAAGATTTTAGAGGAAGCTATTCTTGAGGTTGGAGAAGAAAATGTGGTCCAGGTTATAACAGATAGTGCTTCAAATTGTGTTGGAGCAGGAAAAATGGTCATGGATAAATACAGAAAAATATATTAGACACCTTGTGCTGCCCATTGTCTTGACTTATTGTTACATGACTTGGCAAAGTTTCCATGGATTAACGAGACAGTTTGGAGGGGGAAACAAATTTCTCACTTCATATTTAACCATCAACTCACATTGAGCTTGTACAGGAATAATGCATCTAGAGAGTTGCTCAGGCCTTGTGACACCAGGTTTGCCACATATTATATTACTATCAAAAGGTTAGTTGAAGAAAAAGGGAGTATAAGAGGTGTTTTTTGCAACAATGAGTGGGAAAAGTCTCATCTTTCAAAGGAAGCTAAAGGAAAGGAGTTGGAACAGGTGATTTTAGGGAATGCTTTTTGGGACAATGCTCAGAAGGTCTTAAAAGTATGTGAACCAATTGTTGATATGCTTCGCATGGTTGATAGTGATACCCCTTCCATGGGTTTTGTTTATGAGGGCATGGATCGTGCTAAAGAAGCCATTGCAAAATCTTTTAATAATGAGGAAAATGAGTACATTGCAATATGGGAGATGATTGATGAAAGATGGAAGATGTTGCATAGTCCTTTACATGCAACAGCTTGTTATTTGGATCCTAGACTCTTTGGGATAGAAAGAAAAAATGATGCAGAAGTCATGAATGGCCTTTATGATGCAGTTGAACGGTTGGTCCCTGATCAAGAAGAATGCAGGAGAATTAGAGAGCAACTCCGAGCATACAGGTTGGAAGAGGGAATATTTGCAAGGTCTAGTGCAGTACAAGATAGGCCCAATATTCCTCCAGGGAGATGGTGGCAGTTTTATGGATCAGAGACTCCTGAATTGCAACGTTTTGCAGTTCGTATTTTGAGCCAGGGATCAAGTGCCTCTGCTTGTGAAAGGAACTGGAGTAGCTTTAACCATATCCAGTCCAAGAAAAGAAACAAATTATTGTCTACAAGGTTGGAAGACCTTGTTTATGTTCGCAGTAATTTGAAGTTGGCCTTGAGTAGTGTGGCCAAAGATGCATCTAGTTCCTACGAGCCATGGTTTGATGCTGATTTAGAGCCAGAAGAAGATGATATTAGCACTGATGGTGATTCACTAGATGATCCAAATGTTGGAATTCCATCTATTGATGACTTTGATGATCACCATTCTAGTGCCTTTACTATGCCATATGCACATGATGATTGAGAGCTTTTTGATCATACTAGAGTCTAGTAGGCCATAAGTATAGACTATCTATGTTTTTTGAATTTCCTAGAACAATTTTATGGATTATAACTATTTGGCAATGGTCTTTATGACTTCCTTATTATATTAGCATTGATGATGATGAGCCAAATGATGGAATTCCATGTGTTGATGACTTTGATGATATTATGACTTTGATGATGTTTAAAATTTTGAAATTTGAAGATGTCCTACAATGATGTGTATGTTTAAATTTTGATCATGTTTTGATTATGTGATTTTTTAAAAGATTACTAGTATTTGACATTCATTTAAATTTTGAAGACTGAAAATTCTGTCATTTCTTTTTGCAAACTACTATTGTGTATGTTTACATTTAACTAGATGTTAGAATGATTACATTATTGATGTATGTTTACTAATAAGAATTTGTGTTCATGTGTTTATGGATTGATTTTGAATTTTCTATTATTTTGTCATATATATATATATATATATATATTGAAAAATATGTATAGTCGAACCTAATGCCAAACCTCATTCGAACCTGATCGGAAAATTCGAACTCGAATCGAACTTAATCGTTGTCGAACTCGAACCGTGTGACATAGCCGAGAAGGATAGTGAGTGGAGTGAGGGGAGCTTCATGTTGGACAACATGGCATGGATTCCTGGTATTGAAGCATTCTTTCATATCAGGACAGTGCTGAGGTCAGGGACGATTCAGTGGCACATATGGGACCCTGACACATGTTGCAGTGAGAGTGGGGAACAACAGTTAGAGAGGATGCTTGCTCAGGCATTGCTCGAAGACAAGCGATTTTTGGTACATTGGAGGAGCTTGCCAGTTGAGAATGCAACTGGGGAGGGCGAGCACATACTTCAACGTCTAGCACTGAAGTTGCTTGGGGACAAACAACATTTGGGAGGGGAGGACTGTCATGTCACTTTCTAAATTATTTTGGAGTAGTATTAATTTCTACATTTTGGGGCCAATTTTGGAGGTGATGGGGACCCATTCGATTTTATCAGGAGGCTAGACTTAGGAGAAGTTATTTCGATGTGGTTAAGTATACGTGGGGGTTACCCATACTAGGGGAATACAAATTCCGTAGTTCGATATGCATGGAGGGGAAATCGATGGTTAGTTGAGGGACCCACGATGGAGGGAAAAGTGCTCCACGAAATCTATATAAGGAAGGCAACGCTCCTCATTTGGATATCTTATCTTTTGACATATTGAACTCAATCTTAGTTGCTCGAGCTGCTTAACTGGGTTACTGTATTGTTTAGCACATGAGTGTCTTTGAGCGTAGATCTCACCCCTTGCTTCGGTGGACTTCGAGTGCTAGCCCTAGGAGGGAGTTCTTCTTCATCTCAGTTCATAGCAACAACATGGAGATGAGTTACAACAGTTGTAAGTCGAGTACCAGCAGCAGGGGGGAGTTACAATAGCGCGGGGATTGCGTAGTCACAACGTGAGGCACTCTGGGAAGTTGGGGAGATAGGAGCATCCTTTCATCATTTTTTGGACTATAGAGGGAAGCTACAAACAAGAGGGTCATCCTACACGCAACTCTCATTTCATCACATGCATGACTGTGTCATCTCCTTCATGATTGCGTAGTCATTGGAGTGAGAGTCGAGACTCTTTGGGGCAACACCATCTGGGGCAGTTTGGAGCTGGGGTGCTTGGAGATCATTTTGAGGGCCATTTGAGGAGGATTGCTAGAGTTGGGAGAGCAGAGATTGACAAGATCAGTCACAGTAACAGAATTTAAAATTGGAGGAGGGCCAAGTTGTGAAGGGTCAATTTTTGAAGGTTGGAACCAAGGGAAACCCTTTCTGGGTTTTGGGCAAGGATCACACCCCTAATTTTATAGAATTTTCTGGGGAGATTTGAGGGGTCAAACAGGGGTTCCAACTCAGCCAACAATTAGAGGAACTAAAGGGAATTTGGGCCAAAATTCAGAGGTCAACATTTGGCCAATTCCTTCGTGGGTTATTCTGGGTTTCTTGCGTAGAGGCTGGGATTAATTTCCCAAAATTTTCTCAACAATAGGGAAGGCTCTCACAACAGATCATTTCAAGCAACAACACCTTTCTAGGCAGTGACAATGTAGCTCTTGGGCCGGATTACCAACAGATTTGAGGAGGGTGTTCCATTGTTCATTTTGGGCTTTTGCTAGCTTGTCTAGAGCAAGCCCAGGTGCACACATTCCAGCACCTTGTTTTACACCTCTTTCCATTTAATAAAATGAGTAGACAACGTAGTTTGGTTGCCAATTCTATGGTCTGATGTAATTTTATGGTGTCGTTTTTATTGTTTGCTTTGCATAGCACTAGTTTCCCTTGTTTGGAACATTACATTCAGACTGGCTTTGTGCAGCGGTTGAGCTGCTACAGGATCAAACAACTCTGATATCAATTGTTATGATCAAAGTTCATATACACAACAAAATACTCAGAAGATTTGAAATATGTAAATATCCATGATAGGGCAAATATGTTTATGTAAAAATTGTATAGAAGATATGAGATGTGATGATTTGATTGCAACTGAGGGTCCCGTATATATACCTACGCAGGTACTCTTTCATGAATGGTCATGTCCTTAAAGACATGCTTCTTCAATACTAATTATTAGTTAATTAACCATTACTATTATGTATATTATTTTTATATATTTTATTCATAACGGTGGAATCCCTATAACTTTTGTAAGTTTGAATTCAGTATTTTAAATAATGACTGTTATCTTATTCACAGTGGGTAATGGAGAGAAGGGAATCAGAGTAGAAGAATGAAGAGTATATGTAGGGAAATCTGAACATTGAATCCTATAAACACTAAAATTCATTTTTCTAATCTTAAGCAATAAGGAGCAATGATAAGAATGAATTCTTATTTATCAGATACATATGATTGTAGTAGATTCACAACTTCTGATCATCCCTTTCTCAAGTGGTTTGTGATATTTACAAGGTAACATCATAATACATGCTTATTTTATTTTTGGGAATTCCACTGGTATAACTGTATTTTTTCTTGTTGAAATTATCATCATATTCTGCATACATTATATCATGTATGCAGATATTTATCTTGGTCCTTTCACTTTCTTATGTCCTGCAGAAATATTTTATTTTGAGTCTTTTTATTATATAATTAGTCCTTGACAGGTTTCAAGATTTAATATACTGGAAGAGTATTATATTAATCTTCTATTTTATTTTATTTTGTAGGTGTGTCGGAGGATGCTGTATCTGGGCATATTCAATTGCTCATTCCGGGAGAAACAGCTTGTTTTGCATGTGCTCCACCACTGGTACTTAATGCGATGCCTATATATATTCAACAATAACTCTGGTTCTTTAGGAATCACTTAGATTGAGAAAACTATATTTTCATTCAGTTGTTTATATTCATCCAATGAAGTCTGAAGCCAAATGTGGGTTGGCTGGTTGTTTCTTCTGCTCACATTGTCTCATATTTTTGTCCCCAACTTTGGCAATTTCACCATTTGTTATTTTTTAATATATGTATTAATTCAGTGTTAAGATGTACTTGTTCAAGGGGATTAAATTGCTGTTAATAGTCTATACTTAGTTTATGATACTGTCTTTTAACTGTAATGTTAGATAAGTAGAAGATCACTGAATTTATTAGAAGTGGGAAACTGAAAATGGTAATTCTCACAAATCAATTACATATCTAACTGAATAATGTTGCTACATACAAATTATCCATGATGTTTGTAATTCATAGTGATCCCTACAACTACATGTACCACTTCTGTTAAAATGCCTGGATCCTATACCTACATGTTAAACATTGTTGGCACATATATCATTTAATGGCCACCGTACATAGTAGATTGTTTTGATTAAGCAATAAATAAGTCAACATAGCTTATGGTGTTTTGTCACCCATGAGACAATTGGTTGTCCAACACTCATTTGGGACTTCAGATGTATTAGAATCATATTGTTCATTTTCGAATAACTAATTGAAGTGACTATTCTCTCTCATATTCTGTTGTGTATTTCTGTCAATATGTTTTGTATGTAATTCTGGTATGTTTTCAAGGCTGCGATGATAAAGAGTCAAGGAGAAAGTGGGTGAGCTAAAACAAGAGGCACCCTCAATAACATGGTCTAGAACCATTTGAGCCAATCAAATAGCATATCATGAAATAACCACCTCAACCGACTCAAATAGGTGAGTGGATTAATCAAAGAGAAGAGGTTTGCTCCATTAAAATGCTCTAAGAACCCACACCTGTGGAAGTTGAGCAGTTAAACATGGTGATAATTTTTGTGCGACAGATTTCAACGTCATAGCTAGGTCAAATTTTGCCCGATTTTCTGTCATAACCCTATTTCAAAAACCTTGTGGCCATTCTGCATTTACTGGCATTGATCTGACAATATTCTGGGCACTTTGTCAGAGGATAATTGCCCTGGAAGTTTGTCACCCCAAAAAGTGGGCTCTAACCACCTCAACAACCTCAAAAAATGGCCCATGTCGCACATGATGCTGTGGAGTCGTCATTGTCCAACACACTGTCATGGTTCCCGAAGCAGTGATAGGTATCCCAATGAAGTACATGGATATCATGAAAAATGGCAAGGATCCCAATGTTGATAGATATTTTTCAATATAGGTACACCAATCCTAAGGCAACATCACGGATCCCAATGCAGTTTCATGGATTTAACTCATGGTACAGAGATCCCAATGCATGATGTCTACTTATAGTGTTGGGTCTAATCACTTCACAAGTTATTAGTTGACACATGTGAACCATTTTCTTCTAACAACATCAAAACACAAGTTAATTTTACAAATTGCTTATGGGAGGACATTCTTATGCTTATTACATGTGACAATTCTTAAGAAGAGGTATTTTCTAGATCACTTGGTTAGAGATAGGTGATGATGATGAATAACTTATAGGAAGGGAATGGGAACTTCATGTGTTCACTCTCAAAGTAATATATGATGATGTAAAAGGTTTTTTAACTAGTCCTATTAGCTTTCAAGAGCTAGGAATCTTCATTATTTGCATATGCAAGTCTTTGAGAGGGAGATTTGCTTAGAGTTACAACCCCAACACTTTATTTGTTACCCCTTTTGACATTTTTCTTCGATTTTCTTGTCCTTCATTTAAATTTTAGATATGCATTTTTAGCATAGGACATAGGGGTTTAGACCTTTTTTGATGAGGTGGCATAGCTCTACCTTTATTATTTTTTTAACTTTATTTCAGTGTATATAATATTGTTGAGATATCGACGATTTGTAAGTATTGCGATACTTTCGGGGAGATGAAATATCGCCGAGAAAATATCACAATATTTTGTCTCCCCAAAAATATCGCGATATTTCCGAAATATCGGCGATATTTCGAGAAAATATCGTGCGACGATGCAAAAAATCGCCCGGAGACAGTGAAAAATTGCCGCGTGGCTATAAAAGTCAGATTTTGTTTTTTTTCTTTTTGCAATCATTTTCATTTCTAATTGCTGGAGAAGGAAGGGGAGAGCTATGTGCTTGTTGCCAAGGAGGGTTTGAGCGTTGAATAGCTATTATCACCACCAACAACGAAGATTTTGTTGATCTAAGCTTGAAGAACAGTGAGACAATTTCATTTCTTCCATTAACAGGTATGTTCAAATAAACCCCTATGTTAATTAATTTTTTGTTAGTTTTAGGATCATTTTTGTTTGCCTATTTGCCTACAATCGTTTTGCTTGTTTTTTTTTCCATTTGCTATGATTTCCATGCCCATGAGCAAATGCAAGGGTTTTAAGTTTTAACTTTTCTCCATATTTGGAGAGCAAACTCCATTTTTTTTTTAAACTTTCAAATACACCCTCTTATTGTCATTTATGGTTTTTCATTGAATTTACATTGCAAAATTGCAAATAATGTAGCAAAAAAACTATTTTGTAAAATGATGTGGTTATTACTTATTAAGTTATTAATTTCAAATTTCTTTTTTGGTGCCCTAGGTTTGAGTTAGCCCACTACAAAATTCAAATATGCCAAAAGCCTTGGACCCATTTTGGGAGTATGGGAACTCTGACGGTGGGACAAATCGGCATATCTTACATGTAAATTGTGTGGGACTAGGATGACAGGAGGGGTTACACGACTGAAATACCATCTGGCTAGACTCAGTGGACATGATGTTGGAATTTGTACAGTTTCTAGTCCGGAGCTTATACAAAAAGCTCTTGAGGCAATTGATGAAAAAGACAGAAAGGAGGAAGAGACAGAAAGAAACAAGGCTGAACGTGCAGGTAGATCTTTCGGGATATCTTCCCCTGATTTTGATGTTGAGGGTAGTGGGAGGGGCTCCACAGCCACAGCTGGCACATCAACACCTGCTACTGCTAGTGCAAGGTCATCAGTTTTTGTTCCACGAACAGGACATGGATCACAACCTGGCATAAAATTGCTTGTTAAAAAAAAGGAGAAGCAAGAAGCAGATAGAGTCATGGGGAGGTGTATTTTCTGGAGCTACTTACCTCTCAACATCACCAAAACCAATCCATTTTGGCAGCCAATGTGTGATGCTATTGTTGTTGTGGGCCCAGGGTACAAAAGTGCTACATATGAGGAGTTGCGGGGGCCAATTCTTCAAGTAGAAAAGCAGGACATCAACTCTAGATTGGCGGAGTTGAAAAAAACATGGGAAGTTACTGGATGCACAGTGATGTCTGATGGTTGGACAGATAGGAAGGGTAGGACTCTTCTAAATTTCTTGGTACATTGTCCTAAAGGTACCATGTTTATTAAATCGTTGGATGCATCAGAACATATCAAAGATGCAACAACGATATGTGAGTTGTTAGATGGGTTCATTTGGGAGATTGGTGTGCAGAATGTGGTGCAAGTCATAACAGACAATGCAGCTAATTATGTGTCTGCCGACAAGATGCTTATGGAGAGGCATCGCACATTGTTCTAGACTCCGTGTGCAGCACATTGTCTTGATTTGTTGCTTGAGGATATGGGGAAACTCTCCTTCATCAAGGAGGCGATTGATATGGCTAGGAGCATCCTCATGTTTATTTATAACCATGCTGTTGTTCTTAGACTCATGAGGAGGTTCACTAGAAACAAGGAGTTGCGGCGTCCTGCGATCACACGTTTTGCCACAAACTTTATTACTCTTTAGTGTTTGCTTCGATGTCAGTTTGAGTTGAAGCAAATGTTTGTGTCTGATGACTGGCCTAATTGTAGATACAGTAGGAGACAGGACGGGAAAGCCATTGCAAAAATGGTGTACTCTGAGACGTTTTGGCGTGGAGTAGAAGAAGCATGCTCAGTTAGTGAACCTATAGTAAAGGTTCTCAGATTGGTAGATGGGGAGAAACCTGCAATGGCTTATTTGTATGAGCCCATGGATAGGGCCAAGGAGGCCATTCATTCTTATTATGCAGACAAGGGTTCTGTTGGCCTTGATAGGCAGAGGATGTTATGGGATGTGATTGATAGTCGGTGGATAGGGATGCTTCATCGACCCATTCATGCAGTGGCACTCTTCCTCAACCCCTCATTTTCATACAAATGCGGCTTTGATTTTGATGGTGAGGTGATGGAAGGGCTCCATTCCTGTATTCATAGGATGGTACCTGATCCTGAGCTTTGTAGCAAAATCAATTACGAGATACAGTATTATCGGGATTGTGTTGGCCTATTTCGCTTTGATGATGTTATTAGGGAAAGGACCCTCTTCATGCCACGTAAGTGGCAAGTCATTGTTGGACACCTAATCCTCAATGGGTTAATGTGGAAGCCGAATGGACAAAAGGAGTCCAAGAGACCTTGGGATGTGAAACCCAACGGTCACAATATGTACTATAAATGTGTATCAATTGTTAATAAAAAATGCACTCTCATGTTTTATCCTTTAGATTATGCTGGTTGCCCATGTGTGTTTAACATGGTATCAGAGCAGGCGTATTCCTCCCCTGCATAATTAAGTTGAGCCATTTGTTTTATGGCCTTTCTATGCAGTTTATTTCTGCCATGAACTTCATGAATATTTTCTCATGAATATTTCTTCAGCTAAATTTTAGCTGCAACTTGTTAATACCTGCTGGTGTCTGGTGCCTGAAATCCGCTGATGACTGACATCTCTGACCCCTGTCTGCCATATTCCTTTTATACAGACCTGCGCCCTGTCTGCCACATTCACTTGAACGATGAAACGCTCCTCTGCCTGACACTGCCAGCGCTGTCCAAGCTGTCCTGACATGGAAACGGTCATGGTTTCATAAACGTTTCAGAAGCGCTGTGCATTCACCTGAATGAATCGCTGCTCCAGGTTGAAACGTTCCTCTGCCTGTTCTTCGTGCGATGCTGTCTTTAGTTTGTATCTCTAAGTTTGGGCGAGGCGCTTGGTGCGGTGAGCGTGGAATCCTCACCACTAAACATTCAAATCCTGTCTGGTGATTGCTGGAGTATGCATTAGAAATCGTTTTGGTATTTGAACGCTGTTATACGCATATTATTGTGGTTATAATACCTGAACACTGTTATACGCATATTATTGTGGTTATAATACCTGAACGCTGTTATACGCATGCGTGGAGATGACATGGTATGCGGCGAGCGTGGAGTCCATTGAATACGCGGTTTACAGAAATGCTATGTGAAACGCTGTTTTATAGAAATGCTATGTGTTAAAACACTGCTTTACATAAACTCTGTTATATATACGCGGTTTTCGTGTGCCTGTATAATTCGATGTTCTCCATAATGCAGTACTCTTAGCACTCTGGACTTTGAATCCAGCGACCTGGGCTCAGACAATAAGGGATGTATTATTTGTCACATTACCTGAGGATTGAGTTGTGTTTTCAGATTTAATTGTGCGGAGTGGGTGCAACTATTCTCCTCAGTCGTGTACTCTACTGCTCTGAGACAAGATCTGGATAAAAATCCAATTGTATGTTGCAAGGGAATAGCTGCTCATGAGCTGATAACGCCATTGATCAAGAGATGAAAATAATAGAAAATGTAGCCTTCTGTATTACAGAGTACATGGCAACAAGAAATGAAAAGCTGAATTCTCAAGAAGCTGAGACGGTAGATTGATATCTGACAGATCTGTTTCTTGCATAGACTTTGAGATGTCATCCACAGAGAATGGTATACTCAAGTCGTCATCCAACAAGAACAAATTTCCATGAGCATCGTTTGAATCTTCTGCCATCAACATTTTCATGCTTGCAATAACATCTGGAGACACACTGTGTGTGCCATATTCATCGTCCCAGTACATGGTACTGATTCTATACAATTGTTGTATGCTTAAAACCGGACAGAGATCGTGGGCAATTTCATCCAAATATTTCTTTGGCTTTTGATGTATAACCAAAAATCCCACTGCTTGTCTAATATGCTTGAGTGCATCCCAGGCTGAGCCTGCATACTCTTCCTTTGCTTCACAGCACCAAAGTTCTAGTTCAGCCAACCCTGCTTTTACATATTCTCCATTGCTAAATGAGCAGCATTCACGCCGTAAAAGGAGGCTGTTGAAAAGTTGTACATTGATGTATGCAAATGTCTGGGTAAATACCTTACGAACAAGAATAGATGGGACATAATTTCCACGCATAGTTTGGAGAAGATTGGTTAGGCTCTTGATAATGCTTTGCCAATGATTGTTGGATGCTTGCTGTGTGTTTGCATTTGCTTGGGATCGAGATATCTTAACTGCGCTTGCTCTTGGTGTTCTTGGGACCTGGATACATAGGCCAAGCAACACAGATATTTCCTTCTTAAGATTGTCACGGATAATCCCATATATTTTTTCAACATAAGCTGTAAGTTGCTATTTGAATAACAAAGCTGGATACTTCGCTTCCACTTGGCGTACAGAATCCAACCCAGCAATCATCCCACCAGTTCCAAATGGAAGGCCTATGCCAAATTTATTAAGGAGTCAAATTGGAGGCTGAAATACTCATTATATCCATAGGTGATCTGCATCTAAATTGTATTCCTTGTGTTGCATTTGCGAAGGGGACAAATCTAGGGGCCATTGCTAGTTGAGGATTTGAAACCAATGATGCCATTACTTTGCAAACAAATGTTAAATTTGAAGAATTATTGAGTTTTGACCTTCCAAAAAGGGGCTTGACAAATCACTGCGTTAAAGATACATTGTTGATCGTTTCAGAATTTTCCCGATTCTAACACTGGGTGAAGATACTTGATTCTCTTGAAGCTTTAGTTCAGCTATGAGAAATCAGTTTGCAGGGTTCGATCTAGCTTCCTTGCAATTGATTATATTTAGTATCTTGATGACACAAACCAGGCTCTACTAAGACTATCCACAAATTTCATTTGCAAAGAAAGTCAAAGATTGACTCTCTTTTTCACAGTGTGAGTAGTTTGAATAATTTGAGAAGTACATTAAAGCAGCAAGTCATTTGCTACATTGAAATTGGTACTGTACTGTTGACTAATATAAGCCAGAGGACCAGCACTGTACAGTTTGCTAAGTATTTGGACATATAAGGAGGTCTATCACTGTTGGTTCAGCGTGCTAGAGACTCATTCCAATGCCTATGACCTGAGCAAGTGTTGGAGCAACATTCTGGGTCTGAAAGTCCTTGCTGGAATTTACTCTCATTGCTTATCTTCATTGCCAGAAAGTGGAAAGTGGCAAGATCAGAGAATTGTGTTATAATTGTTGAAGTTTTGATAGCCATCATTTCTGATTTGAAAGTGAAGGAGTATTTGAAGGATCCAAGCAAGTTTGCAGTTGCTGCTACCCAAGTTGTGGTATTAAAACTCATTATAGTCTCTGTCTACATATATATGCATTGATTCCTTGATTCATTTGCTGCACATTTATAAAGGATATTACTGTGTACTGTGAGTGGGTATTACTTTTCTGCACTGAGTAGTAGTTGTGATTAGTTTTTAAGGTGTAAATCTGACATTGAAGAAAAAAATGGCTAGAATCAGTGAAGTATTAGAGTTCCTCAAAACTCTCATATTGTCTACTAATCATGATATATTAAAAGTCAGCAAAGTTTCTCTCACAGACATTCAGGTCTGTCTACAAAATGCACAAGAGAAAATTGATTTTTTGCAGCTTGAATCACAGCTACAACAAGAAGAGCTACATCAAAATAGACATCATTCTGAACCTGTTTTTGTTCAGAACATTGAGACAACCACCCATCAGCAGCAAGTCAATAATGTTACAATTCATTCAAATAAAGCAGAAGTTGTACATGCAGATGCAGAAACTCAATCTGCACTTCCCAAGCCCATCATCAGACCTTGGGAACAACTTGTCCACAACAAGCACAGAACTGGTCTTGGATATGACAAGGACTTGTCCTTTCATATTCCAAACTACTCAAAGCCCATTCAGTTTCAGAGTGCTGGATTCATTTATGACAGTTCACCTGCTCCTCATGACAGTTCACCTCCAGTTGTTCCAGATTCTGCCCCTCTTCCACAACAACAACAACAACAACAACAATAGATCGTGAAATGCCAACACTGTGACCGAGTTGGCCATTTGAAAGATCACTGTTTTGATCTTCATCCATGTAAGCACTATCATAAAACCAGTCATTCTTCACACAGATGCTTTAGAAACAAACGTCCTGCAAGAACAAAACTTCATCTTGGATGGATCACTTCTTGGCAATGGGCATCAACAGCCAAGAAAACATTCCAAACACATGTCAGAACTTGTTCCAGAGTATTGAACAGTCTTGCAGTTGAGTTTTCTCCATCCTTTCACCTTGTATCTGACAGGGGGGGAAATGATGGTCATCTACAAGCTTCAAAACCACATCAAGCGAGCCTGAGCCACAACCTGCCACACCAGTTTCAGAGTTGTAGCCAGAAACAAAGATGCCCGTGAACATGCCTTCAGTTGACAAGCTGGGACACTTCTTCTAGCAGAAGACTTCAACTTCTTGCCAGATTTGGAAGAATTCCAGGAACACAATTGAGAACACTTCCTCTAGTAGAAGACACCAGCTTCTTGCCAGATTTGGAAGAGTTCCAGGAATTGCATTAAGCATTCCAGAGTTGTTGGTCATCCTTAAACCATCACAAGTTGAAACTTCCCTTTTCAGGTTGAAGTTCTCCCTTTTATGCGGGGTGAGACCTCCCTTTCATGGTTGAAGGTTTCCCTCTTCAAAACAATAGGAGCACTTCCTCTAGCAGAAAACTTCAGTTTCTTGCCAGTTTTGGAAGAGTTCCGGGAACTGCACTAAGCGTTCCAGTGTTGGTGGTCATCCTTAAACCACCCCCCTTTATACCAACATTTCAGAGAGCACATTCGGCCTAGTGCTGCCATGCATTTTTGCACATTTTGTATTACAGCTCTCTTCTTGGACTCATACATAACCCTTTGGATTAAGGGGGGGAATGTTGGACACCTAATCCTCAATGGGTTAGTGTGGAAGCCGAATGGACAAAAGGAGTCCAAGAGACCTTGGGATGTGGAACCCAACGGTCACATATTGTACTATAAATGTAAATCATTTGTTAATAAAAATTGCACTCTCATGTTTTATCCTTTAGACTATCCTGATTGCCCATGTGTGTTTAACAGTCACTCATTAGAAATTAGAATTTTCAATTTAGAATTTCCTTACTTATAATTATATTTTTTTTGAATTCAATTATGTAACTTTTATTTGAAAGTTTGATTATGTTTTAAGTTTTTGAATTTTTTATTTCTTTCTTTTGTTGTAGATTTGGTGGCGAAGCTATGGTGCAAGGGCACCAAATTTGCAAAAATTGGCCATACAAATCTTGCGTCAAACATGTAGCTCTTCACGGTGTGAGTGCAATTGGAGTGTATTTGAGAAAATACACGCAAAAAAGCACAACAAGTATAACTTTGAGCTCCAGCCTTCAGTTGAGCAATTACACTTATTGTAATTTTTAATTTTTAATTTATGACCTTCAAGTGTCAAGAGTCAAGAGTCAAGACTCATTAGTTTTTTTGACACTCTTACAGGTTGGAGTTCACACGCCTCAATGATTTAGTGTATGTGCATTACAACATCCGACTTCGAGTGAGGCAAATAGAAGCACCAATGGATCCAGATGCCATTTCCTTAGACAATATTGATGTATTGTCTCAGTGGAGGGTGGAGTTTGAGGAGCCCATCTTGGAGGAGTCACCTTCATGGTTAGAGCTAGATGATCCATTAGAACAGGGGCAACAAGAGGAGGAGGACTCGGAGGAGGAGCAACACTCGGAGGAGGAGCAGGAGGAGGAGGAGGAGGACACTGTGGGAGCATCAGCATCAACACCATCTGCTATAGATATAGGAGAGCACAGCGCCATACCTAGCACTCATTATTTGACATTAGGTGCAGAGGCAGGGTCAAGGCCTTCTACTACTAGGGGTAGGCTTGGCAAACAGCCCATCATATTTTCCCATAAAAGGGGGAGAGGGTAGTGATTTCAGATAGATAGCTCCTAGTTTTATTTGTTATGCTACATATAACTCATGATGATGAGATACTTTTATATATGTGATGTTATTTTGTATTGGTTCTCCACATTTGAGTCCTTGAATGGACAATTATCAGGGATCAACAGGATTTGGTATCGCCTTTGATGTATCATTTCTATTTGACATCGTATATATCAGTGCCTTCTTCATATTTATGTGCCAATGTGTTTATTTCATGTTGTTATTGCTTTATATGTTTAAACATCTGAAAAATGAATATATTATGCATTTTTTATGCTTGCCGATATTTGCCGATATTGCCGATAAGATGTTTTCTGGATCCTCACCGATATTTTGCTGATACCGATATTTTCAACACTGCTTTATTTTACCTAGGCTTACATCATTCTTCAATCTGTTTGAGTAGACCTTTCTGGATGACATATTACAAGTCAATGATGAGTGGTGAAATATCTTTTTATCTTTTTATTAATGAGATGGAAGTGAAAAGGGAAAAATGAGAAGTCTAAGTATGGTTAGGATATGAGGTACACTAACTCAACTAGATTTCTAGTAGTATAACTCAACCCAAGTCTTGATGACAGTTATCTAATGACCATGATGTCCCCCATATTATGAGGAAAAAGGTAAGATCATGAGTGTTATGAAATGTGATTAGATCATACGTCGACATTTACAATGTTCACAAGCAACCAATGTTCCACCAAGTTAAAATGAATTAAGGAACTTAAAATGACTCTTTTTAACACTTCCATGCTTTTATCTCTGCTTTTACATTCTAAAAGCTAGACAGTCTTGTTTTTGAACACAAGTCTAAGCTGCACTATTCCAATAATGACAGGTAGTTGCATCTGGAGTAGATGAGCGTACTCTCAAGCGTGATGGTGTTTGTGCAGCTTCATTACCCACCACAATGGTAATGTTCTCCTGTGGGCTTTTGTTTTTTGGAAATTGAATATTTGTATTGAAGTTTAAAAAGTAATTCGCTTTACCTTGTGAAAAATGGTTAATGTATGAAGCTTTGATTTCATCCTGTTTTAGCATTGAACAGTTAAATATCGAACCCAAACTATTGTGACATGAAATAATCAAATGCCTATGGCTATCCTAAAATTTGTAAAATTATCTCTGTTGAGCTTAATAGATGTCCATATACAGAACAATACACAGTAGGCTGGCCAAAAATGATTCCTTGTCCGATATCAGAAAGTTGAATCTAATCTCACTGATCGATATTCATGAGCTATGACCCCTAGCTTTGCATGTGACAATAATATTCAAAGATATATATGTATATATATTTTCCTATATATGTATATATATTTTCCTATATATATATATATATTTGAAATGTTGTACGTATTACTTCATAGAACAAACTAATACTGGGAAATATTGCATTTTTTTCCTTTAACATTTGCAACTGGGGTTCTGCATCTTGACTTCATGTATGGGGTTAAGGCAGTCTGCTTGAAGAAACCACATGACTCAAAAGGTGAATATCAGTGATGACACTGAGTAGGGATACTGAATTTCTTCCAGATATAGATCAGGGCTGAAAGCACTTTTTGGTGCTGGAATATAGCCTAAAACTGTCTCTCCTTGGCTAAAAGTTTGTCTTCCTCAGACCCAAGGAAACATGGTAACAGTCTGAGACCCAGGGGCATCTAACAGAAGTGGAATTTTGCCCCGTTAGACTACCATTGGTTTATTTTTTGGGCCAGGTTTTGTCTCTACACAGTGATGTCGTTGTGCATTGGGGTCCTGTCAAAGTACCAGGGTTAGACTGTCAGCCTCGAGTACCAGAGCATTTCTGTTCCTTTGTTAAAGAAGTACGTGATATATAGGAGGATTACATCACACAAACAAGAGAAAGGGATTCAACATCTTGAAGGAAACCAATAATTTTGACTACCATAAGCAATGCCAATTCTTGCATAAAGCTCGTCAAATCCCCTAAGATCAAAAGGGAAGGATCCACTTGAAAGTAATTTTACAGTAATGCTTCTTTAGAAAACCATTAACAATAAGCCAATTTGTGTGCTATAAGAATTTTATTGGCAGCTTTCCCTAATAATCCAGGTGTTTCCCAAAAGAAGAAACTGAAATTAACCTTGAAAGAATGCTCAAAACATTCTGGCAGTCCAACAAGTCCAGAATACATGCTCATCCATTTCATTCTTATTGCTCAAAACACAAGCGACATTCACTTCACCAACTTAATGAAACTTTCTCTTGACAGTCAACCCTTGCTGGTGTAGAAACCATCCCCAAACTTTGTGTTTAAAAGAACCCTTATTTTTAGATGGGTTGGCGTCTCCTCAAATAGCATGCTAGAAGATCTGTCAGCCCCCATCTTTTTGTCAAGCAAGGGCCAATGTTGGATGTGTGCCTTACCATATCCTAAAGATCCTTAGGCACACAGATATAAAAGGGCTTTCTTTTCTTCCCTTTCCAATCCCCTTTAGATTAGATCCCATGTAACTACATTTAAGAAAACAACCTTCAGGAATGAGGGAGTAGAGGTCCTCCATAAAATGTGTTCAAACCAAGAGCTTTTGGGCCTAGTTTAGATCTTGTAAGGTGTAATGTTCCTAAGTAGGAATACAAGTGATATACAAGCATACAATCAGTTCAGCCATGGTTGTGGGGGAGTGCCTCTCCCCCCCTCTCGATCCCGCTCCCAATCCGCGCTTCGGGCGGGAGCGACTCGGGAGCGTGCTCCCTAAAATTTTTTCACTCCTTGCCTTTTCGGGAGCGTTTTGCCTTTTTTGCAATTTTTTTTTGTAGTAATGTTTGAAATGCAATTTTTTGAAAGAAACAAATAATTTTTGATTGGGGCAGCTTAATGATCAAGTCTATGTCCCTAGTATTGATATCCTATTCATGGTCATGTTAAATTCTTAAAGTAAAAGTGACTTAAATTTTTAACATTACCATGAAATGACTCAGGATGTTTGAGAGTGGTTCCGGCCTCATTGGATTTCATATGGAGAAAGTAGAATTTTAGATTTCATTCAAAATCCAGCAAACTTATCAGTTTTTTAGGATTTCAGGATTGGGGGATTGCGATGTTTCCATTGAATTTTGTCATGTATTAGGGTATGAAACTCGTATTTAATCAAGAGCACCAATCCCTCCATGTACCTTGATGTTAGTGACATTGGTTGTCGAACTCCTCTATCATGACCCTCCTAAAAATGTACGCATCACTCAAACAAAATCTTGACTTGACATGCTATGCTTTTTCTATCTTATGTTAATGCTTAGAGGGTGATATTAATGGCAAAGATCCCTATACAGATACAGAGGTAATGACAAAGATACCTCTGGATATTAATGCTTAGAGGGTGATATTGATGACAAAGATCCTGATTTTCCAACAAGACTAAAAAATTAGACATTTCTTGTGGTGGCAAGAGGCCCAAGCATAAGAAAAAGATAATAGATTTACTTCTCTTTTCTAGTTTGTAGTAGTTTTTATAACTATTGACTCTTTCATATTTATTATGACATTTTTTTAAACAATATATGACAATTTAAGTTTGAAGTTGGCAACTATAACTCATTAGTAATGAATTATGAATATGATGCTTCATGAAAGTTGAAAGTTGTTTCATTTCATTTCATTTTATAACATTTCATTTCATGTTAGATATTATTTGTTGTAATGGTTACACTTAGCTTACAAGTACAACTTTGGTGATCAATGATGATAAATGTTATATATTGAATTTTGAAAGCTTGAAACTTTAAGATTGATGAATCATGAGACTCAATATGTTGTATGTCACTATGTTACTAACTTGTGAACGTGGTTGATGAAGATTATACTTCTAGATGATTGTTGTTATATGGTTCAATCTATATTTTTTATTTTATATCTAATTCATTATTCTACATGTTTTTGTTGACATATATGTATCAAAATATAAAAAATGTAAAAAATATACATATTATATAAAAAACGCTCCGGGATTTGCTCCCAAACCGGGAGCTTCTGAAAATGTCGCTCCCGCTCCCGTTTTCGCTCCCACTCCTCGCTTTCGCTCTCGCTCCCAAGTAACACTGAGTTCAGCAAATAGACAAATGAAATAGACACTAATTATCCATGGAAATGCTGTAAATAAGGAACTGCTGATCCATTTTATTACTTCTACAAGAGAAAAATACAATGGTAAATATAATGGTGCACCTGGGCTTGTCTCAATGGACAAGCATGACCAAACCCAGATGAGCAATAGCTGAATTGAAGGCTGCTACAACTGCTGCACCAATCTGCACTGCGCTGCCCAGAAAACTGCTCTCTCTGCTGAGTTCGAATAACTGGAAACACCACTTCCTGTGCTTAGAAAATTATGAGATTCAAGCTCCTAATTCCTTGGCCTAAACCCAGAAAAACCCAAGAAGGAATTTAGTTTGTTCAAACTTCTGAAATTCGACCCCAAGGGAGCCCAAATTCAGCGGCAACTGCAAAACTCGGCCTGCTGGATTATGGCTGTAAAACCTTTTGGGAAGTGTCCAGAAATGTTGGTCTGATCCCTTCTACAAATATCTTGACTTCCCGGATGATTTTACGGGCTGTAGCTCTTGCTCCCAAGTCCCATGAAATTGTTGGACTGGCCCTCTGTGCTGTCTCCCAGGCGTGGAATTCGAACTGCTGGGTTGCTGGCTTCTTTGGCTCCAAAACTCTCAAGAAATGCTGGCCTAATGCTGTCCTTCAGATTCCTTGGCTCCTCTGGCAAATGGCTGATCTATCGTGGCTCAATCTCCTTCTGCGTGTTCTCTTGGTGGCCCAAAAATATGCATTTCCTGAGTGTGGCTGAATGATGGTGCTGTAGAAAACTCCCGGATCTCCTGAAAACGTCGATGGAACTGCCTTCCTAGGGCGGGCACTCAAGGTCCCCCGAAGTTAAGGTTGAATCTCCCGCTTGAGCGATTTGTGGCTAAACAGTGAGTTGACTCGGCTAAACAACTGAGCGAACAGTCAAGTAAATTCAATTTGCAAGGTGAATGAATGATGTCAATGAGAGCCTCCTTCTTTTGTCTTCGTGGACCTTCCTTGGCTCATGTAGGCCCCTCCATTCAGCATTTCAAGTTCCCTCCAAGCCATTCGAATGGCCTAGTTCAAATTCCCATGTGGGTGGCCCCCACCTTTCACTAGCAACCAAATTAAACCAAAATTTCTCCTAAGTCGAAATTGCTGGGTCTTTTTCCTTGGCCAAAAATGTGCAAAAATGTGTAGAGACACCCTGTTACAAATGTGTTTGAGAAGGGACATGACATAAGGTGTGTTGTTGTTGATGGTCATGAGTTTAAAAATCCTTCCAAAAGAAGAGGCCAACTTGATGAAAGGCCAACTTGACTAGTGAAAGACGGGAACATTCAAATTGGCTGTAAATTGTAATGTTATATCCCAGGTATCCTTGGGACCCTCAAATTGATAAGAAAGAAAAGCAGAGACAACTTGCCAAGCAACCCACATGCTATTGAGAAGGGCAAAACCTGAAACCATGAAAACCTAAGCATTCCCAATTATGACATATAGCTGATGAGGTTTTGGAATGCTTTTGATACCTAATCCTAGTGATTGTGGTGTCTTGTAAATACTGTAATTGAGAAATGCGAAGAGTCATAGGTGAATAGGAACATCAATTGGACTTGTGGGAAGCTGAAACCAAAGGTCATATTGATGTATTTATATATGGTTCAAATTAATAAAAAATATACATGCGTGGAATTATTCAAAACCTGGCCTGTCAGTGGTATCAGAGCTTTGGTCTCTGTTTTTATAACTCTATGATCTCTGGATCTACTTCATTTTCATGTTGTGCAATCTAAGCACATCAATTAATGGCTTTGCAATCTCATCAATTATTCATTTGCACATCTTCCTTTGCAGTCTACCTTCCAATGCTTATTTGTTTGCTTCCTTTGTCTCTAAAGCATTTTATGTAAAGGCCTTACGTCTTTGTTCTGGCTTGTAATGCCTTCCGATTGTTCTTTGTTGTTGATGCTCTCATGGTTTATGATAGTGTGGAAAAAGTCGGGAAAAAATCAGGATTAAATCCCGATTTTTCGATTTTTTTGGCTGGCCGATTAAATCGGCCGATTTTTTCCCAGTCGAAAAAGTGGGGATTAAATCGAAAAAGTCAGGATTAAATCGGGACTTTTTCCAAAAAATCGTGGTATTTTTTTAATGATTTTTTTTTGTTTGAAAAAATCGGGATTTTATTGAAAAAGTCCGGATTTAAAAAAAAATGAATATTTTTGTATTTTTTTTAATTTTGCTGACTTTTTGCCGACTTTTTCGTAAAACTCCCGACTTTAACGACTTTTTCAACTTTTGGACCCTTGCCGATTTAATCCCGACTTCGACTTTTTCCACATTGGTTTATGATACAAGACAATATGAGTTATGAAGAGTTGAGCATAATTGTTGCATTTTGAAGGGATCAAACTTCTCTAATTCAATTTTCTACAAATTCATGTGGCACCAACTTCTGTGATTTGGAAGATTATCAGATTCCACATTGGAGCTTCTCTTTTTTGTTGTTGTGGTAATGCTTGGCAAATTTTATATTACTTTTAGATAAAAAATACATGAAGTTTCCCCATGGCTACTGGTCTGCCACTAGGGAAACCAGACCAGTAGCACAATAGTATTGCTTTTGTCCATTTAAACGGTACATGTGATGTCATTAATTCATAAAAATGAAAGTCTGATAACATCTAAAAATAAAGTATGAGTCAGCTTCCTCTGATTACCCTGTATGTCAACTTTGCTACTTCTATTTAAGATAACGAAAATAAAATAAAAATCAAAGAAATACAACACATTCAACACAATAAATTGCACACATGATCAGATAACCAGAAATGCTCTAGAAACACGCCAAAATGGGCCAATTTCATTATATAATAGAGGGAGTACAATATGAAATGGAAGGAATGCACCTGGGCTTGCTCAAGGCAAGCTACAAGCCCCAGGTGATGAATAAAAACTGCCCAAATGTTGTAGAATGGCTCCCCTCCAAGAAGTTTGCGCTGGCCCTTGTGGAACTACACTGCTGGCTGGAAGAATTGAAGATTTGACCCACTTCTAGTGCTCAGAAAATTCTGCAAAATTAGTCCCGATCTCCTCTCACCAAACCCACAAAAACCCAGAAAGGTTTGGGCTAATTCTGACCTCCCAGAATTACCCTATTTTGGAGCTACACCCTCCTAGCCAAGACTGCATCCCCAGTAGCACAATCTGCTGAAAATTTCTCCTTATTCCTCCTCAAGCTTCTATAGAAATGCTCCAGGAATTTCCCCCTGAAGATGGAGAGATGCTCCACCACGAGTTTCAGGCACAAAATGACTGAGCCCCAACACCATGAAATCTCTGTCCAGTGACCCCCTGCGCAGGCCCAAACTTGACAAATTCGTCTCCCTCAAAGGCAGTCACCTCCAGCTCCAAAACTCTCCACAAATGCTAGCCTACCCCTAAAGCAACTTCTCCAAATTTCTCCCAGCAAAACACCCCTGGGAACTCGCTGAAATGAGTGGCACGAATTAGCTTCTGCGTCCTCCCTGGAGTATGAACTGGCTGAGGGAATTGGCTGAAGAACACTCCAAGAATCCACAAATCCCTCTCTCTATGGTAGTAGAATTTACCTCCCTAGGGTGGCACTCAAAGTCCACCGAAAGAAGGGTGAGTTCTCCCCTTAGAAAACTTTGTGCTAAGCAACACTTGTGACCCAACTGAACAACTTGAGCAACAATGGAAAAGTTGAGTTAACAAAATCTGCCATAGCTACCATCCTCCTCCTATTTATAATTTTCTCCTTGCCTCCTCTTGTGGGTCCCTCCATCTAGCATTTCGACCTCCTTTCCTTAGCGATTCGAGTTCCTCTCCAAGGGGTGCGTATTTCATAAGGGGGTGGCTCCCACATTCCACTAGCTAAGTGATTTCGACCTCCCCTTCTCCTAAGTATTATTTCAAAAACACGTGGGTCCCCCATAATAGCCAAAAATGCAAAATTGTGAATCTTTCTTTAGCAAAAATTATTTTAGGAAGGGACATTACGTCAAGCAATTTCTTACTAAGCTTCTTTAGGGAAGAATTTTCTTTGTACTTCTTTGATATTTTCTTCTTGAAATCTGATTCATTTGTTCCAACTTTTGATTGCACTGTCTTATCCTTTGGCTTCTTTATTTGTGCAAGCTATTTTTTATTATGCTCTTTTAGGTGAGAGATTTCATTTAGACTGTCCAACCCCGAAGGTATAACTTTTCATTATGTAATTGGGTGCTTGTTCTTGCTTTTCTTGGGCACATTTAGGCATAGATTAGTGGGGGGATTCAACATTAAGAATAGGGTTTGACTATACTCTTGTTCCGTTACCTCAACTTGGGGTTTAATCTTGTATGCTAGTCCCATGGGATCTCCTCTACTGGCTGGTAGCTTTAGGAGTGGCACTACATGGGAAACCCTGATTTTAATCGCGTGGTCCCGCTTCTCGATACCATATATATCACTCCCCTCTGCTCATTACAAGCTTTTTTCACATTTTCCCCATCTAGGTCCACATTTGCCCATTGGGTCCACAAGGTGTTAACCTCCCCCTCCCCATGTCCACACCATGGGTCGGGCCTGGAATGATGCCATGGAGGTTGATGCAGTGAAAACGAAAGATAAAAGCATAATATGGCAACATATAACAAGAAATGTACCACAAAATGAGAAAGATGGTCGGGACAATAAAATTTAGCGCATGGGCAAAAGCCAAGCATGAGCTCTACCCCTTATCATTATTGTGGAGAAATCAATGCAAGTAGATTGGGGATTGATTCCTCTTTCTTGATAGTTTTTTTTTTCCCTTTGGAAAAATCGTAATTTTCATTATATGTGAGAAAATTACATGCTGTATATGCATATTGCATATGCTATAGGAGAGGCAGAGTGCCTTCCAACACAAAAATGATCCAGAGTAGCAAAAAAGAGTGCCTTGTATCCGCACAGGGAGGCACAGTTTTTCTAGTAGAGTTCAGCAAAAATTTAAATCAAAATTACTCTTAGCAAAGAGTACATGTCAGTTGTATATCTGATAATTTGAAAAGCATATATGAATATTTATAGATGATAGCAAAAAAAAAGACATATAACCAGGCTCCCTGTGAGCCATTTAGTCTGTTGTATCTATGAACGACTAGTGATAAAACTGGTAATGAGAGTCATCCCTCTATTCCTGGATCATCCAGGTGCCTGGAGGCCTGATCGTGGCTTCTTTGGATAAGAGATTGGCAGCTGAATTTTGTTCCCTGTAAATGTGATGGCATACAAATGAGTCAAAATGAGTGATAAGTCGATGTGCCTTGTCCAAGATCTGTCTCAGAGAAAAACCAGAACAAGTTGATTTTTTATTTATCCAATCACAGACAATTTTTGAGTCACCAAATAACTGGAGATCTCTACAGTGTTTTTCCAGTGCGAATTGTATGAGGAATTTGGCTGTGGATAGTTCAACATAGTTGTTTGTGCCTCTTCCCAGGCCCATTTGCAGTTTGAAGAAATAGGAATCAGATAAAAACAATAAGGCCCCACCCCCACAACCAAACTCTTGTGCAGATCCATCGAAGAAAGCCCAAGGAAGCAAATGGTTGATGGTTTCAGGGACAATGGTTCGGGGCTGATGGATGTCTTCCTCATCAGGAATGGTGTTGTAATCATACACAATGCGAGCCGAGATGGAGGCCTAGTGAGGCGAAATATTTTGGAAGATGAGATTGTTGCGAGCTATCCAGAGAGCCCAACATATAAGGAGAGGGAGATTTCTAGCTTTAGTTGGGGTTGCTCTAGTCCACCAATTTGTCCAGGCCTCCTGAATAGACAGACCCTGCCATCTGATCTGGGGGGAAATGGTCGATGAGGTCGAGCTCCAGAGGTCCTTAGCGACCTGGCATTCCAGGAAAAGGTGGTCCACGGTTTCATTGTTGCACTTGCACAGACAGCACCAGAATGGACCATGTTGTGCATGCTTAAGGAGGTTATCACCCATGGGGGTCTTGTTTTTAAGAATTGTCCACATGAGAAGTCGAGTCCTGGGGGGGGCTTTGAGCTTCCATAAATGTTTCCACCAGTACTTTATATCTTGTGGTTTATGTGCTTCAGCTAGGACCAGATAACCCTCCTTAGGAGAGTATTTCCCAGACTTTGCGAGTGCCCATATAATCTCATCCTCCCCTTCTGTAATTCTGATATGAGCTTCTGTTAAGGCTGTTGTGTAGTTGTCCCAATTCTGTTCCCATTGCTGCAGGATAAGCAAGCTTCGAGCTGATTTCCAGGCTTGCTAAAACAAAGAGGTATGATCAAGGTCCGCAATATGGCTAATATGGGTAATACCCGCTTCGTTGAGGTAGACTTTAAGCTCGAGGGGCAGTCTATGGGCATTTCTGCAACCAATCTAGGGATCCTCCCCGATCCTCATTGCGTTGCCATCTTGGATTCTCCATGTGAGGCCGGATCTAATGATCTCTAGAGATTTTAGCACTGCCTTCCAGATTACTGATATCCCTGTGTTGAGTCTTGAGGGTTGTCTTAGCCAGTCCATCACATTAAGAGGTGCAATGTATTTGGAGGTGGCCACCCTTGTCCACAGACTATTTGAGGTGATGAGCTGCCAACCAAGCTTTGCTGCTAAGGCTGTGGAAAATTCCTCCAGCTTCTTGATACCCCAGCCTCCCCATTTCTTTGGAATAGAGAGAGCATCCCATTTAACCCAGGCAAAAATTCTGCCAGGGTGTTTGCCCTTCCAGAGAAACCGACTGTAGAGGGTTTGTATCCTAGAGAGAATGCCCCATGGTATCCAAGCTAGAGCCATCTAGTAAATCGGAGTATCCTCCAGTACTGCTTTTATAAGTGTTAATCTGCCTGTTTAGGATAAGTATTTGTGATACTAGATGTTAAGCCTTTTTTCCAGTTTTGCTATTAGCCATATCCAGTCTGCGATTCTGTAGCCCAGGGGTTTTAACTTGTATCCCAAGTATCTAAGCCCTTCCTCCATTCTTAGCAAGGTGAAGTTGAATCGTTGGAGTGCATAATGAATCTCATGAGGCGAGCAACTGGGAGCTGTCATTGTGGACTTGTTGCTATTGACAATCATGCCTGTAGCAGTTTGAAACAGGGAGAAAGAGTTCTTCAGGGAAGTTAGATCCCCTATACCTCCATTGAGGAAGATCAAGACATCATCCACAAATAACAAATGAGTCAACATGCATCCTTCTGTGATTTTGATCCCGTGGAATCTACCTCTGAAATGTTCTTCTTTAATGAGCCTACTGAGACCTTCCATGATGAGGAGGAAGAGCAATGGGGATAAGGGGCATCCCTGTCTAAGGCCTCTTTCTGAGTGAAAAAAAGGGGAAGCCGCTCCATTAACCAACACACTGAAAGGTATATTAGAGATACAACACATAATCCATTTGATGAAGTCAAAAGGGAACCCTATATGTGTTAACAACATTCTTAAATAAAGCCATCTTACTCTATCAAAAGCTTTTGAGAGATCAACCTTGAGTATCATACCTTTCATTTTCTTAGTCTGAAGAGTGTGCAATACCTCCTGTGCTGTTCCAACCGCCTCATGAATCTGTCTATCTTGAAGGAAGGCAAATTGCTCAGGTGAGATATGGGAGGATAGAATAGGCCGCAGTCGGTTGGCTATGATCTTGGCTATGATTTTGTAGATACAGTTACATAGTGAGATGGGCTGAAAATCATCAAACGAGGCTGGGTTGTCAGATTTGGGTATGAGGGCAATGAAAATGGAGTTGAAGGCTTCATGCATCTTGCCACTGCGCCTGAAATCCTCAACAACCTTGAGTAGGTCTGGACCTAATGTTTCAAAGAAAGCCAGGTAGAATTCCACTGGCCAACTGTTCGGTCCTGGACTCTTGTCTCTCTTGAAACATTTGAGGGTGGCCTCTAGCTCTCGCATAGAGACTTTCTTTACTAGCTCCGATGCCTCCTCTTGATCCACAAAACAGGGAAAGAGCTAAGCTACTCGAATGATTTCAGCTAGGGTGGTATTGTTGGGTGCTCTGTAAATCTACTTAAAGTGAGATGATGCCAAAGATGAAAGTTGGGGGAAGGTATTTATAGGGTTCCTATTCTCGTTTAGGCGTTGCCAATTGGTATTGGTTGCTTTCTGCCCATTTGCAAATTTATGATAAAATTTCATGTTATCATCACCCTCAAGCAGCCAGATTGCACTGCTTCGCAGGTTCCATGACTCTTCTCTATCCTTCAATATTTTGCCTATAGAAGCATATAAGGATGTGAGCCTATTCTTATGTTCAGGTGAGGTGAAAACTCCTCCCTGATTATTCTCAAAATCAACAATCTCATCTTTAGTCTCCCTTAGGGTTTTGTCATCCTGAACTCTCTTATTATGTGCCCATATTTTAGAGAGTTTCTTCAGTTCTTTTAAGTTATGCACGAAACCCTCTGCAACGCTCCCTCTAGCATCAGTGGGATGGGCCTTCCAGAAGTTCGTGACCAAGCGGGCATAGGATGCATCTTTTAGCTAGGAAGAGTTGAATTTAAAAGGATCCTTAGGTTTATCAATCCTCCCTCTGATTTCAAAGTAGATAGGCAGATGATCTGATAGTCCTCCAGAACCCACCCACTGTCTGAGATTGAGCCCTATGCTTAGAAGGCCTTCCTTAAGAAGGAAATGGTCAAGTCTTCTGGCTAGGCTGTCTTCCCCAGCTCTGTTATTCCTCCAGGTGGGAAGCACTTTTGCTAATGGAATGTCCACCAGGCTATGAGCTTCCAAGATGTTCTCAAAGAATTCTGATTGGGGATTAGACTGGGCATGATGACCCCAGGATTCCGAGTGGCCTAAGGAGAAGTTGAGGTCCCCTCCTAGAATTAAGTGGTCCTTCCGAAAAATATCAGAGCTCAGAAGATTTTCCCAGAATTCAGGCCTATGATGGCAAGGCCCATACACATTGATAAGCCTGATCTCAGCGCCTAGGTTGGCTAGGAATAGATTTGCCCCAATATGCCCACGGCCGCCCCAACAATTTATAAGGTTGATGGACCGGGTATTAAATCCTAGAGCAATTCCTCCTGCTCTTCTGGATGCATCTAGGGCCTGAAAAGACCTGCCTGGGAGCATCGATTCAAGCAAGCAGGAAATAGCTTCAACACTACCCAAGTTTTCTTGTAGGATAATTACATCGACTGCGTCACCCATGATCAGTCTTCGAAAAGCTAACTTTTTATCGAGCCTAGCTAGCTCTCTGCAATTGAAAGAGAGAACCTTCATGGGGGGGGGATTCTATGAGGGCGTTCAATGCTCTAAGAGCCCTTTGGATGGTGTTTTGTCTCCCTGAAGCTATATCCTCCCTGACTTGCATTTTTTCTTTGGACAGAGAAGAGGGACGACCGCGAGGAAGCTTTGGAGGAAAGGGGGTCGAATCGAGACCTATACCTAAGAGGTTTGGGACAAGAGACTTCGCCTTGGATTGAGTTGGGTAGCGGGGGGGAGGGGGCCCTGTCTCAGGAGCATGGGAAAGGGTGGGGGGGAGCTCCAGGAGGGTAGGAGGGATAATAGAGTCAGAAGGGGAGGGGGAAAGGAGGGGACAAGTCACAGAGATGGGAGATTGAGAAAGACCTTCATTGACCTTAAAATTAGCAATTGCAGAGAGAGAAATACTTTTAGACAGAGCGCAATAATGGGAAGAACAGGGGATGGAAGAGCTCTTACCCGAAGAAACTGCAGCCCCGGCAGCCGCCCTAGCCCTGGTGAGTGGAGGAGAGGGAGGCCGATGAGGTGTTTTGGCGCGCTTCTTCGAGGCCTCCTTTGTAGGTGTCTCCTTGGCTGCTTCAGGGTTAGCATGGGTCTCTGCCTCTCTAGAGGGTGGAAGCTCCTCTTGTGATTGATGATTCCTTGATGGCGATGCCTTGCCAGTCTCTCCAGCCTTTGCCCTATTGTTGAGAGGGCAGTCCCGGAAGAGGTGACCAACCTTATGGCATCTTCTGCATTGGAAGGGCACCCCTTCGTAATCCAAAGTCTGCAACCTTGTTAAATTTCTCCATTGGAGAGTAATGTGCTCCTGTAGTCCCTCCCTGGTGTCTAAGTGTACCAAGATCCTTGCATAAGCCATCATACTAGTTGACGGATAGGCTTTGTCATGATCCAGGTATGTGCCTAGGGTATTCCCAATGCACCTAAATACATCCTTAGACTAGAACTGAAGGGGAAGTCCTGGTAGGCGCACCCAGAGAGGGCCTGCTCCAAGGTGCTCTCTCTCTGGATCAAAGAGGGGATTCCATCTGCGCAGAAGGACAAGAGCCTGTTCAATATGCCATACTGAAGAAAGGACCCAGTTTGTGTGCTCTACCCTTGCAAATCTTAATGCGAACCATCCCCTGACAAAGGTTTGTACAAAGGGGAGGTCGGCCAGATGATGTCCCCAAACTTCGGTCGTCCATTGCTTCAACCTAGCCGCTGTATAATTTCTTCCTCGTACTTTGCTAACCAGAACCCTGTCTGCTGTTTCCATAGAATCTCCCAGCTGGATGTCCTCTCCCAATCTGAGAAACGCTTCTTGTGCTTTGGGTGTTACACACCTCTGCTTCTTGCTTGGCCTGATCCCTACATCAAAATGAGCCTGCGGAGGACCTTGTGAAGGAGGGTTTATGGGAGGGTTAGGGTTCGAAGGGTCAGAGGAAAGCCTCATAGGAAAAGCTCCGGAAATTGGCGGAATCATAGTGAAACTCCCTGATGTGGGGGTTGAGGGAATCAAAGTCGAGGGGATACCAGCTGAGGGAAGCGAGGGTTCACTGGGCGGAGCTATAGAGGGGTTGTGAGAGCTTGCTGATGGTGGGAATGAATCAAACCTAGAGGAGGAGCCAGCAAGATTGGGGCCTTCTGAGCGAGCCACAAAATTTTGGATCGGCGACGGCAGAGGAGGGGTTGAGAAAGCCGACCAGGAGGGGGTGACCTCTGGGAGAGTGGCTACCGAGCACGAGGGTCCTGAGAATGAGGGCAGCGTCTCTATCTCATCGGATAGCTCATTACTGTACTGATACAAGACCGACGGGTTTGCATGTGGAGTTGTCCAGATGGGGGTGCCCTCCAATGGGTCCTCCGAATAATCTACTAGGTCCTCCATAATTGCCCCGAAAGTCCCACACCAGCTGCCGTGGTAAAAAAATTTGTGCACGCCACTGTTGAGACCAAGAGCAGGTGGTGTGAAACGATAGAGGGAGGTGAGGAAACCAAAAAAGAATAACCCTGCTCGCTACGAAGAAACGACAATGTTGGAACAACATAAAACGTACAACATCCGCAACCAGAAATCTGCACAGGCTCTAGTTCACGAGGACAGAGGCTTCAAGCTTCAGGTCACCAGTTGCAAACCCTAACCCTCGTCGGGTCGCTTCCTTCGTCTCTTCATCTTTTTTCCCTCCCCTTGTGCCTCAATTTTTTTTGTTATTTAGTTAAGATTCTCTTTCTTGATAGTTACTTGTGAGTTATGTTGGCTTCTTTTACTTCTTTATTATCTTATCTTTCATCAAGAAAATACCATATTATGTGTGAATGAAGATCACAAAACAAAAGACACAAGATGTAGGCATTATGCCAGGGCAAAACCCCCCTCGAGGGGAAAACCCAGTCAAAAATTCTCTTCCTTCAATAGTATTCTTTGAGACTCTTCAACCTAGACAAAGACCAAACCTTCTCTCCACACCAAGTCAACCTTCCAGATCTTCGACCCCTTTGCAACAACACTTCCACCCCAACAACTTCAACTATGCAACAACTTACGACATCAGGCAACAACTGGCAACAACAACACTTGGAAGACTTCGATCTCCCAAACTAGGGCACGAAACAGAAAGAGAGTAGCTCCAACTCGCACTTCCTTTAGACTTCTTTTACCCACTTCGCACTTCTCCAGCTTCCTTAGAGATATCGAACTAGCTTGAGATGAGATGCTCCAAATGAATTTGACTTCCTTCTATTTATAGGCTTCAAGTGAGGTCGAATTGGTGTCGTTAGGCCGACTTGGTCTCCTTTAGGCTGACTTGGTGTGGAAGTTACATAAATTATATTTGATTCAATAGTAAACCTTTTTATATGATTCAAAAGCCCAAGAAGTGTCTCTTTAAATGTACAATGACTCTATAGACTCAATATTAATCCTAGGAGTCCACAATGGGTACTTTGACTAATATAATGATGACACAAGCATGCAACCCATGCTTTAATAAGTCATTGATACAAAATAAAAATTCTTTACTTTATTCTTTTGACAAGTGCATTTCATGATGATTCAAATACATTAATGAAGACCAAACCTAGTTACATTTTCCAACACTACCTCTTAACTAGGGAGGTATTCATAATATATAAATACAATGGAAGATCTCAAACTATATGAACAATGAAGAGTTTAGGCACCGCAATGCCATGGACTAGATTCCTGACTAGGGCAATCTATCCATTGGTCTCTCATCAATTTAGGCACTGCAATGCCACAGATTAGTTTTCTGACCAGGGGAATCTATCCAAGTGGGAATAAGATGGACTCAAGCTTTCAGCCTCTCTAGGTACCATAAGGCTTACCTGCTAACCACCAACCTAGGGACCTAGGTGTGTATCCACAGTGAGAGCTCTACATCCCATGCCACCCTCCCTACTTTGGGACCTAGACATCAACACAAAGTGTTGGCCAAATGTCCTCCCAAGAAATGCTTCACTCGCAAAGCCTCAACAAATCTCTTCCAATCTCTTATCATCAATACAATCAACAATATGTACTAAACCAAACATGTTCCTTAGATATTCAAACTTCTTATTAGGAAGAACCTTTGTTAGTATGTGTTCTACATGTTCATCCGTCGAGACATACTCCAACTTCACAATCCCATCCCGCACCAGGTTCCTAATAAAGTGGAACTTATTGTTGATATGCTTCGTTCTAGCATGGAACACGAGATCTGTAGGACATTTTGATACAAATTTGATTGACACAATTAATCACAGTAGGACTCAGAGACTTCTCGAACAAATCTATCAGAAGCTTCCTTAACCAAACAACCTCCTTTCCTACTTCACATGTAGCCACATATTCTGCATCAACGCTACTTAAAGCAACAAGATCTTGCTTCCTACTCATTCATGAGATCATAACAGCTCCCAGAATAGAACATCCTTCGATAGTGCTCCTTCCATCGGCCTCACTGCCACTCCAATCAGAGTCTGTGAAGCCAATTAGCTTGAATTCTTTACTATCATACTTTAGGCAGTGATGTATAGTTCCACGAAGATACCTGAATATGTGTTTGGAAGCTATCTAGTGATCATGACGAGGCTCCAACTGAAACTGACTAAGAATGTTTATTGCGAAACATATATCTGTCCTAGTATTTACCAGATACATTAGGGAACCCACCAACTGTCAATAGGAGGTAGGATCCACGAGACTAGAGTCAGAGCCTCTCAACTTCTTGAGATTAGTGATCATAGGAGTAGTGATTGGATTGGAATCTATCATCCCGAATTTCTGCAACAACTTGATGATGTACTTGTAATGTCCCTTTCCTAAATTTTTTTTGAACAAAATTAATTCCCCGATTTTGATAACATTTTTGGAGACTATGGGACCCACTCATTTTTGGTAAAGGACTTTGGAGTTAAAAGGAAGTTGAATTATTTTGATAGTGGAGTGTGGGAGCCACCCACACAATGGAAAACACACTTCACTTAGCATATGGTTTGAAATGCGTAGGAGGGAATTCAATTTGCTTGGTGGAGGGGCCCATGTGGGAAGGAAGGCCCACGAAATTATAAAAGGAGGGAGCTCAACTTCATTTGCATCATTTGGCATATCAAAACTTAACTCAGTTGCTCGAGCTGCTTAGCTGGGTGAATTGCTGTTCAACATGAGTTTTCCAATCAGAGATCTTGCCCTTTCTTCGGGGGACTTTGAGTGCCACCCTAGAGAGGTTCTTTCACACCTATTTGGAGGAGACTTACAATGAATTTTCCAGCATTTGCATTCAGATTTGCCAGGTAGTGCGTATTTCTGGAGGACGCAGGAGAGGCTCTTGAGGGAGTCATTTCAGTGCTCTTTCGGGGAGCAATTGCCGAAGGAAATTAGGAGAAGGGAGCTCAAGTATTTTGCAGGCTTTTTGGGGAGTTTGGGAGCTGGAGGAGACAACTATTTTCTGGAGTGAGTTTGCTGCTCCTGGGCCTGCACAGAAGGGTGTCACTGGGCACACGTGGGAGTGAGGAGCTTGCTCATTGAGGCTGGAACTTGCCGGGAGAAATAAGGATAATATTTGTGGAGTTGATTGCAACCTTTTTGGAGTGTTTTATGGTAGGTTTGTGGGTCAATTGACAAAAAACGTATTTCAGCAACTAGTGGAGAGCGTAGGGTCGATTTTCAGAGGTCCGAATTAGGCCAAACCCTTTCTTTCTGGGTTTTGGTGGGTTTTGCTTGAGGAGCTTGGACGTAAGTTTGTAGAATTTTCTGAGCACTTGAGGGTTCTAGCTATATCTTTGCAGCAAACAATGCAGAGCAGTACTTGGGTAGTTGATAGCAGCATCCGGGCTTCATATTTATTCACATGGGATTTGCTCTGCTCGCCTTTGAGGCAAGCCCATGTGCATTCCTTCCATATATTTATACTCTTGCTCCAGTTTATAATAAAATGACTCAACTGCTTCTTCATTTCTGGTTTTTCATGGGTGCATGCTAAAGTTTGAATTTTTTTGTGGTGTAATTTGTTGTTTGCTTGTATATCGCTGCTTTTCCTAATTAGGAACATGACAGTGGTATCAGAGGTCAGATCTTGGCTCAACCATGGGGGGACTTTCCTATGAGTGAGGAGGAAAAACAAAATATTACCTATAGGAGGCAAAGGTACCAGAGTAGGGAGAGGTAGCTAGAGATCACTCCAAACACTGAGGACCATGGGAAGGCGGTGATAGTAGAGCATATGGCGAGGCCCAAGAGCAAGGAGGAGATGGCCTTTGACAGTCTCTTGAAGGCCTTGAATGATTTGGAAAAGGGGTAGAAGGAGATGTTAGATGAGATCAAAATGCAGAACTGGGAACAAAGCACTCACCGAGATTTTCTATTTGGAGAAAATTTTGGATCCTCTCAACAGTTTGACCACCCTTCACCTACTGCGCAACCACCATCCTCTAGTGGGCCAACTAGAGCCACGTTGCCTTCTTTCCTACCTTTGGCACCGGGTGAATTGGGAGGAGTTGATGATCAAATGCCTATGGGAGAGTATTTCAGGGAGTGGCAGTCCATGGGAGAAGACTTCAGAGCAGCACCATCTTTCAGAGATTATTACCAGCTCAAGCAGAATGAGAAGGGAAGGAGCTATGGAGGCCAGGGCATGCAAAGCTCTGAGTTGCAGCGCACCATTGGGAAGATGTACTTCCCCACATATGATGGCACTACCAAGTGCACAACTCGTGCTTGGGTGGAGAAGATGGACACCTATTTCTAGCTCAACAGGATGATGGAGGTAGAGGCCATTAAAATGGCCACCTTGCATTTGGAGGTGGAGGCACACATCGGAGGGATCCAGAGGCTCACTTCAGGGAGTTGACCCAACTTAGGTAGACAAGACATCTAGAGCACTATATTTCAGAGTTCCTAAGGGTCTCGGTCATGGTACTAGATTTATTGGATGCCAAGCAAGTGTACACATTTGTAGAGGGGTTGATGGAGCCATTGCGCGGATTGGTGAAGTCACGTAGGCCCTTTACTCTACTGGAGGTCGTGACCTGTACGAGAGACTTGCAGGTGGCCATTCCGAAGACCCGGGCACCCTTTCCACCATGCACTCCCTACCCTCCGAAAGGGAGTGATACTAGACCACCCCTAGCGCAGAGAGAAGCCCAAGGGCGTGGGCAGCTGGACAATGAGACCAGGAGAGATCTCAGGAGGAGGAAGTTGTGCACTAGGCCATTGGTGCCCAACTGGCAAGGCCCATTATATCAAGGTCTTCTCGGACAATGATAAGGAGGATGAGGTGGAGTTGGAGTATGGTGGGGGAGACAGTGAGGGTCCGACAGAGAGGGGACCACCAACACCGTCCCCACATGGGGGAGCATCTTTTGCAATATTCGGGGGAGTCCTAGCCTCTTTGTGCGAGGTTCCCAAATTTTTGACCCTGAGGATCAAAGGCACAGTGTAGGGGTAGCGTGTCTCAGTCTTAGTAGACAACGGGGCCACCCACAATTTTATCGATACTCAGATGGTCCAGAGGAGAGGCATCACCACTGCAAAGTTTGAGGGGTTTTCAGTTTTGGTACTAGGGGATAGGACTATGCAGTGCACTTGATATGTCCCCGCTTTGATAGTAACCATGGGGAACTATTCGATGACAGTCTATTTCTTCGTGGTGGACGCACCAAACACCAATGTGGTGATGGTTGTCCAATGGTTGTATTCCTTGTTGGAATTTCTAAGTCCAATCCGTTAGAAATTCTTCTTGTACTATCTGGTTTATTTCACCTACTTGTTTAATTACTAACAAGTTATTTAACCATATAAAACCTGAAATAAACACAATACAGTCTCAACCATCTACAGATCAATGACTGAAAGAAATAGACAAACACACAAGGGACACCGTTATTTTTGGACAATCATCCCTGGAAAAACCCAACATGGGAAAACCGGTGCAGCAGTTCTGAGGGTTTTATTATTAAGCAACTTTTCTTGAGTACACTGGGTGCCAAACTGGCTCACCCAACAGAGATAAAAAATCTGGCAGTAATACCTCTCTTCGAAAGCAGATATTCTGAAAGTTTGCTTCACGAAACCCTCTCCAGCGCCTCTTTGAGGCATTGCATCATCCCTTCTGGCCTCTGCATCAGCCCTCTAAGGCTCTGTGCAGCCTCTTTGGCCCTCTGCGTCACTTGTGAAGCCTCTGCATCAGTCACGCAGGCCCTTTTGGCCTCTGCGCAGTCACTGTTGGCCTCTGCGCAGTCACTGTTGGCCTCTGCGTGGCTCCTTCTGGCTCTGCGTCTGCCTCTGCCTCTGCACTGGTCTTCCGACACTATCTTTGCCTCTCTGCCTCTGCACTCACTGCCCCTCACTGCAATATTGATCACTGGTTCGATTTCTCTTAGCAAACCTCGCTCTAGAAAATCGAATTGACTGATCACTCTGGTGTATCTCCAACTGACCCTCAAGCCTCCTCTTATACTTTTTTTGTTGAGTCTTCAACGACCGAGATTACATCTCTAATCAACAACTAAGATTAGATTTGGCTTTATCCATGTCATTTAGAACCTTCTAACCCAGTTTTATATTAATACCCATTAATATTTTTATTTTCCTAAGTTTAGACTTAGGAACCCATTAAAAATATTAATTATTTTAATATCTCCTTCATCGGGTAGAATTTCCCCAAACCATTTCTGGGTCTTGGAGATCTCATGTGCTTAGCCTCTCCACCAATTTTCATGGCTAGAGCACATCCGATGCTACCCCAAATCAACACTCCCACTTAGCGAGGAATGTGCTCTATTAATACTCCACCACTGAGCATTACTCTGATCATCCGGCACCAGTACCTGTGCTGATGCTTGGCCTTCTTGCTCAACATCCTCTGAACTGCTGCATCTTGTACTGCTGCCCATGGCTCTACCATTGCCACTGCTACATCTGTACGACAACTCCTCTGCATCTGTGTTGCTGCTGGTCCTTCCTCCCAACTCTGCATCTGCACTGCAACCCTCTCTCCTCATGCTGCATCGTGCTGCCCATAGCACTACCACTGCTACTGCTACACTGCAACTCAGTTACTGAGACGATGATAACTGATCTACCCAACTATTGACATCCTTGTCAGGCTATAAACCCTCCTGATGCTGAAGCTGTCTCTGCTGCTATGCTGTGCTCCCTCTGCTGCCTCTGCGCTGCTGCAAACCTCTCTGTGCCTTCCTGCACTGCTGCAACCTCCTTTGTGCCTCTCGCACTGCTGCAACCCCCACTGCGCTGCCTGGGACTACTGCACTCTAGCACTCTTTGCCGCTTCATCCGCATCTGCTTCTACTGACATCTGTAAACCTGCTACTATCACTTCAGGGCTCCGTAGCTGGATATGATCCAAGAGTTTGGGTACCTCAAGGATCCTGCCCATCTCCTGTAGTCCTCCTGACTATAGCTTGATGTCACCCCACCTCTTCTTTAGAAGTACATGAGCACTCATGGCACAACCGTCATCATCTTCTACCTCCTTCTCCGCCTTCGTTGGTGCTGTCTTGGAGTCTGACGCCTCTCCTTTATTCTTCTTCCTCTGACACTGGGTTGCATAATGGCCCAACTCTCCACAGTTGAAGCACTTTATCTTGGAGAGTTCCTTTTCCTTCGTCTTCCCCTGTTGCCCCGTAGATGCCAAAGTTGCATCCTCTTCCTCCCGGGCTCCTTTGCCACTAGTTCCTGCCTTGGTCAGCGGTCTGATCTTTTCTTGGCGAAGAACTGCCCACAATTCTTCCCAATCTGGAAGGTTCTCTCTGCCTACAATGCTTTGGATGAATGTCTCCCACTCCTCGGAGACTGCGTTTAGGGCGGTCCTCACCATTAACTCTTGATCCGGTGTGGCCCCTATGGAAGTCAGTTGGTCCCAAATCTCCTGCAATCTACTGAGGAAGTGATCTATCTGCTCCCCCTTTTGCATCTGATACGACCGCAGCTGATTCTCTAGTAGCATCTTCCTCTGCAGAGAAGTGCCCTGATACAGTGTCATCAAGGTGTCCCACATTTCCTTTGCCGTATTCTTCTCAGCAATATGCTGAACCACATGATCCTTGAACCCATCTGTAATATACCTTATCAGAGATATCCCTCAAACAGAAGCAAACTCCAACCAGAGAAATAATAGTAGTGCAACATACAATAATCTATATGTGGAATATAAGCAGATACTCGAGAAATGCAGAGAGAAATGCTAAGCCATTTTATTATACTG
Source organism: Pinus tabuliformis (assembly GCA_031772625.1). Classification (NCBI taxonomy): domain Eukaryota; kingdom Viridiplantae; phylum Streptophyta; class Pinopsida; order Pinales; family Pinaceae; genus Pinus; species Pinus tabuliformis. Next base: position 715,604,272 of record CM062820.1, read on the forward strand.
AGTAATGGAAAGAGTACAAGAGGTGATAAAAAAGATAGCACCTTGACTTGCACAAGGCAAGTGAAGAAATACACTCAGAATGGTAAGGAAATGGCTTCTCTTTGAACTGCGTCCTGACTGCCGAAGAACTGCTGTGCTGCTGCTACTGCTGGAATCAAATGAGGATTTGGGGCTGTTCCCCTCCTCAGAAAATGCTGAAACTCTGGAATCAACCTCTGCTCAATAAACCTAGAAAAGCCCAGAAAGCTTTTCTAAAATAGCTGATGCTCGAAAATCACCCCCTTGGGGATCTACACAATCCCTCAAGGCTCTGCGCTGCCCCTGAAGAGAATCCTCCAAAACTCTACCCGAAACTCTGCCAAAATCCTCCAATATGCAAGGGCTGATCCCTTGCTCAATCTCCCAGCTCAAATCCTCCACATAAACCCAATCAGGAGTCCTTACCCAAAGAGATTGCGTCCTCCCCTCTCAAGACTGTGCAGTCATCAAAATGTTCAGTTCCTCCTCAAATCCAGAGATTGCTCCTCCTGCAAAATATTGATGAAACTGCCTTGCTCGAGCAGGCACTCGAAGTCCCCCGGGGCTAAGGGTGAGATCTCCGAACGAAGACACTCGATGCACTAAACAGTGTTGCAGTCAGGCTAAACAACTAGCGTGCTCTAAGTCGAAATGACTAGCTCAAATGCAACATAATCGAATGATCAAAATGAGGTTGCTCCTCTCTCCTTTATAGCATTGGCCTCTCTCAAAACCCTAGGGCCCACCTCCTCCAACATAGCCTCTATCTTGCCACGTGCTCCTTCTCCATCTGCGCAGTCCCTCCAAGTGTCTATGTGAGCCCCTTCTCTACGTGGTCCTTAGGCCCCCTTGGCTCATCTTTTAAGTTACAATGTTGTGCTACTAGGGAGTGACTTTATTCATAAAGTGAGTTATGTCCCCCTTTCCTCACTTTTTATTTATAAATAACTATAGAAGGCAAAATTGAGCAAAATCGAATATTCCAATTAGCCATGGCTAATTAGGAATATTACACCATCAAGGATTATGCATTTCGCCTTGGCCATCGCATCCTCATACCTTTCGTTATTAGCTGTGTCGACTGGGATAGCCATGGTTCTTAGGGCGAAGGCCTTGATGTGATGTCTATCCAAAACGGACAAGATCTTGGCCTTCCAGATCACAAAGTTGGATGCCCCGTCCAGCCTGTCTTGATCCCTCAGTCTGTTCATGGCCAGCTCTGCTCTTCTTTTCGACTCCTCTGAGTCTCTACTTCCCTCCTGGAAGTTCTCTCTTCGACTCACTCTAAGTCTCTACTTCCCAACTAGAAGTCCTCTGCCAATAGTCGAATCACACCTCTCCGATCTCCTATGCTCCTGCAACACTGATCTGGATTTCTTGGCTAGAAATCCGCCTTGGTTTTGTCCCGTTAGGTACTGTTCTGCCTCGACAGCAACAATATGTAATATTCCTAATTAGCCATGGCTAATTGGAATATTCGATTTTGCTCAAATTTGCCTTCTATAGTTAATTTATAAATAAAAAAGTGAGGAAAGGGGGACATAACTCACTTTATGAATTAAGTCACTCCCTAGTAGCACAACATTGTAACTTAAAAGGGGAGCCAAGGGGGCCCAAAGACCACGTAGAGAAAGGGCCCACATAGACACTTGGAGGGACTGCGCAGACGGAGAAGGAACACGTGGCAAGAGAGAGGCTACGTTGGAGGAGGTGGGCCTTAGGGTTTTGAGAGAGGCCAACACTATAAAGGAGAGAGGAGCCTCCTCATTTTGATCATTTGATTATGTTGCATTTGAGCTAGTCATTTCGACTTAGAGCACGCTGGCTATTTAGCCTATCTGCAACACTATTTAGTGCATCGAGTGTCTCCGTTCGAAGATCTTACCCTTAGCCCTAGGGGACTTCGAGTGCCTGCTCAGGCAAGGTAGTTTCATCAATATTTTGTAGGAGGAGCAATCTCTGGAGTTGAGGAGGAACTGAGCATTTTGATGACTGCGCAGTCTTGAGAGGGGAGGACGCAGTCTCTTTGGGTAGGAGCTTCGGATGGGGTTTATGTGGAGGATTTGAGCTGGGAGATTGAGCAAGGGATCAACCCTTGCATATTGGAGGATTTTGGCAGAGTTTCGGGTAGAGTTTTGGAGGATTCTCTTCAGGGGCAGCGCAAAGCCTTGAGGGATTGCGTAGATCCCTAAGGGGGTGATTTTCGTGGGTCAACTATTTTAGAAAAGCTTTCTGGGCTTTTCTGGGTTTATTGAGCAAAGGCTGATTCCAGAGTTTCAGCATTTTCTGAGGAGGGGAACAACCTCCAATCCTCATTTGATTCCAGCAGTAGCAACAACACAACAGTTCTCCGACAGTTGGGACGTAGTTAAGAGAGAAGCCATTTCCTTACCATTCTGAGTGTATTTCTTCACTTGCCTTGTGCAAGTCGAGGTGCTATCTTTCTGATCACCTCTTGTACTCTTTCCATTACTCAGTATAATAAAATGGCTTAGCATTTCTCTCTGCATTTCTCGAGTATCTGCTTATATTTCATGTATATATTATTGTATGTTGCACTACTGTTATTTCTCTGGTTGGAGTTTGCTTGTGTTTGAGGGATATCTCTGATAAGGGATATTACAGTGGTATCAGAGCATAGATCTGGCTCAGCCTATGGAGCTAGCAGTCTATGACACTGAGGGAGAAGCCCTACATCTGTTACAGAGGTAGGAAATACAGAGATATTGAGCGTAGGTTGGAGAACACCTATGGAGAGGGAGACTGTGTTCGGGTGGTGGACACAGAACAGGAGGAGCCTATGGTGAACACAGAACAGGAGGAGCCTGTGGTGGATGCAGAGCAGGAGGATCCGATGGCAGATGAGGACGGGAAGAGATTTGCGGACATGCTCCTCAAATCAGTGTAGCATATGTCGAGGCAGATCGAGGTGATGGGGCAGAGATTCACGACAGTGGAGGCTAGACAGCGTGAGAACCCCCGGGTTTTCCAGGTTGGTGAGGGATCGGGTACATCCCATCATTTGCTAGAGTAGGGTGCCACTCAGCATGATACTACTCAGCAGATGGCCTCACATGCCCCTACACGCTCTACCATGCCCACTTTCCTAGGAGCAGACACTGGGGTCGGAGTACAGCAGGAGGGAGAGCTCGGTCATATGGGCGATTATTTTGCAGAGTACCAGGCCTATGGGCAGGAGTTCAGGGATGCCCTCTCATTCAGAGACTTTGTTCAGCTCCAGCAGGATAGTAGACCCTGCGACCATCACAGAGGATACCGGCATTATCATGATGGAGACACCCACCGCACAACTAGTAGATTCCACTTACCTACGTTTGATGGCTCATCAAACAGTTCGGCAAAGTCTTGGGTGGAGAAGTTGGACATCTATTTCCAGCTTAACCAGATGTCGGAGACAGAGGCCATCAAGGTGGCAACATTACATTTGGATGGTGAGGCCCAGGATTGGTGGTTCCATGGGTTGGTTACACTCGGACACTCCACAGTGACAACATATGCCGAGTTCACCAGGAGACTGATAAAGAGGTTTGACCGGAGGGATCCGGAACAACGCTTTGTTGAGCTGACGAGGCTCAAACAGACCGGGAATCCAAAGGCCTACATTGCAGACTTCTTGAGGGCTTTAGTGACGGTGCCAGATATATCCGCGGCACGGAGGATCTACATGTTTGTTGACAGGTTAGCAGAGCCACTTCGGGGTCTAGTCAGATCCACTAGACCAGCCACACTCCAGGATGCTATTAGCAGGACCCGGGACTTACAGGATGCCTTACCTAGGACCCGGACACCTTACTCCTAGAGACAGGATTTCCAGCCTACGGGGAAGGATGTGAGGATTCCGCCTCCAGAGGGGAATCCAGGACGAGCATAGATTGATGATGATGCCAGGAGGGAGCTGAAGAAGAAGCGGTTGTGCTTTACCTGTCAGGAGCCGTGGGCACCGGGACATAGGTGTGCTGCTGGCAAAGCACATTTTATTGAGGTCTTCTCCGAGAGCAGCGAGGAAGAGGATGAGGAGGATGATGTGGAGGTAGGAGATAGTCATGCCGCGCAGGATCCTCTTCCACCTCCACCACCAGTAGCAGGTGGTGTAGCTTTTGCACCTACCAGAGGGGCCCTTGCAACATTGCGAGGAGTTCCCAAGTATTTGACGCTGCGCGTACAAGGGGCAATACGTGGCCAACGAGTATCAGTTTTGGTTGATAGTGGGGCAACCCACAACTTCATCGATGCACAGATGGTTGAGCAGAGAGGTATACAGACAGAGAGCTTCGATGGCTTTTCAGTTTTAGTCCCAAGAGATCAGACCATGGTGTGTTCTCGTTATGTTCTAGAGTTATCAGTGACGATGGGCACCTACACACTGACTGACCACTTTTTCGTGGTCGATATTCCGGACACCAACATGATACTGAGTGTTCAGTGGCTTATCACTCTAGGGAAGGTCACGACAGATTGGAAGGCCCTAGAGATGGAGTGGGATGATGAGAAGACAGGGAGGCATGAGAAGATACGGGGACAACACACATATTTGCCTCAGACTGTTTCGGCTCATCGGATGGAGGCAATCTTTCGGAAGGAGGATGTAGAGTGGGGAGTGGAGCTGCGTGCATCAGAGGCAGGGACCACAGGGCAGACGGTGCACCCAGAGATACAATCCATCCTTGACTAGTATGCCACAGTGTTTGGGGAGATTCCGCCGGGACAACCACCAGACCGAGGGTTTGAGCACACCATTGAGCTTGAGCAGGGCATACAGGCAGTGATTACTACCCCCTATAGGCATCCCAAGGCCTATCGGGATGAGATTGAGCGGGCCATTCAGGAGTTGCTGGCTCTTGGGCACATTTGGCTGAGCAGGAGTCCTTTTTCTTCTTCCGTGGTGTTGGTGAAGAAGAAGGACGACACATTGATGATGTGCATTGACTCCAGGGCCCTGAACAAGAAGACCTTGAAGAACAGGTACCCCATACCCAGGATCGATGAGTTGAGAGGAGCACTGTTGTTCTCAAAGATCAATTTGAGATCTGGGTACCATCAGATTCGCGTGAGGGAGCAGGACATTCCCAAGACCGCCTTCAGGTGTCACTATGGGCACTTTGAGTTTTTGGTGATGCCCTTCGGACTAACTAACGCCTCAACTACATTCCAGTCCTGTATGAATCACATCTTCCGCAGTTACTTAAGGAAGTTTGTGTTGGTGTTCTTTGATGATATTCTCATTTACAGCAGGACTTGGGAGGAGCATTTCCAGCACATTGAGATAGTGTTGCGCATCTTGGAGGAGTAGCAGTTCTATGTCAAGCTCTCCAAGTGTGAGTTTGGGTTGACGAAGATGTTGTACTTGGGACACATCATCGGGGTGGACAGAGTGAGAGTCCACGAGGAGAAGATCAGGGCCATCAAAGATTGGCCAGAGCCGAGGAACGTGACAGAACTCCGGGGATTCATTGGCATTTGTACTTACTACCAGAAGTTCGTCAAGAGTTTCTCACAGCTTGCTGCACCCCTAACAGATCTGACGAGGAAGGGGGCATTCAGTTGGTCGAATACAACGCAGCGAGCCTTTGATAGGCTCAAGGAGGTTATGAGCAGCTGCCCAGTGCTTGTATTGCTGGATTTTTCGCAGTTATTTGTTTTGGAGTGTGATGCGTCAGGACAGGGGATCGACGCAGTGTTGATGCAGGGAGGTCACCCTATAGCCTTTGAGAGCTGGAAGCTCCTTCCGCATGAGAGGTTGTATTCTATATACGACAAGGAGATGTTGGCCATTATGCATGCATTGGCCAAATTCCCACAGTATTTAGTGGGTAACAGGTTCAGGGTGAGGACTGATCACAACAGATTCAGGTTCTTTTTGGAGCAGAAACAACTACAGGAGAGGCAGCAGAAGTGGATCAGTGAGATCCAAGCGTATGACTTTGACATTGAGTATGTCAAGGGTAAGAACAACATGGTAGCAGATGCCCTTTCACGTAGACCAGCCACGTTGTCTCTTATGAGCTTGGACACAGACTAGAGGGCTCGACTCTTAGTAGAGTACTCCAGGGACAGATTTGCATGTGAGGTTCCGGATGGGCAGGTGGCAGATGGTAGGTACAGGGTAATCGATGAGATCATCTACCATAGGGACCGGATCTTCTTGACTGAGGGATCTCAGCTCAAGAAGAAGATACTTCAGGCATCACATGATTCACCATTGGCCGGCCATCAGGGGTTTTCCAAAACCTACAGGGCCATTAGAGAGAGCTTCTCATGGAAGAGCCTCAAGGAGGACATACTCTAGCATATTCGGGAGTGCGATATTTGCCAGAGGAACAAGGGGGAGATGAGCCATCCCACTGGATTATTGTAGCCTCTTCCCATTCCAGAGGGGAAATGGGAGAGTATTTCGATGGACTTCATCACAGGGTTGCCCATGGTGCAGGGCAAGGATTGTATCTTTGTCGTCGTTGATTGATTGACAAAGTACACACATTTTTTCGCCATATCCGCACACTACACAGCAGTGCAGGTGGTCGAGCTGTTCTTTAGAGAGGTCTTCAGGCTACATGGTCTTCCTAAGACCATCATCAGTGACAGGGACAACCGTTTCATGGGCGGGTTTTGGCAGGAGCTTTTCCGGTTGGTGGGGACGGAGTTGACACCGAGTACCAGTTATCACCCACAGACAGACGGGCAGACGGAGATAGTTAACAAGTGGCTGGAGGGCTACTTGCGTAACTATGTCAGTGGGTAGCAGCGAGCCTGGCTGAAGTGGCTGCATCTGGGGGTTTACTGCTACAACACTACACATCACATGTCCATTGGTATGTCACCATTCTATGCTTTGTATGGATATCATCCTTTATCTTTTGCTGACGTGATGTTTGGTGCTAGCAAGGCTCCGAGAGCCAAGATTTGGATCCAAGAGAGTCAGGATATCCTCCGAGCTCTCAAGGATAATATGGCTACAGCGCAGAACCAGCAAAAGCTGTATGCTGATAGGGGTTGGGTGGAGAGACAGTTTGAGGTAGGGGACTTGGTCTACCTACGATTACAGCCATACCGACAGTCGTCACTGAAGCAAAAGGGAGCTGATAAGCTCAAGCCCCGCTTTTATGGGCCATACAAGGTGATACGTAGGATCACACAGGTTGCGTATGAATTGGAGCTGCCCCAAGGCAGCAAGATTCATAACGTTTTTCATGTATCATGCCTGAAGAAGGCATTGGGGCAGTAGGTGACAGTGACAGATGAGCTAGCACCCACGGATGATGAGGGGCATTTGGTGTTGCAGCTAGAGGCTATTATTGGTACTAGGGAGAGGCAGCTACAGAGTAGGACGGTCCGGGAATTCTTGGTGAGGTGGAAGAATTTACCGGATGAGGATGCCACTTGGGAGAGTGAGAAAATTTTGCAGCATCCATCACTTCAGTTGCTTGAGGACAAGCAACATTTTTCCGGGGGAGACTGTAATATTCCTAATTAGCTATGGCTAATTGGAATATTCGATTTTGCTCAATTTTGCCTTCTATGGTTATTTATAAATAAAAAGGTGAGGAAAGGGGGACATAACTCACTTTATGAATAAAGTCACTCCCTAGTAGCACAACGTTGTAACTTAAAAGGGGAGCCAAGGGGGCCCAAGGACCACGTAGACACTTGTAGGGACTGCGTAGATGGAGAAGGAACACGTGGCAAGAGAGAGGCTACGTTGGAGGAGGTGGGCCTTAGGGTTTTGAGAGAGGCGAACGCTATAAAGGAGAGAGGAGCCACCTCATTTTGATCATTCGATTATGTTTCATTTGAGCTAGTCATTTCAACTTAGAGCACGTTAGTTGTTTAGCTTGTCTGCAGCACTGTTTAGTGCATCGAGTGTCTTCGTTCGGAGATCTCACCCTTAGCCCTGGGGGATTTCGAGTGCCTGCTCGGGCAAGGTGGTTTTATCAGTATTTTGTAGGAGCAGCAATCTCTGGAGTTGGGGAGGAATTGAGCATTTTGATGAATGCGCAGCCTTGAGATGGGAGGATGTAGTCTCTTTGTGTAGGAGCTCCGGATGGGATTTATGTGGAGGATTTGAGCTGGGAGATTGAGCAAGGGATTAGCCCTTGCATATTGGAGGATTTTGGCAGAGTTTCGGGTAGAGTTTTGGAGGTTTCTCTTCAGGGGTAGCACAAAGCCTTGAGGGATTGCGTAAATCCCCAAGGGGGTGATTTTCGGGGGTCAGCTATTTTAGAAAAGCTTTCTGGGCTTTTCTGGGTTTATTGAGTAGAGGCTGATTCCAAAGTTTCATCATTTTCTGAGGAGGGGAACAACCTCAAATCGTCATTTGATTCCAACAGTAGCAGCAGCGCAACAGTTCTCCGGCAGTTGGGACGCAGTTCAAAGAGAAGCCTTTTCCTTACTATTTTGAGTGTATTTCTTCACTTGCCTTGTGAAAGTCGAGGTGCTATCTTTCTAATCACCTCTTGTACTCTTTCCATTACTCAGTATAATAAAATGGCTTAACATTTCTCTCTGCATTTCTCGAGTATCTGCTTATATTCCATGTATACATTATTGTATGTTGCACTATTGTTATTTCTCTGGTTGGAGTTTGCTTGTGTTTGAGGGATATCTCTGATAAGGGATATTACAGAATACCCCACCAACTTCACTCTCTGCAATTTGCCCACAACTTCCTATGCCCTAGCAACTGAATAACTGAGCCTCTAAGCTATGCACGGTCTCGGCAAGGCTGATTTGCTCCTCTGGCCAACGACGTCAACCCTCCTGGTCTCTGCGTGGCTCTTCGTGAGCCTCTTCTGCCTTCCTCTGCTTGTGCGCTGGCCTCTCTTTGGCTCGAACTGATGACGCAGGGCCTCTGTGTCAACCCTTCTCTGTTGCTTTCTGCCTAGGAACAACTTCTGTCACTCAGGAGTCGGGACAACTATTTCTGTTGCAAATTCTCTAATTCAGTTGATGCCTTCAGCTCTCGTGTGATCTGCAACGCTCCGATACCATGTTGGAATTTCTAAGTCTAATCCGTTAGAAATTCTTCCTGTACTATCTGGTTTATTCCGCCTTGTTGTCGCGCGGATTGGCACGACAACGCTCAGACCGGGGGCTGTCACTCTGATCCCCGATCCCTCCGTTTAAGCCTGTCTCCCGCGGCTAAGGGGGGTAGTCCCTGTGAGATGACGAGGCCAACTGTCGACCAGCTGGTTGGGAGACACAAGATACGATTAAGATAAGCACCGTGCCTTAAAAGATGATTTCTTTAAAACCACCACAAGAATCAGTAACCAGATATCGTATTCGTATCTTGACTTGAAAATTCAGCATGAAAGATATAACATGAGAAACCACTGAAACTGGCAAAACTGATTTTCCACAAAATTTAAAAAAAAAATTCGAAATTTTTTTTTTTATTTTTTATTTTTTATTTTATTATTTTATTTATTTTTTTTTAATTTTTTAATTTTTAATTTTTATTTTTTTTTTAAAATAAAAAGTTAATTCCTAAATTAAATTTTCTAAAACCTAAATCTAAAATCTAACCATAAAAAAAAAAAAAAAAAAAAAAAAAAAAAAACTAAAGCTAACACATTAAAAACTAACTAAAACAAATCTAAAAAATTTAACTTTTTTATATTTTATATTCAAAAGGAAAATTTAAGAGACTAAGTTAAAATCTAAATATAAACAAAACCTAAACTAAATGTAAAATAAAATCTACGTTAATCTAAATTCAAATCTAAAATTAAAATCTAAAATCAAATTCTAACCAAAGTTAAGTCTTAAAAAAAAAAACTAATTGAAATCTAATAAATTAAAATCTACCAGAACCAAAAAAAAAAAAACCGTAGATTTATGCTAACCCTTCACGAAAATGCAGGGTTTACCACGACTTTACCTGGCCCGAGAACGATGAGAGACGGCATACATGTACCCAACAGAACATTACCAATTTGCAGACGTCAAGATCGCTGAGGGTTTGCGTGAGACTGAGACGGCGGATTGAATTTCTGAGCGTTTTGTAGGTAGAACGTAATCCCGCAGTGCCCACGCCTGCGATTTTGTCTCTTTTCAGTCTAAGATTGCAGGTAACACGGAGTGAGGGCTCTTGACAGCGCAGGAATGGTTTCAATATTTTATTGCAGGTGTATTTGCGGTGATAGGAAGAGACTGCCACTGCAGACAGCGAAAGATGTGGGAGGAAAGGAAAAATCGAAACTGGAAAATGAGCTGCTAACACATTGACCAAAAACTGCGCAGAAGCCTGAGCGATTTGTCTGATACGTTAACCTACAAACCCGTAGCCTTGGACGAGTTTTCAATGGCATACGATGGATGGAAGGGAACTCACGTTTTAATGCTTATCAGTCGAATGGTAACCCCGTGCCTGGCTAACTCGCGGCCCCTTCAGGTGCTTCTGAGAGTTGTGGAGCCAAGAGTTGATTTACGGAGGCCGAAACCCCTGTGCATGGATCTATCCGTAGAGTCTCCACAAGAATATGAGCATAATTTTGCCCTTTCCCAGTTTTTTTCTAGGAGGCACGTGCATATTCGGGTTACAAGAATTTGAATCCTTCAAAATATTATTGAAATATTGGTTCTGACCATGACTTTAATTAAGTAGGGACAAGATATGGCTCAGAAGGAGACAGCGTATGAAAAGATCTCAGAACTCGTCCAAAGCCTGACAGTTTTGATGAGGAGCCTGCAATTCAAAAAAAAAAAAAAAAACCCTAATAAAAACTGAACAAAACAAGAATTTGAAATCTTAGAACAGCCAATTAATTGTACAGACTTGGCTCTTTAACAGCCAGATTTAACAATAATTGCAGTAATACTTTAGGATATCAAATAAGATTCAGAAATCTCTCATGTAAACCAGAAAGATAAATTCAAATGATTAGCCCAGGGCAAAATCAGCTGGGCTCTGCAAAGAAGAGCCCGTGGGAGTCAGCTGGTTCAGCCTAGAACTTCCCCAAACGCCCACCAATATTCTTCAGTAAAGGATCTCCTGCACATCTCAAGCAACCATCAATAAAGAGAGAAAGAATGCTGCTAGATCTCAGGAAATAATGGAGATACCTGCCATTATTTCAGAAACCCTAACAACATTCAAACCCTAGCAAGTGAACAAGATACCTGTGCTCACAATACTCTGAAAACAAGCTATTATTAATGGCTGAAAACTGAAATATGCAGAAAAATAAACATCTCACAACAATTCCAGAGAGTAACACCAGCAAGATTTTGGACCCCAAAGTCTTCTTTTATTAACCAGAAACAGATTACAAGAGAGTTTTTTCAGTATTGACTCACAGATCGAATTTTGAAATGACCACCTAAGACTCTATATAAAGGAAATGATCCCAACGGCTAGTTCGAATGATCCATGTAGAAATGATCTCGACCGTTGATGAAGATCAAGACATCTCTTGATCTCATCCGTCGATTTATTCAATTAATTTTTTTATTATTATTTTTTAAATTTTTTAAATTTCTTGTTATTTATTATTTTATTATTATTTTTTAAATTTTTAAAATTTTATTATTATTTTTTATTTATTTTATTTTTAAAAATTTTTAAATTTTAAATTTTTTATTATTTTTTATTAAATTTTTAAATTTTTTATTATTTTATTATTTTATTTCATTTTTTTAAATGGATCATCGAACTAAACCCTTGGAAACATCACCTAGGACCTAGGACTTAGGACTCACGAGGGGATTTAAAACATTTTTCGACCCTCAAGACACATTACATCATGACTTTTACAACTTACATCTCAAGGGGACAAGCCCATTTAACACAGACCCTCATCAATCACCCAGTTCTGCGACACAACTATAATCTAGCAGATTTAACACACTAGGATTCTCCTAAAGTTCTAATGACAAAATCCATCCCGGCTTTGGGGTTAGGTTTGAAGGAAAACTCTGCCGATCCATGGATCGGTGAGACGAAAAACCTTCCGGGACATAGATTATCATAGAAAGTTAGGTCCACCTAGGCAAATTTACATACATGACTCTGATCTGCTTAGATTATTTACAATTCATACATGCAGACTGGGTTTACAATTGAAATGATCAAGCTGCTGATGATTGTAGGCTGGCATGGACACGTCGTTCAGGTGCTACCTCTTTCTGCCAAGAAAAGAGGGTGTACCGCATGGGAAGTTGACCAGTAGTGGTCAACATCTGGCTCTACTTGGGGACACGTTGCTGCTCTGTAGGAATGTGAGAATCCAGAATCTGCATCCATGCAACACACAACAAGATATAAGTAGCGTCCGTCCAAAATCATCATATACATTAAGCACAGGAAAGATAAAAGCTCTTCATTTATTAACTAACTAATAACATGAAAAGTAAATCTAATCCTAAAAACAGAAATGAAATGCTGAAAAGACAAGGAGTAGGGATAGAAATACAATACAGAAGATGCCCCATGGCGTCAGATATCATCTCTGAAGAACAGCTTGAGCATTTGGCCGTTCACTGGTAGATCAAGTGGTTCGCCATTCAATCTGCTCAAGTAGAATGAGTTTGGCCCGGCTATATCTCTAATGATGTATGGTCCCAGCCACAAACTATCAAACTTCTTATGTTTTCCCGGCTTTTAATTTTTGCGATCCCAGAGTAAAACCATATCTCCAACCTGCAAAGATCTGGATCGAGAGCATTTATCAAAGCTTTTCTTAATATTAGATTGATTTTTACATATAGCCTCAAAAGCTATCCGACGAGCCTCATCTAATTCCACAATCTGATCTATCCTATTCTGAACAACATCTTTATTAGTGGAAAATTTTTGGAGAAGCTGATAGGCTGGCAATTTTAGGTGCACAAGTAAGGTAACATCCAAGCCATAAACTAATTCAAAGGGAGATTTACCAGTAGACTTGTTCTTAGTAATTCTGTCTGCCCACAAAGCATACTTGATTTTGCTGTCCCAAGACTTCTTGTTATCTCCTACTATCTTCTTGATAATGGTTATGAGATTTTTATTACTTGATTCAGCCAAACCATTACCCTGAGGATAGTAATTCGACGAATGAGATAAAACAATGCCATATTTGAAACAAAAAGATGTAAACTCTGAAGAACTAAAAGCCTTGGCATTGTCCGTAGTGATCTTAGCGGGGACACCAAATCTAGTAATGATGTTATTTTCAATGAAATCCATAATAACCTTTTCAGTGGCATTCTTAGCAGGGATGGCTTCGACCCATTTAGTGAAATAATCTGTAGCAGTTAAAATCCATGAGTAGCCATTGCTAGAATTTTCATGGAACTTCCCTATGAAGTCCAGACCCCAATGCTGAAAAGGTGCCTCCACAATAACAGGTTGTAGAGGAAGGGCAGCAAGCTTCTGCTTCCCAGTGAACAGCTGACAGGCTTGACACGTTCTAACATACTTGTGCACATCAGAAAAAATCGAAGGCCAATAATAGCCAGCTCTCAGGATTTTGTGGGCGGTAGTTCTAGCGGCATAATGACCACCACAAAATCCTGAATGAAATTCGGAGATTAACCTTTTGGACTCAACATCGTCAACACACCTAAGCACTATGCCCTTAGGATTTCTCCATCCAAGGCCATCCTTCATAAGGCAGTACTTAGTGGCCTTTAGTCTAAGAGCCCTTCTCTTATGAGCGACTAAATGGTTAGGACATGCAAGATTTGTCAAGTAGTAAACTATGTCCTTATACCATTCATGCTCAGCTAATCTTCTCAACTCTGGCGAAGATAGATCGTCAAGGCAGAACAAACCAAGAGTCTTTTCATTACTTTCAGTTAACATTTGAGCTAAACCTTGGCCTTTGATCAGCCTGGTGGGTCTAATTTCTAAATCGTACTCCTGTATCTTAGTAACCCACCTAGCACGAGTCCCTAAGCAATTAGTTTGAGTCAATATGTCTTTAACAGCAGAATGTGGGACGAAAGCAATGATCTTAGAATAACCCACATAAGTTTTAAAATGCTTAAGAGACTTGACCAAGGCATAAGCCTGCTTTTCCATGGTATTGTACTTCAACTCAGAGTTTTGAAGTGCTCTACTCATGAAAGCAATAGGCTGCTCGTGACCATCTTTATTCTTTTGAAGAAAAACACCGGCGATGGTATCTTCAGAAGTGAAAGAAAAAATCATGAAATCCTTGGAGTAATTAGGACTAACCAAGACAGGGGCTTTTGCAATAGCGGACTTGATTTCTTGGAAAGCCTTTTTGCCCTCTTCTTGCCAGACAAATTTTGCATCTTTCTTTAGAAGACTTTGAATGGGCTTAGCTATTTCTGCATAATTTGGGATGAATCTTCTAATAAAATTTATCTTTCCAAGGAAAGACTGAAGGGATTTAAGATTATGCGGGAGAGGAATCTTTTGAATCGCTTCAACTCGTTCGGGATCGATCTTGATTCCTTCCTTAGAAATGATATGACCGAGTAATTTCCCTTCTGTTACCCCAAAAATAGATTTAGCCGGATTCAAAGAAATTCCATATTCTCTACATCTATCGAAAACTTTCCTAAGATGATCTATATGACTGATACCATCTTTAGAGAAAACGGTAAGATCGTCTTGGTAAATTTCGATAATTTTCCCGATCAACCCTTTGAAGGCATAATCCATGGCCCTCTGGAAAGTAGCCCCAGCGTTTGTCAACCCAAATGGCATTCTAATGTATTCAAAAGTGCCCCATGGTGTTGTGAATGTGGTCTTGTGTCGATCTTCCCTTTTAACCCAAACTTGATTGTACCCAGAAAAGCCATCTAGCAATGACATCATTCCAGACCCAGTTACTCTTTGCAACAAAGTTTCCATGTTTGGCAAAGGGTAATTATCCTTTTTACATGCTAGATTAAGGTTTCTAAAATCGACACAAAGTCTTATTGAACCGTTCTTTTTCCTAACAATCACCAAATTCGAACAGCATGTCGAATACCTAGTTTGAGCGATGATCCCTGCTGAAAGCATCTTTGCAAGCTCTTTCTGGACCAAGGGGGCTAATTTCGGATTAATTTGCCTAAGTTTCTGCCGAAAGGGTTTAGCATTTTCATCCTTTAAGGGAATAGTATGCTCCATAACATCTTCCCTATAGCCTTTTAATTCATCATAGGAAAAAGCTAAAACGTCTCTATATTCATGCAGTAAATTAGTTAACTTTTTCCTTTCCTCCAAACTAGTACCTTTACCAATTTTAACTATTTTCGGGTTTTCGGAAGTACCAATGTTGATTTCGAGGTACTTGCCTGGGTCCCACTTGTTTTCTTCTCTCAGCTTCGTAGCATCATGCCGATCAAAATGTTGCTCTAAGGCAACTACATTTCTGGGAGTAGGATTTATGATATGTCTATGATCTAAAGAACCATCCTCGTCAGAAACTATCCAGAAATCCTCAAACTCATCCAAACTATTGAGAAAACGAACGACTTGTTTTTCATCATTAAAAACTTGCCAATGCTCTGAGTTGTCTGGAACAGATGGTCTGAATATCACTTCCATTTTAATTTTATCGTTAATTAACTCGTCAGACAACTGGAAAGTGGTAGCAGCTACGGCAAGTTCATCTGCCGAACTATTTAGCTCTCTAGGAATTGCTTCAAGGTTAAGGGCATCGAAGTGCTCCATAGTATCCCACACAGCATTTCGATAGTTTCTTAATCTCTGATTTCTACATGTGAATTTGTTTTTAAGCTGCATGATAACCAGATCGGAATCCCCCTTGATGCTAAGCAATTTAATCCTCAAAGCTTTGGCCAATTCAAGACCCAACAATATAGCTTCGTATTCAACGACATTGTTGGTTGCTTCAAATTCTAAACGATAGGCAAACTTGAATATATGACCAAGGGGAGATTTAAGCACTACTCCCGCACCCTTACCATGACTAGAGAACGCACCATCGAAGTACATATACCAGACTTCATCTTTAAGATTTTTAATCTCATCATCGGGAGGAATTATGAAATTGGACATGATAGAGTAGTTCCCGATGTCAGATTGTTCTCTAATTATTTCGTTATGAGGCTTCTTAGGATTTTCAACATGAAATTTCCTCTCGGGCTCTTTATTTAGCCTAACAAAACCATCACCACTAGGAGAAGGAATCATAGCATATGACCAATTCATCTGAATGCTTCCTCCTAGATCAGAGGCCCACTTTCTAGATAACAGCATACCCCAAGCATCAGGTACATCAACGACAACGATATCCATAACAACCATGATGTCCGGGTAAACTGAAAGGTGAACTTGTAAATCCTTGATTAAACCATGTACTTCGATTTTCTTAGAATCCATAGCACATATATTATAGTAGGGTCTAGAAACTCTTAAGTTAAGCTGTTCCATGACCCTTTTAGTCATAACGCAAGCAGATGCGCCTGAATCCAACATGCAGTTATTCAATTTATACTCGTTGACTAATAAGGTGATAAAGAAGGGTTGATGATCTTTGTTATCAGCATCTACGCTTTGCAGATAAATAGGAGCATCATTATAGTCAACCTCGCGAATCTTCTGCTGAGAAGTGTTGACTTGAGGACCCTGAATTGCCTTTAGTAACTTGTCCTTTTGGGAAGGGATCTTAGCGATCTCAGATACAGGAACCCAGATTTTTGCATTGTTAAACCAATTTCCTAAATCAACATCTATTCCAGAGTTTATGCCAGGGTTTAAAGTTCGAGGGGGAATTTGATTCCCGCTCTGATCTTTATCCCTTCTTTGGTATGTCAAACCCCTATCTCTAGCAATTTCTAAAATTTTCTCAGGAGAGGGTTTCTCACCATATAACCTAGCCAAAATGTCATCTTCATTTTCGAGGTTATTAATACTAAAAGCAGATGAAGGATCCATAACATCATAGCTCCTTTCCTTAATCTCTATCCAATCATTCATGGGAACAGGAAACTTGCTCCCTACTACGTTTATTTGCTCACCTGTCCCAAGCATTCCATTATCCAAGAGTCTTCTGATAATGAGACAAGAGGACTCTTCGTGAAAAGCATCGCAAGCACGACAGTAAGGAGGAGCATCATCTACCAGATTAGTAAGCGGGTTAGGGGGTCTCTGCTCACTAGATTGACCCCTTCTTTGCCAATTATTATTTTTGTTATTATTATTTCGAGGCTGAAAATTTTGCGATTGCGTTCTTTCCATCTGAATCAATCTATTCTGCAAAGTGTTTATCTCCTTATTATGATTAATTTCCATGGTTTCAATTTTTTGAAGCAACTTGAGAACAAGTTCATTTTCAGGCTCTTGGACTGCGTTTCCCTTAGGTTCCTTTAGTTTCGTAGCAGCCCTATCAAAACCTGGGATTTCAGATTTCCCAGAAGCTGCCTTGTCCTTTTCAAGTTCTACAGCTAAGGCTTGGCAATCTCGATAATCAGTAAGTTTAGCACGCCTTAACTCATAAGATGGTTCAGGACCAAAGGCATGAATGTAAAAATCTTGGAGAGTTTTATCTGTAGGTTTATAGTCTTGAGGTAATTCTCTAATAATACCATTAAACCTTCTATTAAATTCTTCAACAGTTTCATCCTCTCTCTTTTTTATCAGAGTAAGAGCTCTTACAAGATGTCTTCCCTCTCTCTTATCTCCATATTTTTCTCTAAATGAATTTATGATTGATTGTAAAGAGTTAAATGAATTTGGAGGTTTTTCTGTAAACCAGTCATAAGCATCACCAGCTAGAGTCAAGATAAAAAGAGACATCCTGATATCTTCATGATCAAAATCAGGAGATCTAGCATACTTAGCCATCCATATATTGAAATCTCGCAAGTGGGAATTAACAGTAATGGCATTATCCCCTTGAAAATTAGGCAATTTGTCCAACCCAACAGATGGAATAGCATTGGGGGATCCAGGAATGTTAGAAAAATCACAAGGGGCATACAGACTCATGGTGCTGCGCCTAACTTGACCCTTACAAAGCAGATGAATATCGGAAAGGGCTTCTTGTCCAAGATTTTCAAGGAGTGTACGAGAAGCAAGTTTGTGTGATCGCACCCTGTAAACCTTTTCAGGATCAGGAGTGGGGTTGCACAGACTGCTTGGATGTCTTCTAGTGTACACTCTTGCAGATAATATAGGAAGTGGAGTCGCCACTTGAACAAGAAGTTAGACACAGAAAAGCTTGAAATGTAAGAACCAAGGACAGAAAAACTCTATCCCCGGCAACGGCGCCAAAAAATGTTGTCGCGCGGATTGGCACGACAACGCTCAGACCGGGGGCTGTCACTCTGATCCCCGATCCCTCCGTTTAAGCCTGTCTCCCGCGGCTAAGGGGGGTAGTCCCTGTGAGATGACGAGGCCAACTGTCGACCAGCTGGTTGGGAGACACAAGATACGATTAAGATAAGCACCTAAAAGACTCGATTTATTTAGAAGACCAGTGCCTTAAAAGATGATTTCTTTAAAACCACCACAAGAATCAGTAACCAGATATCGTATTCGTATCTTGACTTGAAAATTCAGCGTGAAAGATATAACATGAGAAACCACTGAAACTGGCAAAACTGATTTTCCACAAAATTAAAAAAAAAAATTCGATTTTTTTTTTTTTTTTTTTTTTAAATTTAAATTTTAATTATTTTATTTTATTTTTATTTTTATTTTTTTTAAAAATAAAAAGTTAATTCCTAAATTAAAAAAATTTAAATTTCCTAAAACCTAAATCTAAAATCTAACCATAAAAAAATAAAAAAATAAAAATAAAACTAAAGCTACCACATTAAAAACTAACTAAAACAAATCTAAAAAATTTAACTTTTTTATATTTTATATTCAAAAGGAAAATTTAAGAGACTAAGTTAAAATCTAAATATAAACAAAACCTAAACTAAATGTAAAATAAAATCTACGTTAATCTAAATTCAAATCTAAAATTAAAATCTAAAATCAAATTCTAACCAAAGTTAAGTCTTAAAAAAAAAAACTAATTGAAATCTAATAAATTAAAATCTACCAGAACCAAAAAAAAAAAAAACCGTAGATTTATGCTAACCCTTCACGAAAATGCAGGCTTTACCACGACTTTACCTGGCCCGAGAACGATGAGAGACGGCATACATGTACCCAACAGAACATTACCAATTTGCAGACGTCAAGATCGCTGAGGGTTTGCGTGAGACTGAGACAACGGATTGAATTTCTGAGCGTTTTGCAGGTAGAACGTAATCCCGCAGTGCCCACGCCTGCGATTTTGTCTCTTTTCAGTCTAAGATTGCAGGTAACACGGAGTGAGGGCTCTTGACAGCGCAGGAATGGTTTCAATATTTTATTGCAGGTGTATTTGCGGTGATAGGAAGAGACTGCCACTGCAGACAGCGAAAGATGCGGGAGGAAAGGAAAAATCGAAACTGGAAAATGAGCTGCTAACACATTGACCAAAAACTGCGCAGAAGCCTGAGCGATTTGTCTGATACGTTAACCTACAAACCCGCAGCCTTGGACGAGTTTTCAATGGCATACGATGGATGGAAGGGAACTCACGTTTTAATGCTTATCAGTCGAATGGTAACCCCGTGCCTGGCTAACTCGCGGCCCCTTCAGGTGCTTCTGAGAGTTGTGGAGCCAAGAGTTGATTTACGGAGGCCGAAACCCCTGTGCATGGATCTATCCGTAGAGTCTCCACAAGAATATGAGCATAATTTTGCCCTTTCCCAGTTTTTTTTTAGGAGGCACGTGCAGATTCGGGTTACAAGAATTTGAATCCTTCAAAATATTATTGAAATATTGGTTCTGACCATGACTTTAATTAAGTAGGGACAAGATATGGCTCAGAAGGAGACAGCGTATGAAAAGATCTCAGAACTCGTCCAAAGCCTGACAGTTTTGATGAGGAGCCTGCAATTCAAAAAAAAAAAAAACAAAACCCTAATAAAAACTGAACAAAACAAGAATTTGAAATCTTAGAACAGCCAATTAATTGTACAGACTTGGCCCTTTAACAGCCAGATTTAACAATAATTGCAGTGATACTTTAGGATATCAAATAAGATTCAGAAATCTCTCATGTAAACCAGAAAGATAAATTCAAATGATTAACCCAGGGCAAAATCAGCTGGGCTCTGCAAAGAAGAGCCCGTGGGAGTCGGCTGGTTCAGCCTAGAACTTCCCCAAACGCCCACCAATATTCTTCAGTAAAGGATCTCCTGCACATCTCAAGCAACCATCAATAAAGAGAGAAAGAATGCTGCTAGATCTCAGGAAATAATGGAGATACCTGCCATTATTTCAGAAACCCTAACAACATTCAAACCCTAGCAAGTGAACAAGATACCTGTGCTCACAATACTCTGAAAACAAGCTATTATTAATGGCTGAAAACTGAAATATGCAGAAAAATAAACATCTCACAGCAATTCCAGATAGTAACACCAGCAAGATTTTGGACCCCAAAGTCTTCTTTTATTAACCAGAAACAGATTACAAGAGAGCTTTTTCGGTATTGACTCACAGATCGAATTC
The DNA here is from genome assembly GCA_031772625.1 of Pinus tabuliformis. Lineage (NCBI taxonomy): Eukaryota > Viridiplantae > Streptophyta > Pinopsida > Pinales > Pinaceae > Pinus > Pinus tabuliformis. The sequence continues at coordinate 715,624,769 of CM062820.1, forward strand.
TGAAATGACCACCTAAGACTCTATATAAAGGAAATGATCCCAACGGCTAGTTCGAATGATCCATGTAGAAATGATCTCGACCGTTGATGAAGATCAAGACATCTCTTGATCTCATTCGTCGATTTATTCAATTAATTTTTTTATTATTATTTTTAAAATTTTTAAAATTTCTTATTATTTATTATTTTATTATTATTTTTTAAATTTTTTATTATTTTTTATTTATTTTATTTTTAAAATTTTTTAAATTTTTAATTTTTTATTATTTTTTATTAAATTTTTAAATTTTTTATTATTTTATTATTTTATTTCATTTTTTTAAATGGATCATCGAACTAAACCCTTGGAAACATCACCTAGGACCTAGGACTTAGGACTCACGAGGGGATTTAAAACATTTTTCGACCCTCAAGACACATTACATCATGACTTTTACAACTTACATCTCAAGCGGACAAGCCCATTTAACACAGACCCTCATCAATCACCCAGTTCTGCGACACAACTATAATCTAGCAGATTTAACACACTAGGATTCTCCTAAAGTTCTAATGACAAAATCCATCCCGGCTTTGGGGTCAGGTTTGAAGGAAAACTCTGCCGATCCATGGATCGGTGAGACGAAAAACCTTCCGGGACATAGATTATCATAGAAAGTTAGGTCCACCTAGGCAAATTTACATACATGACTCTGATCTGCTTAGATTATTTACAATTCATACATGCAGACTGGGTTTACAATTGAAATGATCAAGTTGCTGATGACTGTAGGCTGGCACAGACACGTCGTTCAGGTGCTACCTCTTTCTGCCAAGAAAAGAGGGTGTACCGCATGGGAAGTTGACCAGTAGTGGTCAACACGCCTACTTGTTTAATACTAACAACTTATTTAACCATATAAACACTGAAATAAACACAATACATTTGATAATTCTATCACTGCAACAACCGATTTACTTTACCTACTTATTTTCCAATAAGTTATTTATGAAAAACCTTCAATAAACATTAAAGTAAATTTTGTTGTAGATATCACACCATAATACAGAAACAAACACATGCACAAGAATCAACACATCGACACAGTTATTTTGGACAACAGTCCCCGGAAAAACCCAATGTGGGAAAACCGGTGCAGCAAGGGAGGATTTTATTATTCAGCAATTCTTTAGTACGACAAGGTGCAAAACTTGGCTTACCCAACAGAGAGAAAAATTCTTCAGCACTTGTCCTAGTCTTAGCGTCAGCTCGACTGACTTCTGCATAGTTCTCGGACACTCTGCGTCAGCCCCTGCTTCTCTGTGTCAGCACTGGGATGCTCTGCGTCACCCATGCAAGCCCTCTAGTGACTGCGTAGTCTGCTACTTCTGCAACCTTTGCGCTGGTCTTCTGGTGCTGTACCCGTCTCTCTGTTCCGTACTTGCTGGCTCCTGCTGCTCTCCAGATTACTAGTTCGAATTTCTCAGCTAACCCTACTCCAGAAATCGAACTGATTGGTCTCCCTCAATGTGTTCTGCAACTATCCCTCAAGCCTCTTCTTATACTTTTCTCGTTGGTCCATCAACGATTGAGATTAAATCTGCAATCAACGGCTAAGATTAGATTTGGCTTGATCCATGACTTTTGGACCCTTCTAACTCAGTTTTATTTTAATACCCATTAATATTTTATTTTTTCGATGTTTAGAATTAGGAACTCCATTAAAAATATTAGTTATTTTAATTTCTGCCAAACTGATTAGAATCTACCCAAACCATTTCTGGGTCTTGGAGATCTCATGTGCTTTAGCCTCTCCACCAATTTTCATGGCTAGAGCACATCCAATGCTACCCCAAATCAACACTCCCTCTTAGCAAGGAATGTGCTCTAGTAATACTCCTCTTTGAGTATCACCCTGATCATCCAGCATTGATCCTTGTACTGATGCTAGGCCTCCCCGCCCAACATCCTTTGCACTGCTGCATCCTGTATTGCTACCCATGGCCCTGCCACTGCCATTGTTGCATCCGTATGACAACTCCCTCTACATCCGTGTTGCTGCTGGTCCTTTCTCCCAACACTGCATCTGCAGTGCAATCTCTTCTCGTCATGTTGCATTGTGCTATTGCTGACTGCTATCACACTGCAACATCACCCCCATTTCTGCTATTGAAATGGATTCTTTACCATCCCCATCTTCCCCCTGAAATAATCAAACTTTGTTCTTCCAAGGGCCTTGGTGAGGATGTTTGCCACCTGTTGTCCTGTAGGAGTGTAGCTCAATTATATAGCTCCTCGTTGGATACAGTCTTTGACAAAGTGACACCGGATATCAATATGCTTTGACCGATCATGAAACACTGGATTCTCAGAGAGCTTGATGCAACTTTGATTATTGCACATGATCCTGGTCGCCTCCATTCTTCTTCTGAATAGATTCACAAGTAGTTTTCTAAGCCATATAGCCTCACACGAATCTGTGCTCGCCGCCATATATTCTGCCTTAGATGAGCTCAGAGCCACAGAGTTCTATTTCCTACTGCACCAGGAAGTCATTCTTGATTCAATGTTTCAACAATACCCAGAGGTACTTTTTCGATCCACTGAACTCCCTGCCCAATCTACATCAGTAAATCCACTCAATCTGATATCCTTACTCTTGATGTACAAGAGTCCATAATCGATTGTTCCTTGTAAATACCTGAGAACATGTTTGGCTGCTACCTAGTGCGCCCTCTTCGGCTCCACCATGAACTGACTGAGGGTGTTGACAGCGTAGCAAATGTCTGCCCTGATATTGACCAAATACATCAGGGACCCTATGAGCTGCCTGTATAGGTGGGATCAACATCCTTGTCTTTTGATGCATCAATCTTCTTCTAGTTGGTGATCATTGTAGTAGCCATGGGTCTACAGTCCTCCATCCTGAATTTCTTCAGGATTTCTGTAGCATATCTCCCTTGCCCAAGGAAGATCTCTCCCTTTTGCTGCCAAACTTTGAACCCTAAGAAATAATGCATTCGTCCCAAGTCCTTCATATCGAATTCTGTGGCTAGATTCTTCTTGCAGTCTCCGATGAACCTGGATGATCCTATTAGAAAGAGATCATCGACATACAATACTAATATTAGCGACGCATTCTCGACAACTAAATAGTAGAGATTTGGATTTGCGTCACTCTTGACAAATCCCATCTTCTGCAAGTAGCCATGGATTCGACCATACCATGCTCTAGGTGCCTATTTCAGCCCATACAAGGCTTTCTTCAACCTGCATACATGAGACTTCTTCTCATGTGTCTCAAAGCCCTTTGGTTGTTCATTGTATACCTCTTCTTCTATCACCCCATTCGGAAATGCCGTTTTGACATCCATCTGATGAATCTCCCACCCCATTTGTGCTGCAAAAGATATCATGGTTCTAATAGATGTATACCTGGCTACCGGGGCAAAGGTCTTTTCGTAGTCAATTCCTTCCTTCTAAGCATACCCCTTAGCCACAAACCTAGCTTTATATTTCTCAACACTGGCATCTGCAACGTATTTGATCTTGTAGATCCATTTCGAACCTACCACTGATCTGTCTTGAGGCCTTGGCACTACCTCCTAGACGTCGTTCACCATTATGGAGTTGTACTCCTCGACCATCACATCTAGCCAAACATGATGTTGATCTGTCTCCTGGAAACTGGCAGGCTCCCCATCCTGAGCTACTAATGCCTGATATCTATCTGGCTGTTTTCGCTCCCTCTTATTGTTTCTTGGCGCACTGATGAAGTCCTCTGCATCTCGCAGAATCTGACGAAGTTCCCTGCTAGTTCTTCCTCTGCCAGCAGGTGCTTCTGTTAGCTCCTCCTCATCCTGTGAATCTTCCTGACTCGAGGAAGAATTCTTTACTTCCGTTGGTTGAAGAGGTTTAACCAATGGCTCCTCTTTTGACTGCTCCTCAGAAGGCATTTCACGAGATTTTCTGAAAGCCCTGTCCTCCATGAACTTCACATCTCATCGAACCACTACCTTCCTGCTCCCTGGAAGATAGATTTTGTATGCCTTATCATTCTCGCTATATTCCACTAGATATCCTTTCTCCGCAGTTTGATCCAGCTTTTTCCTCTTTTCCTTGGGTACACGACAATATGCTAAACTCCCAAATATCCTGAAGTGACTGACTTCAGATGTCTTCCCTGTGAAAACTTTCTCTGGAGTAATCTTGCCCAATGCCCAATGAGGAGTCCTGTTCTGAACATAAACTGCTGTGTTGCATGCTTCTGCCCACAAGAATTTTGGCATATCCTGATCATACATCATGGCCCTAGCTGCTGCTATAATAGTCCTCCTGTTCTTCCTTTCTGCTACTCCATTCTGCTCCGTATTGTAAGGAGCAGTCCACTCTCTTCTGATGCCCTCCTTAGTGCAAAAATCGGTGAAGTCCTTATTGACATACTTTCCACCATTATCTGAGCGCAAAAATTTTATTTTCTTCAGAGTCAGATTCTCCACCAGAGCCTTGAACTCTTTGAATCGACAGAAAACCTTGTCCTTGGTTTTCAGAAAATAAATCCAGGTCTTCCTTGAGTGGTCATCAATGAAGGTAAGGAAGTAGTCGGCACCACTAAGAGCTTTAGTGGACATAGGTCCGCAGATATCTGAGTGTATCAATCCTAGTACACTCTTGGCCCTCTTTTTACTTCTAGGAAATGCTGCTTTGGCATACTTTCCTAGAGCACATACTTTGCATACATCATCTCGTTCCGTACTAAGGTCCAAAACGCCTGTTACAGTACTCTTGAGAATTTTCATAGCCCCATGGTGCAAATGTCCCATTCTTCTGTGCCATAGTTCGTTCAAATCCTTGTCTCCATGACTGCCTATTAGTACCATTGGTGATTCTAGTTGTAGTCTATACAACCTATTACTTTTGATCCTGATCTGCACTTTCTTTTTCCAGCTCGGGTGTTTGACGTATACTTTCTCCTTGATGAAGAAGACGTCATAGCTTTTGCCTTGAAGTTGTGACACGGAAAGTAAGTTCATGCCCAATCTTGGTACATGCAGCACATTGCTAGCATGAAACAGCTCTCCCGATTCTGTTTGACAAACTATGGTACCCCTCCCTACTGGAATACATTTTGCCTTGTTCCCCATGGTGATCTGAAAGTTCATCTTCTCCTCCTTATAATCTGAGAAACATTCTCGGATTCCCGTCATATGCCAAGAGGTTCCTCTGTCTATATACCATACCTCTGATGATGTAGAACTAGTCATAGAAGCCACTTCTTCTTCCAGCTTGGAAACCAACATAGAGAATCAAAATCACTTTCTCTTGTGCAATTTTCTGAAAATCTATGCGAGTCTCCTGACGTAGATGCCTCTGCATCATGGTTTTGACCCATAATTGATTTTCCCTTCATGTCTCTGATTATTTGCTTTGATACCATGTGAAAATTCTATCATTGCAACAACTGATTTGCTTTACCTACTTATTTTCCAATAAGTTATTTATGAAAAACCTTCAATAAACATAAAAGTAAATTCTGCTGCAGATATCACACCATAATACAGAAACAAACACATGCACAAGAATCAACCCATCGACACAATTATTTTGGACAACAATGCCCGAAAAAACCCAATGTGGGAAAACCGATGTAGCAAGGGAGGATTTTATTATTTAGCAATTCTTCAGTACAACAGGGTGCCAAACTTGGCTTACATAACAGAGAGAAAAATTCTCCAGCACTTCTCCTAGTCTCAGCGTCAGCCCAGTTGACCTCTGCGTAGCTCCCAGACACTCTGCTTCAGCCCCTGCCTTTCTACGTCAACACTGGGCCTCTCTGCGTCACCCACGCTAGCCCTCCAGTGACTGCGTAGTCTGTTGCCTCTGCGTTTGCCTCTTTAACCTCTGCGCTGGTCTTCTGGTGTTGTTCTCGACTCTCTCTTCTGTTCTTGCTGTCTGCTGCTGCTCTTCAGACCACTAATTCGAATTTCTCAGCTAACCTCGCTCCAGAAATCGAACTGACTGGTCTCCCTCAGTGTGTTCTCCAACTGACCCTCAAGTCTCTTCTTATACTTTTCTCGTTGGTCCATCAACGACCGAGATTAAATCTCTAATCAACGACTAAGATTAGATTTGGCTTGATCCATGACTTTTGGACCCTTCTAACTCAGTTTTATATTAATACCCATTAATATTTTATTTTTCCTAAGTTTAGACTTAGGAACTCCATTAAAAATATTAATTATTTTAATATCTCCCAAACTGGTTAGAATCTGCCCAAACCATTTCTAGGTCTTGGAGATCTCATGTGCTTTAGCCTCTCCACCAATTTTCATGGCTAGAGCACATTTGATGCTACCCGAAATCAACAATACAATCTCAACAATCTACATATCAACAACTGAAAGAAATAGACAAACACACAAGGGACACTGTTATTTTTGGACAATCGTCCCCGGAAAAACCTGACATGGGAAAAACAGTGCAACAGTTCTGAGGGTTTTATTATTAAGCAACTTTTCTTGAGTACTCTGGGTGCCAAACCGCCTCACCCGACAGAGATAAAAAAAATCTGGCAGTAATACCTCTCTTCGGAAGCAGAGATTCTGAAAGTCTGCTCCACGAAACCCTCTCCAGCGCCTCTTTGAGGCACTGCGTTAGCCCTCCTGGCCTCTGCGTCAGCCCTTTGAGGCTCTGCGTAGCCTCTCTGGGCCTCTGCGCCACTTCTGAAGCCTCTGCATCAGTCACGATGCCCTTTTGGCCTCTGCGCAGTCACTGCTGGCCTTTGCATGGCTCCTTCTGGCTATGCGTCTGCCTCTTTGCCTCTGCGCTAGTCTTCCGACACTATCTCTACCACTCTGCCTCTGCACTCATTGCCCCTCGCTGCAATATTGATCACTGGTTCGATTTCTCCTAGCAAACCCCACACTAGAAAATCGAACTGACTGATCACTCTTGTGTATCTCCAACTGACCCTCAAGCCTCCTCTTATACTTTTTCTGTTGAGCCTTCAACGACCGAGATTATATCTTTAATCAAAGGCTAAGATTAGATTTGGCTTGATCCATGTCATTTAGAACTTTCTAACCCAGTTTTATATTAATCAGTGTGGAAAAAGTCTGCAAAAAATCGGGATTAAATCCTAAAATTGCGATTTTTTCAACAAAACAATTTAATCCTCCGATTTTTTGCTGACTTTTTCAGAAACGAAAAAATTGCGATTTATTCGTTATATGCCCGATTTTATCGAGAGTTGACCGAAAAAGTCTACCATCTCTGTTGAATGTGGGATATGACAGTGGTGTTTAAGGGCTATCATATAGTGATTTGATAAGAAAAATTATCATGAGTTGCCACTATTGTTAGAGCTGTTATACAATGAATATGACGAAGCAAATTTGCTGTGAGGAGGCTGAACAATAAGGGTTTTGGACAACTAGTATTCAGTGTCTTGGAAGGGCCAAACCATTGTGAGTTGATGATATACTTTGATGTTGATTGTACTATGATTTGGTGGTCAAATCCACATGAGAAGTAGATCTGGTTAGGGTTGAGTATATTGTGTATTTTGGAGCAGCAAATACTCAGTGAGCAATTCATGGAAAATGAGGCAAAGGACTTTCCAGGGATCCAGGAAAAAAACTGCAGAAAGGGTTGATCTAGATGGGCTACTTCAACAAGTAAGCTATATATTTGTTCTTGTCTATTTCTCATTGGTTAGATTGCAGATCTGATGTTGCAGACTACAAGCCCTAATGGATTGTGGATACTCTAGATGTTAAAAAAAATAAAAATAAATGAATATTTTTGTGTTTCTTTAATTTTGCCGACTTTTTCAAAAAACTCCTGACTTTAACGAGTTTTTCAACTTTTGGACCCTTGTCGATTTAATCTCGACTTCGACTTTTTCCACATTGATTAATACCCATTAATATTTTTATCTCACTATGTTTAGACTTAGGAACCCATTAAAAATATTAATTATTTTAATATCTCCTTCACCGGGTAGAATTTCCCCAAACCATTGCTGGGTCTTGGAGATCTCATGTGCTTTAGCTTCTCCACCAATTTACATGGCTAAAGCACATCCGATGCTACCCCAAATCAACATTCCCTTGGTTGAGTTACCACCGACTAAAAGAAACTCGAGATGGAGTTTACCATGTCGGATGGTAAGCTAGTAGTTCTTTGGGGCATGCATTCATATCCTCCACAGGCAGTCTCAACCCACATGGTGGAGGCCAATTTGAGACATGGGGACATAGCATGGGCAGTAGCGCTGAGGATTTAGGAGGCTGGGGGACAGACCAAGCTGCCACATCCAGACATACAAGCTATACTGGAAAGATATCCGGTAGTGTTTGGAGATATACCACCAGGGAAACCACCTGACAGGGGGTTTGAGCAAGCCATAGAGTTGGACCCTAGTGTGTAGGCAATCACCACCACACCCTATCCCAAAGCCTATAAGGATGAGATTGAGCAAGTCATTGGGGAGTTGTTGGCATTGGGCCACATTAGGCCGAGTTCCAGTCCCTTCGCTTCTTCTGTAGTGTTGGTGAAGAAGAAGGATTGAAATTTACACATGTTCATTGACTATAGGGCGCTCAACAGGAAGATGTTGAAAAATCGGTATCCCATACTGCGTATTGATGCCCTGATGGATGAGCTTAGAGGAGTTAAGTCTCTCTAAGATAGATTTGTGGTTGGGGTAACATCTGTTGATTTTGGGTAGCATCAGATGTGCTCTAGCTTTAAAATTTGGTGGAGGGGCTAAAACACATGAGATCTCTAGAACCCAGAAATTGTTTGAAGAAATTCCACCCGGATGAGGAGTTATTAAAATAATTAATATTTTTAATGGGTTCCTAAGTCTAAACTTAGGAAAATAAAAATATTAATGTGTATTTATAATAATATGGGTGAGAAAGTTCTAAGTGACGAGGATCAAACCAGTTCTAATCTTAGTCGTTGATTAGGGACTTAATCTTGGCCATTGGTTCGTCAACAAGAAAAGTATAAGAGGAGGCTTGAGGGTTAGTTAGAGATACACCAAGTGATCAAAGAATTCGATTTTCTGGGGCGAGGTTTGCTGAGGAAATCGAGTTAGTGATCGGAGTTGCAGTGAGGCGCAGTTCAACAAGGGATTTTTATCCGAGGCTGAAAAATACATAGCAGAGAGATAGTGCAGTGCCGGGAGAGATAATGCAGACCCTAGAAGGGTTGACGTAGAAGCTGTAACGCTGACACAGAGGACGTAGAGGGTTGATGTAGTGAGACGTAGAAGCCACAGAAGCTGACGTTGGGCCTCAGAGGTAGGGTTGGGGAGATTCTGTGTGGCAGACTGGGAGCAGATCAACATATTTTTTGCTGGGAGAGGGTAACGCAGCTCCTAAAGGAGTTACGCAGTTGTAGAGCAGTGCTTGGAACAACTTTCTTTATCCAGCATAGGGAATAAACGAAGTTGCTGTGGGGTTTGATCATTCGTTTGCTGATTTGCTGGAATATCCATCTCCGAATAGAGGTACTACTGCCGAGGATATTCTCTGTTGGGTGAGCCATTTCTAGCACCCTTGTTGTATTCACGAGTTCTGCTTAATAAACAAACCTTCTATATGCTGCATCGGTTTTCCCGAATTGGGTTTTTCTGGGTACGATTGTCCAAAAATAATGGTGTCCCTTGTGTTAATGTCTCTGTTTATTTCAGTGCATGATCTGTATATTTGTGAAGGCTGCAATAGTGTTTACTTCGATGTTTATGCAATTAAATAACTTGTTAATGTAAAGAACAAGTAGAAGATTGTAAACCAGTAATTGCAGTAAGGGTTTCTGATGTGTTAGATTCAGGAATCTTCACATGATATCAAAGCAACTGCAGATCATAGACGACTAAAGACACCACCCGAGAAATCTGAGAATTTGCAGCAGAGAAGCAGCTGCCCTGAGAGAGCGTTGTTCCAGAGCCGGAGAGGCAACAGGAGTGACGCAGTGTAGAGGCTCACGCAGTGCCCGCGTCAACATTTTGAGCCGGGAGAGGAAGACGCAGTACCTGCGTCAACCATCAGGGCCAGCGTAGAGGTAGAGGAGGGCAGATCAAGCTCACGCAGAGCCACGTCATCCTTCAAAGCTAGGAAGGATTGTCGCAATTGTTTGGGAGGAGAAGATTTAGCCTACACAGAGATTCCGCAGAGTCTGAAGGGCTCAGATTCTTCGAGTTGCCGGGGCCAAGGGAGCTGTGCAAATTTTGATTTGTGGCGCTGATGGGACGTTGTTTCTGTCAGTGCAGAACAGTGTCTAAGGAGACTGAACCAAGGTAGAGGGAAGCACTACCTCGACAAATTTCTAGCCAAGAAATCTAGATCCGGGTTGCAGCGACAAAGGAGGATTGGAGAGGAGTGATTCGACAGTTGGCTGAAGGATTTCCAAGAGGGAAATCAAGACTCAGAGGGAGTCTAGAGAAGAGGAGTAGAGATGGCAGTGAACGAATTGAAGGATCAAGGTAGATTGAACGAAGCTTCCAATTTTGTCATCTAGAAAGCTAGGATCCTGGCAATCCTAGACAAACATCGCATCAAGGACTATGCCTTGAAAGTAGTTGTCCCAGTTGACGCTAAAGCAGCTGAGAAGTATGAGGAGGTGTTGAGTTATGGTATGTTCTATGCTTATAACAACTTACTTCTTTTTCTTATTATATTCCACAGATTAGCAATCACATGTACATAAAGTAAAGTGCAGATAGAACATTAAACGATCGACAAAAAACAAGCCAAGACAAGAGACACAAGATGTGGCGGCTAGCCAGGGACAAACCCCACAATGTGTGGGGAAACCCTTTGATCAAATTTTCTTTTATCTTCAATAATTCAGCAGAGAGAAATACAGTGATATGGGGTTTAACGGTAAGTTTCGCTGGGTGAAACCCACGAGATGAGGGTTCAAATCTCATTGAGTATATATATGACCTATTGTGTCTTGGCTAGAAGAGTAGGCGACCCCATAGTGGACGTCTCGACTCTTGTTGAGGCATAAGTTTCTTGCTATTGTGTGGCTTGCAAGCTGTTGCACGTAGCCTAGGTTTATAGTGGCAGCCAGTTAGATTTGATCCTGGGTCTGTTCAGAATAACTCTCACTAGTTACCAATTATCCTAGATTAAAAAAAAAAAAAATCAGCAGAGAGAAATAGTACAATAAATCTGATTTATATCAGCGGTAGCAAACCCTCGATCAGCAGCATCAGCATTAGCGGCTTCATCATCAAAACTAGGGCAGTCGATATCTCACAAACCGACCGTCGGATCGGCTTGATTCCACCACCAAAAGTTGCAGCCTTTAGAGGAGGTTCAAATGAACCTTTAATGCAGTTTAGAAGAGGAGGTTTGATGGTCCACGCTGGTCAAACTTTGGATTTGCAGTTGCAGCTTTAGTTTCAACAGCTTCCTTCAAATTGGGTAGTCGATATCTTGCAAACCGACCGTTGGATCGACTTGATTCCACGACCAAAAGTTGCAGCCTTCAGAGGAGGTTCAAATGAACCTACAATGCAGTTCAGATGAGGAGATCTTCTGGTCCACACAGGTCAAACTTCACTTCTGTAGTTGCAGCTTTAGTTTCAGCAGCTTCCTTCAAACTAGGGCAGTCGATATCTCGCAAACCGTCCATCGGATTGACTTGATTCCACCACCAAAAGTTGCAGCCTTCAGAGGAGGTTCGGATGCACCTACAATGCAGATCAGAAGAGGAGGTTTGATGGTCCACGATGGTCAAAGTTTGGATCTGCAGTTGCAGCTTCAGTTTCAGCGGCTTCCGGCTTCACATGTGTGAGAGAGAGACCCTTTTCTGCGCAGTACAGAAGAGACTCTTTTCTGCGCAGTAGAGAGAGAGAGAGATGTGGTGAGATGAGTGAGTGAAAATGAAGAAAGTCCTCTTGTATTTATACACAACTGTTGATGTTTGAATAGATGCGACTGTTGGGCTTCTGAGCCTACATGAGTTGTAGGTCGGCTTGATAATAATTCTATAATCAAAATAAATTCATATCTCCATGAATACTTATCGCAATCAGATGATATTTAGATCAATCCTACACCTCTCGATGAGAGGAATCTAATGAACATATTATCAGCCATGAATAAGATGACCCACATGAAGTTTGGCCCTAGTTGCCAATTTAACACTCCCTCTCAACTAGGGAGAACTTCATCTGTAATCTGTCTGTCGGTCACTACTATTCATCCATCAAATGCACTGCCCTGTACAGCCTGACCCTTGCCCTGCTCTGCTCTATTCTGCCTTTTCTGCTTTATCTTGTTCTGCCATGTACTGATTTGTACTGCTCTGCTCTACTTTTGTCTAAAGTTAGCCTCAACGTATGTACCACTGGTCCCAGACCAGTCTCAACCGACCCGAAGTCAGTGTCATAGTATGTACAACTCCCATTGGTCCCAGACCAGTACTGCACTGACACGAGGTCAGTCTTAGAGTATGTACCACTGGTCCCAGACCAGTCTCAACCGACCCGAAGTCAGCGTCATAGTGGGTACAACTCCTACCATTGGTCCCAGACCAGTATCATTGATCCCAGATCAATGGAGGTCATCTTAACGTAGGGAGTACGGTAGATACAGTGATGTGTCCATCGATACTACTATGGTCCCTAACTTCATTTCCCTGCTCATTGATCAGATGAGAGGTACCTCCCATGAGTCCCAGACTGCATGGGTAGGATGCCTCGACAGGAGAACTTAATCAATTCCGTCCTCACAGGAGAACACATCAATCCTGCTACAATAGCCATGGAGAACACTTCAATTCAGGCCTCACGGGAGAACACATCAATCCTGCTACAATCGCCATGGAGAGCACATCAATCCAGGCCTCACAGGAGAACACATCAATCCTGCTACAATCGCCATGGAGAACACATCAATCCAGGCCTCACAAGACAACTAATCATCCTGCTACACAGGAGAGTGAATCATCCTGTTCCACAAGAGAGCGAATCATCTTATCCCACAAGAGAGCGAATCATCTTGTTCCAGTGCACACCACCAGGGGAGGGTGAGTCACCCTGTGGTCGTATGTTGCTCCAGTAAGAACCACAAGCCGTTAGAGCTCCCAGAACTCAATGTATGCAACATGCAAGACCCTTGTACAAGGGTTTCTTGACGATTCCAAGTCGTTTGGGAAAATCACAAATTAGATCTTTCCTCAGGGCTTTTGACAAGGTGTATCGACCTGTACATCATCTTAATGCGATGGAGCTTCCTTGCTCATCGACTTACCAGATCCCAGATGATGTCTATCTGCTGGAGCAATCGACGAATACAGGATTCCTCAATAATCGAATCCCACCTCTGGTTGTTACAGAGAATCACAATTGTATGTGTTCAAACAACTCATTGAAGAGCTTCCCAACTAGGCAGCTTCATACGAGATCATACTCGTAGATATGTATCCGGTCTCGGTGGTGCATATGGAAACCGACTTCTGCTTCTTGCTCATCCATTATATCGAAGCAGAATCCAAAGAGAAACAACACTAAAAAGTGCTCCAGTGATCCTCCACACTACCTGCCTAATCAGCATTCGAATAATCATGCAGTGTCATATTTCCGGCAGTGTATCTCAATCCATGAGAGATTGTGTCCTAAAGACATCTCAGAAGATTCTTGGCACCAATCTAGTGAGGCTCAACGAAATATGAGCTCACAATGCTAACCGCAAAACATATGTTCGGACGGAGGTTCACCAAGAACATCAACGCGAATGAGCTTTTGAAACTCAGAGGCATTTCCCAAATCTGGTCCGACATCACGACCATATAACGTCTGAAAGTTAAGATCCTCGAGGTAGTCACAGGCTTGCAGTGCACCATACCAAACCTTTTCAGAATCTTCACCACATATTTTCTTTGAGATAGTAAAATTTCCCTTGGCTTCTGCCACACTTCAAGTCCTTGGTTCTTCATTTCAGATTCAGAAGCCAACTCCCTCTTATATTTGTGAATGAGAGGGTATGCACTTGTTAAAAAGAGGTCATCCACATACAACACCAGTATGAGAGGCTTGTCATCTTCAACCTTAAAGTAAAGGTTAGGATCGGCTTCACTCGTAGTAAATCCCAGCTTCATCAAGTAGCTATCAATCCTCTCATACCATGCTCGGGGTGCTTGCTTTAGCCCATAGAGAGCTTTCTTCAACCTGCATACATGAGATTTTCAATCACAAATCTCAAATCCTTCGGGTTGCTCCACGTAGACCTCTTCATTGATCGAACCGTGCAAGAACGCGGTCTTGACATCCATCTAATGTAGGTTCCATCCTTGTGAAGCCACAAGGGTTATGATCAAGCGGATGGTCATATATCTGGCAATAGGTGCAAATATCACATCATAGTCTATACCTTCCTTCTGGGAGAAACCACGAGCAACAAAACGAGCCTTATACTATTCCGTACTTCCATATGCTGCAGCTTTATCTTGTAAAGCCATTTTGAAGTAACAATTGTCTTGTCCTGGGGTCTGGGAACTACTTCCCAGACATCATTCTCCATAATGGTCATAACATACTTCCATACTTGATGCTTGATGGCATCTGAGAATGATGAAGGCTCATTTTGTATGATTGTGGTCATACGAGTTAGGTATCCTTGATACCTATTGGGTTTCTTACTTTCACGGAAGGTTCCTCGAGGTGCAGCATGTCTTTCAGCATCATCAAGTATCCCCCTAAGCCATGAAGGCCTCTTCCTAGAAGAGGAAGGCTCAGGTGGATAAATAGGATCCATCGGTTCTTCCACATCAGGCATTGTTACATCATCTACCCATAGAGACAGCTTCCACAATCGTACAGTGCCACACCATTCTGCTTTGGAGTATGTGGTGTAGTAGTCTCCCTCTTAATGCCAACCTCAGGTATGCCTGAGTGAACCAACTGTAATATATCGGAGGTCTTGCTTAGGCTTGAGAGGAATGGTCCCCTTTTGAGCTTTCCTTCGACACATCTCGAACATACACCTTCTTTTTCTACTCGGAATTCGGGCATCCCTGTTACCATATGTCTTACATCGGGTAGATCTTTGTAATGAAGGTGGGCAAACCTCCAATGCCAAAGTTCGGACTAAAGAGATGTGTCATAAGACATGACACCTACTTGACTTTCATCGACCTGATATAATGAATCAACACAAAACCCAAGAGTAAAGGCATCTTTAACATTATTTTTTGATACATGTACCTTGCCATCGCTGAAGGTTACCTTGTAGCCTTTGTCTTCCATTGCCGAGATGGACACCAGATTCTTTTTGAGGTCAGGTGCATTTAATACATCCTGGAATTTCTAGCCTTCTTGAATGGTTGTCCTCTTCCTTGATTCCCAGCTCTCCTCTTACCTTTGCTATTGAATTTGTCATTCCTTTGATTGCCATCAGAGGGATTTTGATCATCGTCCCGGTGTGAGTCCTTTCTATCAAGGCACTCCCTTGCATAGTGACCTGCTTTATCGTAGATGTAACATTGTCGTTTTCTTCCACCTTTAGGTCCAGCCTTTCCTTTTGATTTAGTCTCGGAGTTGTTTCTTTTCATAGCATGAGAAGAAAATGCAGTAGGAGGACCTGTAGGCATGGGCATTTCTTGCTCTTCTACCCTTGTTTCTTCTTGAATGCAACTAGCCATTAATTCCTCGAAACCAGGAATTATATTATTGTTCAGAAGAGTAGTCCTGAACACGTACCATTCGGATGGTAATCCTCGAAGAGTCGTGAGTGCCTTTTTTCTATCAGTGATAGTCTCCCCAATAGATAGGAGATCGTTCTTGATCTCGGTGATTCTTAAGAAGTATGCTTGCATACTTTCATCTTTACCCTTCTTGATTTGGATCATTGACTTTAAATAAACTCACTAGTCTATCGTAGATTTCCTTGGAGGTGTCCAGTTCAGAGATGTAGGCCACCAAGTGCTTGTTGATAGAGTCTCGGATGATCTTCTTTGTTTTGACTTCTCCATTTTTCCATTTGTTCTAGGCAGCAGCGGATGCATTTGATGGAGGCTCAACAATATTGCCTCTCACATGATCCAACACTCCTTAATCTTCTAGGGTTATATCTAAAGACATCTTCCATCCGTGATAGTCAGCTTTCTTACGGAGCTTGTCTTTGGCGGAAAAGAGTGTTGAGGACCCCATAGTTCTTTTAGGATAGCCTTGCCAGTCATCTCTTTGGTGATTGCTCTTGCTCTTGCTCGAGCTTTGTCTTCACGTTAGCTCTGATACCATGTTGAGTTATGGTATGTTCTATGCTTACAATAGTTTACGTCTTTTTCTTATTATATTCCACAGATTAGCAATCACATGTACATAAAGTGCAAATAAAACATTAAACGATCGACGGAAAACAAGCCAAGACAAGAGACACAAGATGTGGCGCCTAGCCAAGGACAAACCCCACTGGAAGATGTTATTGGAGAATCAACTGAGGTCATATTAGATGCAAAAAGGAGAGGAGATAGATCCCTTCCTTCTCAGGTTGCAGGGGATTTGCGACCAACTTAGTTCTGTGGGGTCTACTCCAGATCCAAAGTTCTTAGTCCGGACTACCCTGAATGAAGTATCCGAGGAGTGGGAGACGTTTGTCCAAAGCATTTTGGGCAGAGCAAATCTCCCTAGTTGGGAGGAGATGTGGGCAGCTCTTCAACAGGAAGAGCTCAGGAGATTGACCAAGGCGGGGAGTATTGGTAAGAGAGTTTGAATCAAGGAGGAGGAGGAGGAGGATGTAGCTCTCGCATTAGTGGGATAGTAGGGGCTATAGAAGAGGATGAAGAAAGACATCTCCAAGGTCAAGTGCTTCAACTGTGGGGAGTTGGGACATTATGTCTCTCAATGCCCCAGGAAGAAAGGCAAGGGATAAGCTTCCAAATCAAAGGCTTCTCCAACAAAGGCGGAGAAGGATGTCGAGACGGATGATGATTGTGCCATGACTACTCATGCGCCTCTAGAGAAGAGGTGCAGAGACTTGGAGCTTTAGTCGAGAGGACTACAAAAGAGGGGCAGATTCCTTGAGGTGACCAAACTCTTGGATCACATCCGGCTACAGGAGCCCTTAAAGATAGTAGCATGTTGAAGGTGTCGGGTGGAGCAAGGTTTGATGGAGCAGCAAGGTAGTGCTGGAGTGCAGAAGTCTGTAGCAGCGTAGTGGAGGTTGCAGCAGTGCGAGAGGCACATAAGAGGTTGCAACAACGCAGTGGCAACAGAGGGAGCACATGATAGCAATGGAGGTAGCTTCAGCATCACAAGGCTTCCAGACTGACTAGGATGTTAGTGTTTGGGTGGAGTTAGTTACTTACTTCTCAGTAACTCAATTGCAGAGCAGCAGTTAGCAGTGGCTGTGCTATGGGCAGCATTTTGAGAGGGAGCTACAGTACAAATGTAGCAGTGTCATGGGCAGAAGTACAGGAAGAAATAGTGCAGTGGATGTGGGGCAGCAGGCCAAGCATCAGAGCAAAGTACTGATGCCGAGGATCAGTGTAATGCTTCTATGGTGAAGTATTGCTATAACACATTCCTCCCTAACAGGGAGTGTTGATTTTGGGTAGCATCGGATGTGATCTAGCTCCGAAATTTGGTGGAGGGGCTAGAACACATGAGATCTCCAAAACCCAAAAATCGTATGGAGAAATTACACCCGGATGAGTTATTAAAATAATTAATATTTTTAATGGGTTCCAAGGTCTAAACTTAGGAAAATAAAAATATTAATGTGTATTAATAATAATATGGGTGAGAAAGTTCTAAGAGACGAGGATCAAGCCAGTTCTAATCTTAGTCATTGATTAGGGACTTAATCTTGGTTGTTGATTCGTCAATAGAAAAAGTATAAGAGGAGGCTTGAGGGTCAGTTGGAGATACACCAAATGATCAAAGAATTCGATTTTCTAGGGCGAAGTTTGCCGAGAAAATCGAGTTAGTGGTCAGAGTTGTAGTGAGGGGCAGTTCAACAAGGGATTTTCATCCGAGGCTAAAGAAGACATAGCAGAGAGGCATCGCAGTGTTGGGAGAGACATCAAAAGCACTAGAAGGGTTGATTCAGACACTGTAAAGCTGACACAGAGGGTGCAGAGGGCTGACGCAGTGAAACGCAAAAGCCACAGAAGCTGACCTTGGGCCTTAGAGGCAGCGCTGGGGAGATTTTGTGCGGCAGACTGGGAGCAAATCAACATATTCTGAGTCGGGAGCTGGTGACGCAGCTCCTAGAGGAGTGACACAGTTCCAGAGCAGTGCTTGGAGCAGCTTTTATTGTCCAGCTTAGGGAATAGCCAAAGTCGCTGTGTGATTTGATCATTCGTTTGCTGATTTGCCGGAATATGTCTTCGGATAGAGGTACTACTGCTGAGGATATTCTCTGTTGGGTGAGCCATTTTTGGCACTCTAGTTGTATTCACAAAATCTGCTTAATAATACAAACCCTCTATATGCTGCACCGATTTTCCGAATTGGGTTTTTTCCGGGGACGATTGTCCAAAAATAACGGTGTCCCTTGTGTTATTGTCTCTGCTGACACAGAGGGTGCAGAGGGCTGACGCAGTGAAACGCAAAAGCCACAGAAGCTGACCTTGGGCCTTAGAGGCAGTGCTGGGGAGATTCTGTGGGGCAGACTGGGAGCAAATCAACATATTCTGAGCAGGGAGCTGGTGACGCAGCTCCTAGAGGAGTGACACAGTTCCAGAGCAGTGCTTGGAGCAGCTTTTATTGTCCAGCTTAGGGAATAGCCAAAGTCGCTGTGTGATTTGATCATTCGTTTGCTGATTTGCCGGAATATTTGTCTTCGGATAGAGGTACTACTGCTGAGGATATTCTCTGTTGGGTGAGCCATTTTTGGCACCCTAGTTGTATTCACAAAATCTGCTTAATAATACAAACCCTCTATATGCTGCACCGATTTTCCGAATTGGGTTTTTCCGGGGACGATTGTCCAAAAATAACGGTGTCCCTTGTGTTATTGTCTCTGCTTATTTTAGTGCATGATCTGTATATTTGTGAAGGCTGCAATAATGTTTACTTCGATGTTTATGCAATTAAATAACTTGTTAATGTAAAGAACAAGTAGGAGATTGTAAACCAGTAATTGCAGTAGGGGTTTTTGATGTGTTAGATTCAGGAATTTTCACATCATCAGATCCGGGTGAGGGATCAGGACATCTCGAAGACAACCTTTAGGTGTCATTATGGGCATTTCGAGTTCCTAGTCATGCCTTTTGGGTTGACCAATGCCCCTGCCACTTTTCAGTGATGCATGAACCATGTGTTCAGGGGGCAGTTGAGGAGATTTGTGTTGGTTTTCTTCGATGACATCTTGATCTACAACAGGACGTGGGAGGAGCACCTGCAACACCTAGAGACGGTGTTGCGCATTTTAGAGGAGCAACAATTCTACGCCAAGTTGTCTCAATGTGAGTTTGGATTGACAGAGATGCTTTACTTGGGACACATCATTGGCGTAGATGGGGTCAAGGTGCATGAGGAGAAGATCAGGGCCATTTTGAATTGGCTGGTGCCGGGAGATGTGACAACGCTAAGGCGTTTTTTGGGCATTTGCACGTATTACTAGAAGTTCATCAAGGGCTTCTCACAGTTAGCGGCACCCCTCATAGATTTGACTAAAAAGGGGGCTTTTGCATGGACATATGGAGCTTAGACGACTTTCGGTCACCTCCTTGAGGTGATGAGTAGTTGCCCAATATTGGCACTCCCAGATTACACACAGCCATTCACGTTGGAGTGTGATGCATCAGGTGAGGGGATTGGGGCAGTTTTGTCCCAAGGTGGGCACCCCATTGTTTTCAAGAGACAAAAGCTTCTACCCCATGAGCAGTTGTATTCTATATATGACAAGTGTTAAAATTGGCAACTAGGGCAAAACTTCATGTGGGTCATCTTATTCATGGCTGATAATATTTTTATTAGATTCCTCTCGTCAAGAGGTGTAGGATTCATATAAAGATCATCCAATTTCGATAAGTATTCATGGAGATATGGATTTATTTTGATTATGGAATTATTATCAAGCCGACCTACAACTCATGTAGGCTCAGAAGCCCAACAATCGCATCTATTCAAACACCAACATTGTGTATAAATACAGGACTTTTCCTCATTTGGACTCACTCATCTCATCGCATCTCTCTCTCTACTGCGCAGAAAAGAGTCTCTTCTCTATTGCGCAGAAAAGGGTCTCTCCCTCACACATGTGAAGCCGGAAGCTGCCGAAACTGAAACTGCGACTGCAAAAGTAAAGTTTGACTTGCGTGGACTAGAAGATCTCCTCATCTGAACTGCGCTGTAGGTTCATGTGAACCTCCTCTGAAAGCCACAACTTTTGGTGGTGGAATCAAGTCAATCCGACGGACGGTTTGCAAGATATCCACTGCCCTTGTTTGACGCCGGAAGCTGCCAAAACTGAAGCTGCAACTGTAGAAGTAAAGTTTGACCTGCGTGGACTAGAAGATCTCCTCATCTGAACTGCGTTGTAGGTTCATCTGAACCTCCTCTGAAAGCCGCAACTTTTGGTGGTGGAATCAAGTCAATCCAACGGAAGGTTTGCAAGATATCGACTGCCCTAGTTTGAAGCCGGACGCTGCCGAAACTGAAGCTGCAACTACAGAAGTAAAGTTTGACCTGCGTGGACTAGAAGATCTCCTCATCTGAACTGTGCTGTAGGTTCATCTGAACCTCCTTTGGAAGCCGCAACTTTTGGTGGTGGAATCAAGCCGATCCGACGGTTGGTTTATGAGATATCGTCTGCCCTAGTTTGATGATGAAGCCGCTAATGCTGATGCTATTGATCTAGGGTTTGCTACTTCTGATATAAATCAGATTTATTGTACTATTTCTCTCTGCTAAATTATTGAAGATAAAAGAAGATTTGATCAAAGGGTTTCCCCACACATTGTGGGGTTTGTCCTTGGCTAGCCGCCACATCTTGTGTCTCTTGTCTTAGTTTGTTTTCTGTCGATCGTTTAATGTTCTATCTGCACTTTACTTTACGTACATGTGATTGCTTATCTGTGGAATATAATAAGGAAAGACGTAAACTGTTATAAGCATAGAACATACCATAACTTAAAATGGTATCAGAGCTGAGGTGAAGACAAAGCCCGAGCAAGAGCAAGAGCAATCACCGAAGAGAAGATTGGCGAGGCTATCCTAAAAGAACGATGGGGTTCTCAACACTCTTTCCTGTCGAAGACAAGCTCCGTGAGAAAGCTGACTATCACGAATGGAAGGTGTCTATCGATCTAACCCTTGAGGATCAAGGAGTGTTGGATCATGTGAGAGGCAATATTGTTGATCCTCCATCAAATGCACCTCCTGCTGCGAGGAACAAATGGAAGAAAGGAGAAATTAAAGCAAAGAAGATCATCCGGGACTCTATCAACAAGCACTTAGTGGCCTATATCTCTGAACTAGACACCTCCAAGGAAATCTATGATAGACTGAGTTTATTTAAAGTTAATGATGCAAATCAAGTTTTGTTTCGTAGAAATATGCTGAGGGAAATCAAGAAGGGTAAAGATGAGAGTATGCAAGCATACTTCTTAAGAATCACCGAGATCAAGAACGATCTCCTATTTATTGGGGAGACTATTACTGACAGGGAAATGGCACTCACGACTCTTGGAGGATTACCATCCGAATGGTACGTGTTTAGGACTACTCTTCTGAACTATAATGTAATTCCTGGTTTCAAGGAATTAATGGCTAGATGCATTCAGGAAGAAACAAGGGTAGAAGAGCAAGAAATGCCCTTGCCTAAAGGTCCTCCTGCTGCTTTTTCTTCTCATGCTAAGAAAAGAAATAATTCTGGGTTTAAATCGAAAAGAAAGGTTGGACCTAAGGGTGGAAGAAAAGGATGATGTTACATTTGCAATAAAGCAGGTCACTATGCAAGGGAATGCCCTGATAGAAAGGACTCTCACCGTGACGATGATCAAAATCCCTCTCATGGTAATCGAAGGGATGGAAAATTCAATAGCAAAGGTAAAAGGAATGTTGGAAATCAAGGAAGAGGACAACCATTCAAGAAGGCTAGAAATTCCAGGATGTATTAAATGCACCTAACCTCCGAAAGAACCTGGTGTCCATCTCGGCAATGGAAGACAAAGGCTACAAGGTAACCTTCAGCGATGGCAAGGTACGTATATGGAAAAATAATGTTAAAAATGCCTTTACTCTTGGGTTTCGTGTTGATTCATTATATCAGGTCGATGGAAGTCCACTAGGTGTCATATCTTATGACACATCTCTTCAGTCCGAACTTTGGCATTAGAGGTTTGCCCACCTTCATTACAAAGCTCTACCCGATGTAAGACAGATGGTAACAGAGATGCCCGAATTCCAAGTAGAGAAAGAAGGTGTATGTCCGGGATGTGCTGAAGGAAAGCTCAAAAGGGGACCATTCCCCTCAAGTCAAAGCAAGACCTCTGATATATTATAGTTGGTTCACTCAGGTATACCTGAGGTTGGCATTAAGAGGGAGACTACTACACCACATACTCTGGTGTGGCACCGTACGATTGTGGAAGCTGTCTCTATGGGTAGATGATGTAACAATGCCTAATGTGGAAGAGCCGATGGATCCTATTTATCCACCTGAGCCTTCCTCTTCTAGGAAGAGGCCTTCATGGCTTAGGGGGCTACATGATGATGCTGAAGGAAATGCTGCACCCCGATGAACCTTCTGTGAAAGTGAGAAACCCAACAGGTATCAGGGATACCTGACCAGTATGAGCACAATCATACAAAATGAGCCTTCATCATTCTCAGATGCCGTCAAGCATCAAGTGTGGAAGGATGCTATGACCATTATGGAGAATGATGTCTAGGAAATATTTCCCAAACCATAGGACAAGACAATTTTTACTTCAAAATGGCTTTACAAGATAAAGCTGTAGTAGATGGAAGTACGGAATAGTATAAGGCTCGTTTTGTTGCTCATGGTTTCTCCCAGAAGGAAGGTATAGACTATGATGTGATATTTGCACCTGTTGCCAGATATACGACCATCCGCTTGATCATAGCCCTTGCGGCTTCACAAGGATGGAACCTACATCAGATGGATGTCAAGACCACGTTCTTGCATGGTTCGATCAAAGAAGAGGTCTATGTGGAGCAACCCGAAGGATTTGAGATCTATGATTGAAAATCTCATGTAAGCAGGTTGAAGATGGCTCTCTATGGGCTGAAGCAAGCACCCCGAGCATGGTATGAGAAGATCGATAGTGACTTGATGAAGCTGGGATTCACTAGAAGTGAAGCTGATCCTAACCTTTACTTTAAGGTTGAAGATGACAGCCTCTCATACTGGTGTTGTATGTGGATGACCTCTTTCTAACAGGTGCATACCCTCTCATTCACAAATGTAAGAGGGAGTTGGCTTCTGAATTTGAAATGAAGAACCAAGGACTTGAACTATGGCAGAAGCCAAGGGAAATTTTCCTATCTCAAGGAAAATATGTGGTGAAGATTCTGAAAAGATTTGGTATGGTGGATTGCAAGCCTGTGACTACCTCGAGGATCTTAACTTTCAGAAGTTATATGGTAGTGATGTCGAACCAGATTTGGGAAATGCCTCTGAGTTTCAAAATCTCATTCGCGTTGATGTTCTTGGTGAACCTTCGTCCGAACATATGTTTTGCAGTTAGCATTGTGAGCTTATATTTGGTTGAGCCTCACTAGATTGGTGTCAAGAATCTTCTGAGATGTTTTCAGGACACAATCTCTCATGGATTGAGATACACTGTCGGAAATATGAAACTTCATGATTATTTGAATGCTGATTAGGCAGGTAATGTCGAGGATAACTGGAGCACTTTTTAGTGTTGTTTCTCTTTGGATTCTGCTTCGATATAATGAATGAGCAGGAAGCAGAAGTCGGTTGCGATAAGCATCACCGAGACTGAATACATATCTACGAGTATGATCTCGTTTGAAGCTTGCCTGGTTGGGGAAGCTCTTCAGTGAGCTGTTTTGAACACATACCACCGTGATTCTCTGGAACAACCAGAGGTGGGATTCGATTATTGAGGAATCCCGTATTCGTCGATTGCTCCAGCAGATAGTCATCATCTGGGATATGGTAAGTCGATGAGCAAGGAGGCTCCATCGCATTAAGATGATGTACAGGTCGATACACCTTGTCAAAGTCCTGAGGAAAGATCTAATTTGTGATTTTTCCCAAATGACTTGGAGTCGTCAAGAAACCCTTGTACAAGGGTCCTGCATATTGCATACATTGAGCTCTGGGAGCTCTGAGGGCTTGTGGTTCTTACTGGAGCAACATACAACCACAGGGTGACTCACCTTCCCTTGGTGGTGCGCACTGGAACAAGATTATTCGCTCTCTTGTGGAACAGGATGATTCGCTCTCCTGTGTAGCAGGATGATTAGTTCTCCTGTGAGGCCTGGATTGATGTGTTCTCCATCGCGATTGTAGTAGGATTGATGTGTTCTCCTGTGAGGACAGGATTGATTAGTTCTCCTATCGAGGCATCCTACCCATGCAGTCTGGGACTCATGGGAATTACCTCTCATCTGATCAATGAGCAGGGAAATGAAGTTAGGGACCATAGTGGTACCGATGGACGCATCGTTGTATCTACCGTACTCCCTATGCTAGGATGACCTCCATTTATCTGGGATGAATGATACTGGTCTAGGACCAGTGGTAGGAGTTGTACCATACTATGACGCTGACTTCGGGTCGGTTGAGACTAGTCTGGGACCAATGGTACATACTCTAAGACTGACTTTGTGTCAGTGCATTACTGGTCTGGGACCAGTGAGAGTGGTGCATACTATGACGTTGACTTCGGGTCGGTTGAGACTGGTCTGGGACCAGTGGTACACTCTCTGAGACTGCAATACTGGTCTGGGACCAGTGGTAGGATTGGTACTTACTATGAAGCTGACTTCGGGTCGGTTGACACTGGTCTGGGACCAGTGGTACGCACTCTAAGACTGACTTTGAGTCAGTGGAGGATGATACTGGTCTGTGATCAGTGGAGTTGTACTCACTATGACAGTGACTTTTGGTTGGTTGGGACTGGTTTGGGACCAATGGTAAATACTCTGAGACTGACTTTGAGTCAGTATGATACATCCTCGATCATTTCTTCTTCTTCATAATTCGGACAAAAGCAGAGCAGAACAGGACAATGCAAGAGCAGAGCAGAACAACGCAGAACAATACAGATAAGTACAGGGTAGAACAAGACAAAGCAAAACAGGTAGAATAGAGCAGAGCATGGCTAGGGACAGGCTGTACAGGGTAGTGCATTTGATGGATGAATAGTAACGATCAATAGACAGATTGCAGATGAAGTTTGCCCTAGTTGAGAGGGAGTGTTAAAATTGGCAACTAGGGCAAAACTTCATGTGGGTCATCTTATTCATGGCTGATAATATTTTTATTAGATTCCTCTCATCGAGAGGAGTAGGATTGATATAAAGATCATCCGATTCTGATAAGTATTCATGGAGATATGAATTTATTTTGATTATGCAATTATTATGCCGACCTACAACTCATGTAGGGTCAGAAGCCCAACAGTCGCATCTATTCAAACACCAACATTGTGTATAAATACAGGAGGACTTTTCCTCATTTGGACTCACTCATCTCATCACATCTCTCTCTCTACTGTGTAGAAAAGAGTCTCTTCTCTACTGCGCAGAAAAGGGTCTCTCCCTCACACATCTGAAGCTGCCGAAACTGAAGCTGCAACTACAAAAGTAAAGTTTGACCTGCCTGGACTAGAAGATCTCCTCATCTGAACTGCGTTGTAGGTTCATCTAAATCTCCTTTGAAAGTTGCAACTTTTGGTGGTGGAATCAAGTCAATTCGACGAACGGTTTGCAAGATAGCGACTGCCCTAGTTTGAAGCCGGAAGCTGCCAAAACTGAAGCTGCAACTGCAGAAGTAAATTTTGACCTGCATGGACTGGAAGATCTCCTCATCTGAATTGCGCTGTAGGTTCATCTGAACCTCCTCTGAAAGCCGCAACTTTTGGTGGTGGAATCAAGTCAATTCGACAGATGGTTTGCAAGATATCGACTGCCCTAGTTTGAAGCTTCACTGAAACTGAAGTTGCAACTGCAGAAGTAAAGTTTGACCTGCGTGGACTAGAAGATCTCCTCATCTGAATTGCGCTGTAGGTTCATCTAAATCTCCTCTGGAAGCTGCAACTTTTGGTGGTGGAATCGAGCCGATTTGACAGTCGGTTTGTGAGATATCGTCTGCCCTAGTTTGATGATGAAGCCGCTAATGCTAATGCTGCTGATCTAGGGTTTGCTACTGCTGATATAAATCAGATTTATTGTACTATTTCTCTCTGCTGAATTATTGAAAATAAAAGAAGATTTGATCAAAGGGTTTCCCCACACATTGTGGGGTTTGTCCCTGGCTAGCCGCCACATCTTGTGTCTCTTGTCTTGGCTTGTTTTCTGTCAATCGTTCAATGTTCTATCTGCACTTTACTTTATGTACATGTGATTGCTTATCTGTGGAATATAATAAGGAAAAGAAGTAAACTGTTATAAGCATAGAACATACCATAGCTTAACAACAAGGAGATGCTGACCATCGTGCATGCATTGGCCAAGTTCTGGCAATACTTGGTGGGCAACTGGTTTCAGGGGAAGACATATCACAACAGTCTATGCCACTTCATGGGGCACCAGGGCCTCAATGACAGGCAACAAAGGTAGGTTAGCGAGGTGCAGGCCTATGATTTTGATATTGAGCATGTGTGGGGGAAGCACAATGTGGTAGTCAATGCACTATCCCGGAGACTAGCAGGGCTTTCACTCATGAGCATTTGCCATGACTAGAAGGCGCAGTTGTTAGTAGAGTACTCCAAGGATCGGCGGGCATGTGAGATCTTGGAGGGCATTCACACAGATGAGCGCTACCAAGTGATGGCTGAGATTATCTACTACAAGGGGCGCATATTCTTGGTTCTGGGCTCACTGTTGAGGGAGCAGATACTTCATGCAGCCCATGATTCTCCATTGTTAGGGCATCAGGGGTTCAGGAAGATGTACATGGCAGTGAGAGAGTGCTTCACATGGAAGGGCCTCAAGGGGGATGTTTTGCGGTATGTGCAGGAGTGTGAGGCCTGTCAGAGGAACAAGGGGGAGTTGACTCATCCAGCCGGGTTGTTGCAGCCTCTCCCCATTCCAGAGGGGAAATGGGAGAGTATCTCTATGGATTTCATCACAGGGCTTCCAACAGTGCAGACAAGTATTGTATCTTTTTGGTGGTCTACCCACTGACCAAGTATGCCCATTTCTTTGCCATTTCGACACGATACTCGAGCTCTCATGTGGCAGAGTTGTTCTTTAGGGAGGTCTTCCGCTTGCTTGGACTCCCTAAGACCATAGTTAGCGGCAGGGACTACCGATTTATGGGAGGATTCTGGTAGGAGCTGTTCACGTTGGTGGGTACTGAGCTCACCCCGAGCACTAGTTACCACCCACAGACAGACGACCAGACGGAGAGGGTGAACAAGTGGCTAGAGGGCTATCTCAAGAACTATGTGACTGGGCAACAAAGGGCATGGATTCGATGGCTACACTTAGGGGAGTATTGCTACAACACCACACATCATATGTCCATCGGTATGTCACCTTTCTGTGCTTTATATGGTTATGATGCTATGTCTTTTGCTGACATTGTTTTTGGAGACAATCGGGCCCCAAAGGCCAAAGATTGGATCCTAGAGAGCCAAGACATCCTCAAGGCTCTCAAGGATAATTTGCTGACAACTCAGAATCAACAAAAGTTGTATGCTGATAGACATCGGGTTGAGAGGCACTTTGAGGAGGGGGACTTGGTGTTCTTGCGATTGCAGCCATACAGGTAGTCGACATTGAAACAAAAGGGGGCCAAGAAGCTGCAACCTGTGTTTTAAGTATCGGTTGAACCGACTCCGAAACGGCCTAGCCAAATCGAGCCGAACCCTGGTTGGGTCAGCTCGGTGGCCAGTCTGGTTCGGCCGACCGGGTTGTTACCGAGCCGGCCGAGTTGGTCACCGACTCGGCCGACTCTGTAACAACCCGGCTGACTCGATAACAACCCGGTCGGCTCAGCTAAGCTCGAGCTAACTTGGCCGGCTTGGTGGGCGCGATTGAAAAGCGATTTTTTTTTGCTGAGTGTTTTTTGGAGACCCCGATGCCCACTTTTTTCTGCCTTTGGGTTCTTTGGGGTCCATTTCCCTCTCCCAAACCCTATAAAAGCTACCCAACCCCTCTCATTTCCTCACAACCATCTCATTGCATTTGAGTGAGAATTTGTGAGGAGTTTGTGAAGAGTTGTGGAGTTTGTTTTTGGAGCAACAGTGAGGAGTCTTGGGCAAGCATTGGAGCAGGAGTGAGGAGCTTCTTGGGCAGCCATTGGAGCAACATTGAGGAGTTGGTTTGTTGGAGCAACTTTGAGGAGGCAGTTTGTGCCTAGAGGTATTTTTTTTTTCACTTCTAAAAATCTTTTTTTGCTTATTTATTTTTTTGTGCAAATCTGGAAATTGAAAAGAGTGTTTTTTGTGAAAGAAATGAACATTGAAGCAATGCTATTTTTTTGTTTTCATTTTCAAAAATTTTCCTTTCATTTCCAAGTCAAAAAATGGCTCCTAGAGTGAAAGATGTTGCTTGGGCATATGCTGAAACGGTTGATAATCAAACGCATTGCAAATTTTTCCATAGAAAAATTGAGGGTCTTGGGGGCATTAATAGGTTGAAACAACACTTGGCAGGGATTAGAGGCCAAATTACTTCATGTGAATCACCACAAATTGGGGATATTAGAAAGGAGTTGTTAAATAGCTTTGAGAAGTTTCAAGAGGAAAAAGTTAGGCAAAAAGAAATAGAGGCTAAAATTGGGAGGAAGAAGAGTATACAAAAGATGATGGCTATCAACCCCCATTTTGATTTTGAGAGTTCTTCTTTTATCCCTTGTAGTGATGCATCCAGCCCCTTCTGCTATGTTCCTCCCTCTTTGGAGTCTATTCAAGAAAAGGTTAAGGGTAAAATGAAAAAGAAGGGTGATATGAATATCAAAAGTTATTTCACTGTCCCACTATTAAAATTGGCAACTAGGGCCAAACTCCATGTGGGTCATCTTATTTATGGCAGCTGATATTTTTCTTGGATCCCTTTCACCGATAGGTGTAGGATTGATTTAAATATCATCCGATTCCGATAAGTATTTATGGAGTTATGAATTTATTTGAGTTATAAGACAATTCTTCAAGGTTGGCCAGCAACCAAATAAACCCGACATGTGCTTAATGTTTTACTATAAATAGAGGTGGCCTTCAAGTCATTTCAACACACTTGAGATCTCTTCCTCTCTCTACTTGTCTTTGGGTTTTAGTAGGAGGAGAGATCTTGAGGAATAATGTTGCCTTGATCTAGAGGGCAGAAAAGCTAGAATTGCTGGAAAAGCCTGAACTACTGGAAAAGCAGGAAACGCTGGAAAAGCCAGAATTGCCGGAAAAGCCGGAAAAGCTGGCGCTGCCGGAAAAGCCGAAAAGCCAGAATTGTCGGAATTGCCAGAAAAGCCAGAACTGTCGGAAAATCCGGAACTGCCGGAATTGTCGAAAAGCTGGAAAAGCTGGAAAAGCCGGAAACGCTGGAACTGCCGGAAATATTGAAACAGCTGGAACTGCCGGAAACGCTAGAATTGTCGGAAAAGCCGGAACTGCTAGGACTGCCGGAACTGTCGGGAACAGCTAGAACTGCCAGAATTGCCGTGAACAGCCGGAACTGCCAGAACTACCGGGGACTGCTGAAACAGCCAGAGCATCTGTCTCCGAAGGAGAGCAGCATGCCAGGGACAACTAACTAACATTGGGACAGTTGTATGGTACTTAGCAGCAATTACACCAAGCATGCAATGTTACAGCTAGCATGCAAGGGAGAACTAGCATGCAACAACAAGCATGCTAGGGACAACAACCATGCTAGGGACAAAAAGCAAGCAAGGTGCAGCAATTACATAGGTCAGGATGGCAACATGGTGCAGCAATAGCAGATAATGCAGTACAGTGTGTTAGTGTCAGTGTTTCCAGCCTTCCTCCAGTGATGAAATATGCTCTTACAAAGTGGTCTCAGAGTTTCCAAGTCAAATTTTGTCATTTCAAAGAGTTTTCAAGCAAAATTTGGTCACTAGGCATTAGGTCTAGGGTTTGCTCCCACTCTTTTCAAAGTTGCCCAAATGCCCATCTATGTCACTATTCAGCTGAGTCTATCATCATTCATAGGGTTGTCATTATCATCTCAGTGTCTAATGAGTCATTTTACACCTTGTTCATGCTTCAGTTGTGCCTAGGTAAGGTCATTTCCCTCTCCTAGGGTTTTGAAGGCGATTTCTCATGGACGGTCAAATCATTGGCAAAACTTGTATCCAGATGTTCATACACCTTCCCCTATCCTTCATGTACCTTATCAAATGCTTCCCATCACTGAGATCCCCCAAATTCCTCATTTTTGCACAAACCCTAGTTTCTAGCTACAACCTGGCAATTTTCTAGGTTTGGCCTGTGTTTTGCCCTTTTGGACCCCTTCCCCTCGCTCAATCTCTGAGATTCCACTTTCTCCTGCTTCCTAACATCCCTCCCCACTCCCAAAAATTTCCCCAAGAATTTAGAAGCCCCCTATCCCCTTCATTTCGCTCCATTTCGACAAAATTCCTTGTTTCACACATCGGGACAAGTCGCACTCAAATGATGTTCCAGAGCAATAAAAGATGAATTTTGGAAAACTGAGAGAGGTTTTTGTCCATAACATGCCAAAGAAGAAAAACCTCCTTCACTTTTTGCACAGGTGTCATGGTTTTAGAGAAATGTGAAAATTGCAATCGCCAGATCCAAGGAGGTTGGCCAAGGCACTAAAACGACGGAAAAGGCCCGATCCACTCCAAATTTTGGCCAAAGCCTCTTTGACTGAGCATGGTACTTTATTGGGGACTCCCAGCCCAAATTTCAAGAAATTTGGAGAAAATTTTGTCAATTGTGAATTTTTTGTGCCAAAAACAGGTTTTCTCCACCAACGGGTCGCGCGCCGTGCGCGACCCTTTCGTTGGGCAACTCCTTCTGGGAAAACTCAACATTTTTGGATTTGTCATGCAAAGATACACTTGCTCAGCCATTGCCAAGAAATTTCATCAAGTTTTGGGCCTCCAGAAAGTCAAAAAACAAGCAAAAAATAATTTTCTGCCACCTTTTTGACACACAAGAAGCAGTCTTGGAAGATTGCAATTTTGGAGGGGCAAATGACCACCAAATTCAGAAATTCCACTTGGGTTGGAAAGTAGACATCCAGACCTTTCCAACAAGCCCACTTTTGCCTCATTTGGACACCTGGAAGTACCTCAAAATCAGCGCCAAAGTAGTGCGACCCGTTCAGAAAGAGGGCGCGACCCGTTGGGCAGTTTTCACAGGAATTCATCTACAGCTCAGAAATTCGCCCAGCTTTGACCAGTTTTGACTTGTGATGGGATTTTTCACCCTTTTTGATGTAATTAATGTATTTTCATGATGACATGACACTTATTTACCTATTCTAGAAGATTCATTCATGTGATAGGTAAAAATTTAATGAATGAATTGGTTTCCTAGCTTATAGAGGCAAGTTGTTTTGACTACCTAGATTTTAGTGCTCAGTTTAGAATTGGTTGAAACAGCTCCTAGAAGGATGAGATCGACCCCTAGAGGCAAGGAAAGGTGTTAGCTTGCCTATATTATGTATTTTCTTAGTCATTTTCAGAGGTTGGAGGGTTGGACTCTTGAGGGAGAAAGCTCTATTGTATTACTCATTGTATCTCTGCAATTTTGGCAAAGGAAGAAAGACCAGGGTTTTGCAGTCCTTTTGGGATTCCTGTGGTTACATGTATTGATGGTGTGTTTCTCTTTGTACTTGTAAGTTTGTCATGTGAATCATCTTCTCACTTTTCCTTCTGCAAATTAGGCAAATGAAGTGTTAAAGTAGAATTCATGATTGCCATGCTCTGCTTTTAAGTTTGCTTAATATCAATGTTTTCATCTGTTTAAGGAGAACTCAAGGTGATTGCTTGCTCTCCTTAGCTCCTCACCAATCATTCTTATCCATCCAACTCTTTCAAAGGCATCAATACAGTCTCCTATCTTGCCCCAAAGAACCCCCTGCAAAAACTGTGTCCAATCCCCGCACCCAAAATTGCCCTTCCCCAACTTTCCACCGAAACCCTAAAAATCACAAATCAAACCTTTTTATCAGTTTACTAGCCTAAAATCAGTGTTTCCTTATTGGTCATCTCGCCCGTTGAAGATCTTTACCGAGAGACCGGAGAGAGCCCTCTCCTGCCCCGTAGGGCTAGCTACGAGGCTAAATGGTTTGATGTTGCCTTGGAGTTTACCTTTTTCAGCCTGAGGTGAAATTTCAAGCGCTAACACAGTGATGGGTACAGTCATGATTAATGAAGCGTGATGAGATGCAGCATAGTGATGATGGGTGCAACATGGTGTAGCGCGGTGAGGTGCAGCATGATGACGAAATGCAACACAAAAATAGGTGAAGGAGTCACCTTGGAGAATCAGTTGAAGCAACATGTCTTCAACTGATCTCATGTATCATCTTCTTAGAAATGATCTATGCTCTTATCTAGATAAGTCAAAGTGTTGACTTATGTTGTAAACGTATTATCTCTCTCTCCCTCTCTGTGTTGAACTATTGAAGAACATATAAGAAGAATTGATCAAGGGTTTCCCCACATTGGGGTTTGTCCCTGGCTAGTTTCACATCTTGTGTCCTCTTGTCTTGGCTTGTCTTCTGTGATTTATGTTTATGTTCTATCTGCAGTTTACTTTAATGCTAATGTGATTGCTAATTTGGAACAGATATGGAGCTAACTATGAAAATTGAAATAAATTGCTCTAAGCATAGAACATACCTAAAATTAACACACACCCTCCTCTCCATCAGATGCACATGGTCCTGAAGCTAGTTGAACTTTGCAGCCCACTTTAGATGACCATTGGAAGAAAGAATTGAGGGAGACTGCTTGTGATTACATATGTAGATGGTAATATGATGCTGATATCCCCTTCAATGCTTCCTGTTCACCATATTATGAGCCTATGTTTGATGCCATATTTGCTACTGGAAAAGGCTTCAAAGGCCCTACCATGTATGAGTTAAGGGGGTATCGTTTGCAGAAAGAAATTTCCTCCATTAATGAGTATTTGAAAGATTTCAAAAACTCATGGGCAAAAATAGGATGTGCCATCATGTCAGATGGATGGAATGATCAAAGGAACCGTACCATCATAAACTTTCTTATCTTCTGCCCACTAGGAACCATGTTTCTAAAATCGGTTGATGCATCTAATAGGGTGAAAGATGGACAATTGTTGTTTCAGCTATTGGACAAGGTTTTTGAGGAGGTGGGGGTGGCTAATGTTGTTCAACTCATCACAGATAATGCCTCTAACTATGTTCTTGCTAGTAAATTGTTAGAGGAAAAACACAAAACCATCTTTTGGACCCCATGTGCCGCCCATTGCATAGACCTCATGCTTGAGGATATTGGCAAATTAGATTGGGTCAAAAATGTTGTAGATCATGTCAAAAGCATAACAAAATTTATCTACAATCATTCATGGATTTTGAGCTTGATGAGGAGGCACACAGGGGGCAGGGATATTATTAGGCCTGCCATCACTAGATTTGCTACTCATTTTTTGACATTGCAATCTATGCTTTTACAACATAGAAACTTGTAAAAGATGTTTTCCAATGATGAATGGAATCAAAGCCAATGGTCTCTCAAACAAGAAGGCAACAAATTGAAAAAGAAAGTTAATGAAGAAATATTTTGGAGAAAGGCAACAAAGATTGTGAAGGTTGCAGAGCCACTGGTTAAGGTGTTGCAATGGGTGGATGGGGAAGATTGGCTATGGGCTTCATTTATGAGGCTATGGATCAAGCAAAGGAGCAAATAAAGAGGGCATTGAAGGATAGAGTGGCTAAGTATGGGCCCATTTGTGCAACCATTGATGAAAGATGGAACAATCAACTCCAT
Source organism: Pinus tabuliformis (assembly GCA_031772625.1). NCBI lineage: Eukaryota > Viridiplantae > Streptophyta > Pinopsida > Pinales > Pinaceae > Pinus > Pinus tabuliformis. The sequence goes on from CM062820.1 coordinate 715,658,845, forward strand.
CGCCCTATACATGCAGCTGGGTATTTTTTGAACCCACGGTCAATGTCACATGGTTCGGGTTCGAGTTCTTGCTCGGCAATGATTAGGTTCGGTTTGAGTTTGAATGTTTTGATGAGGTTCGCCATTAGGTTCGTCTATATATATATATATATATATATAGATATATATTGAGTTATAGGATAAAATAGTAAGAAATCAACATAAGTGAACATCAAAAATGCTATCACGGACATGGAAACTACAAGGATAAATTACAAGCTTGAGTTGTGACATGAAGTTATGAGTTTTGATCTATGGACTTGGTCAATGGCTATGAGGTTCGATGAGGTTCGCTGAACCTCAAATTTTTTTTAAGGTTCGCCAAAATTCGAACCTCAGGGTTAAAGTTCGACGAACCTTGTGACATAGCCCACGGTATCATTATAAAGCTCTCGCGGTAGGAGCTTTGAGTGGGGAGGTTAGTTATGGATTGATTGACTGCATTGATCGCATGATCCCATTGGTGTGTGATCAACTGGAGATACACCGAAATATCACAACCTTTAGCAAAGTCACAAGTACCTTTGGAAGAACCTAACAAAGATTTCAAGGGAGGCAGATGAGCCAGGTAAACAAAAATTTCAATTTTCAAATTTTTAATACTTATTTTGTTGAATTGTTTATAATTTGAAAGTTGGATATAATTTGTTGAAAGTTGAAACTTGAGCTAATTCATTACACTACTATGTTTTTTGCAGCACAATGGTGGGAGGCTTTTGATAGCCATTGTCCTTAATTGCAGAAGGTTTCTATTTGTATTTTGAGTCAAACTTGCAGTGCTACAAGGTGTGAACACAATTGGTCTTCTTTGAGAGGATTCACGCGAAGAAGAGAAACCGTTTGGATAAAAAATGGTTAAATGATCTAGTCTATGTCCAATACAACCTCTGGCTCAGACGCAACCAATTGCTGAACAAATTACCTGATTCAGATCTCATTGTGTTGGAAGATATTGATCCAACATCAGATTGGGTAGTGGAGAGTCATCCAACAGAGTTTGATTCTGATGAGGATCTTGATTTGGATTTACAGGCGGTGGCCCAGATCCACATGTACCAGCCTTAGGCTCAGCCCCAAGTCCTCCAGTTGCAGGTGCTTCCTCTGCTCAACCATGACGGAAGTGCATATTTCGTCTATCTCAGCGTATAATTGTTGCACAACCTGCTAGTGCTACCACTATTACAGTTGCTGTTGGAGATGATGATGAGGAGGAGCCATGGGTTTCCCTGGCTGACTCTGATTCAGAGGTTGAGCCAAATGATGTTGCTCCTCTAGCAGTAGCCAATGGTACTGGTTAGTGGTGACTGGTGATGTTTCACAGTTTACTTTTGTTGTAGAGGCCATTTCTAGCCTCCTTGGTTATGTGTTTTTGTTTTGATCTCTATATCATCATCATGTGTGTATTGGACAATGCACTGGGTGCCATTTTGATATAATGGATATATTCATGAGCCTACTTTGATCATATGTTGTCTTCTATCTATATTCTAAAGCTTTGTGTTTGGAAACATGAATGAAATTATGTTTTTTTATTAAAAAAAAGAAAATTTAATGTATTTTTTACAACGATTGAGTCATTGAAATCAAACCAACTGAGTCGATACCGAGTCGGAGTCAACCCTTGGCCGTTTCCGAGTCGGAGTCAGAGTCAACCCTCGGTCTTTTTCGAGTCGGAGTCGAAGTTTTAAAACATTGGCTGCAACCACGCTTTTATGGGCCATACAGGGTGATCAGGAGAGTTGGAGAGGTAGCATACGAGTTGGAGCTACCACCAGGGAGCAAGATCCACAACATTTTCCATGTTTCATGCCTCAAGAGGGTGTTGGGGCAGCAGGTTACAACAACTGTGGAGTTGCCTCCACTTGATGATGAGGGGCATCTCGTTTTGGAATCGGAAGCCATCCTAGAGACTAGGGAGAGGAAGCTAAGAAGCAGAACGATCGGGAAGTATTTGTTGCATTGGAAGAGTTTGCCAGATGAGGATGCCACTTGGGAGGGTGAGCACATATTGGAGCATCCAACGCTGAAGTTGCTTGGGGACAAGCAACATTTGGGAGGGGAGGACTATAATGTCCCTTCCTAAATTATTTTGGAACATAATTAATTCCCCAATTTTGAGAACAATTTTGGAGGCTATGGGACCCACTCATTTTTGGTAAAGGACTTAGGAGTTAAAAGGAAGTTGAATTATTTTGATAGTGGAGTGTGGGGGCCACCCACACAATGGAAAACGCACTTCACTTAGCCTATGGTTCGAAATGCGTAGGAGGGAATTCGATTTTCTTGGTGGAGGGGCCCACATGGGAAGGAAGGCCCACGAAATTATAAAAGGAGGGAGCTCAACTTCATTTGCATCATTTGGCATATCAAAACTTAACTAAGTTGCTCGAGTTGCTTAGCTGGGTCATTTGTTGTACAACACAAGTTTTCCAAGCAGAGAAGTCACCTGTTCTTCGAGGGACTTCGAGTGCCACGCGAGAGAGGGTCTTTCACACCTATCCGGAGGAGACTTACAGTGAATTTTCCAGCATTTGCATTCAGATTTGCCAGGCAGTGCGTATTTTTGGAGGACGCAGGAGAGGCTCTTGAGGGAATCATTTCAGTGTTCTTTCGGGGAGAAATTGCTAGAGGAAATTAGGAGAAGGGAACTCAAGTATTTTGCAGGCTTTTTGGGGAGTTTGGGAGCTGGAGGAGAACTATTTTCTAGAGTGAGTTTGCTGCTCCTGGCCATGCGTAGAAGGGTGTCACTGGGCACACGTGGGAGTGAGGAGCTTGCTCATTGATGCTGGGAGAAATAAGGATAATATTTGTGGAGTTGTTTGTAGCCTTTTTTGAGTGTTTTTGGGGAGGTTTGCGGGTGCATTGAAAGGCAACATATTTCAGTAGTGTAGGGCCTTTGGGGGTCGATTTTCAGAGGTCAGAATTAGGCCAAACCCTTTCTGGGTTTTGGTGGGTTTTGCTTGAGGAGCTTGGAGGTAATTTTGCAGAATTTTCTGAGCACTTGAGGAGGGGTTTCCAGCTATATCTTTGCAACAGATAGTGAAGAATTATTGGGGTAGCACAAAGGAGTGCTTGGGCAGTTGATAGTAGCATCCAAGCTTCATATTTATTCATCTGGGCTTTGCTCTGCTTGCCTCTGAGGCAAGCCTAGGTGCATTTCTTCCATATATTTGTACTCTTGCTCTAGTTTATAATAAAATGGTTCATGTGATTCTACATTTCTCGTTTTTCATGGGTGCATACTAAAGTTTGAAATTTTCTGTGGTGTAATTTGTTGTTTGCTTGTATATTACTGTTTTTCCTAATTAGGAACATTACAGTACTTTCCTTGCCCTAAATATATCTCCCAGGTCTATGCCATACTTCTAGACCTAGGTAATAGTGCATCGGTCCTAGACCCTTCATTTCAAATTCAACTGCCAACATCTTCTTGCATTCTTGTATTCTTTTCACACCTGCGATGAATAGATCATCCACATATAGTAGAATAATGACGGGTTCATTATTCACGAACTTGATGTAGAGGTTCGAATCAAGAAAACTCTTTATGAATCCAATTCTAAGTAGATATGCATCCATCCTTGCATACCATGCCCTAGGTGCTTGCTTCAAACCATATAGGGCCTTCTTAAGTCTACAAACATGAGAGACCCCACTATTAATTTCAAAGCCTTCGGGTTGTTCGATATACACTTCCTCACCAATGGTCCCATTCAGAAATGCGGCCTTCACATCCATTTGATGGATATTCCAGCCCATCGTAGCAGCCAATGAAACCAAAGATCTAGTGGTAGTGTACCTTGCCGTGGGTGCAAAATTTTCTTCATAATCAATGCCTTCCTTTTGAGAGAAACCCCTTGCAACGAATCTAGCTTTGTACCTGTCTATACTTCCATCAACAACATGTTTGATCTTATAGATCCTATTGACCTCTTCTGGTCAACTACCCATGCAGTGCACCCCGTTTTTTTTGACAGAAAGAAGCAGCACCTGATCAGCATGTCCGTGCCATCCTGCCATCATTAGCAGCTTGATCTTTTTGATTGTAAACCCAGTCTGCATGTATTAATTGTAAATAATCTTAGCAGACATGAGTCATGTATGTAATTTGCCTAGGTGGACCTAACTTGCTGATGATAATCTACGTCCCGGAAGGTTTTTTGTCTCACCGATCCACAGATCGGCAGAGTTTTCCTTCAAACCTGACCCCAAAGCCGGGATTGATTTTGTCATTATAACTTTAGGAGAATCCTAGTGTGTTGATCTGCTAGATTATCGTGGTGTCGCAGAGCTGGGTGATTTATGAGGGTCTGTATTAAGTGGGCTTGTCCCCTTGAGATAAAGTTGTAAAAGTCATGATGTAATGTGTCCTGAGGGTCGAGAAATGTTTCAAATCCCCTCATGAGTCCTAAGTCCTAGGTCCTAGGTGATGTTTCCGAAAGCTTAGTTCAGTGATCCATGTTAAATGAATTAAAAAATTAAAAAATGAATAAAAATAATAAAATAATAAAAAAATTAAAAAATGAAGCAAAAACCCTAACTAATAAAATAATAATATTTTAAGTTAATAAATCGACGGATGAGATCAAGAGATGTCTTGATCCTCATCAACGGTCGAGATCATTTCTACATGGATCACTCGAACTAGCCGTTAGGATCATTTCCTTTATATAGGGTCTTAGGGGGTCATTTCAGATCATCTGATCTGTGAGTCTGTACTGAAAGCTCTCTTGTAATCTGATTTTCTGATTAATAAAAAGACTTTGGGGTTCAAACTGGCTGGTGTTACTCTCTGGAATTGCTGTGAGATTTTTGCTTTTCTGCATATTTCAGTTTTAGCAGTTAAAATAGCTGGTTTTTCAGAGCATTGTGAGTACAGGTATCTTGCTCACGTGCTAGGGTTTGAGGGCTGCTAGGGTTTCTGAAATAATGGCAGGTATCTCCATTATTTCCTGAGATCTAGCAGCTTTCTCTCTCTCTTTGCTGATGGTTGCTTGAGATGTGCAGGAAAACATTTTTTGAAGGAAATTTGTGGGCGTTTGGGGAAGTTCTCGGCTGAACCAGCCAACTCCCGCAAGCACTTTCTGTGCAGAGCCCAGCTGATTGTTCCCTGGGTTAATCATTCGAAGTTTCTTTTCTGTTTTACATTGAGAGTTTTTCTTTCTGTTCACAGTGAAGTTCAAGATTACATGATATTCTAAATAATTTCTGTATTTATGGCTAAATCTGGCTGTTGAGGGGCCAAGTTTGTACATTAATCAGTTTTTCTGTTTTAGGGTTCCAAAATTTTGTTCAGGTTCATTTTGGGTTTTGCATGGCTTAGGCACTTCTGATCCGAGGCTGTTAAAAATATGCTAAAACTGTGATGGGCATCATTTCATACATCAGCTGGATGAAGGAGAACACATCTAGTCAGCAAACTAAAGCTACGAAAACTGTCAATAAAATTTTCCGACATCTGATATCAGATATCTCAAGCCCAGTGACAGAATGAAGATTTCTTATTCCTGAAGACAAAATCACACCAGCGGCTTCAACATTCATCCACGTTTATACCCACATCAAGCCAGGGAAAATGCGTTTTCACTTCCCAGCGTTTTTTGATTCTCTTGGTCACGTTGCTGAGGGTTGATCTTGTCTCGGCGTTCCTTTTTGATCATATGCATGTGGCAATCCGTAGCATGCGTCCAGAAGCTTTCAAAAAAAAAAAAGGGATTCGTTTCTCTCCTTTCACGTGATTCGGCTAGGTTTCTCTGCAAAATCCGAGCTCAGTTGAAGTCTTTAAGCAGAAATTCGCCCAGGTAATATCCGCTGTTTCATTGTGTCACGATTTCACGGTCGGTTCTAGATCTGATAGCAAAAGCGTGGTGAAGCGTGGTGATTGCTTGAGAACTGGTTTACGATTCTGCGCCATCGAACATAGTGCTGTGCCATATCCATTTCGAAATCATTTCTGCCCGTAGTCTGGAAGCCGCCTGCGTTTCTTGGGGTATCAGCGTAAGTCTCCACGCTGCTGTATCCATGCTCCTTCGTCCGCCGTCCAAACCGAACCTGCAAACTGCGTAAATCACGTTTTATTGACACAGGTAATAAACGGACCATTCGTATTTTCATGCGATAAGGTAATGTTAGTTTAGGTTTCGGATGGTTAGGGTTAGCTTAAGTTTCATTTGTATAGTTTTACTTTGTTTAAAATAGATTTCGTGTTAATTTTTTTTTAGATTTAGCGTATTAGATTTCAATTTTTATTTTAGATATATCAAATAATAAAAACAAAAAATATTTATGTTTAGGACTTAGCTTTTGTTTACAATTTAATCTTGTTAAGTTAGTTTAGTTTTTTTAATGTAGATTTTTATTTATTTATTTAGATTTAGATTTGATTTTTAGGTTAATTTAAAATTTGTATAGTTTAGTTTTATTTTATATTTTAGATTAATCTTTAAATCTCATTTTTTATGGTTTTAAAAAAGAAATAAAAATAAAAAGATTTTATTTAGTTTTGTTTTTTTTAGACTTAGGTTTATCTTTTGTATAGTTAATTTTTAGATTTTTAGAATAGATTTTAAAATTTTAATTTTTTAGATTTTCATTTTTATAAAAAAAAAAAAAAACTTTTTGGAAAATTATTTTTGCGAGATTCAGTTATTATCATGCTATATCTTTCACGCTGAATATTCTAGGTCGAGATGCGAAATTGATATCTGGTTAACGGTTTATAATTCTCGTGGTATTTTAAGGCATTTATCTTTTAAAATTTTCTGTTGCTGGATATCGTTTTGGTCATTCTAAAGAGCATTGTGTTTTCGCTGATGATAGATGGTTGTTGTTCATGGTCCATGTTTCTATATCATTTAAAAAGTAATCATTTAAGCATTAACTCCACAAGGCACTGGTCTGCAATTTATCAAATCCATCGAGCCCTTTTATCATCGTATCTCGTGTCTCCCAACCAACTGGTCGACAGTTGGTCTCATCACCCCACAGGGTCTACCCTCCTTAGCCGCGGGAGACAGGCTTAAACGGAGGGATCGGGGATCAGAGTGACAGCCCCCGGTCTGAGCGTTGTCGTGTCAATCTGCGCGACAACATTTTTGGCGCCGTTGCCGGGGACAGAGTTTTTCTGTTCCTGGAGTTTCATCGACAATCATTCATCTTCGCATCTTTCTCATCTCTCAGTCGAGCTGGCAGATTCAATATTTTGGCATCTTCTCTTCGGTGTGTTTCTTGTTTGGGTGGCGACTCCATTTTCTTATTTTTTCCCAGACAAGAAGCCTCTCGCATATCTGTTTGTTGGTTACTTCTTGGATCTTAGAATCAGTTTTATTGTTCAAGTGGCGACTCCACTTCTTTCATCTTTTGATTTTCTTGAGCAAAGAGCTAGTTCTATCATCCATCTGATCCCTTATTGTTCATCATGGATTATTCATTTAAACCATGTCATTTTACTGATAATCTCCATGATCTTCCGAAAGAGGCCATTGGTAAATTACTTAAGTTCTCGGGTGATGGTTCGGTCGCTGTTAAAAGGCATTTAAACATGTTTACTTGTGTAAAGATCTTGTATTGTAGATTTCCTCAATATAATAATGAAGATTTCAAGATGCGTCTATTTGTCCATTCTTTAGAGGGTGATGCCTTGAATTGGTTTAATAATTTTCCTAATGATTTTTTCACTTCTTTACAAGACATTCTCGATGCTTTTAAAGATAGATATGATAGTCCAAACAGCTTGCCTTCTACCTCTAAAACTGTGCAAAAAGAAGAAAGTAATCATATTAAAGGTCAAGCTGTTGAAGAAAGAGTTCAAGATTAGAATGTGTCATCCACCGGAAATATTGTAGATCAAGTTCATGATAGTGAAAAATCAGGGACAGATGATAGTGAAAGGGAAGAACAAAAGCGAATTATACAAGATTTAAAGATGCTGGTGAAAAATCTGGAAAGCAACCAAACTAATCTTATCAATGATGTTAAAACTTTACGCACCCATCTGGAAAAACGTAATAAGGAGATTGAAGACACGCAAAATCAGCATGCTAAGGAAATTGAGGCCATGAAAATTAAGTATGAAACAGAAATTAGAAGCATGAAAAACAAGATGTCAGTCTTAGAGGAAAATATGGTGACCATGAAAACTGATCATGATAGGGAAATTGACTCTATGACATTCAATCATAACAATCAGTTGGCTGACATGCAAGCGAATCATAAAGAAGAAATAAATTTCATGCAACATTGCTTGATGGACATAGAGGAAAAGAATGATAAGGTAATAAAACACATGCAAGAAAATCATGCCATGCAAATCAGCGCTATAAGGGATGAATGCTCTAGTCAGATGGATGCCATTAGAATACAAGTTCAAAAGATTCAACAATGGTCAGATGATAAGAGAAACCAGGAGCCTTCTCATTTGCCGCAACAAGTTCCATCTTACTATGAGGAGGTCATTAGGTGGTTAGTTGAAGATGATCCAGATAAGCTTAAAAACGATAAAAGTCAGATGCAAGACACAAAAAGACTTAGCATGCATATCTTACACACTTCATCTGATAGTTTCGAAACAGAAAGTTCCAGATCATCAGTAATTCATCCTGCCAGAAAGAGGAAGCGCAAGAGGAAGAAGAGTAGACGAAGATTTGATGCATCAGACGGCCGTGAGCAGCTTGATTTTCGGATAGGAAAGAGTCCTACCATATGCAAAATTGGACATGGCACATCCGACAAGCAGCCGACAGATTTGCCTGAAAGCAGGCAAATGCTCAGTATGCACTATATTGAACACATCTGATGCCGTGAGGCATTTTTGTATTGTATTTCTAACTCTACTCCTCGTCTTTTCAGCATTTCATTTCTGTTTTAGGATTAGATTTACTTTTCATGTTATTAGGTAGTTAATAAATGAAGAGCTTTTATCTTTCCTGTGCTTAATGTATATGCTGATTTTTGGGATGGACGCTACTTATTTTTTGTGTTGTATGGATGCAGATTCTGGATTCTCACATTCCTGCAAGCAGCAACGTGTCCCCAAGTAGAGCCAGATATTGACCTCTTCTGGTCAACTACCCATGCAGTGCACCCCGTTTTTTTTGACAGAAAGAAGCAGCACCTGATCAACATGTCCGTGCCATCCTGCCATCATCAGCAGCTTGATCTTTTTGATTGTAAACCCAGTCTGCATGTATTAATTGTAAATAATCTTAGCAGACATGAGTCATGTATGTAATTTGCCTAGGTGGACCTAACTTGCTGATGATAATCTACGTCCCGGAAGGTTTTTTGTCTCACCGATCCACAGATCGGCAGAGTTTTCCTTCAAACCTGACCCCAAAGCCGGGATTGATTTTGTCATTAGAACTTTAGGAGAATCCTAGTGTGTTGATCTGCTAGATTATCGTGGTGTCGCAGAGCTGGGTGATTTATGAGGGTCTGTATTAAGTGGGCTTGTCCCCTTGAGATAAAGTTGTAAAAGTCATGATGTAATGTGTCCTGAGGGTCGAGAAATGTTTCAAATCCCCTCATGAGTCCTAAGTCCTAGGTCCTAGGTGATGTTTCCGAAAGCTTAGTTCAGTGATCCATGTTAAATGAATTAAAAAATTAAAAAATGAATAAAAATAATAAAATAATAAAAAAATTAAAAAATGAAGCAAAAACCCTAACTAATAAAATAATAATATTTTAAGTTAATAAATCGACGGATGAGATCAAGAGATGTCTTGATCCTCATCAACGGTCGAGATCATTTCTACATGGATCACTCGAACTAGCCGTTAGGATCATTTCCTTTATATAGGGTCTTAGGGGGGTCATTTCAGATCATTTGATCTGTGAGTCTGTACTGAAAGCTCTCTTGTAATCTGATTTTCTGATTAATAAAAAGACTTTGGGGTTCAAACTGGCTGGTGTTACTCTCTGGAATTGCTGTGAGATTTTTGCTTTTCTGCATATTTCAGTTTTAGCAGTTAAAATAGCTGGTTTTTTAGAGCATTGTGAGTACAGGTATCTTGCTCACGTGTTAGGGTTTGAGGGCTGCTAGGGTTTCTGAAATAATGGCAGGTATCTCCATTATTTCCTGAGATCTAGCAGCTTTCTCTCTCTCTTTGCTGATGGTTGCTTGAGATGTGCAGGAAAACATTTTTTGAAGGAAATTTGTGGGCGTTTGGGGAAGTTCTCGGCTGAACCAGCCAACTCCCGCAAGCACTTTCTGTGCAGAGCCCAGCTGATTGTTCCCTGGGTTAATCATTCGAAGTTTCTTTTCTGTTTTACATTGAGAGTTTTTCTTTCTGTTCACAGTGAAGTTCAAGATTACATGATATTCTAAATAATTTCTGTATTTATGGCTAAATCTGGCTGTTGAGGGGCCAAGTTTGTACATTAATCAGTTTTTCTGTTTTAGGGTTCCAAAATTTTGTTCAGGTTCATTTTGGATTTTGCATGGCTTAGGCACTTCTGATCCGAGGCTGTTAAAAATATGCTAAAACTGTGATGGGCATCATTTCATACATCAGCTGGATGAAGGAGAACACATCTAGTCAGCAAACTAAAGCTACGAAAACTGTCAATAAAATTTTCCGACATCTGATATCAGATATCTCAAGCCCAATGATAGAATGAAGATTTCTTATTCCTGAAGACAAAATCACACCAGTGGCTTCAACATTCATCCACGTTTATACCCACATCAAGCCAGGGAAAATGCGTTTTCACTTCCCAGCGTTTTTTGATTCTCTTGGTCACGTTGCTGAGGGTTGATCTTGTCTCGGCGTTCCTTTTTGATCATATGCATGTGGCAATCCGTAGCATGCGTCCAGAAGCTTTCAAAAAAAAAAAAAGGGATTCGTTTCTCTCCTTTCACGTGATTCGGCTAGGTTTCTCTGCAAAATCCGAGCTCAGTTGAAGTCTTTAAGCAGAAATTCGCCCAGGTAATATCCGCTGTTTCATTGTGTCACGATTTCACGGTCGGTTCTAGATCTGATAGCAAAAGCGTGGTGAAGCGTGGTGATTGCTTGAGAGCTGGTTTACGATTCTGCGCCATCAAACATAGTGCTGTGCCATATCCATTTCGAAATCATTTCTGCCCGTAGTCTGGAAGCCGCCTGCGTTTCTTGGGGTATCAGCGTAAGTCTCCACGCTGCTGTATCCATGCTCCTTCATCCGCCGTCCAAACCGAACCTGCAAACTGCGTAAATCACGTTTTATTGACACAGGTAATAAACGGACCATTCGTATTTTCATGCGATAAGGTAAGGTTAGTTTAGGTTTCGGATGGTTAGGGTTAGCTTAAGTTTCATTTGTATAGTTTTACTTTGTTTAAAATAGATTTCGTGTTAATTTTTTTTTAGATTTAGCATATTAGATTTCAATTTTTATTTTAGATATATCAAATAATAAAAACAAAAAATATTTATGTTTAGGACTTAGCTTTTGTTTACAATTTAATCTTGTTAAGTTAGTTTAGTTTTTTTTTAAATGTAGATTTTTATTTATTTATTTAGATTTAGATTTGATTTTTAGGTTAATTTAAAATTTGTATAGTTTAGTTTTATTTTATATTTTAGATTAATCTTTAAATCTCATTTTTTATGGTTTTAAAAAAGAAATAAAAATAAAAAGATTTTATTTAGTTTTGTTTTTTTTAGACTTAGGTTTATCTTTTGTATAGTTAATTTTTAGATTTTTAGAATAGATTTTAAAATTTTAATTTTTTAGATTTTCATTTTTATAAAAAAAAAAAAAAACTTTTTGGAAAATTATTTTTGCGAGATTCAGTTATTATCATGCTATATCTTTCACGCTGAATATTCTAGGTCAAGATGCGAAATTGATATCTGGTTAACGGTTTATAATTCTCGTGGTATTTTAAGGCATTTATCTTTTAAAATTTTCTGTTGCTGGATATCGTTTTGGTCATTCTAAAGAGCATTGTGTTTTCGCTGATGATAGATGGTTGTTGTTCATGGTCCATGTTTCTATATCATTTAAAAAGTAATCATTTAAGCATTAACTCCACAAGGCACTGGTCTGCAATTTATCAAATCCATCGAGCCCTTTTATCATCGTATCTCGTGTCTCCCAACCAACTGGTCGACAGTTGGTCTCATTACCCCACAGGGTCTACCCCCCTTAGCCGCGGGAGACAGGCTTAAACGGAGGGATCGGGGATCAGAGTGACAGCCCCCGGTCTGAGCGTTGTCGTGTCAATCTGCGCGACAACAGATCCATTTGTATGTGACAACCGATTTGTCCCTAGGTCTAGGAACGATTTTCCAAACCCCATTCTTCAAGATGGATTGATATTCTTCCTGCATCGCTTTCTTCGAAACCTCTTGATGAGCAACTTCGTTGAATGTAGATGGTTCGCCTTTAATTAACTTTGTCATATATGCAGCATAACTAGAGTATCTCTTCGGTCTTTTACTTTCCCTGAAGGTTCCTTTCGGTAATTCATGTCCTTCAACATCTTCTAATGTGGCTTTTAACCAATTTGGCCTTTTCCTTGTGGTTGGGATGGCCACAAATTGAATAGGTGCACTTGGTCCTTCTTCTTCTTGATTTGTAGTAGGGTTTTCATGATGATTTTCTTCTTCTTCAAATATGGGAACTTGTTCGTCATCATAATCAATAGGAATATCCTTTGATTTCTTGTAGGTTTGATTTTCATTGAATATGACATCCCTGCTTACTTCAATATGTCTTCCTTCCTTAATGTAGATTCTATATGCTTTTGAGGAGAGATTATATCCAACGAATATTCCCTTGATACTTGTAGAGTCCAACTTCTTTCGCTTGTCCTTTGGAACATGGATGTGTGCTGGAATTTCAAAGATTTGGAGGTGATCCACACTCGGTTTCTTTCCTATGAATAATTCTTTGGGTGTATATTATCAAGACTTCTATGAGGCCTTCTATTTTGAATTTACACGACTGTCATTGCTGTGTCTCCCCATAAGAATTTTGGTAGGTCTCGATCAAGGAGTACAGTTTGAATGCCTTCTTCAATTGACCTATTCTTCCTTTCGGCCACTGCATTTTGTGCGGGATAATAGGGAACAATGAGCTTCCTCTTAATTCCTGCTTCCTTACAATATGCAATCAATTCCTTAGAAGTGTATTCCCCACCATTGTCGGACCTTAGAGTTTTTATTTTTCTTTCAGTTAGGTTTCCACTTAGGACCTGAACTCTTTGAACTTTTCAAATACTTCATCTTTTGTTTTGAGAAGGCAGAGTCATGTCTTTTTAGAATGATCATCAATGAATGTTACATAGTAGAGATGACCTCCAAGTGATTTGTCAGACATGGGTCCACACACATCAGAATGGATGAGGTCTCATATCTCTTTAGACCTAGTTTCACTATTCGTAAATGGCTTTCTTGTATGCTTTCCCAAAGAGAATCCCTTGCATACTTTGTCATCATCTAACTTCATATTTGGGATGCCATGAACCAATTGATTAAGAGTAGGGAATCTAGGGATGAAATTATAATGTAGATGACCATACGTCCTATGTCATAGCTCAATGGGATTGATTTCCATATGAACCAAAGCTTGAGGAGGTGGTGTAATGACTCTATAAAGGCTTCCTTCATGTACTCCAATAATCCTAGATTTATCAATGCTAGAGTCTTTTCGCCAAACCAATACTTTTCCATCAACAAAAGCAAGTATATCCCCTTTATCTTCTAAACAAGAAATATAAAGCAAATTCTCTTTCAACCTAAAACATATAGTATGTTGTTGAGGTGCAACTTTGATCCATTTTCTAGCATCAACGATGTTGATCCCAGGTCTCTAACAACATAGCTTTTGTTGTCACCCAATTCCACTACATGAGAAGATGGCTCCTTTGTGTTGAAGTTTCTAAGTTTATTTAGTAGAAACCTTCCATGCACTTTATTTGATTTATTCCTACCTACTTGTTATTTTTCTTAACAAGTTATTTACAATGTAAATACTGAAAGTAAACACTAATGCATGCTCAACATATTACAGATCAACAACTAAAAGAAACAAAAACAAACACACCAGATGAAACCATTATTTTTGGACTAATGCCCCTGAAAAAACCTAATGTGGGAAAATTGGTGCAACTATTTGAGGGTTTTCTTATTAAGCAATATCAGAGTACAATTTGGGGGCCGAAACTAGCCTACTCAACAGAGAGTTTCCTTGGTAGTAATACCTCTCAGTTTCTGACAAATCTCCTGGCTGAAACCTCAGATAATCCTTCCGGCAGCTACTCAGCACAAATTTGCCCCAGAAACACCAGCGTCAACGTCTCTTTGGACTGCGTCAACCCCTCTCTGCCTCACGCTGGCTCTGCGTCACCTCGGATGGGTCTGCATCAGACTTGGGAGGCCCTGCATCAGCCCTCTGGCCCTCTGCGTCAGCAACGCTGGCCTCTTTGAGGCTTTGTGCAGCTCTCGGCTGCCTCTGCGTGGCCTTGTGTGAGCCCTAGCTAGCTCTGCGTCACTCCCCTGGGCTACTGCACTGCTTTCCCAACACTATCTCTGCTTCTGTATCTCTCTATACTCAATGCCCCTCAGCTGCAACTCCTGATCACTAATTCTATCTCTCTTAGCAAGCCTTCCTCTAGAGAATAGAATGACTGATCACTTTGGTGTATTCTCCAAGTGACCCTCAAGCCTCCTCTTATACTTTCCCTGTTGACATCTCAATGGCCTAGATTAAGTCTCTAATCAATGACTAAGATTAGATCTGGTTTGATCCATGTCTTTTGGACCATTCTAACACAGTTTCATATTAATACACATTAATATTTTATTCTCTAAGTTTAGAATTAGGGACTCCATTAAAAATATTAATTATTTTAATATCTCCTAATCTGTTTAGAATCTGCCCAAATCCTTTCTAGGTATTAGAGATCTCATGTGCCGCAATCTCTCCACCAAATTTCGTGGCTAGAGCACATCCGATGCTACCCGAAATCAACACTTTGATAGTGTATGAAGTTGTATACTTTCTCCTGTCATGTGTCTTGATGCTCCACTATCAATGATCCATGCATTGTCATCACTAAGAGACCCTGTAAAAGCAAACAAGAATCCTGTAAAAGCAACCAAGAATCCTTGATTTTTGACCTTGTTGAATAAGTAGTAGATGACCTTCTTGATCCAACTTCCACCAATGTTGATACCGATCTTCATGTAGTTTATCAAAGAGGGAGAATCCATGCCAACAAAGTGATCTTCAACTTTTCCTGACCTTAGCTTCGATACCATGTTGAGAAATCAATACAAGTAGATTAGGGATTGTTTCCTCTTTCTTGATAATTACTTGTGAGTTATGTTGGATTCTTTTACTTCTTTATTATCTTATGTTTCATCAAGAAATTACCATATTATGTGTGTATGATGATCACAAAACAAAAGGCACAAGGTGTAGGAACTATGCCAAGGAAAAACCCTCCTCGAAGGGTAAGCCCATTCGAAAACTCTCTTCCTTCAATAGTATTCTTTGAGACTCTTCAACCTATACAAAGACCAAACCTTCCCTCCACACCAAGTCAACCTTCCAGATCTTCGAGCCCTTTGCAGCAACACTTCCACCCCAATAACTTCGACTATGCAACAACTTACGACATTAGGCAACAACTGGCAGCAACAACACTTGGAAGACTTTGATCTCCCAAACTAGGGCATGAAACAGAGAGAGTAGGTCCAAAACTTCAATTTTCTTCTTCTCCTTAGACTTGACCCAACTCGCACTTCCTTTAGACTTCTTTTACCCACTCGAACTAGCTTGAGATGAGATGCTCCAAATGAATTCAACTTCCTTCTATTTATAAGCTTCAAGTGAGGTCAAATTGGTGTCCTTAGGCTGACTTGATCTCCTTTAGGCCGACTTGGTGTGGAGGTTACATAAATTATATTTGACTCAATAGTAAACCTATTTACATGATTCAGAAGCCCAAGAAGGGTCTCTTTAAATGTACGAAAACTCTATAGACTCAATATTAATCCTAAGTGTCCACAATGGGGACTTTGACTAATATAATGATGACCTAAGCATGAAACCCATGCTTTAATAAGTCATTGATAGAATAATAAAAATTCTTTTCTTTATTCTTTTGACAAGTACATTTCATGATGACTCAAATACATTACCGAAGACCGGACCTAGTTACATTTTCCAACAATTATGGCCATCACCCTAGTTCCCAAGGCCCATATGAGTGCCCCCTACATCATTAAGGAAGCCATGATTGTCCCAACCCCTGTTGGACGATAAATTGACCCACCTTAAGGGGGTATTCACTACTACATCTTACACATCATGCTCTCATCCCCTTGAATCTCAAGTAGTAAAATGAAGAAAAATCAATAAAGGGCAAAAGACATATGAAGAAGGGTAAAAAAACAAAGGTCGGGGTAACTCATGTACCACAATTGCTCCCTCCTACATTTATATACCCAATGTGTGGGGCTCCTTAATCATAAGTATAACTACCCTTGTACCATGGCATGTGGCTTGTAGCCTTCCCTCTTGCCCCCACTCTGTCCCATCACTATTACACATTACACCTGCCATCTGATGGATGTACCATGGACCTGTCACTCCTTTAGAGGTTGAAACACCCAATAGGGTCCTCAATAACCACCTAATAAGTTCCTTAGCCTCCTTGTCTGACTTAAAACCTATACTAGGAACATCTATCACAAGTGAGGGATACTGGGACTCCTCCCATAAATGAAAACCTGCGAAGTGAAGGGGACATAGGCTTTGGTGACAGTGGGCTTTTATCCCAAGGTGTTGTTGTGCCATCTAGCTTTAGCCTATTAATAGGCCTACTAGTTTGTGCAACAACAATTCTAGGTAGCATTAGGATGACATTTTTTAATGTTTTAGGAAACTTTCCTATTATCTCATTAATAGACTCAGTATGAGAATAGGTGGAAAGAAGAGGGGTAGAAGAGAGGTAGGGAGGAGGTATGTGTGAACATGGAGTTTGCATTGGGGAAGGAGATAATACAATATAAGATAATATAATTTTATTAATGTCCAATAAATGACCATAAATTGGTCAATGGGATTGAAGGATACGACTAGTACAAATACAATTACAATGTTGGAGTGCAAACACGACTAGAAAATGCCAAAGCTAAATCTAGGATAAAATAAAGCAAAAAAAGGGATATAATAATAGGACAACCTCATAAACATGTATATAAATGGATTGTGTAGAAGGCTAAGTGAACAAGTCTCAGGATGGAAGTTGATGATGTCAAGAATGTCGGAGTCTGATAACTGACGACGACGAGGGTGACGGTGGCACTGGATTGCTATTGGAGTCCCATGGATCCAACAATGAGTTTGTTTGCATGATCTTGGGGGGTTGTAGGAGAGGAGAGCAGTGGGAAAGGTGTGTTAGAAGCTTATCGGGAAGCGAAGAATGGAGGCAAACCATAGTTTTAAAATTCGGCCGATTCGAAACAGAAACGGCCGAGTTGATCTGTTTCGTTGCCCAGAAGTGTAACTCGGTTGAAGAAATGGTTCGGTAGGCCGAGTTAGCCATGACTCGGCCGAGTCATGGCTGACTTGGCCAACTCGGCCGTTTCCGTATTGACTCGGCCGAGTCATAACCAGCGGCCCGTAACCCCATCAAAACAACGATTTGACATTTTTTTAATGAAATTTTAAGGTGTTTGCTGATTGGTTTGGACTCCAATGTGTTTTATGAACTAGTTAAATGTTATTTGGGGTCCATTTCCCCCTCCCAAACCCTATTTAACACACTCAAACGCTCTCATTCCCTCATAGCCATCTCATGCATTTGAGTGAGAACTTCTTTGAGAGTTAGTGAGCAATTCTTGAGCTTGTTTTTGGAGCGGCAGTGAGGAGTCTTGGGCAAGCATTGTAGCTGGAGTGAGGAGCTTCTTGGGCAGCCATTTGGAGCAGCATTGAGGAGCTGATTCTTGGAGCAAGCTTGAGGAGGCAGTTTGTGCTTGGAGGTATTTTTTTCACCTCTATAAATCTGTTTTTACTTATTAAATTTTAGGTGCATATCTAGAAAGCCTACAGAGTGTTTTTTGTCAGATTGTTTGCTTTCATTTCCTAGTCAAAAAATGGCACCTAGAGCGAGAGATCCTGCTTGGGCATATGTTGAAATGGTTGATAGTGAAATGCAATGCAAATTTTGCCATAGGAAAATTAAGGAAGGTCCTGGGGGCATTAATAGGCTGAAACAACACTTGGCAAGGATTAGAGGCCAAATTACTCCATGTACCTCACCAGCAATTGGGGATATTAGGAAGCAATTGTTGGCCAACTTTGAGAAATTTAAAGAAGATAAGGCTAGGCAAAGAGACATACAGGCTGAAATTGGGAGGAAGAGGGAGATACAAAAAATGATGGCTACCAACCCCAATTATGATTTTGAGGGTTCTTCCTCTATCCCTCAAACTGATACATCCAACCCTTTCCGATATGTTCCTCCCTCTTTTGGTTCTGTTCAAGATAAGGGAAAGGGTAGAATGAAAAAGGGTGATGTGACTATCAAAAGTTATTTCACTCCCTCCTCTCCATCAGATGCACATGGTCCTCAAGTTAGTAAAAGTCAAATGCAGCCCACTTTAGATGACCATTGGAAGAAAGAATTGAGGGAGACTGCTTGTGAGTACATAGCTAGATGGTGTTATGATGCTGATACCCCCTTTAATGTTGCTCGTTCACCATATTATGAGCCTTTGTTTGATGCCATACATGCTGCTGGAAAAGGCTTCAAAGGCCCTACTATGCATGAGCTAAGGGGGTATCGTTTGCAGAAAGAAATTCAATCCATTAATGAGTATTTGAAAGAGTTCAAGGACTCATGGGAAAGAACAGGATGTACCATCATGTCAGATGGATGGACTGATCAAAGAAACCGTACCATCATAAACTTTCTTGTCTTTTCCCCACAGGGAACCATGTTTTTAAAATCAGTGGATGCATCTGATAAGGTAAAAGATGGCCACTTGTTGTTTCAGCTATTGGATCAGGTTGTTGAGGAGGTGGGGGTGGCTAATGTTGTTCAAGTCATCACAGATAATGCCTCTAACTATGTTCTTGCTAGTAAATTGTTAGAGGAAAAACACAAGACCATCTTTTGGACCCCATGTGCTGCACATTGCATAGACCTCATGCTCGAGGATATTTGGAAAAATAGATTGGGTCAAAAACACTATAGATCATGCCAAAAGCATAACAAAATTTATCTACAATCATACATTGATTTTGAACCTCATGAGGAAACACACTGGGGGCAAGGATATTGTTAGGCCTGCCCTCACTAGATTTGCTACTCATTTTTTGACATTGCAATCTATGCTTTTCCAACATAGAAACTTGCAAAAGATGTTTTCCAGTGATGAATGGAATCAAAGCAATTGGTCTAACAAACCAGAAGGCAAAGAATTGAAAAAGAAAGTCTATGAAGGAACTTTTTGGAGAAAGGCAGCAGAGCTTGTGAAGCTTGCTGAGCCACTAGTTAAGGTGTTGTGGTTGGTGGATGGGGAAAGGTTGGCTATGGGCTTCATTTATGAGGCTATGGATCAAACAAAGGAGCAAATAAAGACAATATACAAGGATAGAGTGGCAAAGTCTGGGCCCATTTGGGCAATCATTGATGAAAGATGGAACAATCAACTCCATCGCCCTATACATGTAGCTGGGTATTTTTTGAACCCACGGTATCATTATAAAGCTAAGGAGTCAGGAGCTTTGAGGGGGGAGGTCAGAGATGGACTGATTGATTGCATTGATCGCATGATCCCATTGGAGTCTGATCAGCTGGAGATACACCGACAGGTCACAACCTTCACCAATGCCTTGGATACCTTTGGGAAGAACCTAGCAAAGATTGCAAGAGAAGCAGATGAGCCAAGTAAGCAAAAATTTCAATTTTCAAATTCTTAATAGTTTTACTTTTTTTTTTTTAAATTTGTTAAATCGCTTATAATTTGAAAGTTTGATATAATTTGTAATTTTGTTGAGCTAACTCATTACACTCCTATGTTTTTTGCAGCACAATGGTGGGAGGCCTTTGGTGGCCATTGTCCTGAATTGCAAAGGTTCGCAATTCGTATTTTGAGTCAAACTTGCAGTGCAACTGGGTGTGAGCGCAATTGGTCTGTCTTTGAGAGGATTCACACAAAGAGGAGAAACCATTTGGATAAAAAACGATTAAATGATCTAGTTTATGTCCAATACAACCTCCGGCTCAGACGAAACCAATTGCTGAACAAAAGACTTGATTCAGATCCCATTGTGTTGGAAGACATTGATCCAACATCAGATTGGGTAGTGGAGAGTCGTCCAGCAGAGTTTGATCCTGATGAGGATCTTGATTTAGATTTAGATATCGAGACATCAGTTGAACTTGAACATGCTGTTCAGTTGAATGCAGATGCAAATCCACTAGCCTCAGTCTCACAGCCAGCAAGGACTCCAGTTGTAGGTGCTTCCTCTGCTCAGCCACGACAGCCGCATATCTACTCTATCTCAGCTTGCATCTGTTGCAGTTGCACAGCCTGCTAGTGGTACCACTTCTGCAGTTGCAGTTGGAGATGATGATGATGAGGAGGAGCCATGGGGCCCCCTGTCTGACTCTGATGATGATCCAGAGATTTATTGACATGATCTTGGCTCCTCTGGCAGTAGCTACTAGCCAGTAGTACTAGTATTGGAGTCTAGTCACAATTTACTTTTGTTGTAGAGGCCATTTCTAGCCTCCTTGGTTATGTGTTTTTTGTTTTGAGTCTTTGATCATGTATGACAGTTAACTATGTATTGCCATTTGACAGTGCACTGGGTGCCATTTTGATATAATGGATTGGTTCATGAACCTACTTTGATTATATGTTGTCTTCCATCTATATTATAGTGCTGTGTGTTTGGAAACATGAATGGACATCTTTAAAATTATGTTTAAAATCTTTAAAATTATATTTTTTATTAAAAAAATAAATATTTAATGTATTTTTTACAATGACCGAGTCATTGAAATCGAGCTGGCCGAGTTGATATCGAGTCGGAGTCGGAGTCAAAGTCGATCCTCGGCCGAGTCGGAGTCGGAGTTTTAAAACATTGAGGCAGACAATTCACGTCTTCTTTAGGAAATAAAGAGGTGCTTCAGATGGCAAAGAATGTGGTAGTAAGAGGCCTTAAGATGGGCATAAGAAGTATGAGTGTGAGTGAAAGTGTGCCAAAGTTGATCATGGGGTTTTTTTCATTCATTGTCATTTCACTTATTCATGGGACAAGATCTAGTTTCAGTGTAGGTGAGGTGGATTTAATGTAGTGGTAGTAGAAATGGAGAGCAACTTTCCAATTGAAGGATTAAAGATAGGTGTATTTGGCATCGATAGAAGTGAGGCACGAGAATAGGGAGTCAGATGGGAGCATCTGGGGGAGATGAGAAGTAAATATTTTAGGTTCACACTCATGAAAGAAAAATGTGGTTTTAGATGGGCTCGAAGGGTTGGTCATGCTTAGTAAAAAATCACGTAAGAGCATCATGGTGGTTGGATGATGTGTGATGGAAGTCACTGAGAAATGGTGGATAAAGGGAACAAGAGTTTGATTGGATAAGACAGAATCTACTCCACTCAAACCTCTCCTGTGAGATTGGCAATTGAAGGAGTGTGACTTTAGGAAGTAAGAAAGGTCGTTTAAGATCATTAAATCATGGGATTCATTTAGTTGTAGGAGGTGCTTGCTCTAACCTATTAAGAGGTCCAATGACATCATCAGGTAAACATTGGAGGCCTATTCGATGTGGATTTGTTTCTTGGATGCAAAATACATTATCAAAGTGATAATGTAGAGGAATCTGAAAAGCTGAGGTATAGGCATTAAAGTTGCCTAGTAAGATGATTTCCCCCATTGATGAATTCTAAACGATGCTAGTGTATATTTCCCAATATGGGTCTTTGTTAGAGTCATTGTGAATAACAAACTATGATGAAATAGGGGTAGTGGGGGAGTAACAAACTGCTATGTAGATGTCTTTGGGGAGGGAGGTAACTCCATTGAGTCGAATCCACATGAATCTACCAAGCTCATCTGAGCCCACCAAAGAAACCCTATCCCTAAAGGAGTCCCTTGTCAAACAGGCTACTTTGTTGAAACCTTTGATAACACTTGAAAATCTAACCTCTTGTCGAGAAGCTGAAAACTGGTGATAGCTTGCTATATTTGTGAGGGGTTGGATAGGATTCACTTGGGCCTCAATGTTAAAGAGGATATTAGATGTACTAAGAGCATTGGATATCATTCTCAGAGATGACTAAAAATATGCGTTGGCATTTCAACAACCTACTAAGATACCAAACCCTATCGCCTCCCCCAGCGAAGCCTTAACTAGGAGCCTCTAGGCCAAGAGTAGCCCGAAGGGGGGGAATATTTATTGAGAGCGCCATCCTTTCATAGTGCTTTGCTTCTCATAGGAGATTGATTTTGCCTTTGCAGGCCCGCCTTGTGGATGTTGACAATTTTGGTTTTCTAAGACTTCTTTGCTCCTCTATCTTGTCAACATTTCTATTGATCACCTACCACCTTTTATGTATGTTCTTTATGTACTTGGTCGCCTTCTACACCCCAACCATGAGTCAAAGAAGGTGATCAACTATGACATTTATAGATAGGACATATAGGTCACCTAGATTGCCCCTCCCAAGGACCTTGATCCCAAGATGGATTTGTATTTATAGCACTTAATGTAGTCAAGGGTGCCTTATTATCAGACCCAAGTATACTTGGAAGCACTAGATGTAGAAACTTAAGATTCCTTTAGACTAGTCTAGAGTTTTTTTGGGTCAACTCTGTGTTGAGATAGACACTTTCATTCTGAGCCCTAAGATGATCCTCTTTGATTCATCAAATGACATCATCACACTTTAGTTCGGTTCCTTGTTTGTCATTAATGGTGATAGGAGTGCCACTTCTCCTCCCTTGTCATCTACTTGTTCCCTCCTTTATAATGCTGATATTGATCTAGGTCCTTAGTGTTATTTCTAACGTTACTTGATCATGCTCTTTCATGTATTTGTTAGTTTAGCTTATGTTACAATTTCAGAGTAACCTTAACTCTTAAGTACTTTTGGATGCTTACCTTTGCTTGTACTATTTTCTTTACTCTAATTGAACTGGCTTTTTAGCATTTTGTTAGACATGAATACACTTACCTATGTTTCATGCTACTTGTATCTATCTTGGAAATGCCGATTGCATTTACTTGTTGCATTTGAGTATAGCTTTAGCTTATTGTTTCAATTATAGAGTGCCTTTGAAATGGCTGTTTTCAACCAATTTGTCAAAGGCATCAGTCTTGTATCCAAATCTTTTCCTTCTCCAATTTGGTAGGTTACATGTTTGAATAGCAAGGTTTTTGTAGAATGTTTCAACTTTCTTTCTTACAGTAGATAACGGAGTTTATTTTTTGGATGCTGAGTTTTAAAATTTGGTTTCTGCTACTACATTGTGTGGTCATCTTTTTTGTCACAATGATTATTATATTTTTACTGGAAAGCTAAAGGAAAATTTAATTTTCTTCAAACTTACATATACAGGGAGTTGTGGCTGGTCTTTTGGTTCAAAGTACTCTCAAGTACTTGCTTCAATTTGGTGAAGTTTCCAAATACTTGGTAAAGTTCTCCATTCTATAACTTTTCCGTTGGGAATTTGAAATTGCTTATATTTTTATTCATTTGCAATTTCTGTATTGCAGCAACAAATATCAAGATGCATGAGAGTGATATGATTGATAGTATATCGTGTAATTTTATGTATAATTTAGCTGTTTTAGTTTTTGAGCTTACCATAGAGCCAACAATGTTGATAAATTGGCATACAGTGTAAACACATATTGCAGATGTAAAATCATAAAATAGTTGTGATTACACAACATAGTTGATTGATCTTGTATTTTGTCTTTACCAAGTCACTTTTTTTTAGCATACATCCCTCACATTCCTGGAAGTACAAATAATAGTTTATTTTCTTAAGTCATACTAGGAGACTTTGACATACATTTTAATTTTAAATCTTAGTAGTATCTGTGCGTACTTATTGGCATGGACATGCAGATGCTTAAAAATATGAATTTATGCATTCTTCAATAGTGATATCTGTCAGATGTGCCTGAAATAAATGCACATTGCATTTGTTTCCAATTTTTTTCCCTGAAAATATCATATATATCTTGGTGGAAGAATGACCGTAAAGAGAGGTTAGAGGCTAGTATAATAAAAGTAGGGTTTACTATTCAGTATTCTTATACAAAATATCTTAGCAGTTAGGCATATTATGGTTAATTTTTACAGAATTGTTGAATGTCTATATGATTATTGATCGCTTTATTAGTAATTATTTCTAAGCTCATTTCTAGTGATTTATGATATTTCATTTTTGTAAAAACTCTTGGTATAAGTCGCATCTACCACCTCATTGTCATCTTTATCATCATTTCTCCAAGATTCAGATACTTGGAGGTTGGTTTAGAAGCTGTTATTGGAGGCTCTATTGTTAGAAATGTGAAGGGCCATTTTTGGCACAGGGAGTATTTTTCTTATAAAAATGTCTCATCTACCATTTGGGAAGCTTCTCTTCAGTCCCAACCCCACTACAGTGGATTCCAAATTAGCTTCCCTCACCTATGAATTTGTGGTATTACTATTATTATCACGTAAATCTGTATTGACAAATCTGCATGACACTTTTAGACAGCCAACTCTGTTGTGGTTGAAAGTCTCTCTGTTCGGACTGGTGTTTTCTAGTCTTTGGAGGGTGTCCCTAGATGATGTATGGTATTATCCATTTAATATTTCAATGCAAAACTTCAATTTGATTAGCATACAACAATGCTTCTCTTTTGACATACCGATAAGACACCAAAAGTGGAGTAATTCCTGAAACTGAAATTTGTAATGGTTGAAATTAGATTTCTGAAAGTAATAGTAGCAACAAAATCGAAAGCGATGCAAGAAACCAATTTGCACCTCAAGTGAAATGTAATGTCCCAAATGCCATATTTTGCTAATTTTGCAGAAATCTAGCCTAAGCAAAACTTCTCCATAAAATAACCTTTCAATTAACAAAAGATTGCCATGTAAAATAGAACAAATAGAGTGCATGCAATTCAATAACACAATAAGCAGAAATAATCTCAACTTTAATTATAATAGAAACTGGGGTTTACACGCTGATACAGTAAAATATTTAAGATGGAACACTGGCCTCTAGAATCTGCTCCAATGCTGTGCTGGACCTCCAAAACTCAACTGAAATGTCACTGTTGAGCTCTGCTGTGAATTCTGGATGAATTCACCAATGAGAGATGAGTGCTCGCCTAATCTCACTGAATCACCCTAGGGTTTCCGTCCTAGGGCTACTGCTGAAGTAGAGAACCGGGTTCTCAACCTCTCATACAAGAAGAAATATAAAATCCAAGATGTCCTCTCATGGCCTCCTCTTCCTCTTTTATAAATCTGATAGACCCCTCTAGAACCTCCTATTTTATTATTATTTTAATCATGGAACACTTTTCCCTCTTTTATTTCAATTAAAATATTCTTTTTAATGTGGGAAAAGGGTAAATTGGCCACCATGCCTCCTCAGGTCACTGAAAATCACTTCTAACCATCATGTCCTGTAGATATTCTCATTCCGGTTCGAACAAGCTATTACACTAAGGTGTTCTGCCAAGTATTCCTCCCGAAATGCCACCTTAAGTGTAATTAATTGAGTCAGGCCCATTAATAACTCTAGTTTTTGAAAGTTGTTGGAATGCAACGGAACGAAAGGTAAACTGTGCAGATGATGGAATATACCAATCGAATGCCATCAGACTCATAAAAACTCCTCAAAACCCCTCCAAAAGCCCCTAGGCCTGCTAA